>CM028133.1:498535000-499135000 GCA_016271365.2 Neoceratodus forsteri
CTTGTAGTATTCTAGTAAACAGAATATTTTTATAGAATCAGTGACTGCTTGTGTGTTATTTAAAAGGGTAATTCTATTTCTGCTGGACTCTGTTGCAGCCTGTCGCTGAGAGATCACTCTACCCATAGTTATTGTGTTGATCTTCCTGACCTAGTGCAAAGGGGAATGTCAGAAACAGGCTTCCTGGGACCTGTCGGTAAAAAACCCAGGTGGTGCAAGTGAAATGGAAGTCCCTGGTGAGAGATTTGCATCACACTGGGTCAGCAGGTTCCTGCAAAAAGGGAGGAGAACTGGAGATTCCTCCACCAGCTGCTGCAGCAGGGGGAACCATATTTGCTGAGGCCAGAATGGAGCTACCAGAATAATGCTGGCCCCCTCCATCTGCAATTTGATGAGGATCCTCTGAATTAGAGGGAATGAAGGAACTGTATAAAGATACCTCCCACTCCAGGGGAGGGACAGCATGTCTCGCCAGAAAACTCGAGGCCCTGGATCGAGTGAGAAAACTTGGGAAGTTTTGCATTGAGTGGGGATGCAAAAATGTCCAACTCTGGACAACCCATCTGTTGAATATCTCTTCTGTGATGGATAAGCGGAGCTCCACACCCATGCCTGCAGGACTGAGTCTACCTGAGGCTGTCCACCAGAGTGTTTTGCACACCTGAGACCCGGATCTAATGCCCAGTGCCACAATCTCATGGCCTTACTGCACAGGGGGTATGAACAAGGCCCCCCCCTTTTTGTTGATGTAGTACACTACACTGAGGTTATCTGACTGCACCAGCAGCTGACCTGGAGCAAGGCAGTTCTGAAAGCCTGCACGTTGTAGAGCACCACCCACATCTCCTGGACATTGATATGCAGGGAGGCCTCAACCTGAGACCAGGAGCCCTGGGTTTGAAAGGGGCCTGGATGAGCTTCCAGCCCGACCCAGAAACATCCATGGTGAGGATCTGCTGTGAAGAAGATCTGGAATGGGACTCCTTGCAGCAGACTCAAGGGGTCCATCCACCACTGGAGCACTTTGCGGACTGGGGAGGAGAACAGCACCAGCTGATCTAATTTGTACATGTGTTGGTCCCATTGCACTCAGAGTGTCCACTGGAGGATGCGCATATGGAGTCTGGCCAGTGGAACCGTGAGAATGGCAGCCGCCATTATAGCCAACAGTCTCAGTTACACCCTGGCAGGAAAAAAAGTGCTCTGGACCACCTCCTCAGCCTGGGCTATAAAGCACTTTGCCCTGTTCTGAGGTAGGAAAGCCTTCCCCTGCACTGAGTCTAGAATGGCCATTATGTATTGCAGTCTTTGAGATGGTACCAGAACCGACTTGGCAGATTGACTGTTATGCCTGAGCAAAGGAACAACTGGAGAGTTCTCTCCAGAGTCCTGCAGAGAGCTGCTCCCTGGGTGGGGCTTTAGGAGCCAATCGTCAAGGTAGGGGAAGACGTACAGTCCCTCCCTTCTGTGGGCAGCATCTACTGCTGCTAAGCACTTGGTAAAGACCCGTGACACAGAGGACAAGCCAAAGGGCAGCACCTTGAATTAGTAAAGCTCACCCTAAAATAGAAAACGAAGAAGCCTCCTGTGAGGGAGGAAGACCCGAATATGCAGGTAGGCATCCTGCTTGTCCAGTGAGGAGAGCCAGTCACCTGTCTTGAAAAGAAGCATCAGGCCTGGCAAAGTCACTATCCTGAACTTTCTGTACTGGAGATATAGATTGAGGTCCTTTAGGTCTAAGATGGGTGTCAGATCTTCAGTCTTTCTGAGGACCAGGAAAAACCTAGAATAGAGCCACTTGTTTCTCTGGCACCTGGCTTGATGGCCTGCTTGCACAGAAGAGACTGTACCTCTTCCCAGAGAACAGACAAGTGAGCCGAGGGGTAAGTGGGGGGCAGGGAAAGGGTTTCTTCAGGCTTCTCAATGAGCTCCAGCATATGAACCCTTTCTATGATTTGCAGAATCCAGGCATCTGAACTTATGGTTCTCCATTGATTTAGATGGAGGGAGAACTGAACTCCAACCACCACCTCTTGGTCGGGGATCAAAAGATGGGGGGTCTGGCAAGGAGTCAAGCAGAGGCAGCTCTAGCCATGGGGGCTGATACATTGCTTCATGGACATTTTGCCATGGATCTGCATTGGAGGGAGTGGGCATGGCAGCGGAGGCTCTTCGTTTACCCTGGGGCCAAGAGGCTGATCCAGGTCTACTGGACACCTTGTGAAAGGGAGGGAGACCTGTCTACCCTAGGCTGTGAATGGTAGAGGGAGTAGACTGACTTTATAGTCCTGCCGGATGCATGTAAATCATTAATGATGTCCGAGACATAAGGCCCAAAGAGCTTAGTGTCATTAAAAGGGACATTAAGCACCTTCTGCTGAACATCAGCAGCAAAGCCAGAGACCTTCAGCCAGGAGAGCCTATGCAGGCAGATGCTGGTGGCAGCAGCCCTGTCAATAGTGTCAGAGATTTCATACAGGGCCCTGAGGAGGTGCTTGCTAACATCCTCAACAGTTTGCAAGCACTTGAGAACCTCCTGCTTCTGTGTGTCATCTGGGAGGGCCTGAGTGGCAGCTTTGCCCTTCTTCCAGTTGGTGTTCTGGTATTTTACTAAATGAGACCTCTTTAACCCTCTAAAATCATGTTTCAGACAAAACCACAGCACGGTTTCTACATTAGCTTTTGTGGGGGTTTTTTTTCAACTATTTGTATCTTCCTACAGCAGGTCACCCAATCGTCTGCCACCCTACCAGAGCTTGGGGTCTTTCAGAGTCTTGTGGCGCCATTGCGCCCCCCAGCGTAACCCCTGAGCCCAGCCTAAAAGCTTCATCCTAGGTGGCCCCCATGTTTTCTTCCATTTTTCTCCCCATGTGTGCCCTAAACCCGAGATCCTCGGAAGCAGTGACTCATGCGCGTGGAGGTGCATATGTGCACTGCAGCTCCAGTGCCAGGTCTCATCTGCCCTCCCTCGGCCTAGTGCCGGCACTCCTCAGAGTGACACCACAACTCTGGCTTCCACCAGGGGAGGCCATGCTCTGAGGAGATGAATAACTCCCTCCCAAGGTGCAGAGCTGCCAGCCAGCAACCTGCACACATCTTCTTCCTCCCCCCTCGCTGACCTCCGATGACCCTGGCTCATTTCCAAACCTGGGTCGCTGGCGTGGCACGAGGTGTGGTGTCCAGTGCCTCAACCCCCTGTGTCACTGGGCCACCTACATTAGCTTTTGTGACAAATGATTGGTTTACCTTCCTTAACAATAAACTCACCACAGGAGCAATCTTTTTCAATCGAAATAAAGCTTTTACATGATTGGTCAGTCTATTACTAATTAAACTTAAAGAAGATGGACTGGATAGCCCCTCAGTAAACTGATTGTCTAGTTGCCTTACTGACAGACTGCAGTGCATAAAAACTGATGGGCTCCTATTCTCCCCACTTCTACTCAAAAGAGGGGTCCCCCAATGCTCCATTTTGGTCCATTAATAGTTACCATTTACATAAATTCGCTCAGCAACAACAGCCTAAAATTTTAACTCAATTTTTTCACAGATGATACCATACTGTATACGTCCAAACCCTCCTTGTCAAATGTCAGCACTGAATTGCAGGCTGATTTCAACTTATTGCAACACAACCTTCTCATCTCCAAACTTCTGTTAAACTCTAAGAAAACCAAAGTAATGTACTTTCTCCCCTCACAGCCCTCAGCACCTCTATGCCTGCAAGTCACACCAATGCCTGTTATAACACTCCTAGGAGATTTACTTGAAACAGTTCAGACATTAAAGTACCTAGGAATCTGGTTATTTATTTATTGAACATTTCGGGTTTACAACCTTTGAGTCAGAGACTCATTTCCAAAGACACCACATCAGTAGTCAAGTATACAACAGTTAGGTCAACATATACAGTTTGGGTACATAATGTTCCTCCTACGGCAGGTCAGCTGTTGTTTGCTGCACACATTGATTCCCTCACCAAAAAGTTAAAAATAAGATTGGGATTCTTTTATAGAAACAAATCCTTATTTTCTTCAGACATTAGGAAAAGGCTTGTGCAAACCACCTTCCTCCCTATTGGATTATGCGGACATTATTTGTAATAGTAGTTCAGCATCCAACCTTCACAGATTAGATGGCCTGCATCACCGTGTCTAATGCTTCATAACCAAGGCCCCATTTAGAATGCATTCCTGCACCCTTTATTCAGTTGTGAACTGGTCATCCCTCGCTACAAGGATACTGCTCCACACTGGCACCTGGGCCTCAAGGTCTTACTAAACAAGCTCCCACCTTGCATTACTTCCCTTTATTATCAATCACAGAGTCACTATGCCCTCAGGAAAAGTGTTTATATCTTTCTAGATGTCTTCAAGTTCCATACCCTCTATGGCAGAGCTGCTATTAGTCATGCCATCCCTACTACCTGGAATAAAATACAGGCTTCTCTCAAGCTCTCTGAACTGGTCTCCCTAAACTTTTTTAAATCCCTGTTTAAAAGGCACTTAAGGAAACCTGCCATTGTCATCCTAGCTAGCGCAGCTAGCTCTGTTAAGCTAGCATAATAAGAACTTGTCCTTTCCTTTCTACCTACTTTTAGCTGCTGTCAGAATTTCTACATCTCCTTCAATAACTGTCAGATTATTAGTATATATAGCATAGTCACACATTGTTCACCTGTTTTAAATATTCGTTTGTCTCTGCAATATATCTGCACTGTATACCAATTTTGACTGTCTCCTTCATGCAACTGTATTGTATGCCATTCTCATATATTGTATATTGTTGTATTATTTTGTCATAACAGGACCTCCTTGTAAATAAGCATGCTCAATGGAGTTTTCTTGCCAATAAACTTGAACTTGAGACAGGTAATTGGCAATCCTCAGCCCAAGGGTGGAGGAGGCAAAAACCCTCTTGCCCCAAAAGTCTATCTTATGAGACTCTTTCCAAGGGAAGAGAACTAAGGTTCTTAGGCACCTTAGACCTGTCATGAGCTGTCTTGATGACCACTGAATTGGTCTCTGGCTGGGCAGCATAAAAAGGAAACTACTGTGAGGCATGATAAAGCTTATCTGCCTTGTGGGGCATAGCTGGCACCATGTCTGGTCTGTGCCAGGCTGCAGTGTCAGCATTCTTCGATGCAGGTAAAATAGGAGGAATGCTCTTTGGGAGAGACTCTGGGATCTCCAGAAAGTCCACCTGATCCTTTCTGGTGACATCTTTCTTATCAGTATGAAAACCCATGAGTGAGGACAATTGCTTCATCACACTGAAAAATGTGGGATCCTCAGGAGGAGACCTAGGAGTATGCTTGACAGAGGGGATTTGTACGAAATCCCAACATGTAAAATCCCCAAACCAGATTCCCGTCACACATGCAATCCCGGCAACCAATTACCAGACATCCTAAATCACAACAAATGCGTCATATCTTAAATATATACAATAGAATACAATGCTGAGTTCTCAGACTAACAGCGAACAGACAGGAAATACAAAAATACCACACTACACCTATTCTCTGTATACAGCCCAGATTTGCTTCCTATTCTCTGTAAGCATGGTAACTGTGTGTGGTACCAAGCAGAGCAGGTGCAATTAGCTAATATCATTATAATTTTATTTTGCAATAGCATACAATTCTTAGATAAATGCACTGTTCACCCCCCCAAAAATAACTGCAAGCTCTGTTTGTGTCCCATCTGTATCCGACTGGACTGACACTGATGAGTGTTTCATATAATAAGCCATATAACATTGCCATCGGGATTTCATCACATGGAATAAAGACCTTGTCGGTAATTAGACAGTTAGGATTTTGATGTCTGGCTTTTGAGTGACAGGATTAGTCATGTTAGGATTCTGTACCTAACCCTTGACAGAGTCCTCACTAACAGAGGAGGCTGTGGACCTGTTTGGTGTAAAAATTGCCTCTTCCTCCTCTTTCTCATCGGGAAGAATGAGGCCAGGGTCGTACTCCTCCTCAACATCGACCTCTTCTAAGTCCAGGTCCGATGTTGGAGGCACCAACGACGGCTTGTGGTGGGGCTTCCTGTGTCCTATGAGGAGGCATCAGCAATGAGGCTGCTGTTGATGGCACTGGTGAAGTGGGTCTGGATGCACCCAATTGCTGAACGATCACCGAGATAAACTTGGTAAGGATTTCTTTCAGGTAGACGACTGTCAAAGGCTGCATCAACGGGGGGGGGGAGGTCGATGGTACAGGGATCAATGACCTGCCTGATAGGCCTTGTGAACCCGAAGAGCCTGTAACCCGGAGGTCAATGACTGGCCACTCTCTGAATTGGGCAGATGTTCTGTCAGCATGGGTTTGGAGGGCACAAAGACCTGGACAGGAACTTTATGTGTCAGTGCAGTTGCAACCAACGATGACCCTCCCCCGGATGAAGGAGGAGAGGCCATCAGGAAACGAGGCCTCAGTCTGGGGAAGCAGTCCTGATCTTGGTCCTTCTTATGACTTTTCCACAGGGACTTGTCTTGGGCCTTAGAGGCCTGGGAGCTCGATGACCCTGCCAGCAGTTGAGAGGCTGGGACCCCAGAGGACCCCTGCCTGGAACTGGCTGCTTGTCGTTCCATTAGGAAATTTTTTAAAGCCTTTTTGCATCACCTGAGGGTTGTTTGATTAAATGTCTGGCAGAGCCTCACGGAGGCAGTATAGCGCAGTGGTCTAAGGCTCTGAGCTGCAAATTTGGTGACATCCAGCAGACCAGACCTGGGTTTGAATCCCACAGCTTGCACTTGCATACTGTGTGACCCTGAGCAAGTCACTTAACCTCCTTGTGCTCCCAGATCACTCCTGTAAAAAAGCTTTCAGCTTAGTGTGCTATACCTGGTTAAACAACTAAATAAATACCTGGTTAAACAACTAAATAAAATAAAAACTTCATGGTCAGACCAAAGACAGCAGACACAGAGAGAGTGTTCATCTGTGGAGGCAATCTTCTTTCCACAGCGGCAGCGATGGAAGAGAGAGGTTGAAGGATTAACTCTTGACATAAACAAGATAAATCAATAACATCAAAAAGAGGTTCTAAAAGTAATAAGTAAGAGAAATCCGTGGGCAACATGGTGCAAAACTGCATTGGAGCTTCCGTGGAGACCAATGCAAACAAGTCAATGGCAGGAAAAAACTGAAGATGGAGCGGAGCCGCTCATGCCTTTATAGGGTTGATGGCATCAACAGACATTGACAGTATGGGTGGCCCCATATGTACTGCTGAAAATCTTCCATGTGGATCCTGCTTCACCAACGGTGAAGTTCCTACAGTGTGACCTGATGACTGAGATCGCCCCAAAGAAGATCCAGAGGACTGACAGCTAGCAGGGCCTGTAAAATCTGTAAGGCCTTGGCAATGTCCTCAGCCAAGGGCATTGTCAGTCTGTCAGCTGAGAGCTCCTTTGCCTTTTCGGCAGGAGGTGCAGCGACATGCTTCTTTTTGTGTTTTCTCTTAGTAGGAACCAGTTCAGTAGCCAGTCCCCTGGTCTCTCAGATTTAAAAGCCTCAGTCTTTTCAGTGGGTTTAGGGTCCACTGATTCCTTGGACTTATCTTTTTTTGCATGTGAGGAGGAAGCTTCTTCAGTGGGCTTAGGAGAGGGACAGGAAGGGGTAGCCATTTCTTCAAGCTTTTTTGCTCTCTTTTTTAAAGTTTTTTTGAAGATTTTAGGACAAAATGCCCCCCCCCCAATATCACAATTGCAAAAATGTGACTAGGACCGAGACACACAAGACACAAATCGTGCCTTTCAACCTTATCCATCATTTGGCCACACTTGATACAATTTTTAAAACCAGTCAGTCCTGCCCTCTTTTTCTTTCTTGGTGACTCTGACATGCCAAGTGTCAGAAACTCCAAGAAACAGTCCAATAAGAAAGAAGTTTATTGGTCGGTTCCCAGATCAAAAATACAACAGTACTACCAAATATAAGAAAGAGGTTGGTTCCCTGACTGGATTTAAATGCAGGGAATCAATGAAAAATGCTCAGTTCCTGACAGGAAAGGAACCATGAAAATCAAAATTAAATCGAAATAAATATGTAGCATTACAGTCCCTGGGAAAGAACCATCACCTTTGTGGGAAAAGGAGCCTGGAAGGGGACCACCACTGCCAAATTTGCAGGGTTCTCCCACCAAAGCAGAGCCTGAAGAAACTGTTCTGTCACAGGTATCAGTTTTGATAGGGCGTTGCTCCTTTGAGACCAACGAGCTCGGAGACAGAATTGGAGGTCTTGCATCTTGTACCTGACCCCTGGGACCACTGCAGTCATTGATGCCATATGTCCCAAAAGCCTGAGAAAATGTCTGGCTGGTCTTGGCTGTCCCTGGATGAAAGATTCTGCCACTGACAAGAAACTCTGAATTCTCTCTGATGAGAGGAAGGCATATCCTTTCTGGGTGTCCAGCTGAGCTCCTATGAAAGTGAGTAACTGAGTGGGCTCCAGGTGAGATTTCTTTAGATTTATCAGGAAGCCCAGAGATTTCAGTGTGTGCTCTGTGAGGGAAAGGGACTCCTTGACCTGATCAGGAGACCTTGCCACCACAAGCCAATCATCCAAATAGGGGCATACTGAAACACTCAGCTTTCTGAGGTGTGCTGCTACCACTGCTAGGCACTTAGTAAAAACTCTTGAAGCAGAGGACAGGCCGAAGGACATCACAGCAAACTGATAGTGACCTGAAGGAAGTTTGAATCTGAGAAACTTCCTTCTGGGTATGTGGAAGTAAGCATCCTTTAGGTCTAGGGAATCTAGCCATCTCCCTGCTGTAAGGACTGAATGATCAAAGTGACCATTCTGAATTGTGATTTTAGCAGATGTTTGTTTAAATATCTCAGATCCAAAATAGGTTGCAACTCCCCAGTTTTCCTTTGTGTCAGGAAGTACCTGGAGTAGAGGCCTTTGTCCCTTACGTGGGCAGGGACCCTCTCCACTGCTCGTAAAGCTAGAAGGCATTTTACCTCTAACTCCAACAGAAGTACCTGTGTTAGGGTTAGGGTCTTTGACACCTGGGTACACCTGAGGCCTGGCATCTGCTTGGCCTGTAGTGGCAGACCCTTTTCTACTATCTCCAGGACCCACTTGTCTGTGGTAATAAGGATCCAGGTTGAAGATAATGGAAGAGCCTGCCCCCTACTGGCAGAGGGGAGATGACCAGGACACTCACATCAAGGCTTAGGCTGGAAGGCTGCTGGCTGGGTAGAGGTGGCTCTTCTTTGGCCCTCTGCCCCCGTAAAACCTCTGTACTGAGAAAAATCAGGCTGAGGATAGGGAGCATAAGGTCTGGGAAAATAACCTCTGCCCCTGTTTCCTCTAGGGTGGGATTTTTGTGGGGCAGCAGGTTTAGGCTTAGAGGAAGGACTGCTAAGAAGCCTTGTACTCATCAATCTTTTTCATGTTGTGTGTTGTCCTGGAATCAAACAATATGTTTTAATCACAAGGGAAATCCATGGCTTTAGACTGGGTGTCTGGAGTAAGACTAGTAGTTCTAAGCCAGACAAAATGCCTCAAAGAGATGGCATGGCCCATGGCTCTAGAGGCGGCGTCGTCGTTATTATCTGCCATGTGGAATTGGTATTTCATAGCTTCTGGGGCAGTTTTTGCAGTGTCAGTTAGTTTCTGCACCATTATGTGCAACTCATTGCGGGCAATAGTCAGGACAGAATTCCACAGTGCTTCTGATACTTGGCTGTGAAAGCCATGTAGGAGGAAAGTCTGATAAGCAGAGAAGCTGTAGTGTACATCTTCTTTGCAATAAAATCCATTTTTCTGGAGTCCTTGACTTGTCAGGAGGTAAGGAGGACAAAGAGACTCCAGCTTTCTCACATTGCCTCCTGCACAATACTCTCATGGCTGGGATGTACAGACAGAACGTTTGTCAGCCCCTACCAGAGAAGTGGGTGTTTGAAGCAGTTTGATGGTATTTTTTCTGAAAGCATTATAAATAGTTAAGACCAATCTCTTAGGGGGTGGGAGACATTTCATCTCCCTGTAATCTTGGTACTTGTCATCATCATAGTTAGACTCCTGAGTAGGGTGTCCAGCATGTTTTGAATAAACTTAAGAATCAAGGAGGAGTCTTCCTGGTCAGCAGGGGAAGCTCCAAAGTGAGGATTGGGGGACACAATAGGTTCTAGGCCCTATGAATGTATGTCAGGTGCATCATAATAATGTTCTTTCTCTTCTACATCACCCTCACATAGTGAAAACTGTGGGTGAGTGCTTGCCAGTGGAAGAACCAGAAAACATAGACCCCATTTTTATAGGGTCTGAAAGATGTGCCATGCTTTTGCCATGTCTTCCACAGGTAGTAGCTCCTGAGAGAATTCAGGTTGACTGCCAGACTGTGGTTGTGTATGTTTAGTTTTTGTTTGTGCTTTAAGCTGCTTGTTGTCTCAATGTTGGTTTTCCCAGGAGGAACAGGAGTTTTTTTGTCCTTGCAAATATTCTTTTTAGCCACCTCATCAGCAGCTTGATCATGCTTCCCTTTTAATCCAGACACTTCATCAGTGCCCTTATTAGTTTTTGGTTTTGTAGGAACCTCATCAGCTCCTTTGGAACCTTTATTTTTAGACACCTCATTGGCGCCTGCTTTTCTTAGCTGGGACTTGGATGCTTCATTAGCACCACTGTTTGAATTTTTATTGTTGTTATGTTTTGATGGTCCTTCACCGGTAGCCTTTGATTTTTCCTCAGCCATAATTTTTTCAAGTCTCTTTGCTCTGTTTCTCAAGGTTTTCTTACAAAATTTGATGCAAAGAGAGCAAGTGTGATTTGGACCTAAACACATAAGGCACAGGCTTTGAGAATCTGCTATAGCAAGTATTCTGTGACAGTTGACACAATTTTTAAAACCTGTAGGTCCAGTTTTCTTTTTTGTTTTTGAGATCTCTGACATGACAATTCACAGAGAATCCTGAAATGTACTGCAGAGTGAAGAAAAAACCATAGATTCCCTCGCGGTAGGGAACCACATTTACTGAGGTAAAAAGTAGTGAAAAACCCTTAAAATTGTCAGTTCCCGCAAGAAAAGGGGAACCGCAATTAAAATACAAAAGAAACCATTGAAAACACTTTGATGTATTTAAAATAAAAGGAAAATAAAGAGAGGGGAACCACGGGGGAACTGCAGAACCGACCGAAAATAGCAGTTCCCGGGAACCGAGAGTAACCGCTAAAAAGCTAAACTAATAAACTCGGCACACTATAAAAATAAGTTTTTGAAGAACATTTTACCAGGAAAAAGCAGAGAAGGCTGTTAGCAAGTAAAGTTGAGAGACACCTCAGGGGCAGTGTTGTTCAGTCAGCGGAGAAAAAATTCTGAAGCCCTTCAGGCTGCTCTCCCTTAGCACACTCCCCTACTCTTTTCTGATTGGCTAATGCCCAAAGTTCGTTATCTTAAAGGCATACCTCTGGGGCAGTTGCACCCAGCCAGCTAACTACTGTTGTTACTGATGCTAAAGGACTCCTAGGGTGAGAAACTACCTTCGGGAGAAACTAGGATTTGTATGCAGAGCCCCTCTGTCTCTGTGGAGAATCAAATAAGGCTCCTTACACATGAGGACCTGAAGCTCGGAAATCCTAGAAACAGAGGAAACAGCAACTAAAAACAGCACTGTCCAAGACAGATAGCGTGAGTCACAACCTACGGCTGGTTCAAGGGGAGGCAAAGTGAGTGTCTCTGGAATGAAGTTCAGGTCCCATGGTAGAACGGGATTCCAGACCGCAGGTTCCAAGAGGAGGATCCCCTTCAGAAGGGTGTTGGAAACCTCCAACTGAGCCAAGGCAATGCCGTCCACCGGAGTGTGGTAGGCAGAAATGGCCGACAGGCAGATCGTCAGAGAAGGATAGCTGAGACCAAGGTCTGAGAGGTGCAGCAAAGACAACATGACCTGTGGAACTGGGAAAGAGAAAGGGTTCCAACAATTGGATACTGCCAAAATGGAAAACCTCTGCCATTACTTCACACTGTTTGTTCTTGTAGATGGCTCTCTAGTCTCCACAAGGATCTGGGTTACTCTGGCAGATACCCTCTAGCATGGTACAGCTATGTCAGCAGGTGCCACTTGTGAAGGCGAAGGGACTGGAAGTCTGGGTGGACCAGTCTGCCCTGTTCCTGGGTCAGAAGGTCTTGGCAGAGGGGTAGAGGGACCGGAGCATCCATCATTAGCTGTTGAGGCAGAGGGAACCATACTTGGTGAGGCCAATAAGGGGCAATCAGGATTATGTGAGCCCTTCCCTCCTACAGTTTCAGGAGTACCATCTGTATCAGTGGGAAGGGAGGGAAGGTATACAAGAACCTCCCTGTCCAGCAGAGAGACAGTGCGGCTCGCCAGAAAACACCACACCCTGGAATGAGCGAGCAGAAAACTGGGTAGTCTTGCATTGTATGGGGAAGTGAACAGATCTAGGTCTGGTTGACCCCAAAACTCGAAATGTCTTTGACTACTGATTGCCTCAGTTCCCACTCATGTGCCCTGACTGACAGCATCTGAGTGTGTCCGCCAAGACATTCTGGAATCCTGGGATGTGTACTGCCATCAGCTGGAGATCGTGCTGGACTGCCCAGTTCCATACCCTCATTGCCTCCCTGCATACGGAATACGATCATGTTCCTCCCTGTTGGTTCAGGTGCCATACTACATACATATTGTCCATCTGGATAAGACGTGGGCCTGGGAGGAGAAAGGGCTGGAAGGCCGAACGAGCATACAGCACTGCCCTCATTTTCTGCAGGTTGATGTGCAAAGACTGCTCCTGCTGTGACCAAGATTCCTGGGTGCTTCGGTTTCATAGTTGTTCTACAAGTTCAGAAGGCCAAGGTCCATAATGAACTCACCACCATTTAATGGTGGTATTTATACTTCATTTCATTCATATAGTCATCAAATAAGATTTTAAATCTATACACTGTTTCACTGTTAACTACATTTTTAGGTAATGAATTCCATACAGGTGGTACCCTCTGTGTAAAAAAATCTCTGTCTTTGTTACGTTCTGTTTATTGGACATTTTATTTTATCTTCGTGTGATCTAGTTTTATTTACAATATCCTGTTTTTCTAGGCATATGACATCAAGTGTGTCATTACTGTGTAAAGCATTTTATATATATATATATATATATATATACACACACACACAAAATCACCCCTTAATAACCTGTACTCATGTGAGTATAAGTTTAAGGATTTCAGCCTTTCCTCATATGGGAGATGTTTGATTTGTTTAACTTTCTTAGTTGCTCTTCTCTGGACCTTCTCCATCATTCTCAATGAACCCACAGAAGTGGGTGTACAGAAAGGGGTACAATATTTCGTGTGAGGCCTAACCAGACTTGTATACAAAGGCATCAGGACCTCTGCTTTTCTGCTCTTTATATGCTGATGTATACATCCTAAAATAGAATAACATTTTTAACTCTTCTTTTTGTGTGAGCATCAAATTTTAAATCACTGGTGATAACTACACCCTGATCTCTTTCCTGTATTGTAGTTTGAATTATTTTATTCTTTATAGTATAGTTTGCTCCCGGATTGTTAGTTCCAAAGTGCATCACCTTACACTTAGAATCATTAAATGTCATTTTATTCTCGTCTGCCCAGTTGCCGATCTTATCTATACATTCCTGAAATTTGAATACTGAATCTGAGTTAACTGTACTTGCGATTTTGTAGTCGTCTGTGTACTTTCCTATCCAGACACCATCACTCACACTCATTGTGGATATAAGTATGTTAAATAACAATGAACCCGGGATAGAACCTTGTGGGACTCCGCTAGTTACCGAACCCCAGCTGGATTCATGTCCCCGTACCACAACACATTGTACTCTTTCTTTCAGCCATGAGCTTATCCACCTGACTATGTTACCATTGAATTTTAGTTCACACAGATTTTTTAACACGATTTTATGTGATACTGTGTCAAATGCTTTTGCATAATCCAAAAAAATAACATCCACAAGTAATCCACCATCAAGAGCATCACTGACTGGCTCGAAAAAACTGATTAAGTTGGTTAAGCATGATCTTCCAGGTGTGAATCCATGTTGTGAAATTTCATGTATTCCAACTTTATTCATGTGTTCAATCATTCTTTTTGAATTATAGTGTATAGAGGAACGTCGTTGTTCACTGAAATCTAGCGCTCTCAAAATGTTCTGCTGCACTAGTAACGTCTGCAGGACAGCAGAATGAAACGGACTTTTCATTCTGCAGCAGTGCGGATGTCACACATGGTGTCATCAAGCAGTAATCTGACAGTCTTATTTAAAAAAAAAGATGTAGTATTTTTTTGGGGGGGAGTCAACGACATTCCACTGTACACTATACAGAACAGTGCATGAGTACCAGTTAACAACAGGGCTGTTCTTTCACCTCGTTGGTACTATAACGACTGATTACCTCTCGAGCTGCGCTCTCGAGGTAGTCTGTCATCATAGTGCCAACTCAGTGAAAGAATAGCCCTGTTGTTAACTGGTACTCATGCACTATCCTATATATTCTCTCCAGTGTTTTGCCAATCACAGCAGTCACGCTAATAGGCCTGTAATTTTCAACAGATTGTTTGCTCCCATTCTTGTGTATTGGAACAATATTTGCACACCTCCACTCCCTAAGTGTAGTCCCGCTATTCAATGATGTATTATATAATATAGTTAGGGAACCTGCCAGTTCTTTTACCAATTTCTTTTGAAATTTTGGAGCTATACCTGGTGCTGATTCTTCCTTCAAGGCCTTTAAATTATCCTTTACTTCTTTAATGGTAATGGTTTCCCTTATTCTTTCAGTCTCTATTTGGTTTAGTTCAGTATATTCTTTGGAATGAAAGCACTCCAAAAATAGGCGTTTAACTCATTAGCCATATCAGCATCATTAGCCACAACTGATTCATGTATTTTTAATTGCCCAACTGAATTATGAGTACCCCTAAGTGATCCAATGTAGTTGTAAAAAACATTTTTGTTTTTATTGGATTTAGTTGCTAGGTGAATTTCAAGTTCCTGTTTTCTTTTTTTGATTAAGTGTTTGTTTTTTTTTAATTAGTGTTTTATGTTTAAGTAAATGAATTGTATTTTGGGACTTCTTGAATTTTCGGTATGCCCTATTTTTTCGTTTAATAACTTTGTTTATTTCATTTGTCCACCATAATGGAATTATTTTTGAATTTTTACCATATTTAATCCTCCATGGTACCCAAGTATTAATACAGTGCGTAATCTTAGAATTGATTAAATCCCATTGATCTTGTAAATTAGATTTTTCCATTAGATCCAATGCCCAGTTCCATCGTCTTAAATTATTTCTTATACTTTTATAATCAGCTTTATTGAAATCTCTGATCTTTGTTATTCCATTACTTCTTTCTTTGACCATTATATTCAATTTAAGTTGTATCATGTCATTATCACTATCCACCAGTGGTGGCAGGGCTACTGGTTTTGTATCAAGGTTGCTAATATTAGTTAGAATAAGGTTGAGTACATTGAGTTCTCTAGTAGGTACCAAAACACGTTGTTCAAGATTATTCTGTAAAGTAAATTCCAAGAATCTTTTTCCATAGCTCCTCTTGCTTTGAGTTTATTCCAATTAATGTTTGGCATATTAAAATCACCCATAAGAATTTAATCATTAGGCACTTCCATACTTTCTATAGCACTAAGGAGTGCCAGATCACTATGGTAGTCCAGACTAGGGGATCTATATACTAGGCCAAAAGTTATTTTTCTGTTATTCAAATATAGACCAACCCATACTGCCTCTATGCTATCATCCTGGAGTTTTTTAATTTCAGTTCTTATTTTCTCATTAACATACAAGGCAAAACCTCCCCCTTTTTATGTTTGCTTGCACGCATGTGCAAGAAACATAGTGCCTTCATCGGAGATTTCAGAGGTGTGTGTGGTTGCAGATTCTCTTTACTGTCTATACTTTACCTTAATTTCTATGTACTCAATAACCACACCCAATGGTTATTCCAATAAAGCTCAGTTTATTGTCTTGCACATATATGTGGGAGCCTCAGCTAAAGGAGAGAGCTCCTCGATTATTATTCACAGAAGCTTATATACCTTTTTAGTTTTACAGTCTAACAGTGATCTCATGCTTACAACAGCTTCTCCTTATCTCTAGCAAAACCTCTGATTCAGCACTTCCTGATAAGGAGTTGTTTTCTATACTTACTATGTGTCTCCCTTTATCTTAGTTACAACCAGCTGTATTTAGCTTCATTTAATTTTCAAGGTTTCTTATCTCTGTCAAACAACCTCCTTTGTTTTAGTCAGCACAGAACTGTACATTCATTATGGCTGTTTTACAAAGCAGATAGTTTTAAAGCATATGAAAGGCAACATGGCTATATGGCTATAACAAAGCAGATAGTTTTAGAGCATATGAGAAGCAACATATCTATATGGCTATAATTACATATAACAGTTATAAGCTCTGGTACAATAAGCTTTAGGACATAAAGTTATTATACTTTAGGATATATATATAAATTCCACCACATGTGTCACCTCCTCCTCCAATTCAGGCACTGTGCTGGCAGGCGTGGCCCATGTAAGCCAATGCGTTTTGGAGCTGTATCTGCTGACCGCGCTCCAAATGCAGTGGCACTACAGTTGAAAGGGGAGCTATGCTGAGTGAGCAGCGATAAGAAGCTGCTCACGCAGCCCTCCCAGCCACAGGCGCACGCCCCCTGCACGCAGCGACAGCCGACGTGGGTGCCCAATCCCTCGGCTCAGCTGCATCATCTCGGTCCCTCAGAAGTTGATGCAACGCTGGAAGTCTACCCCAGCGTGGCAATCCATCTTATTTGCTGGCAGGGGTGCCCAATCCCCGTCGGCTGAATCGCCCCCCCTCCCCAAAGTCAACGTACCCGCGCTGAGGCACCCCAGCGTGGCAAACGGTCCCGCTTTGTTTTTTAATTTTTTGCCGACGGGGTGCCCAATCCCCGGCTGAATGCCCCCCAAGTCCTGGTGCCACGCTGGGAGCCCACCCCAGCGTGGCAAGCGGTCCCACAATGTCTTTTTTTTTTGTTTTTCCTGTAAAACAAAACGTTCCTGTGTGCGTCTCCCAAAGCCCCTCCCACAACCCGCACCCACCCACTGTGCACCCAGCCTCCCCACACCCCTCCTCACCCCATACTTACCTCAGGAGCTCGGCGCGACGATCATCGCTGGACCGGGAACACGTCTGCACTCTTCAAAGCCGACCGCGAACTGAGGAAATGCCGGTAAGTTGTATAATGGGCTAGATAGGGGGGGGTTTCAACTTTATTGCATATCTCAGGCATTTTTGGATTTTGCACCAAATTTTCAACATGAGTTTTGGGACCCCTTCTCATGAATGATTCACTGTCATGGAGTTATTCGGGCTTGAAGGGTGATTTCGCACAGTGACTGCAAAATCACCCTTCGGGACTGAATACCACCATGACAGTGACATCATTCATGAGAAGGGGGCCCAATACCCCCATGTTGAAAATTTGGTGCCAAAATTCCAAAAAATGACTGTTTAACGAGCGTGCGTTGTGCAGTTCCTACGCAGGCTCGTAAGTTCGCGAAATTTCAATATTTTCACTCCAGATTTTCAACATTGCCATTTCACCACACTGTCTTATGAGCAGTACAGATGTCATTTTTCACATCTCACCCAAAATGTGTTTCCACCCTTGTAGCGCAGAATGGCGCAGTCAGTGTGTGAAATCAATGTACGGGACAAATTAAGAAAATCACAGTGACACTGTTCATGAGCAGAGGTCTTGAAATGGCTATGTTGAAAATTTGGTGAAAAAATTCCTAAAAATGACTGTTTTACGAGCGTGGTGCAGTTCCTACGCACGCTCATAGGTTTGCGAATTTTCAATATTTCCGCTCCAGATTTTCAACATTGCCATTTTTCCACACCTTCTTATGAGTAGTACAGCTGTCATTTTTCACATCTCACCCAAAACATGTTTCCGCCCATGTAGCGCACAATGGCGCAGTCGTTGTGCGAACTCAGTGTATGGGACACATTAAGAAAATCACAGTGTCACTGTTCATGAGCAGAGATCTTAAAATGGCAATGTTGCAAATTTGGTGACAGAATTCCTAAAAATGACTGTTTTACGAGTGTGCGTTGCACAGTTCCCACGCACGTCAGAGGGTTTCATGTAATTTTCAATATTTCACCCAGATTTCAACATTGCCATTTTTCCACACCTCCTTATGAGCAGTACAGCTGTCATTTTTCACATCCTGCCCAAAGCGTGTTTCCGCCCATGTAGCGCATCAATCGCAGTCGGTGTGCAAACTCAATGTATGGGACACATTAACAAAACCACAGTGACACTGGTCACGAGCAGAGGTCTTAAAATGGCTATGTTGAAAACTTGGTGAAAAAATGCCTAAAAATTACTTTAACGAGCGTGCGTTGCACAGTTCCTATGCATGCTCGTAAGTTTGCAGATTTAATATTTTCACTCTAGATTTTCAACATGTCAATTTTATTAAACTTCCTTATGAACAGTCCAGCTGCAATTTTTCATAAGTCTCCCAAAATGTGTTATCGCACATGTAGTGCACAATGGTGCTGTTGGTGTGCGAAAGCAATGTTTAGGACAGATTAAGAAACTCACAGTTACACTGTTCATGAGCAGAGGTCTTAAAATGGCTATGTTGAAAATTTGGTGACAAAAGTCCATAAAATGACTGTGTTACGAGTGAGCATTGTGCAGTTTCCATGCATCCTCGTTACTTCATGACTTTGTAATATTTTCAGTCCAGATTTTCACTAGTGGCATTTTTCAACACTTCCTTATGAACAGTACAGCTGGCATTTTTCACAACATGGCCGAAGTGTTTTCTCACACTTTCAGTGCAGAGATGCGTGGTCGCTGTGGGGAAATCATTGTTCGCACAGATAAAGAAAATCACAGTGACACTGTTCATGATCGGAGGCACCAAAATGCCTGAGTTGACAATCTGCTATAAAATATCCCCAACCTACTTATATAACGGTGTAGCAGCAGTTTCTATGCACGTCATGGACTTCACCTTTTTTTAATATTTTTACTACACATTTGCAACATAGCCATTTTTACACCTCCCCATGAAAGAGTACAGCTGTCATTTTTTACAGCCTGTTCGGAATATTTTTGCACCTGTGGTGCTAAATGCCGTAGTCACTGTGCATAAGCAGCTTCCGGCTACCAAACTGATAGTCCCCCTGTTCATGAGGTGGGGTCACAAACCAAATATGTTGAAAATTTGGAGTTAAAATACCAACGAATGCCTGAGGTATTAGGCTTTTCAACTAAATCGCCCAACCCTATAGAGAATGACAGGAATCAGGGGTGTGACTTGGGATTCTTGCCTGTGATGCTCGTACCATTCCACACCCTGCAGTCACTGAGAGGCATCGAGGTATGCCTTGAGCTCTTTGGCCCCAAACTTCACCCCATTCTCCTATATCGCACCCATCTCACCGTATTTCCTAATGAAATGGGGTGCGCGCAAGAGCCAAGACCCCAAGGAACACATCACACTTGTCAGTCTCTGCAGAGTGGGTGTGGTGAAATGCGTGGGTCAATATGCCTGACTCACCCAAATGCACACCCCAATGCCTGTCACTCTCTGCAGGGTGGTGGTGGGGTTGGCTTCAGTTCAATACTTCACTGCCATTCCTATTACGCAGCTCTGTAACTTCTACACTACCACTGCCAATGCCAGTAAGCAAACATTCGGCATTGACAAATGCTTGTTTTGTTTCCTGCTCTTGACAAACTTGGTATACCCAGTGATATCAGTATCCCAATCATCACATGTAAACCAGGTTTCGCACACAGGACACACATCCGCCTTTTCATTGTTTAACATATATCTTAACCCATCTATTTTATTATGCAAACTACATGCATTAATTTAATTATTTTTTTTGTTTTGTATACATGTCTTGTGTCTTATTAACCAGTGCTTGTGTTTTGTCAAAACCCTTTTCTACATGTTTTCTCCTCCCCACTTTAGCAGTTTAAATAATTTCTTATGTATTTGTCCATATGTGCACTGAGTTTATATTTATCTTTATTATTTAAATGAAGCCCATCTTTACAATAGTATTCAGTGTTTGTACTAAACTCCTCCCAGTGAAATATGTGACCTATTCCTTGCCTGAGAGCCCATGAACGTAACCAGTTATTCACCCTTTGTAATTTTAAAGTCTGTTCATAGGTAGCCCTAGGTATTGGTAATATTTCTGAAAATGCAAAGTCGCATCCAAGATTCACCAATTTGTTAGCCATATCTATAAACTCCTGTTTAATTTGCTGTTCATTCTGTGTAAATATATTGTTGGCTCCAGCATGTATTATAACGAAGGACTTCAATGCTTCCTGTATCAGAATGTCATTCACCATTTTGTTTATGTCTGTAACTCTTGCCCCTCTGAAGCGTTATAGAGTTCTTGAGGTCTTGTCCTCATTACATATAGCTCTATCTAACCCTCTAACTAGAGAATCTCCCAAAACAAATATTCTTTTTTTCAGGTGTCTGTATACTCTCTGTATCTGAATTATTATCACCATTAGGCCCAGCTGTAGTCCCTATTTGTAAATTTAAGTCCTGAGTTTCTTCATTTTTACCATCCCTAACTGGTTCCAATGATACAAGTGGTGCACTATTGCTCAGCTCTGTTAGTTTAATTGTATTAAGCCCCTCCTCAGTATCAAAGATACTATCATTAATTTCAGGTAATTGGGCTAGTGGATCAAAGGTATTTTGAAGGGAAATATTAAATGTCTCAGTGTTTTTCCTTTTCCTTCTTTTGGTGACTTAGTACTTTGGGTATGAAACCAATCTTCCTCATTGTTAGTAGGTGTTTCTTCCTCCCTAGTTCTTTTTTTAGTAATTAATTTTTATTTAGATTTTTTAATTTTATTGTCTTTTTGATTTTTGGATAAAACTACCCCCATTGGAACAAAACTATCGATAACTGTATCGTGTTCATGGAATCTATGTGACATATCATTCTGGCTTTTTTCTAACTCACTTAGTCTTTTATTAAACTCATCAACCATTAAACTCAAATCAGCATTGTCCCTACATTTTTTGCATGTATTTTGCTCAAGTAAGAACACTATGGGGTCCAAGCTATACATACAGCATGAGATGCACATCATTTCTTTTGTACAAACTTTAGATGCATTATTGCTTTCCATAATTTCTACTGTCATTCACCACTTTATAATTTTTAGGTACAGTATTTGTATTTTGATTTATTACACTTAAGTACATATAATATGTTTCAATAGTAGCCTAACTGTAAGATTAGATGATTCAGAAAGCCCTTGGGTTTCCTCAACAATATAATTACAGATCCTTAAAGTTTCATATCTTAGTACTTACAGCTGTTGATACATTATCACTTAATCATTAATTGCACCTTACTATACCCCAATAGACGTATTAACTTTACAAACAATGTTTGCGATCAGTATGGCACATCAACTATTTCTAAAGTCAGGATAGCGAACAGTTGTAGTTGCTAAGTAATAGTAGTCAGTACCGTAATCAGTGAATATTGCAAATTTTCAGCCCCCTTCCCCTGTTCCCCATCTGACGTTGTCAGATGCTGCTGGCCTCTGCCCATGTTGCCTCTGCTCTGTGCTCAGCTCCGCCCACTAGAGCTGAGCCAGATATAGTGCGCCTATCAGTGATGTCACCTAGTTGCCTAGGAGACACTCGCACACTAACTGCCTCCCTGTGCTGTTTTAGGCAATGTATATAGACTGCCTTTATAAAGGTAGTCTAGACAACACAAGAATGGGCTAAAATGCCCAGCTCAAAGCACCAGAGTGTCTACCCAAGTCCTTCTCCCTCAAGAATGGGGGTTCAGGATAACACACACAGGTATCAATACCATACAAGTTTGCAGTGCACTCACACCACCGTGCATTTCTTACAGGTCTAAAGAGTAATGCCTCAGTTAAAACAGGCTGGCTAGAGCCAAACCAGATACAGTGCGCCTATCAGTGATGTCACATAGTTGCCTAGGAGATGCTCGCACACTAACTACCTCCCTGTGCTATTTTAGACAATGTATTTAGAAGAGCACTCTAGCCCTGACCAGCCCTGACCATGCTCAATGTCTGGCCTGGAGGGGGAAACTGAAGGGGGACCCCTTGGCTAATAATGGTGAGATCCTGCAACCCGAGGAGATCCTGTTGTGTGGACCTTGACCCTCAGACTCTGTGATCCAGGCCATCTAATTTCTGATCCCACTGGACCCTGAGCATCCATTGCATGGATTCTGACTAGAGGAACAGTAGGGATTACCGCAGTCATAAATCCCAGAAGGCACAGGACTACTCGGTCAGTGGTTCAACGGCTGAAGGCCACTGACCCAGCCTTTTGGTGCAGCATGTGTGCCCTGCCCAATGGAAGCAATGCTTGACCCTGAAGTGTGTCCAGCCCCACACCAATGAAATAGAGGTGCTGGGATGGGATGAGGTGAGACATGGGGTAATGCACTGTAATGCCCACCTGAGGAAGTGATTCCAGCATCTTGGACAGAGAGACCAGGAGGCTTTCCCTCAATGGGGCTGTTAAAAGGCCAGGAATGGGAACACAAACAGGTTCTGGTGGTGCAAAGATACAGCCACCACCACAAGGAGCTTGGTAAATGCTCTGGGTGCTGAGGTGAGGCCAAAGGGGAGATATAAAGGAGAGACTGGGATATGCAGGTAGTCTTAGATCTCCCGTCTTTTGGGGACCAAGAACAAATGTGGGTAGTAGCCATTGCTCTCCTGATAAGAATGGATTGGCCCTATTGATGACTTTTCCAGAACAGCCCTGATCCCTGCCCCTATGAGAAGGGAGTGATTTCTTGGGGGGAGAGAGACTGACCTGGAGGTTGTCTTGGTGGACCCTCAAGGAATTCTATAGTGTGACCTTAAGTGACTAACTGTAGGACCAAAGAATCAGTAATGATCACCTGCCAACCTGACAGGTGGTTGATGAATCTGTCCCCGACTGGTTTCCCCTGAGCTAGCGGTGGAGGCAGGGGTCACGGCTGTGAGACAGGGGGATGAAGGAGGTTCTGGAGTGGCTCCCCTGGAGGAATGCTAGGCTTTGGCTAGGGGAGTGGCTGCCCTTGAGGTAGGCCATGTGATCTGACATCCAGCAGGCCACCGCTTGGCCTGATGTCGCTGTGGATGACGAAAAGGACTGCTTCAGCCTGTGTCCAGAGCAAAGCATCATTCTCATCAGATGCAAGTCCTGGCCCATAGTCTGCAAGCCGGTGATGATGTCCTCCACATCACCTCTGAAAGGAACCGGGCCCCTAAAGGGAGCATCCTGTATGGCCAATTTGACCTCCTGTGGCAGACCCAAAATCCATAACCCTGACTGTCTGCGTAAGCAGACCACAGCCGCCATGCTCATGATAGTCAGCTGCAATGTATGTGGCCCAGAGGGCATGATGGCAAGAGATTTGTACTGTGCATATGGTGTGTGTTATCCAGGATTATGTCTCAGAATCTGGTAGGAATTGAATTCGGTTCTGAGCAGGCCCAGAATGAATGTTGGTAAATCACCGAATGGGCAACCTGGTACGGGGCTCTGAGTCTGACAAGGAGTTCCGGATCAGAGACAGAGTCCAGAAAAAAATTAGAGACCCGGTCTCCAGACCCAAGCAGAGGAGTCACTCAAAACCTGGTGCAACTGGTGCCAGACCTCCTGACCTAAGTCAGGCGCCCAAGGAGGGAGCCTGATCGACCAGCATAGAAATGAGAAAGGGGTCAACTAGAAAGGTCCCAGCCCAGACAAAAATGTTTTGCGGGTCGATGCCTGAAAACTACTAGATTGTACTACTGCCTGTCGGTCTAGTTCCACCAGCACTGAAACATGGATGGCAAACCCTCCTGCGGCTGGGAAGATGAAAGTGCGGGATCTCGCGTCGGGGAAGGCCGACATCGGAAAACCTGGAGATAGGTGACCTGACATTGGAAACTCTGGTGGTTGGAAACCTGGGGCCGGGTAAACCAACAAAGGAGAGGGAAAACCCGGTGTAGGGTGAGCCAACATAAGACACCCCGGCATCAGAAGCTCTGCCAGTGGAGACCCGAAGGGGGGGGGGGCAGGCCCTGGAAAACCTTGCACAAGAAGACCTGAGATGAAGGCTCTGATGACAGGGCCTGAAAGTCTGATGTGGGCCAAGGTGGAGTCTGATGGTCCAACGAAGCCAGACTTGACATCAGACTATCAGGGGAAATGTCCTGCGTCTGCCCTGAAAAACCCACAGATGTCTGGGGAGAATAAAAGGGCCCAGATGTGGGAGTCCAAGGCACAGGGACCTGCCAGTCCTGAGAGTGAGCCAGGGAAAGGAGAACCAGTGCTGGGATTTGGGAAAAAATGGAGGGCGCTCCCCTTCCATCAGCTCCCACAGCACAGTGGAGTTTGGGGACTCCTCCAAAAAAGCTGGAAGGGAGGACTCCCAGGAGAGTTAACCCCAACCAACTAGCTGCAGCTGAAGTGGCAGCAGGCACTGATCCAGAGGACCGACGTCGGGCTAGACACAGGGGTCCAACAGAAGCTCCGTAGCTGAGCGTTGCCGCCAGCACATGCAAGCAGCTCATCAACCTGGGCTGAGTGTTTGTTATTGGAGCCAGCAACTGACTTATCAGCTAGTGCTGGGCACTTACCGGGAAGACCAGTGAGCGATTTACCAGCCGGAGCTGGGCGCTCGCCGGGGGAGCTGACAAGTGGCATCAGAAAGAGCTAGGCAGTTGCTGGCAATTTGATGGTTAGAGCTGAGCACTCATCAGAGGAGCCAGCGAGTGATTTATCAGCAGGAGCTGGGCAGTCATCAGATGGGCCGGCAAGCAACTTACCAGTGAGGGATGGGCGCTCACCGGAGGGGCCAGCGAGCAACTTATTAGCAGGAGCGGGCCGGCGAAACAATGGAGCTCTTCTCCTGGAGCTCCTTCTCCATCCTGGCTCTCTGCTGTTTTAAGAGCTGGGTTTCCAGGGCATTCTTTCTGAGTCATCGGGTAGTGGTATTGAACTTAAGTTAGAGTTTGCAGTCCTTAACATTGTGGGGTGTACCGAGGCAGCACACGCAGATGTCATGTAGATCCCCCAAATAAATCTCTTCACCACACTCACAGTATCCAAAGAGCTTAGTGGGTTCTTTCAATGACAATCACTTTATACAAATGATATCTAACTAGGGAGAGAAAATTGAAAAAAGGTGACCCTGCAGATGACTGAAGCAGTGGTATCTCCGTGGAGGGTCCGGCAAGTATGGTCGACGGCAGGAAAAGAACTTAGGAGGGAAGGGGGCCGGCCACGTTTATATGAGAAATGTCAACATAGGATGTTGTTGTGGGTGGCCCATAGTGGAATGCTTTCTAAAAAAGTTTCTGTGTGGTCCTAGTGACTGGTGGCTATAGTTCCAGAGGTGTGGGCTGATGAAAGAGACACAGTCGAACCTCGATTATCTGGACACTGATTATCTGGATTAGTCATTCGTATGGACTAGCGACTTGGTCACAAACAGTGTTATCTCATACAGTCAAACCTCGATTGTCCGGACAAATTCCACATCCCTGGCTGGTCTGGATAATCGAGGTTTGACTGTATCCTCAACAAAGATGTCGTTTCAATAACGTTCACTTAATAGAGAAACACACACATACACACACACACACACACATCTCAAGGTAGTCTGCCCTAGCCAGGAGTTGGAAACAAATTTTAAAACTTTTGATGTCTGTAGGTCTTGTCCTCTTTTTTGGGTCTGTCAGTCATGCCAAACGCTGATGACTGTAGAGGCTTCTGTTCCCAACACACCTGAAAATCAAGTTTCTTTTTTTTTTTTTGGTAAAATAAAGCATTTCTCGAAAATGGGAACAGGTCTGTCTCAAATTTCTGGAAACCGATATGGAACCGGAGAAAAGAAAATATTAAAACAAAATATACCCCAACATAGTTATTGAAAAACTACACTACACACTAAAGACTGAAAATAAACCATAAATGGTTCTGAAGTAGGAGACTACTTCAGGGTGACTGCTTCCTTTAGGCAGAAAAATAAGAGGGAAGAGGTAAAGGTGAAAATGCAGCAGAATTTTAATTTAATTCTAAGATTCCATAATTAACATAAAATTCTAGGCTCCAGGGTTGCTCATTCAAGGGGAATGACTGCAGTTCCTAAGTATAAGTGAGGGATTCCTGAGGCTTAAAAATACAAACGCAACTTGACCTAGAGACCCGTGTTGCAGAAACAAGTTACGCATAAGCAGGAGGGAGTGGAAGACTTGCTCTACAAAATAAAAAACAGGCTTCAACTTTTAACATTTACAACCGAGCAGGCCAAAAGGTCCATTAAGCAGACAATTTTCATCAATGATTCCCAGGGAGGGAGGTCTGAGAGGCTGCTTGGACTATAACTCCAGAAGGAGAGGACAGTGAGAGTGGTCAGGAAGGTAAGTCCTGTGTTGGTCCACGCTTTTGTTTCCTCATGTCTTGATTACTGTAATGCCCTATATCTAGGGTTGCCAGGGGTGGATCTCTGTCACCTGCAGCTGGTGCAGAATGCTGCAGCCAGGTTGTTGACTGGGTTACCAAGAACTTGCCATATCACACCTGTGCTCTGTGAACTGCACTGGCAGCCTGTACAATTGAGGATCACCTTCAAGGTCATGTTGCTGACCTATAAGACCCTACATGGACAGGGACTGGGTTACTCGCAAGATCTCCTTCGACCCTACCGCCCTTTCCGCTCCACTGATGAGGGATTGCTAGAGATTCCCAGGGTTCGTCTTCAGTCATCTGGGGCCAGGGCTTTCTCTTTCATGGCCCCAACCCTGTGGAATTCTTTACCTCATCAGATTGGAGACTGCCTGTCCGCAGAATCACTTAAGGCTTCTCTGAAAAGTTATCTATTTGAATTAGCATTTGAATAGGTCTATTGCTGCTTTTATTGTTTTTATGTTGTTATTTATTATGGTTGATGTAATTTTTGATATGTATTTGTGCTTTGATATGTTGAAAAGCGCGGTATAAATAAAATTTGATTTGATAAGTATTAGAGGGGCCCCCAGCCCATAGTTACACTGCTAAAAGAGGTTTCAATGAATTTGGTACTTTTTATGCCAAACTCTACAATATAGATGCCTTGCAAATGGACAACTCCAAGAATAAAAAATTACTCACCTTAGTAATTATGTTTCTTCTAATGGAATCTTGCTGTTTTCTGACTATTGCAGTTAGCCCCAGCACTCAAACTGCCCCAGAGAGAAGAGGGTTAATTTTCTATGAAGAGCATAGAACGTTGAGCTCGAGCTCGGTTCAGACCTCAGTCTGCTGCACTTAGAAGCACAGCGGTCAGATTCTTATCAGCCAATGCTAACTAACTACTATGTGGAAATTATACAATTTTGACTATCCAAATGGCAACCAAATATTTTGGATCCCCAAAAGACTCAAGTCAAGAAATCCAAAATCAAAAACCAGGTAGTGAACAATTTAAGACTGTTAAATAATAATATAACCCACTCCCCCTCTCTAAAAGGAGGAAGTGCTAAATCACCCTAGGTGCAACACTGCACCTGCCAGCCCACTTCCCAAAAACAGGTTCTGAGAAGGGAGGAAGGTCAGAATACAGCAAGACTCCATTAGAAAAAACATAATTACTAAGGTGAGTAATTTTTTTCTTCAAACCACATGAAGTCTTGCTGTATTCAGACTATTGCAGATTACCAAGCAGTACCTCCATGGAGGAGGGAATTGAACTTACCTTGGGAGTAGACTCTGCAGTACTGCTGTACCAAACTGAGCATCACTCCTAGCCTGGATATCCAGGGAGTAATGGTTGGTAAATGCATGGACTGTTTTCCAGGTGGCTGCTTTACATATTGCTAGCAAAGGAATATCCCTGGCCACAGCCAGGGAAGCAGCCGTACCTCTAGTCGAATGAGCCCTCAGACCGGAGGGAGGTATTTTGCCTAGCTTCTCATAGCAGAATTGAATACAAGAGACAATCCACCTGGCAATAGTTCTCTTAGTGGCAGGTTTGACCTTCCCCACTTCCCCATAAGTGAGAAACAACTGGAGGGAGTCAAACCTGTGAGCCTTATTACGCTCAATGTAGTAACTAAGGGCTCTTTTAACATCCAAACTGTATAAACTTCTTTCTCCTAAAGAAGAATGATCAGTGAAGAACACAGGAAGAGACACAGATTGGTTCAGATGAAAGTCTGAAACCACTTTAGGTAAAAACCTCCTGTTAGTTCTAAGGACCACCTTATCTCTATAGAATGAGATAAAATCAGGCTCCACTGACAGAGCTTGCAATTCACTGATACACCTGGCAGAGGTGACAGCTACCAGGAACACAGTTTTCCAAGTCAAGTACTTAAGCTCTGCTGAAGACAAAGGCTCAAAAGAGGGTTGCATAAGCTGAGCAATGCAAACATTAAGATCCCAAGCAGGGGTAGGATCCCTAAAGGGGGGATTGGTATGAAGCAATCCCTTGAAAATTTACAGAATACAGGGTGAGATGACAGTGAGGAAGGCTTTCTCACTGACAGAAAAGCAAAAACAGCTGACAAATGTACTTTGAGAGTAGCTGGTCTGAGACCTAGGCCATTAAGATGAACCATATAATCCAGAACTGTAGACAAGTCCGCAGTGTCTGGGAATATATGCTTCTTGGAACACCAAATGCTGAATCTTTTCCATTTAGAGTTATAAGTTTTTCTGGTGGCAGGCTTTCAAGAGGCTTTGAGAATATCCAGAACCCCTTGGGTCAGATGCAAATCTGCATACTCTAACTCTTCAAGATCCATGCCTTGAGATTGAGAGACCGAAGATTGGGGTACCAAATCCTCCCCTGAGAGGAAGTTAACAGGTTGTAATTCCTGGGAAGAGACAGGGGAAGATGGACTGCCAGGGACAGCAACAGAGGGTACCAAGGCTGCCAGGCCCAGTCTGGAGCAATCAGAATCACTTTGCAGGGTTGTGACCTTATCTTGACCAGAACCTTGAACAGTAGAGGAAAAGGAGGGAAGGCATATAGAAATTTCCCCTCCCAGTTCAAGATCAGAGCATCCAGAGGGACTGAGCCCAAGACTGGGGGTCTGCAACAAAACAGAGGAAGTTGATGATTGTCTGGGGCTGCAAAGAGATTTATCTCTGGAGTGCCCCACCTTGAAAAAATCACTTTCAACATGGGAGGATCCAGGGGCCATTCGTGATGGCCCTGGGAGATCCTGCTCAATGCATCTGCTAGCACATTGTCCTTCCATGGAAGATGGACTGCTATCAGAGAGGTCTGCAGAGAATAAGCTAGGGACCACAATTTCATGGCTTCCGTGCACAAGGCTATGGACAGAGTGCCTCCCTGCTTCTTGATGTACCACATGGTGGTGGTGTTATCTGTCCTGACCTGAACCATCTTGTTCTGCACTGATTGAGAGAAAGCTTGCAAGGCCAGAAAGACCGCCCTGAGTTCCAAGAGATTGATATGAAGAAGGGATTCCTGAGGGGACCACAGTCCCTGGGCTGTGAGAGTCCCCAGATGGGCTCCCCACCCCAATAGAGAAGCATCCGTGGTTAAGACCACAGAGTGAGACTGAGTGTCGAATGGGACTCCTTGTCTGAGGTTGCCCTGATCCTGCCACCATTGGAGAGTCTGGATCAGAGTCTGAGTCACTGGAACTAGATTGGTTAGAGAATCTTTCTTCTGAGACCAAGAGGCCCTCAGGTGAAACTGAATGTCCCTCATCTGAAATCTGGCCCCTTGAACCACTGCTACAGAAGCTGCCATGTGGCCCAGAAGCTGAAGGAAGTGCCTTGCTGGCCAAGAGACCAGAAAGTGGAATGAAGAAGCCAACTTTACAATAGCCCTTGCTCTTTCAAGGGGAAGAAAACCTCTTGCTTTGACTGTATCTAACTCTGCACCTATGAAGGTGAGGAGCTGTACAGGCTTGAGAACTGACTTGGGAGGATTGAGAAGGAATCCTAGGGAAGTGAGCACTTGCTGAGTCACTTGAAGGTCTGACTTGACTTGGTCAGGGGACTGACCCACAATGAGCCAATCATTCAGGTATGGACATATGGAAATATTCTTCCTTCTTAAAAAGGCCACTACTACTGCTAAGCATTTTGTGAATACCCTTGGAGCCAATGTCAGGCCAAAGGGCATAGCTTTGAACTGATAATGACCTGAAGGCAATTCGAACCTGAGGTACTTTCTGTGGGAGCACCTGATGGGAATGTGAAAGTGGACATCTTTTAAGTCCGGGGAGGCTAGCCAGTCCCCTGGCCTTAGAGAGGGAAAGATTATTCCCAGAGTCACCATTTTGAATTTTGGTTTTAAAAGATGTTTGTTCAGGTATCTTAAATCTAGTATGGGTGGCCACTCCCCTGTCTTTTTTGGGGTAAGGAAGTAGCTGGATTACAGACTTTTGCCCCTGTGCAATGTAGGAACTCTCTCTACATCCTTTAGAGCCAGTAGAGATGAAGTCTCTGCCTCTAAGGCAATGATTTCGGAGATGCTTGCAGGTGGAAAAGATCTGGCCCTCAGCTTTGGAAATTTCTTGAAGCTGAGAACCAGCCCCTGGCTTACCACCTCCAGGACCCACTTGTCTGAGGTAACAGACATCCAGTCCTGGACAAAGTAAGCCAGCCTGCCTCCTACAGGAATGGGGGAGTCGACCTGGGCTGACACATCATGGTGTCTGCTTGGCAGGAGCCCTAGCTTGAGGGGAGGATGCAGCCCTGCTCATCCCCCTTCTGCCTCTCCCTCTGAAGAACCCATTCTGAGGAAAAGGAGAAGAAGCCTGTGCTTGGTAGAAAGGCCTATGAAAAGGCCTGCCCCTGCCCCTAGCTTGCTGCCTTTGAGGAGTTGTCTGCCTTTCCTTGGCCTATGCACTCCTATGGGTTATGCTATACTCATCCATCTTTTTCATGTAGTATTCTGTCTGCTCCCCAAACAGAGAATTACCCACCACAGGGAAATCCATGGCCTTAGCCTGGCTGTCCTGTGAGAGACTAGTACATCTGAGCCAAGCCATTCTTCGAAGAGCCACAGACATAGCCATGACTCTAGATGACACATCATTGGAGTCCACAGCAGCATGGAACTGTACCGTAGATGCCTCAATCCCATCAGCAGCCACCCCCTCCAGCTCCGAGGCTAGCTGGGGGGAGGCCTGCTTAGCCAGTGCCAGTACAGTGTCCCACCTGGACTTCTGGTACCTGGCTGCATAGGCCATATAATTAGCCTGCCTGAGTCCCAAGGCAGATGCCATGTACTGTTTCTTTGCCATGGCATCCAGCTTCCTAGAGTCTTTATCTGGGGGGGGTGAAGCCAAGGGTATATTAGCCTTATCACAGGCTGCAGCCTGCACAACCTCAACATGACTGCATTGTTGATACAAGTACTCTGTACCTGAACCTGATAAGGTGTACCTTTTGTCCATCCTTCTGTCGACAGGAGGTACAGAATTTGGAGTTTTTAAAATCTTTTGTGTCTGTTTCCCAAAAGACTTATGAGAGGGAATAGACAGTCTCTTGGACTCTGGAATATTCATCATCTCCACATAATCAGGTTCCTCTGGTTCCTCCACGGCTTCCTCTACAGGGAGCTGGAGGGTTTCTGCCATTTTCCTGTAAAACATGTAGTGGGAAGGGGACTCAGAAAGCCTAGGAGGGGAAACACCAGAAGGCCTGTCTGGGGAGATGTCCGGTTCAATGTGCTCATCCAGACCTTCCCCACCATCGTCGTCATCATCATCTTCATCCCCTTCCAAATCCGGTTCATAAAAATCTTCAGAGGCATATCCTTGAACCGGAGGAACTGACCGAACCGAGCGCCTGCCAGAAGGCGCCAGATCAGATGGAACCGGGCAAAGCAATTCTACAATCCTTATCGCTTTGGCAATCTCTTCGGCGGTGGGAAAATGGTCTCTGGATCTGAACCGGCCTATTTTCTTTTCTTTGTCTTTTTGCAGGAACTGATCCCTCAGGATCAGATCTCCTGTTGCCCAAAGAAGTATCGCCCTGGTCCGAGGGCACTCCCTCACGTTCGGTAGGAACCGAATTGAGCTGGCGATCTGGGTCAGTGGACTTCACGGCATCCTTATCCCTAAGCCTACCTAATATTTTTTCCAGGGCAGACTTATGGAAATTTTTACAGATTTGGCAGTCTAAATCGAGGTGGTCAAACCCCAGACAATAAACACAGGTGTTGTGGGGATCAGCCTTAGTAAAGACCTCCCCACACACACTGCAGTGTTGAAACCCAGTGGATCTGGTTTTTCTTTTGGGTTTCTCAGACATAGCCATCCTAACCACAAACTTACCCTTTTTATGGCAAACAACCAGACAAGACACCCTTATCAGTTTCTAACCGTGTCACGGGTATTGGATAAAAACCACAAGAAAATGCTTTTTTTTTTTAAACCTATAAGGACCGGTAACCACACTCTAAGTTTAGAAACAAAGACAGAATATGTAATTCGCTAGTAATCCACAAGTTTACTATGTCTAGTTCACTACCTAGTACTTATTGGACCCCAGACCCCGGACAGAGATCTGAATCGAAACTTGCAAAAAAAGAATCTGTAAAACCGAAGACTTTAACCGACTTTCGAACTGCGAGCAAAGGAGAAATCTCTGGAGCAACTGTTCAGTTAGGCGGAGTAATGAATCTGATGGTTGTGCTTCTAAGTGCAGCACACAGAGGTTTGAACCGAGCTTGAGCTCAACGTTCTACTCACTGCATAGAAAATTAACCCTCTTCTGTCTGGGGCAGTTTGAGTGCTGGAGGCTAACTGCAATAGTCAGAATACAGCAAGACTTCATGTGGTCTGAAAGTAGAATTTTTGTCCAGCCTCAACTTGTCAACATTTTCTGCTGAGGACAGAAATGTTGGACAATCCAATCACACTGGAGGAACTGAGGCAGACTATTACAATCTCTAAAAAATGAGAACTCTCCTGGAGAGACGAGTTATCCCACAGAGTTCTACAAATGGTTCAGCGAACTCCTAAAACAGGCTCTGGCAGATGCTACCAACAACTGCATAAAAGAACATCTATTTCAGAAGGAATGGCCATCAGCCCTTTTCTGTTATCCCAAAGCTCTGGAAGAATACGGAGGAGTGATTATTCCACCCAATCTCCCTGACTGATACTGATATCAAAATCTATGCTAAAGTAATGGCCAACTGCAAGAGATAGTAGGAAAGCTTATCCACCATGATCAGACCTGCTTCATACCACAACGCAGCTCTTACACTGCCGTGCAGCGACTGCTAAATATTATTTCTGCCACAAAGAATTCCAGTGAACAAAATAAAGAGGACTGTGTATGAGCAGTCATACATAACAAGGATATTCTTGTATCGAGAGTTTTTCTTGGTAACAGATGACTTCAAGAGCGCAGCTCGAGAGGTACTCTGTTACCAAGGGAACCTCGAGATACAAGAATTTCCTTGTTTGTGTATGACTCCTCATACACAATCCTTTATAGTGTATGGGCAGTCACAGCATAGAAAATCACACAAAACTAGCTGGAAAAGACCACAAAGAATATAAATGTTAACATTTTCTTTTTTTTTTTTTTAACTGACACAGTGTGCTGTAGATGTTTCTGCAAGTTCAAGTTTTTTAAAAAAAAAGTAACTTCCAGTTTAACTGGATTGAGGGATGCAACTACGTGGCAGCATTCCAAGTTGTTATGCTGCAGTAGTGACACAACTAGTGCAGCATAACAGCTGTGATGAGATAGCTACTGCAGCATAACAACTTCATTCTAGTTATGGATTTCTATCCATAACAACATTCTGCCATGCACTATTGTAAGAGAGAGCAAGCCGAAGATCCATCTGCCCCCCCCCCCGCCTTTTTGGGTTTCCTTAATTCAAATGCTGCAGGACATTCAGAGGGACTCCAAGATGTACACTGTGTCCTGTTTTATGTTGTATGTTGTGTTTGTTGGGCTGGCCACCCACAATCTGTATTTATTTTTATGTCTTCTGTTGTGTGTGATTCCCCCCCCCCCTTTGTGTACATCATGGATCTCCTTCATAAGTCTAGCAGCCTTAAGTTATGGAAACTAAGTGTGAAGCAGAAATGTATTTAAAAATAAAGAAAATGCAAAGCTTGTAACTTCAAGTCTTCAATTAATTAGTTTAAAGCCTCTTTGGAAAGCAGGCATTGTGACAGTCTGGGCGTTTTAAGAAGTCTGCTCAAAGCGCTACTTCTCATAGGATGGAAAAGGCTCTGGAAGCAGTCTTTAATTTAATAAGGTGTCCGTCTGCATTATAGACAGAACGGATGAAAAGAACAAAATACAAGTGAAGTAAAGCCTTCCTTTTATGGGAGATACAGAGAAGTCCAGACTGCTGCTGTTTAAATTCATTCTGAGCTCTGCCTTTGTTGTTTAGTTAGCAGTCTGTGAAAACTGTTTAAACCGCCTGAAAAGTACTGGTTTGGGCACAATATTCCTATACGCTAGTGCTGCCATTTAATTAAAGTAAATTCTCCACAAGGCACAGAAGGTTTCCCATAAAAGCACTACTGAAAGAGGTATTGGTAATGTGAGTAAACTTTGTTTGTGTGCCTCTGCTTCTTGCTGAAAACACTCATTACCAACACCTCTAGGAAGAAATATGTTTGGCTGTACTAAAAATAATTAAGTAACACTTGACTTACCTGTAAAAGGCAACTTAGATTATACCAAGGTAGTTTTTTTTTTAAAGTTTCTGTGTAGCCAAAATGCTGCTCTTTCAGAAGCTCCCTGCTTCATTGTTCCCTATGGACCGGCCGCGCCCAGTTTCCCCTGTTTTTATCCCTTACAAGAGGAACTTCCTTCTGTGAAAGTTAAAATATTGAGACAGCTCATAAAATTTGTTTTGAATGTCAAAATGTTTTGGAATGTTATTTTATGTTTAAATAAAATAAGATATTTTATTTTGAGAAAGATTGAATGGATAAAATTTTAAAACTAGAGTAACGAGGTCACATGTCTGTAGAAACTGCTATATAAGCAGAACTACCTAGGAAGCTAGCAGTGTAAGGAGGGTGTGAATCTGTTAACACCCAGTCCTGAGATAGTCAGTACTACCTCTGATATGTAAACTATGGACTTTTTGGCTTGGTTTATTATTTTCTCGTTTCCAGTCCGCTCTAGGTAATAAATTTTTAAGTTTATTCTGCTAATTTTTGTCCGAGCACTTTGTTTATCCCACACCATTTCACAACTATGCAGCAATTATTACTGACAACGAAAAAGCCTTCAACAGGCTGCACTGGCAGTACCTATCTGAAGTTTTGCTGATTGTTGGCTTTAGGCCAAATTATGTAAACAATCTTCTGGCTTATGGCTAAGGTAGGAGTAAATGGTATGCAATGCCCTCATTTCAAGCTAACATGGGGCATGAGGCAGGGGTGCCTGATGTCTCCATTGCTATTTGCTTTGAGGATAAAGCCCCTAGCAGTCACTATCCATAACACCCCTGCAATACAGAACAGGTTCTGACCAGAACAAAACTGCTTTATGTGCCAATGACACCCTTCTGTTCCTCAGCAGTCCACAAACCTCCCTCCACCACTGCTGCTGCATAAACCCTGCAGCATTTCAGCGAAGTTCCAGACCTCACGGAAAAAAAATCAACTATGTTAAAAAAGAAGCATTGGAGCTATGTAGGAGACACTATCTGTAGAGCTCATCAAGTTCCATTTCAGATGGGCCAGGGAAAGTTTCAGATATCTGGGCCTAAATACAACTGAAAACTTATCCCAGTTGTGAGTACAATAGTCATATTCTGAGACATCGAAAGGGATCTGTAGAGTATGTAGATTTTTTTTTTTACCACTGTCCTTAGCCAGGCACGTAGAATACATCTGAATGAATGTTCTGGCTCGCCTCCTCTACATTATTTTTACGCTTCCAATAGCACCCCTTCCCCCAAACAGTTTCTAGAGGAAGTTAGATAAAGCTATCTCCCAATTTATTTGGGACAGCAAGCATCTCAGGCTAAAGTACACCTTGTTGCAGGCTAATAAACTTAAAGGAGGTCTGGTGATGCCAAATTTGAAAGGATTAGCACCTGGCAGCAGAAATCCCCCAGTGCTGCCAATAACAAGTTAAAAAAATAAAAATAAAAGGGTCAGAACACCCACCCACACTCTCCAGATGTGGTTAAAATACAAAGAAATTTCTTCATACTTACCATAATTTCCTTTTCTGTTAGCTCCAACACTGCCAATGGGTAATCAAAACAGCTGGGTATAGTGCACCCCTACCAGGGGAAATGGCACAGCCTAAGCTTCAGAATGCTGGTCACATGAGGATCCGAAGCAGCAGCAACTCTCCAGTCACTACTGACTTCACAGTACCACAGTAGCTACACATTTGCTTATGTAACCCCTAGATGGCGCTATCCCAGGGGCTACTACCCCTGCCTGATTTGCCACTAACAGGTTGAGGGGCCTGGATCCAATGGCAGGTGCCTCCACCCAGAGGTCAGGGTTTGCAATAGTTAAACTAACTTGGTCACAGCCCTCTGGGACACTGCAACCCCCCTTTCTTCCCACTAGTGGCCCACACAGTATATCAGAATTACCTTCACAGTATACACTTACCCCCAGGACTGGTTCAGGCACTGGGACCCCCTGTAAAGTAAGAAGATCCTGTCCTGTCCCTAGTGGACTATGGACTGCCGGTGTATGGTGCTGCTGATCAGACTGCACTCCATAAAATTCGCACTACTCTGACTAAGGCCTGCAGGTTAATTACTAGAGCACCTAGGATGACACACACCTGTCTACTGTATGCTAAAGCGCTGGTACTTGATCTCGATGAGCGCCTCAAATATCTTACCTGTACCCTTACAAAAGACCCTCCTTGGGCTTTCCCACCAGGATTGACCACCACCATCACGCTCTGTCCCACTAGTTCATACTCGGACCTCTGGGAAAACCTCTTGTTATCCCTAGAGCTAGGACCTCTCACGGCCAAAGAGCCTTCAGCTTTAGGCCCCTCCTGTTCAACACTGCCCCCTCCATCTCCAAGCTCCAACTATATCGTGCTTCAAAACTTCCTTCGTAACCACCTTATTAACACTCGATGCTGTAACTGCCACTAGTCAAAGCTGTACTCAATACTTATGACAAAGCTTATTACTAAGCTGCTAAGGACTTATAACTCTGGTATTGTTTGCATCCATCCTACCTGTACCAGCTTGTTTGTATCTATGTCTTAATTTTACTGTTATACGTATGTGTTGTACTGCTATACTGTGTATTTTGGTTTGTCTTACTGTGACAAGGTACCTTTGTAAATGAGCCTATGGCTCAAAGGTTTTCCAAACTGCTGTTTAAATAAAATAAAATAAAATAAATAAAGATACAGTGCAACAAACACAGTACAATACTTTAACATAGACAAATACCTCAGACAGTAAAACTTTGCTGAAACAAGCAGCTCTGATTTATTTAGGGGGATATAACAAGGAAAGGGGGAAATCAGGTTAATTAGCTTATCACTTTACTCATCTACCTATGGCTCTGTGCACAGGCTATCCCTACCAGTTACTGTCCCTAGGTACCCAAGCCCTAGTGGCTAGTCCAAACCCTTGGCAGCTGGTAGGGGCCTTTCACAGAGAAAAGAAAATTAGTTAAACAGTCAACAGTACAGTAATTCCATTTGGATTCAATGTGGCAATTCAACAGGGTGACCCTGAATTAGTACTCACGACCTCCAAACAAGATAGGGTCCTTCAACATCAGCAGGGCTACTCTTGAGCTCCACGAGACTCCTCACACATTTATATGACAAACTGCAACAGGCAAAAGCTCTTTAATGGCAGCAGGATTCACTTGAGCTACACAAGCCTCCTCACACATTTATATGATAAACAGTAACAGGCAAAAGTCCTTTAATGGCAGCAGGATTCACTTGAGCTACAAAAGCCTCCTCACACATTTATATGATAAACAGTAACAGGCAAAAGTCCTTTAATGGCAGCAGGATTCACTTGAGCTACAAAAGCCTCCTCACACATTTATATGGTAAACAGTAACAGGCAAAAGTCCTTTAATGGCAGCAGGATTCACTTGAGCTACACAAGCCTCCTCACACATTTATATGGTAAAAAGTACTATACCAGGCAGGCTGCTTCTCTATCCCAATCGCAATTACTGCACAATACCCGGGAGAACACACAGCAGATTCAGTTCCTGACAGACCGAGTGCAATTCAGCAATTTCTCCAGTCTTCTACAGGGTGAGCCTGGTTCTACTCTTCAGATATCCTTTGATTCTCTTCACAGGATGGATTCAGTCCTAACAAGCAGTTACACAAGCTGCAGACCCGGACTCAGAGCCTTACATACGTTCCCAACTAAAACTGCACACCGAAAAGCACAGGGCTCCTTCCTCTTCACTGCCAGAGCTCAACTGAAACTCCAGCAGACAAAACCAGGCACTTCCTTTGAGTTCCTCCCAGTTCTTGGCTGGATTGGCTGTCACTCACAATAGACTGCCCTGTTGGTCCAAAAAGGCGCAAAGTCCAAACTACATCTCCAGAGTCACTGCCCATACAATCCTCTTGTGGCTGGCTCAGATTACGAGTCAAGTTCTGATTCGTCCAAGGCACCATTTTAGAGCTACCTTAACCCACACTGATTGGTCCAGTTCAGCAGTTCAAAACTAGAATGGTGAACTAGGCAAACACAGTTCTGACTGCAAAGAAAGCAGGTTAGACAAACTGTATTTTCATTATTACTCTAAATGATTTCTGGCAAACAGTTACATCTTTCAGATAGGTTCCCTTTGCACTCCTAGTGACTGCAAAAATGGAGTGAATTGGCAGCAGCTCAAGTGGTACTCAAGCAGAGAAACACAGTCCCCCCATACAAACTAATTATGTCTGCAAGCAGACAGCTCTTAAAGAGACAGTACCAGAGGCTCTAAAAACACTCACAGATAAATGGCTTAAATGCCAAACACCATTCAGGCTTGGAGCATTCAAGCAAGCTCCTGGAAGTCTTTTGGGAACCCCCATTTGCAGGGGGGTTACACCCTTCCTGGCCTGGGAAAGCTTGATGTCCGCATCAAGCAAGTACCCCCATAAGTTTCAATTGCAGCCATATACATTGGCATTATGCTCACACATGTAATCATCAGTCAGTATATCACAGTCAGCAGTACAGTAATTCCATTTGGATTCAATGTGGCAATTCAACAGGGAGTGACCCTGAATTAGTACTCACGACCTCCAAACAAGATAGGGTCCTTCAACATCAGCAGGGCTACTCTTGAGCTCCACGAGACTCCTCACACATTTATATGACAAACTGCAACAGGCAAAAGCTCTTTAATGGCAGCAGGATTCACTTGAGCTACACAAGCCTCCTCACACATTTATATGATAAACAGTAACAGGCAAAAGTCCTTTAATGGCAGCAGGATTCACTTGAGCTACAAAAGCCTCCTCACACATTTATATGATAAACAGTAACAGGCAAAAGTCCTTTAATGGCAGCAGGATTCACTTGAGCTACAAAGCCTCCTCACACATTTATATGGTAAACAGTAACAGGCAAAAGTCCTTTAATGGCAGCAGGATTCACTGAGCTACACAAGCCTCCTCACACATTTATATGGTAAAAAGTACTATACCAGGCAGGCTGCTTCTCTATCCCAATCGCAATTACTGCACAATACCCGGGAGAACACACAGCAGATTCAGTTCCTGACAGACCGAGTGCAATTCAGCAATTTCTCCAGTCTTCTACAGGGTGAGCCTGGTTCTACTCTTCAGATATCCTTTGATTCTCTTCACAGGATGGATTCAGTCCTAACAAGCAGTTACACAAGCTGCAGACCGGAACTCAGAGCCTTACACACGTTTCCCAACTAAAACTGCACACCGAAAAAGCACAGGGCTCCTTCCCTCTTCACTGCCAGAGCTCAACTGAAACTCCAGCAGACAAAACCAGGCACTTCCTTTGAGTTCCTCCCAGTTCTTGGCTGGATTGGCTGTCACTCACAATAGACTGCCCCTGTTGGTCCAAAAAGGCGCCAAAGTCCAAACTACATCTCCCAGAGTCACTGCCATACAATCCTCTTGTGGCTGGCTCAGATTACGAGTCCAAGTTCTAGATTCATCAAGGCACCATTTTAGAGCTACCTTAACCCACACTGATTGGTCCAGTTCAGCAGTTCAAAACTAGAATGGTGAACTAGGCAAACACAGTTCTGACTGCAAAGAAAGCAGTTAGACAAACTGTATTTTCATTATTACTCTAAATGATTTCTGGCAAACAGTTACATCTTTCAGATAGGTTCCCTTTGCACTCCTAGTGACTGCAAAAATGGAGTGAATTGGCAGCAGCTCAAGTGGTACTCAAGCAGAGAAACACACAGTCCCCCCATACAAACTAATTATGTCTGCAAGCAGACAGCTCTTAAAGAGACAGTACCAGAGGCTCTAAAAACACTCACAGATAAATGGCTTAAATGCCAAACACCATTCAGGCTTGGAGCATTCAAGCAAGCTCCTGGAAGTATTTTGGGAACCCCCATTTGCAGGGGGGTTACACCCTTCCTGGCCTGGGAAAGCTTGATGTCCGCATCAAGCAAGTACCCCCATAAGTTTCAATTGCAGCCATATACATTGGCATTATGCTCACACATGTAATCATCAGTCAGTATATCACTTTACCAGGAACACATTTCTGAAATGTTGCAGTACGTCACTCTTTACACAGTATTACACACACATTGTACCATAACTCAAGTTATTACCTCTTGTACATGAAACCTGAAGAGAGGGGGCCCTTCCCTATCAGCTACCTTGGGGCTGGACAGGGCAAGGGCACCATACTAGAGGGCAACACAAGTAACTTGGAGTTAGCACTGATGCTCAGTTTGGGCAATGAGCTTGGGGACACATACATCCTTTATGGACAACATTGAGAGGCAAGTCCACAGGCCTCCCAAGTGAATCATAACTGAGGTGCACCACAGGCTTTACAGCTCGACCAGTCTTTCTAGGGGGAACTGTTACAGTCTCTGCACTCTGAGCCTCATTTTCAGCATTGTCCTCACATGTCAGGGGAGTCTCCATGGGGGTAGAGAGGCTAGAACTTGGGGCACTTTCAGCACCAGGAGTTACAGTCTCTGAGTCCACAACATTTGGCTCGCATGGAGAGCTTTTGGACACTGGCAGTGGACTGTCAGAGCACTCAAAATACTCTTCTTGTTCTGGTGTATCACCAGTCTGCCCCAATCCATCATTTTCCTCCCCTGAAAGCTCAAACAGTTCAACCATGCACAATGATTCCATTTCATCTGATCTGATGCTTTGCACTTCACTTTCTGGGAGCATTGGCTCCAGGGACGAAGCTGGGGGCTTAGACAGTCCAGAAGGCCCAGCTTAGTCTCCAGTATTGACTAGGGGATTGCCCCGAAACAATTGACTCAGTTCGTAAGAAGGATAGTATTCAAAGTCACTCTCACTTTCTTCTGATATGGACTGACAGTCATGCTCAACTGGGACTTGTGGAGGGGAACTTTAACTCTGCTTCTGTGAGGTGCAGACTTTCTTGATCTTTCTTGCAGCAGCTCTAATCACTGGTCCAGAGGGCATCTTCTGGGGGCTCAGACTCGATCAAGATTTGCCCAATGGGCAGTAAATGATTTCTATGCATTGTTTTTACATCTTTTGAATTATTCTCAGGCCTTACTTTGTACACTGGCAGATCATCTAGTTTGCCCACTACAATGTGAGGGAGATGGTGCCATCTGTCAGCAATCTTGTGTTTGCCATGCAGTCTCAGATTTCTTAGCAATACCCGATCTCCCTCCTGGAGTTCCTGTGCTTTCACCTTTTTATCATACCTTTCTTTGTTGGCCAGATTTCTTTTGGCAGCCATGGTTTGAGCCAGTTATGCACGCATGAGTTAGCTGGGCCTTTAACTTTATGTACATACTGTAAATAGTTGTCCAGCTTGAACCCCATCAGGACAGACCCCAAAACACTCATCTACCGGTGAGTCGAGCTTCTCTTCCAAACATCAGGTGGTGGGGAGAACCCAGTGGCATCACTTTTGGTGCAGTTATAAGCATGTACCAGGGTGCTAATTTGTTGGCTCTATCTAGGCTTGTCCTTTGGGTGCAGGGTGCCTAGCATATCTAGCAAAGTTGGTTGAAACGTTCAGGCTGTGGGTCCCCTGGGGGTGGTAAAGAGTGGTTCTGGACTTCGCACTCCACAGAGAAAGCATCTCTTTGATCAGGACGACTCTCAAATTCTCTCCCTTGATCAGAATGGATTCTTTGTGAGCCCATAGTGAACAAAAAGTTTTCTGAAGTACTTTGGCCACAGTGGATGCTTTCTGGTCTTTGGTGAAAGCTTGGGCATATCTCGTGAAATGGTCAGTGACCACCAGCACATTACTGATATTTCTTTGATCTGACCCAAACTCAGAAAATCAATACAGACCAGCTCCATGGGTGCACTGGTGGTGATGTTAACAAAGGGGCAGCCCTCTGGGCAAAGCTTTCCTCTATAGCAACGACTACAAGTTTGAGTGTGTTGCTCCACATCAGCCCCATCTTAGGCCAATAGAATCTGGATCTCACCAAGTCAAGTGTTCTGTCTATACCAAGGTGCCCCATGTGGTTGTGCAAGGACCTCAATACTGAGTCTCGAAAGGCAGTGGGCAGCACTAGTTGTTGTTTGTCTACTTGTCCCCTCTGTCTACTGTTCTCTGTATAACAGTTTATTGATCAGTTTCAACTTAGGACCTTCTTTGTATAACAGTGCAGTTCTCAAATCAGTGGGCGTAATTTGGACACATCTTTTCCTACACAGAGGGCTTCTAAGCTGATTTGATCATGGGATCGTGGGACTGAGCCCGCGAATACTGTCATTGTCCAGCTGAGGCAGTGCTCCAATGTCTATTGCAGAAAAGTGGCAATAAGCAGCAGGTATGCAATTCTCAGAGGTCCCAAGCAATCCACCATGCAGTCCACTGCGTCGTGGACATTTGTTCCTCCCTGTCAAACTTCGGCAGAGTGCCGAATGTCAAGTTCGCCAATCTGACCCAATCATTCTGGAGAACAGGCCTCCGGGAGAGAGCATCAGCATCTATGTGGTTCGGACCTGCCTGTATTCGAGAGCATAGTCGTATGTAGATACTGCAGAAAGCCACCCATGGCCAGTGGCATCCAACTTTGCTGAGGTCTGCACATAGATCAAGGATTATTGTCAGTTTTTACTAGTATTTTAGCCCCATACAAGTACTCATGGAATTGGTCAACAATAGCCCACTTCAAAGCTAGGAACTCTAACTTATGTACAGGATAGTTCTTTTTGGATGGGTCAGGCTTCTAGGCAAAGGCCACTGGTCTCAGGCCATTCTCATGCTCTTGGTACACACAGCCCCCAACCCTTGCAAGCTAGCATCAGTGTGCAGGGCGTAAGGTTTTCTTGGATCGGCATAGGCCAGCACTGGAGCATGGATAAGTTGATATATGATCTCATGAAAAGCAGTCTCTCACAATCAGGAGTCCAGCGGGCCCCAAATACTTCACTCAGATGAAAATACACTCTTTCAGTCTTGAGGACGCTGACTTTGGTATTTTTGTGGGTTGGGGATACCTTGAGCAAGGTTAAGTAAAGGGTGGATCACTCTTGAATAGTCCTTGATGAAACGCTGATAATAACCACAGAATCCAAGAATCTTTGCAGTTCTTTTAGATTTTGGGCTGTGGCCAGGTGGTCAAGGCCTCAACTTTACTTGGGTCCGGTCTCTATTCCTCGTGGATACTATGTCCCACATACTTTACTGATGTTTGAAAGAATTGACACTTATCAATGGACAGTTTAAGGCCAAAGTCCTCCAGTCGGTCCAATACCTTAAATAATCTGCTCTCATGTTCCTCCAGTGAGCTGCCAAACACAATAACATCATCTAGGTATACCAGGCACTCTAGTAAGTTCATGTCCCCCACTGCACGCTCCATCAATCGTTGAAAAGTGGCTGAGGCACCTGAAATCCCTTGAGGCATCCTCATGAATTCATAGAAGCCAAGCTGACAGATAAAGGCTGTCTTCTCACGGTCCTCTGGGGCCATCCGGGATCTGGTAGTACCCACTGCGGAGATCCAACACAGAGAACCACTTGCTCCCGTTTAGGCAGTCAAAGCATCCTGAATCGGGGCATTGTGTACTGATCAGGGATAGTCCGCGGTTTAAGATGCGATAATCCCGCACATCCTTACTGTACCATTCTTTTTCCTCACTACCACAATGGGGAAGTATAAGGGCTTCTGGTTCTTACTATTACCAGCAGCTAACATCTCTTGCAGATGCCGTCTCACATCATCTATGTCAGCAGGTGCCAGGTGTCGCGACCTCTCAGGAAATGGTCTTTCGTCATGCAGCCAGATATTGTGCTCAGCTCCTTGCACGCATCCTACGTCCCATTCCTTTAAAGAAAACACCTGGTCTCTCTGGGCAAGCTTCTCACTGATCCTCACTTTCCATTCAGCTGGCAACGGGGAGTCGCCGAAATCAAACAAGTCAGGCATTACTCTGTCATTCTTCCTCGAACTCTTGCTGCTGGGTAGCACTGCAGTGTCTGCACAATGCACATTAGCCAGGATGCAACCTCTATTTAATCGAATGTCTCTTTCAGACACATTATGAACTTGGACCATTACCCTTCTGGCATAAGCATGGGCTCTAGCAGGCAAAATACTAGGCTTGACCAGCAGTCCCTCTGGCAATTTTCCATCGCCTGGTGCATCCAACATTAATATTTTATTCTTAACATCCTTTCTGATACGGACCTCTCCCTGTAAGGTACACTGGGCATTTGACACCAGGATCAGAGACTCAGGATCCTTCTTCCATACAATTCCGACCAGTTCCTCTCGTTCTATTTTTTCAGCATCTCTCTGTGCCTCATAGGCCTTCTTAATTAAAGCCGGAACTCTTAAAGCTCTACTAGTCTTTGACCCCTGTTTTTCATAACACAACTGTGCCAGCCTTCCGAACATATGAGCATTTGTTCCAATCAACAAAGGGACACCATCATACAGTCCAGTGGAGGACACACTAAGGCTAGGGTCTCTACTTTCGGCCACTCAGCCACGGAGGTGGGAAAGACAGCCAAATTCAGATATACCCGGAATAGGGGTAGGTCTTCTCACTTAACCCCCATACATGCAGTCCTTCTAATGGTTATAAGGGTACATCTGACAAATGCTTCTGATACCAATCCTGGAACATAATTGTCACTTGGGAGCCACTGTCTAATACAGCTCTTGTAGAGACTCCATTCACCCTTACAGTGGTCTCCATGGAGGGACCCACTATTCTGAACCAGTCTGGAGAGGCAGTAGTGGGGGCCTGGGCAACTGACCTTGCCACAAAAGGATGTGAGTTAGCATTTTTGGTGCCCTCACTGGGATCATTTCGTGCACCTCTTAACCACTGATTTGTCCTCCGAAGCTCTCCTTGTAGCCTATATGCAACTTTGTCAGTGTCTTTTGGGGACCGGCATTCCCTTTTCATGTGCCCATCCTTTCCACAATTATAGCAAAACATACTTTCTGGAGTTTGAGCTGGCTGAGGCACCATACTGGGAGCCAGGGCGGGGGTATTACTAACTGGAAACCTTGGTGCCATCTCTGTCTGCGGCGTGATAAGTATTTGGAGACATCTCATCAGTTTCTCCACTTCCATGGTCTAGGAATCGAGTTTGGAGCTGTTATCAGCAGGAGATACATGGGTGGGTACCCCCACCCCATAGCAGATGCAGTGGATATAGGTCAGGCCCTGTACTTGCAGGCGTGGCCTTCATAAAGGGACTGTTTTTGAATTCCCGGATCTCTCTCAACAGTTCGCCCCATTGTGGCATATCTTTTTCCTTGTCAGAGCACTCATTGACTGCCAACCTCTGTCCCTGAACTTCACTTGATGGGTCACCCTCAGTCACTCGGTTCATAGCCGCAGCTATTAGTGCAGGTCCCTCCCGAGGTCGCCTTTTCTCAACTCCTCGAATTTCTCTCATTAACTCATCATAGGAGGGTGGGGATTCCAGTCGATTTGCCAGGCATAACTGAAGCAACAGCAGTTCTGAGAAGGGGGCAGACTTAAGGATCCTGTCCAGCCTGGTTCGGTCCAGTTCAATCGCTGGCAAACTACCCTTTCTGAGGCATTCTTGCAACAATTTTTCCAGCCAAAGGTACATACACAGACAACAACTCCCCTTGGTACTGTGTGCATTTCTTACTCTCCACCATAGATCCTCATCAGAATCTGGGCTCCCTACACATTCTCCAAGGCCTCAAGATAGGCCTGTGCAGTCGCTTCAGGGTTACTGGCCCGTTTAGCATGGATGGTAGCCAGGGCAGAACCTCGGAGGCTCTCACTAACCCTCTTTCACTTTTGACGCTGAGCATTGCCAATCTAGCACTTGGGGGCAACATAGTCTATCCAGGTCTCCCAGTCATCCTCCCTTGGTGGGTGGGAGGGTGCCAGAGAGAGATCCTCAACCTTCGGTGAAGTGTCGTGACTAATGGCAGTGCAGAAATAGGAGTCTGCATTGGTTCAGCCACCATTACGGGTACTGGAGCAGGAGAGGTGGTGGGGCAGGAACACCCCCAGGTGGCAAGAATAGTTTCTTCAAGTCCTCCACAGTTTTCCCTTCCCCCAGCAACCATTTAGCAAATTTCTCCTCAAAAGTTTCAGATAGTGGTGGGGGCTCATTTTCCCTCGGGTCTTTACTGTCCTTAGTTATCACTCTCCAAGCAGTGAGGGCTCCCTCTGGGGTAACGGTCTGTGGCACTTTGGAGCTATCTATGGGATCCTTAAACTCTACTAGGGCCAGGAAAGTGTGGGTGAGCAGATTAGCATGCCGACCCACCACCACAGGGTTTTGTAAACCTTCCACCTTGGAAAGCAGTCCCTGTACAGTGTCTGTATTGATACCCAGGGGGATGTCCAGGATAAGCATAGCATTTTGGGGGTCGATCTCCTCCCCAGTACACCACTCCACCAGCCGGTGCACAGCCACTTCTGTCGGGGTACCCATTTATTTTTTTTTCTTAACAGTGGTTTGTAAATATGGCCACTAGAGGATACACAATCCCAGCGGTGAGCCTCCAAGATGTAACCCCTAGATGGCGCTATCCCAGGGGCTACTACCCCTGCCTGATTTGCCACTAACAGGTTGAGGGGCCTGGATCCGATGGCGGGTGCCTCCACCCAGAGGTCAGGGTTTGCAATAGTTAAACTAACTTGTTCATAGCCCTCTGGGACACTGCAACCCCCCTTTCTTCCCACTAGTGGCCCACACAGTATACACTTACCCCCAGGACTGGTTCAGGCACTGGGACCCCCTGTAAAATAAGAAGATACAGTGCAACAATCACAGTACAATACTTTAACATAGACAAATACCTCAGGCAGTATAACTTTGCTGAAACAAGCAGCTCTGATTTATTTAGGGGGATATAACAAGGACAGGGGGAAATCAGGTTAATTAGCTTATCACTTTACTCATCTACCTATGGCTCTGTGCAGGCCCTATCCCTACAGTTACTGTCCCTAGGTACCCAAGCCCTAGTGGCTAGTCAAACCATGACAGCTGGTAGGGGCCCTTTCACACAGAGAAAAGAAAAATTAGTTAAACAGTCAGCAGTACAGTAATTCCATTTGGATTCAATGTGGCAATTCAACAGGGAGCGACCCTGAATCAGTACTCACGAACTCCAAACAAGATAGGGTCCTTCAACGTCAGCAGGGCTACTCTTGAGCTCCACGAGACTCCTCACACATTTATATGACAAACTGCAACAGGCAAAAGTCATTTAATGGCAGCAGGATTCACTTGAGCTACACAAGCCTCCTCACACATTTATATGGTAAACAGTAACAGGCAAAAGTCCTTTAATGGCAGCAGGATTCACTTGAGCTACAAAGCCTCCTCACATTTATATGGTAAACAGTAACAGGCAAAAGTCCTTTAATGGCAGCAGAGATTCACTTGAGCTACACAAGCCTCCTCACACATTTATATGGTAAAAGAAAGTACTATACCAGGCAGGCTGCTTCTCTATCCCGATCATAATTACTGCACAATACCGGGAGAACACACAGCAGATTCAGTTCCTGACAGACCGGCGCAATTCAGCAATTTCTCCAGTCTCCTACAGGGTGAGCCTGGTTTCTACTCTTCAGATATCCTTTGATTCTCTTCACAGGATGGATTCAGTCTTAACAAGCAGTTACAAGCTGCCAGACCCGGAACTCAGACCTTACACATTTCCAAGAAACTGCACACCAGCTCAGGGCTCCTTCCTCTTCACTGCCAGGCTCAACTGAAACTCCAGCAGACAAAACCGGGCACTTCCTTTGAGTTTCTCCCAGTTCTTGGCTGGATTGGCTGTCACTCACAATAGACTGTCCCTGTTGGTCCAAAAAGGCGCCAAAGTCCAAACTACATCTCCCAGAGTCACTGCCCATACAATCCTCTTGTGGCTGGCTCAGATTACGAGTCCAAGTTCTGATTCGTCCAAGGCACCATTTTAGAGCTATCTTAACCCACACTGAATGGTCCAGTTCAGCAGTTCAAAACTAGAATGGCGAACTAGGCAACACAGTTCTGACTGCAAAGAAAGCAGGTTAGACAAACTGTATTTTCATTATTACTCTAAATGATTTCTTGCAAACAGTTACATCTTTCAGATAGGTTCCTTTGCACTCCTAGTGACTACAAAATGGAGTGAATTGGCAGCACTCAGTGGTACTCAAGCAGAGAAACACACAGTCCCCCATACAAACTAATTATGTCTGCAAGCAGACAGCTCTTAAAGAGACAGTACCAGAGGCTCTAAAAACACTCACAGATAAATGGCTTAAACGCCAAACACCATTCAGGCTTGGAGCATTCAAGCAAGCTCCTGGAAGTCTTTTGGGAACCCCCATTTGCAGGGGGGTTACACTTATATTATCAGTCACCAATTACTTATGTGCAACATTCCTTAACACTGTAAATAAAAACAGGTTACTCACCTGTAACAGTAGTTCTAGGAGTGATATATAATGTTCATCCACACTTCTTGGCAGTTGCCTTTCCCCTTAAGACTGTCTGGAACATCTTTAAGCTGGCTTCTCCCACCCACCCTGGTGGTGAGTCCCTCAGCTCCACCCCATGATGCCAGATCTTGCCTGTCGGAAGCAGTTGTGTGCACCAAAGCCAGGGGAGGTAGGGTTGGTCCGTGTGGATGAACATCATATACCACTTCTAGAAAGTACAGTTACGTAAGAACTTACCATAACAGTAGATCTTCCAAGGACTGTCTCTTGCAGTAAGTCATCACTTATGGAAGTATCCACCAGGTGGTGCTGTCACATGACAGCTTCTTCCAGCAGTCTTCCGTGGGGGCTGCCCACACAACATCACTTCCTGTGGATGTGTATAAGAGTGGGTGGCCCCCAGTACCCTCTGTTCACCTTCAGCTTCGGTGAACACAGCCTGGACTGAGGTAAATGAGGACCAGAAAAACAAAGAACAGGGATCCCTCCCAACATCCTGAGTTGCAGATTTGAGGCAACAAGGCAGGGGGATGGAGGGCGGGGGACTTACTGCAAAAGACAGTCCTCAGAAGAGCTACTGTTATGGTAAGTTCTTACATAACTGTACTATCTTCTGTGGACTGGTCTCTTGCAGTAAGTCATTACTTATGGGAGATTACCAAGCAGCAAAATCCAAATGGGAGGAAAGGCAAGGATGGAAGCTGGGCCAGACGGCATGCCCGACGGTCGAGCCCTTGCAAAACCCAGCTGTCCATGATGCCAAAGAAGCAAACTTCATAGTAAATATGTCAACAGCAACCACACCTGATCTGGCAGATAGGCCAAAAGTAGGGAGGACAACATGTATGATATTTAGTAGAAATGCCAACTCAAACCTCTTCCATGCAGGTAAATAAGCCAATGGTTAGGCGAAGACAAATAGCATGAAATCGCAGAGAAATGTCAACTCAAACCTCTTCCGTGCAGGCAGATAGGTCAAAGGTGCATGCTGGTGCAGGATCGTCCCGTGGTGCGCGAGGGCTGCCGACCAGGCCCTCCACCACCCCAACCCCCTGAGAACTTGTTCACTGGTGGACACTGAAGAAGGTGCACGCTGCTGCAGGATCATCCCATGGTGCGCGAGGGCTGCCGACCAGGCCCTCCACCACCCCTACCCCCTGGGAACTCATTCGCCGGTGGACACTGAAGGTAATTCACTGAAACTCCCAAATAGCTAAGATCGCTGCCTTACCTTGACTCTTGCTGAACTCCGAACTCATGTGGTGTGCTGCTGAGTTGCCCCGGACCTCCCGACTGAGGTACCTCAAGTTGCCCGAGTGCTCGAACTTCCTCGCCGCAGTGTCACTGGCTCCACAGTGCGGAGCACACAGTGCAGAGCACTTGCACTGGTTGGCGTACGAGTGAAGACTGTTTTTTATCACAAGTGGTGTTTTATGAGAACCTGCCTACTATCTGAAAGATCCTACCAGTTACTTAAATTGATTAACTGTGGGGGAACTGGGTGGATAGAGGATCCCTGGGTACTTTAAGAGGCTAGCTGCATGTGCAGGTGGTGCTCGCCAAATTCGCTCCTGCTTGCCCTCTTGGTGACTGGTGGCCACTGACGCACGTGCTGCCGCCATCTTGTCTGGAAGTCCACAAACTGTGAAAGACTGCTGATTTGCTGTTCTCCCCGTATACTTTATACTGCCTTCACACTGCTATACTGCTTATGCTGTTTCCACACTAATTTTACTGTGATTACTGCAAGTTATCTCGGCGGGATTGTCTGATAGCCTGTTTACAGTTTACAGGCTGTATCTCATGTCTATTTTCCTTTCTGCCATTTTCCGCTAGTTAGCATGAGCCCTGTTGTACTGATTATGTTGTACTGCATTTACTTACTGTGAGCGGGATAATCCGATAAGTCTGTGTGATTAACCAATTAGTCTGCACTCCTAGTCCATTTCTTTTCTACCTTCCCCCCCCTTCCCTCCCGGAGCCTACTTAAGTTTATGTTTCTCCCATTATCTCCACAGAAGGTGCACGCTGGTGCGGGATCGTCCCGTGGTGCGCAAGGGCTGCCGACCAGGTCCTCCACCACCCCTACCCCCTGAGAACTCATTCGCCGGTGGACACTGAAGGTAATTCACTGAAACTCCCGAATAGCTAAGATCGCTGCCTTACCTTGACTCTTGCTGAATTCCGAACTCATGTGGTGTGCTGCTGAGTTGCCCCGGACCTCCCGACTGAGGTATCTAACGTTGCCTGAGTGCTTGACCTTCCTTGCCGCAGTGTCACTGGCTCCACAGTGTGGAGCACTAGCCCCGTCGGCTTTGCCAGCTGCCCCACCACCCCTGCCTCCACCCTTGGTCAGCACTCGCTATTATAGTGCCAGTCACGTGGTGCTGCTCTGCCACTAGGGCCTTTTTCTCATAACCTCACTCAGTCACTTCTCTAGACCTGTTGATCCCACAGGTTCACACTATTGCTGGTCCTGTAGGTATTTCTCCCACCCTCCACTTACCCTCTGCCTCTGCCCTTACTTGCAGTCACTAGCTACCCTGCCCTGGACGCCCCAGTCCCCCTCCCACAGCTGTGCTCTATTACTGTTCCTGTTGGGATTCTCCCACCCCACCCTCTCTCTCCCTCTGCCTTAACTCACGGTCCCTAGCTACCCTGCCATAGACCCCCTATTTCAGTCCCTCTCCTGTTTCACCACCCCCGCACCTATCCTTCCTTCCTCTCCCTACCTGACTCTCTATACTGGGTTCGCTGACTCTGTGTAGGGTGCTGCACACTGGACTGCACACACCCGGTGACATGTCCCCCGCGTTCAGCCTGGCTCGTCAGCCCTCAGCCTGGGTCCCCCTGTGGGCCCAGTCTCCTTCCACCCCCCTTCCTGAGGGGCAGCCAAGGGGTTAAAGATAGCCCACCTGAACATCCGCAGCCTCCTCCGCAATCACGTGGAGCTATCTGCTTGGGCTGCCCACTACAAGCCTGACGTTCTGTGCATTACTGAAACGTGGCCTAAACCTTGCACCCCTGACTTAGCTTGCTCACTCCCGGGGTATGGCATGGCCAGACTTGACAAGGTTGGCAACAAAAGAGGCGGGGGAGTACTTGTATACCACAGGTCACACCTAACCATTTCCATAGTGTCGCACCAAACCCAGGGACCCTCGCCCTGTGAGTTTCTCCACTTACTTCTTCTACTTGGCAACTCCAAGAAGGCACACATAGTGTGCGCATACAACCTTCCCAAGGGGGGAGTGCAGGTACTCTCGTCACTCCTGGAGCTACTCTGGGAGAAGGTGGGCTCCAATGAGCTCCTCATACTTGGTGACTTTAATATAAACTGGCTCGGGCCTAACGCCAAATTGTGTGAACCAATTCTCTCTGGCCTCTCCCTCAGCCAAGTCATTGTGGAACCTACTAGGCTCTCCTCTTGTGGAGATAAGGGGACACTCATTGACTGGGTCCTTAGTAATTGGCTTGACAAAATTGTCAAATCAGGACTCCTTCCTGATTCCATCTCGGACCACTCACCAGTTTACTGCATATGGGGCTCAAACCCGCCCAGAGTCCCCAGCAGAGTGGTAATTATGAGGGACTACTCAAAACTCATAACCTCGCACTTCCTCATGGACCTGCAGGGTGTTTCTTGGGACCATGTCATGGCTACACATGACCCCATTGCATCCCTTGACCTCTTCCTTGCGGCTTATGCCCCACTTCAGAATAGGCATGCTCCCCTATCCAAGAGGTGTGTCAGAGGCAATGTCACGAAATGGCTCCCCAGCGAGCTCCTCTCTCTTATGAAGTGGTGTGACAAGTGCTGGACAAAATACAGGGCATCACGTAACCAAAACGACCTCCAAGAGTACCGTCAGCTTAGAAACTCCTGCAAGCAGGCGATACGTGCTGCTAAAAGCCAATACTGCAGTTCTGCGTTGATTGCCACCTCACGTGACCCAAAACGTTTCTGGATGAACATAAAAAATCTAGTCGGTGGCTCGACCAAAGCTCAAGTTACCGACATGACTATTGGAGAGGCCAACTGTAATAACTCCCTTACCATTGCCTCCTCCTTTAACCGCCTCTTCACAGATCTACCATTGACCACCCCTCCACAGCCTGCCTCCCAGGCACACGCTTGTGGCTCCCCACCTTCCCATCCACCCTTCTACCTCAGGAAGATCTCTGTGAGTGAGACCCAGGCTCTCCTTGCTGGTCTCTCTCACCACGGGGGGGCGGGACAGGATGGCCTCGAACCCAGACTCCTCAGCCTAGGGGCCCCATACCTTGCCAGGCTACTTACCCACATACTCAACACCTCGCTTATTACAGGGGTCATCCCCGACATCTGGAAAGTTGCCAGGGTTGTCCCCATCCTGAAAAACAGCGACCCTAAGGATATCAACAATTATCGTCCTATTGCCATACTGTCAGCTGCCTGTAAACTTCTGGAAAAGGCCATAGTGTCACAACTTGTCCACTACCTCCATGAATACAATGTCCTTTCTCCTTGTCAGCATGGCTTTCGGAAAAGCCACAGCACCTCGACGGCGCTTGCTGAAGTCACAACCAGGATCAGGACAGCAACTGACCAGGGCAAGTTGACGGGGCCATATTTGTGGATCTATCCAAAGCCTTTAACCAGGTAGATCATCTCCTCCTCCTCTCCACACTCCAGACCCTTGGCTTCTCCCGTCGTTCCCTTGACTGGTTCACCAGCTATCTTGGGGACAGGAAGCAACTCACCTGCTTCAACCGAACCCTCTCGCTCCTCCTACCCGTTTACAGTGGAGTACCGCAAGGATCTGTCCTTGGACCTATCCTGTTCTCCCTGTTTGTCAATGGCTTACCCTCCATGGCCAAAGAAGGGCACCTTACTGTGTATGCGGATGACCTTGTCCTACTAGCCAGCGCCACTGATGTTTCCAGCACCAATGCCCAACTCAACTCGGACTTCTCTTGCGTCAGTGAATGGCTGGACGGGCACAAACTTGTAATGAACCTCAAGAAAACGCAGGCCATGCTCTTTGGCGCTGCGACTAAAGTCTCCTCCTGCTCAACGCCCCTCAAAATTCATTCATAATTGACTCTGCGAAGTACCTTGGAGTCACCCTTGACCCCCAACTTGACCTCGCCGTGCACATCAGAACCATATGTAATGCCACAAATGGCAAACTTGGCCTAGCATATAGGGCCAGAGACTGCCTTACCCCGGCCGCCCGGCTGGCACGTGCCAGGGGAATACTTCTGCCCACCCTCTCCTATGGTCTCGTTGCCTTTGCCTCTGTCCCTTCCTCTAGCCTAGCCAAGTGGGACACCATGTACAACAACATATGCCGCTTTGCACTAGCGGCCCCCCGTCTCACCCACCGATGCATGCTCTACTCCTGCCTGGAATGGCTCCCCCCAGAAAACCACCGGATCTACAACATGGGAAACTTTATTGACAACATAATTTGAATGGCCACACCCGCCTCGCTGGCCCTCCCCCTGAAACATGCCTCCCCCGTTTACCAGCTTAGGTCTTGTGCATCCCAGACCCTCCTGGTCCCCAAGACCCGCACTCTCACTGGGGATAGAGCTTTTACCACCCACGCACCTAAGCTATGGAACTCTCTTCCCACCCATGTCCGTGCTTCTCCCTCTCATTCCACCTTTAAAACCTCCCTCTGGAATTTCCTGAAATCTGCTGCATCCTGCCTGTGTGCTACCTAATCCCCAGCCCTTCAGCCCACCAACCCATGCATTTGGTACCCCAGCTAGGCTCTTGCTCCCTCGCCGCCTCGGTGTTTCACTACCACTGGGTATGTGACATTGTTCCTCATTCAACCTAGGGGAGGTCTTACACCTCCATGTTTGCCCCTGGCTCATATGTTGGTAACCTGTGATTGTTTGATATGTTAATCCCGTCTTGCTGTTGTCCTACCGCTTTGTAATTCTCTGTTGACTTATCCCACTGTTGGAGTTTGCTGCTCCAGATAGCAATGTTTGACTATGTATTCCTCCCATGTAAATACCACTGTTGGGGTATGCTGCTCCAGACTGTTATGTTTTACTATGTATTTCTCCTATGTAATTACCCTGTAATTCTCCCAGGTCGCTCATGAAAATAAGCACTTGCTGTCTAGCGTGCTTACCTGGTTACCAAAAGCAAATAAATAAATGGTTAGGCGAAGACAACTGGCATGAAATCAAAGAGAAATGTCAACTCAAACCACACCCGCTCAGACAGATAGGCTCAAAGGTGGGTGAGGACAGCATGCAGGAGGCATGATGTAGAAAGAACTGTAGGTGGCCAGGCACAGTGATTCATCTTGACAAGGCAGAGGTTGACAAGCTCTGGCATAAAGTCAAATACAGTAGAAAGACAAGTAGACCAGATCAGAAAGCAGAAAGAGGAGCACCGGGGAAAAAACATCCCGGCTGGTCAGAAGAAGGAACGATTGAAGGGCTCCAGCAGGGAGAGTAGCAGGAATTCAAATCAGATCCACATGGAGGAGCAAAGCATCCAGTCCAGGAGCAAGCCTCCAAGAAAAGATAAAGAGATCCCCAGGTGCCTCCAAGGCCTGCAAGATGAGGCGGGGAACCCTGAAAAGAGGTTTAAGGCACAGAAGTGAGTTCTGCCCCATGTGAGGGGCAGGCATGCCATGGAGGGGCAGAGTGGCCCCCCTGGAGGTCCTACCACAGTCCTGAGAGGCACCCCAGTAGAGGGTCTGGGCATGAAGTGTCCCACCCGTGGGGGCATATGGGTGGGAACTGTGGGCGTGACAGAGGTCCTGAACAGTCCAGAGATTATGACCCGAAGCCTGAAGGGAATCCAGGATGGACTAAGCGCCAGGTCCAAACAGCAGGTTCCCAGAAAAAGGGGCATCAGTGACCAACAGCCGGACAGCATATCTGAAACCCACAGCCAGGTAAAGCACCGAAGGGTGATGCCAGAGGCCAAGAGGCATGCCGATGCATCAACCACATTGAAGCACGTATGGAGCAGGTGACAGAAAAGGGAGGGATGGCAGACAGTGGCTGAGCTGATAAGGGCCACAAGGAGCAGGCTGAGTGGAAGCAGGATGAGACCAAATATGAAAGAGTGTGTGAAAATACGCAGGAATCAAAAGAGGGACAACCATGGCAGGATCCTCGGAAACATTGAGGTAGGCAGCCATGTCCCAATGAAAGGAGTCCTGATCCGCATCAGGGAAGCCAAAAGTGTGCTGGATCTGCAGCATGAGCTCCACGAAGGAGGGATCCAGGAGAGAGGAGGGAACAGGGTGTTCAGGCAGGGCGGCCTCCAAAAAAGGAGGATGCGGAAGGGGGGAACCATGGTCCCCATGGTCCAAGAGATCCCCGCCAGGAACATCCCCCACAAAAGGATCCCCCAACCCAGCATCCCCATAAAGGGAGTTCATATAAATGGGAGGAGGGGGAGACCAGGTGGGAAGCGCTGGATCCGGGTGCAGGCACCCGGGCGGAGGGGAGAGGGAATGGGACGAGGCCGGACCCTGGCCCATGGACCGTAGAACCTCCAGCACAATGCAGGCGATGCCCAGCAATTGTGACGGAAGGAGGTCCAGAAATGGAGGACACCCAAGGGCAGTGCTAGGAGGAGGGTGAGCCAACCTGGGAACTGCTGACCTTGAATAGTGGGAGAAGGCACTCCAACCCTTGTGGTCCGGAACCGGTAAAGGGGTAAGGGACTCAGGGTTGGGTACTCTCAGTGGGACCAAAGACCTGGGAAAAGTCGCGTCCAAAGGGCGCAAAACAGGTGATGGGGGAGACCCCTGAGGATGCCAAAACAAGGTGCCAGTACGAGCAGAGAGGGCACAGGAGCAAAGCCCTGAGTAGGGTGTGTCCCGGGGTGGGAGGCCCTTATCACCAAGGGAAGCATCCCTGTCGAGGAGGGAAGGAGGAGAGGCTCCTCCACTGAAGGTGGAATCATTCCCATCAATGAGGAACCAGAAATAAACCTCTCTGTTGATGGGGGGAAGCCGTCCCGGCGATGAGGCATGTAAAACATGCCATTCCGTTGACAGGAGAGGCTTCCCTGTCGACGAAGAGTGCCCCGTTGACAGAAAATAAGCCTCCATCAATGAGAGAACAGCAGAATCATGTCCTGTCAATGGGAGAAGAGCGCCCATTGATGAGGGAGAGCAAAGAACACGTATCGTCGATGGGGGAAGCATCCCCGTTGACGAGGAATGTTCTGTTGATGGGGCAACATAGCCAGTTGATGGGAGATGTTCGGAAACAAGCTCTGATGATGGGATGAGGCCCATCGAAGATAAAACTAGCCCAGCAGGCTCAGTCGATGGGGGAAGCAGCCCCAACAATGAGGAACGCTCCATTGATGATGGAGGAGCCACCATCGATGGAGTAAGGTGGAGGAAGTGTGAGGAGTGTGAATCCTGCTTCCTCCTATGCCTGAAACAAGTGCCCTTGACCGGGGAGCCTTGAAGGCAGCCCCCAAGGTCCATTCTAGCCTGGCTGGATGATCAACCATGAGTAAGTCCCAAAGCCCAGCCAGAGAGCCTGGGCCAAGGAGCAGCTGGGGTGCTGTGAGCAAGGAGGGCTGGGGGCACTGTGAGGAGCACAGGCCTGGTCTAGTGGAAGTAGAAGAGCCAGTGCCTAGGAGTAGTACACATACCCATGAGCAGAGGTAGGAGCCAGGAGTACAGCGAGTGGTGCACAGGCCCAGGTCCTGAAAGTAGAAGAGCCAGGGCCTGAAAGTGTTCCACAGGCCCAGCAGAAAGAAGCAAAATCAGGCTGGGCTGTTAACAGCAGCCCTAGTGAATCCCCAGACCCAGCAAGAGTGCCTGGGCCAGGGAGCAGCAGGTGTACCAGGAGCTCTAATGGAACACCGGGCCTGCTGTTTAAAAGAAGTCTGGGGGTACTATGAGTAGATCACAGGCCCAGAGCAGAAGGTAGAACAATCGGTTCAAGTTCGAGTCGAAGACTGCAACCCAGGAGGCCAGGAGAGCTGACTGTGCAAGCTGAAGCCAGCAAGAAAATGGACAGAGGGTACAAGGGGCCGCCCACTCTTATACACATCCACAGGAAGTGATGTTGTGTGGGCAACCCCCATGAAAGACTGTTGGAAGAAGCTGCCATGTGACAGCGCCACCTGGTGGATACTCCCACAAGTAATGACTTGCTGCAAGAGACCAGTCCATAGAAGATCTACTGTTACAGGTGAGTAACCTGTTTTTCTAGGGACGTGGATATAATGTTCTATCCACACTTCTTGGCAGATTCCTAGCAGTTGTCCAAGAGAAGGGAGGCAAGGCACACTCCCCCTACTTACAGAACAGAGATTGGAGAACTGAGGCCCCAAACCCAGCATCCCGGTGTGACTCAAGATCGATGTGGTAATGGGAAATAAAAGTATGTGCTGATCTCCAGGTAGCAGCCCTGCAGATTTCCTGGATAGGGACGTCCCTGGAAGCAGCCACTGAGGCAGCCGTATGACGGGTGGAATGAGCCCCTTAGCACTATGGAAGGCTCCCTACCTGCCAACCTATAGCAGAGGTCGATGCAGGACATAATCCACCTGCCAATCTTCCGCTTAGCTGCTGGTCTGCCAGGTCCGGCTTCAGCATAAGTGACAAATAGCCGGCAAACCTGTCCCTGAACTCCAGACGTGCGCTCTTTGTAATAAGCAAGTGATCGCCTCAGGTCCAGAATATGAAGCCTGTGCTCAGCCTCAGAGGTGTGACTGGTGAAGTATACTGGGAGATTAATCACCTGGTTAAGGTGAAACTCTGGCGCAACCTTCAGGGAGGACTTCGGGATGGGGCAAAGCACAACCTTGTCCCTGTGGAAGACCAGGTAAGGAGACTCCACCAAAAGTGCGTGGAGCTCACTGATCCTTCTGGCCAACATGATAGCCACCAGGAAGATGGTCTTCCAGGATAGGTGAGACATGTCACACCTGTGCATCAGTTCGAATGGCTTGCCCATGAGCTTTGGCAGTACCAGCAACAAGTACCAAGGTAGTGGTGGTTCCCGCACCAGAGGGGAAATGTGGTCAAGGCCTTTAAAGAAGCACCGTGCCACTGACTGATGACTGGCCCACACCCGGTAAGCAGAGATGGCTGCCAGGTGCACCTTGAGGGTTGTTGACCAAAGGCCCAACAGAGAGGAACCACAGGTAATCAAGGATGCTAGCCACAGGACAGTATAAGGGCTACAACCCCTTGCCCTGACAAGAAATTCAGAACCTCTTCCATTTGAAGACAGCATTTCTTAGTTGACTCCTTCTGAGATGCCTCCACCACAGTGAGGACATCTTCGGAGAGACCCAAAGCCTGGAACTCTAGCCATTCAGGAACCAGGTTGTCTGGTGCAGGGATTGAAGGTTCAGATGGAGTACCTTCTCCAGATTTTTTTTTTTTATTTATTTTACCTCCTCAGCTTGGGAGGTGGTCCTATGGTTCCCCCACTTCTCAAGCATCCTTTCTCATTTGCTTCCCAGAACCCAGTCAGAGCCCAAACCATTTTTGCCCTGCCATCCAAGGCTGCTTCACAGTGGGGATTTATCCTGCACGCCACGGAAACCTGGAGGCCAGGGGTTGAAGGGGAGCTAAGTTAAGCAGGTTCACCATGGCGCCAATGAAGTCTGCCGTCACTCACACTGGAAGATTAGTTTTTCATCCTTTAGTCCGGCCCCCATGGTATGAGTGTTCAATGACATCAACGACACTTCTGCATATGCACTTGCCCACAGTACGCTCGGTGCCTGCCCACCCCAGCCCACACATTGATCCCTGAGCCTGCACTAGCCCACAGCCACCAGGAGCCAGTGGCTCAGCAATCCTCCCTACCCTTCCTCCCCAGAGGAAAGCAGTCTGTGGGATGCTCGATCCTCCTCTCCGACTGACCCTCTAAGACCAAAGGTTGCTACCTACCCCAGGTCGACGGTGTTGGAAGAGGTAAGGCAGCAGCATCTCAGTCCTCTATGCCACTGGGCCGGCACCTTCCCCTGATTGATACAGAGCAGGTCCAGGCAGAGAGGAAGATGCCTTGGGAGCCTGCTGCTGAGGCTGAGGAGATCAGCGCGGTCAGTTCGGAGCCACCTTTATCACCTGTGCCTTGTTCCTCCTGACCTTGAGAAGCACCTTGTGGATCATGAGAAGTGGAGGGGAGGCATAGAAGAGGCCTGGGGCCCAGGGCCTCGAGAAGACATCCACCTGCAGCATTCTCTGCTGAGGGGGGCAGGCACAAAGCAGCCTCAGCTTTGCATTCTCCCTGGAGGCAGACAGGTCCACCTGAGGGGTGCCCCACTGAAAGATCAGACGGTGTACTACCTCTGGGTAGAGAGAGACCACTCATGAGATGCCTCACCCACCCAGCTGAGAGCATCCGCCAGCTGGTTCAAGGTATGCCACATGGATGGCTAGATTATCGGCCCTCAGGCTGCGCATGAGGGTCCACACATAGAGAGATTTCTTGCACAGAGGCAGGGGGTGCATCTCATCCTGTTTGTTGAGGTAGTACATGGTCATGATGTTGCTCAGCTGGGTCTGGACCACCTGACCCCAAATGTGAGCAGCAAAGGCAGTCAGCACCAGCCAAACTGCCAGGAGCTCCAACAGGTTGATGTGGCTTTGGGACTCCTCAGGGGTCCAGAGCCTGTGGACTCTGTGTTCCCCCAGGTGGGCACCCCAGCCCATGAAAGAGGGACCGGCCATCAGGATGACCATCAGCTCGGGGAGGAAAAATGGGATCCCTTCCTGCAGATGTCCTGGGACTAACCACCACTGGAGAGTATCCTACATCCGCTGAGTCACAGTGACAAGCTGTTCGAAGTGACCCTTGCACTGAGACTACTGGCTGGCCAGCTCCCACTGCAGGAAGCACATTCTCCAGTGGGCCCAGTGGACCACGCTGGTGTGGCAGGCTGCCATGTAACCCAGCAGGTGTAGGAAGTCCCGGGCAGGGCACAGTTGCCCCACCCAAAATTATCGGGCAAAAGGAGGAGGGAGCCTCTGCCTTGTCCACTGGGAGCTGGGCCCTGGCTCTGCAAGAGTCAAGCTCAGTCCCGATGAAGTTGATCACCTGCAAAGGCACAAGTTCCAGCTTGGACTTGCTGACCAGAAGGCCAAGGAAGATGAAGGTCTGGAGGGCCAGGTCCTTGGACTGCTCCACTTCTTGCCTGGAGGGACCTGCTATCAGCTAGTTGTTCGGGTAGGGGTAAACCTAAACCCCTCAGCACCTAAGGTAAGCTGCCACCACTGCAATGCATTTGGTGAAGACCTTGGGGGCCAAGGATATGCCGAATGGCATGGTCTGGAACCTGTAGAGGGCTTCCCCTGCCCGGAAGTGGAGGAACCTTCTGTGAGATGGATGGATTGGGACATGAAAGAATGTGTCCTGAAGATCCAGGGAGCAAAACTACATGTTTCGCTCTAGAGATGGTATGATCTGAGACAGAGTTACCATCCTGAAGGTGCACCACTTAAGAAACATTTTCAGGTAGTGCAGCTCTAGAACAGGGCACCAGCCCCCTGTCCCTTTTGGTACCAGGAAGCACCTGGAAACAACACTTCTGATCTGGTCACTAGCTTAATGGCAACTTAGCTTAGGAGCTCCGACCCGGCCTCACTGTAATCCACTGAAATCAAGTATTGTAACACATCATCCTGTCACTAAACAGAAAGATAACAGAATAGTTCATGCTCCAAAGCAAAGAGCCAAGGAAAATCTGCCTAGATGGGCAGGGAAACAAGGTAAAACTGGGCTAGACACAGACCCAACAGTTGCAGCCTGCTCCCACCCGCATGCCTGGCACACGCCTCTGTCTTGGCTGATGTGGAGGAGGATGACTGTACCATCACTTCTAAACAGCTCTGCCTTATGCAACAACAAATGCATGAGATCTTACTGAGGCTCGAAGCTAAAGTCCTGGATGACCACAAGGACTCTGAAGACCTCTCCAAATGGACTAAAGCCATAGAACAAAGCCTGCTTGACTATACTGCAACCACTGATGTGCATAATAAGGCATTGCTCGAGCTACATTATAGGGAACAACTCTTAGAGCAGCAGCTAGAAGATCTAGAGAACAGAAATCACCACAATAATATTCGAATCCATGGTGTATCTGAGCCTGGCAACATGATTTCCTTTACAAAATCATTCCTTTGAGAAATATTGAACCTGCCAGCTGACAAAGAGCTTAATGTCATAAGGGCTTACAGATCACTGGTACCCCCCACCACCACAACCCTAAGGCGCACCTTCAATCTATTGTGCTGGCCTTTTTTGGACTTTAGCGTGAAAGAAGAAATTTTTTAAATTGCATGGGCGAAGAAAGTAATACATTTTGGGGATGTGAGGTTATTTTTTAATCATGACTATGCCCCAGAACCTTGGGCCCGCAGATGCCAAGGCCTTGCTGTAGTGAAGCTCTTACAACAAAAAGGCCAGAAAACATTTGTGGAATACCCAGCCCATTTGAAAATACAGATAAAGGGCCTCAGAGATTTCAGGACTTAGGAGATGCTGAAGCTTTTCTCCAGTCATTGGACATCTCGCTTTCCTAGGACTTTTCTGGTGTGATTGCCTCTCAACTTCATAGCCCCACTTGGAGAGTGGTAGGACAAAAACAGCAGGGATCAGGAGGCAAGTCAAGCAGTTCCAGTCTGTGAGACTCTGTGCTCTCTAAGAAATGTTCCGTGAATAAGGATGTTGATGCAGCAAACTCAGAAGCACCAAATTGGGTCGGGAAGCCTCATGGAAGTGGGTGTAGCTAAAGTGGCAGCACCTCCCTGAAACACTGGCTTGGTAGGACTTGGCCTTTTTCTTGAAGAGCTACATCACAACCCATGGTGGAGGTATTTCCAGTACTGAGACAGGCAGTTTTAGATGGACATTTAGTGTTCTCGCTCTCTTTGAAAATGGAATATAGGATGTAAACAGTGTCAAATAAACAATTGTTTCAGTGGATGTTGATGGGATGGGGGTTTGGCAAGTCTGGGGGATCTGGTGGGGATGGTGGGTGACCTTGGGCCCTCTCCTGTCTGGCCGGTGCTGTGGGTCAGTTGGGGGGGTGCTGCCTTACAGGGAATGGGGGCTCTGGATATATTTGGAATGGCTGTTTGCTCCCCTGTATGCTGCCCTGGTGTGAGTCGAGCTGGAATCTTTGGTGATGTCCTCTGGTCCAAGGACTTTATTGACCCTGATGTAAATACCAATAACAAGAATGGACTTAAGGGGCTAATCTGGGGGATCTGGTGGGATCCTCTGGAGGCAGAAGGTCCTTTTTTCTATTACCCGCACAGTTATATGTAAGCCTCAAGGGACCTGGGTGGCCCGTTTGGGAGGTCAACACTGGGCCCCTCACTGGTGGATGGTCCACAAAAAAAAAACAATCACACAGTACAAAACACAAATACTGACATGAATTACAAAACTCATTATACTATGTACAAGAAGGTCCAGTTCATTACATGCAGCAATTAATTTAAATAAAATGATCTCTAATAATAAAAACATGAAAAGAAAAAATCCATCATAACCTTTTCCATTTCCGATAAAAAATTTTTTTTTTTTAGTGCAGTTACCCTAAATCTGCAATAGGTGGAGTAATCCCATTATAATCCTGCCTTCCCCTTACTTAGTATCTGGAATTCTCCAATGAACAGTAAGGCCAGACATGGCTGCCAAGTGTTATAGAAAAGTTTGCCCTTTTCCTTCAGTACGAAGGCAAGTCTTTCCATAGTCAGAGCCTGTAGAGCCAGGGTCTTCCAGTGTTGTATCATGGGTGTAGCCCCAGAAACCCAGGTGTTTAGTGTACAGTGCCTGGCCAGAATAAGAAAAACCCTTGCCCACCTCGGAAAGGGGCACTATTCTTCCTCTCCCAGGTCCTCTACTCCAAATAATTGGAGCAACAGAGAGACTGGCACCCCCTTCCCATTATCCTCTCCATTTCTTTTGCCAAGTCTCACCAAAAGATTTGTAAAATCAGACATGACCAGAAATAGTGATAGTAAAATCCCAAGTCACTATTACAGCAAGCACACACTGGTGAGACAGCATGGTTAAACTTGTGCACTATGAATGAAGGACAGTACAGTCGATGTATGAATTTATAAAAAGATTTCTTATATTTATTGCATATTAGGATCCCCATATGAAGTTTTAATATTACCCGCCAGTTCTCCTCCGAGATCAGGATCCCCAAGTCTTTTTCCCACTGAATTTTAGTCTTCCCCATAGTGTCTGGGAGGTTTTTCTTTCCCCATTGAGTCGCTCTACAGAAGACTCCCTTAGGATTCCTACGAGTTGAGAAAACTAATTGCTCTACTTGTCCCCAAGGGGAGTCCCCCACCTGTTCTCTCCCCTGTTCCCTACAGTATGCTCTGATCTGTAGAAATTGGAAAAAGTGCTGATGCCTTAGGCCTGCCCTCATCTGTATTTCGGCAAATGAGCAGAGGCCATCTTCAGTATATAAATCCCCAAATATAAGTAGTGGAGATCTTAATCTAACTTTTAACCCTCAATTAGATACCACATCCCAAATCCCAAGAAAGGAACATCAGGTGGCCATAAGGGTCCATAAATTAGTGGGGGAATTGGGTCTGATTGATGCCTGGCATCATCTGAATGGGTGGCAGAAAGATTATACTTTTTACTCTGCCGCCCACCAGATGTACTCTCAGTTAGACTACTTTCTTCTTCCTAAGGAGGAAATGCATAGGGTATTGGATGTATGGATGGGGGATTTTGTTCTGTCTGATCATGCCCCTTTGTTCATGAGGCTTGATCTTGGGGATACCTGTAAGACCACCTTTTGGCTTCTGAACGTCTCACTGTTGCAGGATCCGGAGGTCAAGGATATCATAAACGACACACGTAAACTATTTTTGGAACAGAATTCCTTGCAAGAGGTATCTCCTGGGTCCTTACGAGACACTGCAAAGGCAGTACTGAGAGGAAGCTTCATTGAAATAGTGGTTTGAAAGAAGGAAAAAAAAGACAGTGAGGCTAGAAAGGCTAGCCTTTTTGCACAAATTCAAAATCTGGAAGCTCAGCAAAAAGCAAAAATTGATAAAGCACATACAAAGGAACTAAAAATCTTCAAGCAAGAGGTTGGTGAGCTGTTGGATTATGTGGAGCAGAAGCTACTGTTTTTACAGCAAAAATATTATGAGGGGGACCTCGCTCGTTAAAACTTTTCGCTAGCAGGCTCTGGGTTCAATGGGCTAAGGCAACAATAACAACTATACACCACCCGCTGTCCGCTAAGATTTTGCACAGTGTACCTGACATAGCGAAGGCTTTTCAAATGTATTACTCTAACCTATATGCCCCTGATTCTGATCTGGCCAAAAACAGGGTGAAGGAATTCTTGTGAGGATTACACCTTCCTGGGCTCTCTCGGGAACAAGGGGATAGTTTGCTGATTCCCATTTCTGAGACCGGGTTTACAGCGGAGGTTGGTAGGCTCAGAACTGGCAAGTCTCCTAGAGCAGACGGGCTACCAGTTGAATTTTATAAGTGCTTTAGGGAGCCAATTCAGCATCTGCTGTTAAGGGTTTATAGAGGAGTTATGGGAGAGGGTGAACAGATCTCTCCTTCGAGGTTGGAGGGTGATTATTTCAGTGTTGCCCAAACCGGGAAAGGACCCCACTCACTGCACTTCATACCGACCAATCTCTCTTCTTAATACAGATTATAAGATTTTGACAGCTATTCTGGCCCTTCGCATGCAGCTAATTCTCCTTGATTTAATATACCTGAATCAGACTGGTTTTGTCCTGGGTCATCAGGCCAGGACAATCTCAAGCAAACTGTCCATATCACTGATTATATTAACAGGATAAAGTCTCCTACCCTCCTGTTGAGTCTTGATGCCGAGAAGGCCTTTAATAAGGTTTCTTAGTTCTTTTTACACTTGGTCCTTTTCCGGTTTAGGTTTCCACAAGAGTTTGTGAGTGGCTTATTCAGACTATACAGGGGACCTAGTGCCTACATCAAAGCCAATGGGCATGTTTTGGGGAGTTTCACCTGGGGCAGGGGACACATCAGGGTTGTCCCCTTCCCCATTATTGTTTGCGCTCTATATAGAGCCTTTAGCCCAAAGCATTCATCAAAATTGAGAGGTAAGAGGGATCCAATGCAGGAGAATGGAACACAAATTGGCATTATATGTGGAAGATGTCCTTCTTTACCTGATGAATCTTGATCTCTCTCTCTCCCCATGGTGTTTAGACAGATAGAATAATTATCAGCCCTGTCAGGATACACTTTAAACAAAACTAAGACCGAGGTATTGCTCTTCCGTTACAGCTCTTTGGTGGAAATGCAGGGTAGGTTTCCCATGAGATGGGACCTGTCCTCCATAAGATACTTGAGAATACAGGTGGGCTGCTTACCATCCCAACTATATGATTTAAACTACCTTCCACTGATAAGCCAATTGAAGGCAGATTTCAAGCAGTGGTCCTTATTGTCTCTTACCATACATGCAAGAACCCAAACCCTGAAAATTATTGCTCTGCCCTGCCTTCTTTATTTGTTCCAATGTGTCTCATTTCAGGTGACACAGAAAGATCTTGATACCTGGCAGCACTTATTTTTCGCTTTCCTATGGGGTCAGGTATGACTCAGGGTTTGGAGAGCACTTGTTTCTTCCCAAACATCAGGGGGGTTTGGCATTCCCACATTTCCAGAATTACTGGGTAGCCACCCAAATGAAGGTTGCCCTACTCTTGGGCAACCTACAATATATTCCCTGTGGAAAAGAATAGATTTAGGTGAGCATAGGGACTCACCCCTTCAGGCGGGACTGTTTCAGGAACACCGGAAGAAAGCCAGCAAAACGGAGTACTCAGGTACAGCTGAGGTACTGGAGGGCTGGAGAAAGAGTACCCAGAGAGGTTCCATTAAAAAAACAAATTTTGGAGATTTAAATGGTGGATCTATGATCCACAGTTTACTTCTGCTGTCCAAGATAGGTGGTTTGCGTAGAAGGCCAAATGTGGCCTGCACTTGCCACTCAGTTGCTCACGGGTTTAGCAATGATTTCATTCAAAGCTGCACAACAGCAGTACAGTTGGGGATCTGCTGATAGGCTCAGATAAGATCAGCTGAGGGACTACACATCCTTCTTGATGTGATTAGTTGGACCAGGTGTGCAGGAAGGGATAGATAGGATTCCTTTCCAGAAAATGTGGAACACACAGCATGGGGAACTGATATCTCTATGTTGTATCTCAATTATATATCAGATTTAACCCTCTCCTCCTTATATATTAAACAAAAATGGGAGGAGGATCAGAACATCCCTCTCACGGAACAGTAATGGCTCTCAGTCTGGAAAAACACTTGGGGCATCTCCTCCTCCTCCTCTCTCACGTGGCAAGAATTTGGTTGGAAAGTATGGGTGTGCTTTTTCTTAGTACCTGCACAAATGGCACATCGGAGCCTTGACATCCAGCCAACCCGTTGGTGGAAATGTGTGGAGACATATGCATCTCAAGCCCATATATTTTGGCATTGCCCAGTTATTGCCACTTTCTGGGAGGGGGGGAGTCAAACGTCATTTGTCGCTAATCTTTAGTGTACAGACCCCTCTAGCACCAGAACATTTTGTCTTAGGGATTTTTCCACAGCGTGTTGGGGTGTAGAGAGGAGAGGTATATATGATCTATCTTGGTGGTGTCTGCCCTGAAGTCCTTAACTAAGAGGTAGTTGCAACCTGAACCTCCTGTGAGGTTGGAATGGTTAGCTATCACAGGTCATATCCAACAGTTGGAGAAGCTGACATTTAATATAATGCACCAACCTCAACATTACCAGAATAGATGAACCAGGTGCATTTTCTATTATGACCTCCCAGCTCAAGACTCCTAATTATACAGTATCAGTAGTGGGCTATATAGAGAGGTGTGCCCCTCATAAATATTTCCTGTCACTCTGGTTGAGTAGGAGGGCGTTGGTTTGAGAAACCAGAAGAAGGATAAGGATTGGTTGGCTTTAGATCTTTTTGCCATTTTAGAAGATGAGGTGCACACTAGGTTAAAACCAGGGATTGTTCTGTCTAATGTATGTTTTCATTGGTTTCTATTTACCAGATGAAATGTACTTATAGCATTTAATTTACTTGGTGAGAATTTTTTATTTCTATTAATTCTTTTAAAGTTTTGTTTTTGGAAAATGTTCTTGTCAGCTCATGTCCAAATTTTAACCATTAGTTCTTTCTGATCAGAAAAATGCATGTTTCCTGTTTACTTATGGATTTTAACAATTTCAATAAACTGAGTATAATAAAAAAAGGAAGTACCTGGTGACAAACCCTGGATGTTCTGGAGGATCCAGGACAGGAACCATGACCTCCTTGTGGAGGAGCTGGTCAATATCATCCCAAAATGCTGACAGAATGTCAGCGAATACCAAGTACTCTTGAGGGGCACGGCCTTGGCAAGGAGGGTACTGCTCGAATTCCAGAGCCAGACCTTGACCCACCACCTCGAGGACCCACCTGTCCATGGTGACAACAGACCAGGTGGAAAGGAAGTGGTGGAGCTGGCCCCCCAAGGAAGGACCAAGGGGAGGTGTGATGGGCATGAGGGAGGCATCCCTCACATCACTGGGCAGGCTTTGAGGAGTCACCGGGGCCTCTTCTTCCAGGCTTGTGGATGACCGAGGCCACAGACTTCAGCCAAGGTTGCCAAGCCTGTGCCTGCTGTCCAACCTGGGGCTGGGCTGGTTTGGCCACAGGAGTGGAGGTGGACTGAAAGGGTTTCTTCTGCTGCTTGGAGCCCTTGGGGTCCTTCTAAGCAGATATCACCAAGTCCAAAGTGGCATTAGACTTAATGTGAGTGAGGTGGCCCTCGACCCTGGGTCTGAACAAGTCGGTGCCCATGAAAGAGACATCCGCCAGATTGTGCTGGGTATCCGCAATGAAGGCTGAGATCCGCAATCAAGCTCTGTGGCTCATGGTGACTGTGGCCACAACAGAGCGGGCACAAGAGTCCCCAGTGTCCATGGCTGTCTGGAGCTGTTGCTTGCTACAGCCTGGCCCTGGTCCTTAGCCTATTTGACCATGGTCTAGAGGTACACCAGCAGATGAGGAAGCACCTCCTCCAGGGTGTCCAGCAGGGCATGGGAGAAGTGGGCCATGAGAAGAGACGAGCTCGCCTGGCGAAGGCCAAGTGAAGAGGTAGCATGGACTTATTTAGCCACATGGTCCAGTTTCTTGGACTCTTTTTTAGGTGGCTTGTCAACATCCCTGGTGTTGCCAGGGCATCTGAACACAAAATCATCCATCAAGCCCTCAGCTGAGGGGTATTCTGTGAATCCCGACAGGGAACCAGTAGGGACCACGTACTTGCAGGCCATCTGAGCAGATGGTGCAGGGCAGGAAGTGGGGCACTGCCAAAGCTCCAAGTCAGGACCAAGGATGGCCTCTGCCACCAGGAAGGCCTATCCAGGAGTATCTCCCTGGTCAAGGATCTCAGTTAAGTGGTATCGAGCCAGTTTCTGGACAGGTTCCATTTTCTGGGCTGGCCCAGTGGTGCTGAGGTTGAGCGCTGGGCAGCCACACCTCGCGGTGACCTGGGTTCAGGAGAGGACTCGGGTCACTCAGAAGTAGGGAGGGAGGACTGAGCATTCGTGGGACTCGGCTCTCCTCTTCTGAGAAGGGTTAGGGGCTTCAATCACTACACTGGCGGCTACCAGTGGACACTGGGGAAACAATGATCAGCAAGCCTACAACTGGGGTCTGGAAGCAGAAGATGTCCTGCAAACGTGCACAGGAGCATGCATGCTGGATGTCTTTGCACGTCCTCTCCTTGGGGGAACCACACCACAGAATCTCCCTCTCCACAGCAGCATGAAGCTGCCAACAGATGACCAGTCCCACACCAAACAAAGCCCAACAGTCAGGGCGGGGACTCCAGGGTGATGCGGTCTCCTCCTCTGGTTTACCCCTCGTGGGAGGGCCCTCCATAGGGGGTATGCTATGGTCCTCCCGGCTTCACTAGTTGAGGTGGAGGTTGGCATCAGGACTTGTTGAATGCCTGCCTAACTGGCTGAAGTGGTAAGTACCCCAGCTGCAGAGAGAGCCTAAAATAGAGTCGACAAAATAAAAAGGCTCCATTTTCATCCTCGTGGACTCTAATATCAGTCAGAGAAGGCCCATAACAAATGTCGGGCCTTTGTCCGTCAAGATACCCCTACTGATTCCACATCAACTCCAGGAAGTCGTTAAAGAGGGGTTGACCACCAAAGCCACCACTGACCCTCCATGAACGGTCAGGAGTGATGATGACAGACAGCCGATGGGGAAGCCCCTTGGCTGACCAAGACTTCTTGGTCAGAGCACTGATTTTCAGCTGTACAGGTGGCATCTCCACAGGAATCAGCGGAGACACCAGGGTTGGACAAGCAAGGACCATCTTGGTCAGCTCCTGAGGCAGAGAAGGCATTGGCAGTTGAGGTGAGAGTCAAGTGATCAGGACCAGCTTCATACCAGAGAACACCAGCTTTTGCCGCATGAAATACTCATAGCATCAACGCAACTTGCACTGAAGCCTCTCCTCATTGGAGGATGAGGAAGAAGAATGGCAGCAGCACCGCTTCCCAGAGCATCAAGAGCGAGAGCGCCGACATCAGCGGGAACCACTCAAACCCTGGGAATAAAACCAAGACCTTAACCATGACTTCTGGCGGGGCTCGGAGGGAGCTGTCAAAAGTCAAGGCACTACCGGGTCTTGGTCGATGACCAGAGGCGGTGGGGTCAGCGGACTGATCCATCCCTACAATGGTCTGAGTCAGGACTGGAGTTCTGGAAAGTGAAATGTGGGCCTCTTCAGTCAACAACCGGTCAACCAGCTTGAGAAAAATCTCAGCCAGAAGATCGACCAGCATCTCTGCCAACTGGCCAGACAGGGTTATCATGCAACCAGCGGCCTAGGCCGAAGATTTGATCATGATTGGGAGAAGTGCGGGAATCCAAGGTCCTCAACCAAGAGCGTTCCCAATCCCACGATTGACGGTGAGATCATTTTTTGGTCTCTTTTTCTGACTTGGATTTGTATGCTGAAGACGGGCCCAGACCGAGTGTCGGTGGAGACTGGAACAACTAATTAAACAACCCCGTAAAAGAGGCACCCAGCAAAAGCAGAATGAAGGCCAAAGACGAGGAGGTCTGAGCTGCAGCCTGGGCTGCCACCTCCTCAATTGCCTTTAGCTGTTCAACAGACCCTGCAGTGGTGGAGACCACCCAACAGGTATCTTTAGATTTGACCGAAGGGTACCTTCACTCAGACAGCCTAAAGTAAGTCGGGCTTGATGGTCCTCAAGAACGGAAGGGTGGAAAGACCAAAAATGTTGCAGGCCTGTGGATCATTCTCATGGCCCAGGCAGTAGTTGCACATGGTGTGCAAATCCATTCTGGACATCTTCTGCTCACAAAGGCACCGATGGAACCCCAGAGTGAACTTATTGTCCATCGCAGTCATGATCAAAGAATGAGCCTGAAGACAAAGTATTGAAATAAGTTTTGGAAGTAAATCTGGAGATTTAATAGCAAAGGGCCTACTCTGCACGAGAGCGATAGGGAGTGAACCTGCTTCATTCCACCGAAAAGGAAGATCTAGCGTCATGGGGCAGAGCTGAGGGAGTTACCAGCCGAGTGGGTGGGAGGAGCCAGCTTGAAGACATTTCGGCCAGTCTTAAGGGGAAAGACAACTGCTAAGAAGTGTGGAAAGATTATATCCACATCCCTAGAAAGCTGTCTTACCTGGCCGGCCCGGTGGCGTGGAGGGTTGAGGTGCTGGACGTCACACCTTGTGCCATGCTGGTGACCCAGGTTCGGGAATGATCTTGGATCATCGGTGTGCCAGCACGGGGGGGGGATTGTGCGCCTAACTGCAGCTGTCTTCTCCTGGGGTGGTTGTCACCTCCCCATAGTTCCACTGCCACCCAGTGGAGGTCCGGTGGCAGCACAGTAGGAAGAGGGTGGCAAGCTGGGAGGGCATCATGGTATGCAGCACGCATCCGCGTCTGGGACTGGGGGCAGACAAAAATGGGATAAACAAATAAAATATATAATGAAAAAAAAGAAAGCTGTCTTACCTTCACAGCAGACATTCAGAAAAGAAATGCTCTCCATTGTACACAAGGCTTGGATGATTATGTCATCTTTGCAGGAAAACAATCAGGCAACAAAGAACACCACACCAGTCATTAATCTGAAAACTGAAACTGACCATACAATGATGTATAATTTCAGATAAATTGTATGCAGTGAGACTATCTGCAATAATAAAACACTTCAAAATATAACTAAACCTGTTAACCTGCGGTTGCAGACTGACTTGAAATATATATATATATATTCCACAGTGGCAAAAGTTAGGAAATTCAGTGTTAGGGTTGCCACCCCTTGCACCCCACCAACAGGCATCGGGGTGTGCGTTGGTCGTCGGCCTAACTCTCACCCCATTCCTTGTGTAAATATGCTGAGGTGGTGCAGTATAGAAGAATGGGGTGAGAGTTGAGACGACAACCAGCAACACACCCGATACTGTAACAAAGGCGTGGGCATAGTACGAGGTGGCAACCTAACACTGAATTTCCTTGCTTTTGCCGCTGTGGAACTACCCTAACTGATGCATTAAACAGAGTTTTTTGCCATGAATTTCCCTTCTTTTTGAGAATGTGCACTATAAATATTGAATGGAACGTGGTGGTGGGAGTGCGGGGCCCAAACTGTGCAAAAACTGTATGACCGGCTGAAATGAAAATTGGTAAATGAAGACATGTACCATACCACAACATGTATAACAAATGTTATCTGAATCTGTTCAACAGTTGCGCAGTGTCACACCGGGAAAACTGTGCAGGAGTGGCGAAAATAAAATCTTTGCCACTTCGATACACAAGAACCATCCCTCTGACGGAACCAAAAATTGTTCAAAGAACGCATGTACCCTAGCACACTGTGTGTCCAAAATTGTGTGTACATCCGTTCAACGGTCGCACAGCACCATGAGTAAACAATGTAACATGCACAATTCAGCAACCGTAAGTGCCAGCGACCCAACAATTGTCACAGTCAAAGATATACAGTATTACAAATCTTTGTATATTCCAAATGCCAGGCAAATTAGACACACAGCTCAGAAGTTATTGAAACATAATGAACCAAATTTTCATTCATCAGATGGTATAATTCCGCACCTGTTAATGATTTACACACCAACCACTGCAGTGCACCTCCGATTCCACTAGGGCTGCTTTACGCTACAAATTCCAAGCCAGTAGCACGATGCAGAATGCTATAAAACATTAACTGTGTCATGCAGTATCTCAACAGCAAATAATTTTTCCAACATGTAAACATCATTATTCACATCCCCAGGACACCCACTCAACACCCTCAAGTTTCACGTGAAAGATCAAACTGTTCTGGAGATATCGCGTTTTATATTTCTGCACCTTTAAGAGTCTTTACTACAAAATGGCAGAAATCATGGCCAAAAATGCACTAAAATGGCGAACCTGGCAGCCAAAAAATCTGTAACTGTGAAGGGGCCAAATTCAAATAGCAATAACTCTGGAATGGAACAGCATTTTGTCACCAAACAAAACTGCCATAGTTCCTTGAACACAGGTCTTTCTACGTGGCAAGTTTCAGATCAATCAACCACACACTGGCTGCACTATGAAACTGCACAGGAGTGCCGCAAATAACATTTTGCCACATTGCTACATAAGAACCATATATCCGACGGAACCAAGAATTGTTAAAAGACGACATGTACCATAACACGCCATGTGTTCAGAATTGTGTGTACATCCATTCAACGATCGCACAGCACCACGAGCAAATGGCGACATGCACAATTCAGCAATTGTAAGTGCCAGCAATCTGAACATTGTCACAGTCAAAGATGTATTATAAATCTTTGTACATTCCCAATGCCAGGCAAATCGGACACATACAGAAGTTATTGAAGTGTAATGAATTAAATGTTCATTTGTTGGAGTGGTATAATTCCTTACCTGTTAATGTTTTAACAGCAAACCACAGCAAGGCACCTCTGTACCACTAGGGCTACCTACGCTATAAATTTCAAGCCAGTAGCACCATGCAGAACTCTTTTCACAAAATGTTAACTGTGTCACGCAGTATCTCCACAGCAAATTATTTTCCAACATGTAAACAGCATCATTCACATCCACAGGACATCTACTCAACACCCTCAAAACTTCATGCGAAAAGACTAAACCATTCCAGAGATATTCAATTTTATATTTCTGCACCTTTAGAAGTCTTCCACCACAAAATGGTGGAAATCACGACGAAATGGCCAAAATGGCAGACCTGGCGGCCAAAAATCAGTAACTGTGAAGTGGGGCAACTTTAAATGACAATAACTCTGGAACTAAACAACATTTTTTCACCAAACAAAATCTGGCATGTTCCTTGAACAAAAATCTTTCTACGTGCAAGTTTCAGACCAATCAACCACACTGGCTGCACTATGCATTGCAGAAGACAGTGCAGAAAAATAGCAAAAGATAATGTTTTGCACTGCACTACACAAGAAAAAAACACAAACTGTAACATTAATGCAAGCGATGATGGAAACAGTGAGGTAAAGAAAATAATAACACTAATGCAAATGCAAGCATAAATGGTAATGACACAGTGACACAAATGGAAGCAATAATGCAAATGGTAAGAGAAATGCAAGTGCAAACGTAAATGAAAACAGAAATGGTAACACAAACGGTAACGCAAACACTAACAGCAACAGAAACACAAACGGTAATGAAAATGGTAACGAAAATGCAAACACTAACACAAATGCAAACTGAAATGAAATGGTAATGGCAACAGCGATGCAGAAGGAAACAGTAATGCACTTGACAATGGAAATGCTACTGAAAATGAAAACGCTAAGGCCAACAGAAGCACAAACGGTAACAAACACGTACATGGTAATGGTAATGCAATTGGAAACGCAAACGGTTATGGTAACACCAATGATGATGATGCCAGAGGAAACAGTAATGCAAAGGAAATGCAAAACGCAAGCACGTACGCAAATGCAAAAGGTAACACACATGGTCACGGTAATGCAATTGGAAATGCAAACACGGTAACACCAACGATGACGCCAAAGAAAACACAAACGCAAAAGCAAATGCATACAAATGCAAATGGTAGACTTACACAGACACAAAAGTAAATGCAAACAAAAACAGTAATGGAAATGCAAATGGTAACAGTAAGCATAAGCGCAAAGATAACGCACACGCTGGACGTAAACAGAAGCCTATCGCATAACGGTTATGGAAACGCTAACGGTAACAGTAATGCAAATGCACACCCTTTTGTTTCCCAAAAAGGTGCAATCAGAAACACAGTGAATACAAAGAATGTATGCATAATAATGGCCCCTGGAGCAGAAAATGAGCACTTGGAATACTAAATTGCTTATATCTCAGTAACTGTACGATGTAGAAAATTTTTTTTAAATCTCATATAATTTATGACTTTCTAGGCTAGTTTTGTACCTAGCCCCCAATGGGGGACTAAGCATTCTTCCAACAAAAAGTCTGTATCTCGAAGCATTTTCGAGATACAGGCCCCAAAAGGTGTGGCAGATGCCGTAATGTTAGCCTATGGGAAAAACTGTCAACTTTGTAGTACCATAACTTTGCAGCCCTCTAATATTTTGTTACCAAACAACCAAAAGTCACATCTGTGGGATCTTGGCTTTCTTCAATCAAAATTTTAGCCCAAAAGACCAAACCATTCTTTTGCAGCAGGGTGGCAAAGATTCCCTATTGTTTTGGCCATAGTGTTGCAAAGTACTTTCACAAATCAGGACACTTTCGTAAATGAAATCACGAAAGTGTTGCATATGCGAAAGTACTTTGTGACATTACTTTTTACAAAAATTCAAAAAACGTATTTATGGGGTGTTTTACCCCCAAAAAAAGACATGGCTAGCATCCTCAGGGCTCAACTAGATGAACACAACAAGAATTGTGTAACTATAGGGTCCTAAATTTAAATGCCAAGCATTTCTGTGACCCCAACTGAAAACAAGATGGCCAATTTGCGACACTACAAAGGTCATTTGAAGTAAAGTGCATTCGACACTTTACATATTTTAACTTTTCCCATGGACTATAATGGGAAACTTGTTTGTTGAATAACTTTTGAACTGTTTAATATAAAATCTTTGAAAGACACATCAGGGACCCCTGCTGCATGTTCCCTGAAAGTTTTGGACCGGTGGTGCACAGTGCGACCTGTAGGCATGAGCAAAGAATACGCAAAAATGCATAATTTGTGCATTTTTCAGCACTCTGTAGCTCCACAACCATACATCTGACCATACCGAACCTTGGCAGGTCCAGAGATCTATGGTACCAGACCATGCATGCGAAACTTCAGGCAAATTTGTCATACGGTGGCAAAGTTATTAGGCTTTCAAATTTCAGATTTAACCTTAAATGCGATACTCAGCCTAACTACAGTGCACTACCATGCCACTATGATATATATATATATTAGGTATGCGTAGTGCCACTATAGTTAGGAGTTAAATACCATTTAAGGTTAAAGGTGAAATTTTGCATCTTAAAACTTTGCCGCTTGCACAACAGATTTGCCTGAAATTTGGCAAGACACAGAGGGTACCATAGATCTCTGGATCTGCCAAGTTTCAGAACAGTCAGAACATACAGTTGCTGAGTTATAAAGTGACATTCTGTAGTGCATTTCTGCTTTTGTGCATTCTTTGCTCGTGCCTACAGGTCGCACAGTTTGTGCCTACTGGTCTGAAAATTTCAGAAAACATGTGTCTGGGATCCCCGATGTGCCTTTCAAAGATTTCATGAAAAAATATTAAATGGTTCAAAAGTTATTCAAAAAACAAGTTTCCCATTATAGTCATTGGGAAAAGTTCACAAAAAGTTCAACAGTGTTGCAAATGTAGTTTTTAGTGTCACAAATGACCCCTGTAGTGTCGTGAGTCAGCCATTTTTTTTCAGTTAGTGGTCGCAGAAATGCTTGCCATTTAAATTTGGGACCCTCTAGGGACACAATTCTTTTTTTGTTCACCTAGTTGGATCCTGAGGATGCTAGCCATGTCTTTTTTGGGGAGTTAAACACCCCAGAAATATGTTTTTGAAATTTTTGTAAAAAGTAGTCGCAAAGTAGTATCACACTCACAACGCTTTTGTGATTTCATTTGCGAAAGTGTCATGATTTGCGACACTGTTTTGTGACACTATGCCCAAAATAACAGGAATTCTTTGCCACCTTGCTGCAAAAGAACGGGCTGGTCTTTTGGGCTGAAATTTGGAGGAAAAGCCAACATCCCACAGATGTGCATTTTGGTGGTTTGTGACAAAATATTGCACAGATGGAAAGTTATAGTGCTCCAAAGGTGATGCTTTTCCCATAGACTAACATTCGTGTGTCCGCACGCTTTTCTGGGCACGATCTCAGAAACGCATGCGAGATACGGACTTTCGTCTGAAAAATGCTTAGACCTCACCTGGGGCTAAGTGACAAACTAGCCAGGAAAGACATAATTTATATGAAATTTTAATTTTTTCTATGTCAATCGGTTCCTGAGATATAAGCAATTTAGTATTCCAAGTGCTCATTTTCTGCTCCGAGGCCCATTATTATGCACACATTCTTTGTATTCATTGTGTTTCTCTATGCAGCTGTTGGTAAAAAAAAAAAAGGGTGTGCGCTTTCATTACTGTCACAGTTAGCATTCCCACTTGCATTTCCGTAACCGTTTGTGTTAGCGTTCCCATCTACACCACCGTGCGCGTTACCCTTTGCCTTGCGTTACTGTTACCATTTGCGTTTCCATTACTGTTTCTGTTTGCGTTTCATTTTGCATCACCATGTGCATTACCATTTGTGTTTGCGTACACACTTCGGTTTGCGTTTCCTTTGGCGTCATCGTTGCTGTTACCATTAGCATTTGTGTTTCCTATTGCGGTACCATGACTGTGCGCATTGCCATTTGCGTTTTTGTATGCGCTTGCATTTGCATTTCCATTACCGTTCCCGTGTATGCCACTGTGTGCATTACCGTTTGCATTTTCATTTGCGCTTGCATTTGTATTACTGCTAACATTTGTTTTCCCATGACTGGTTTTGTTTGCATTTTGTTTCACATCACCATGTGCATTACCATTTGCATTTGTGCACTTCCATTTGCATTTGCATTTCCTTTGGCATCATCATTGCTGTTACCGTTAGCATTTGTGTTTCCTATTGTGGCACCATGACCGTGAGAGTTACCAGTTGCATTTCCGTATGCACCTGCATTTCTTTTTGCTTGCGTTACCATTACTGTCTATGCCACCATGTGTGTTACCCTTTGTGTTTTTGTTTGCGCTTACATTTGCGTTACTGTTAACATTTGTGTTTCCATTACTGGTTTTGTCTGCATTTTGTTTTGCGTCACCATGTGCATTACCATTTGCGTTTGCGTACGCGCTTCGTTTGCGTTTCCTTTGGCATCATCGTTGCTGTTACCATTAGGATTTGCATTTCATATTGCAGTACCATGGCCGTGCACATTACCATTTTCGTTTCCGTACGTGCTTGCATTTGCATTTCAATTTGCCTTACCATTTCCGTCTACACCATCGTGTGCATTACCCTTTGCATTTTCGTTTGTGCTTGCATAACTGTTAACATTTGCATTTCCATTACTTTTTTTGTTTGCGTTTCCTTTTGCATCACCATGTGCATTTCCATTTGCATGCATGCTTCCATTTGCATTTGTGTTTCTGTTTGTGTTTCCTTTGGTGTCATCGTTGCTGTTACCGTAACTGTCTGCATTTCCAATTACATTACCATGCCCATGTGCATTACAGCTTGTGTTTCCATAAGCGCTTGTGTTTGCATTTCTGTTTTCATTAACATTTGTGCTTGCGTTTGTATTACCATTTGCGTTATTGTTTACGTTTGCGTCACCATGTGCATTAGTATTTGTGCTTGCGTTTGCATTGACGTTACTTCACTATTTATAGTGCACATTCTCAAAAAGAAGGGAAATTCATGGCAAAAAACTCTGTTTAATGCATCAGTTAAGGTTGTTCTACAGCGACAAAAGTGAGGAAATTTGATGTTAGGGTTCCCACCCCCCTTGCACCCAACCCCCAACAACAGGCATCGGGGTGTGCGTTGGGGTAGTTGGTCCTAACTCTCACCCCATTCTCCTATACTGCACCACCTCATCTTGTTTGCACATGGGATGGGGTGAGAGTTAGAACAAATGGCCCCAAACACACCCCAATGCCTGTTGGTGGGGGTGGGTGCAGGGAGGTGGGAACCTAACATCAAATTCCTCATTTTTTTGTTGCACTAGAACTGAACTGAATGATATTAAACAAATTTTTGCCATATATATATATATTCCAACTGAAACACAGCTTAGCGAATCAAGAGATCTATCATGCCCCACCGCACACACCAAATGTCATGCAAATCCATTGAATGGGTCTGTTATTAACGTGCAAATTTCAAGTTTAACATTAAAGCGCCTTCATAACCCTAACTATAGGGGTGCAATCACGCCCCTATTGTATACATATTATGGTAGCACGGTAGTGCAGTGCTACCATAGTTAGGGTTGAGGAGCCATTTACATGTTAAACCTAAAATGTTGTACCTTAATAACTTTGCAACCGTTCAATGGATTTGCCTGACATTTGGAATACCCAATTAAGAATCATACATCTTGGGATCTGCCAACTTTCGTACTGTTCGGATATATGGCTATGGAGTTATTAAGCGTGATCTGCAGGCTCGTTTACGCTTTTTTGAATTCTTTGCTCATCCCTGCAGGTCACACGGTTTGTGCTACCAGTCCAAAAACTTTGGGGAATATGTGGCCAGGGTCCCTGATGTGCCTTTTGAAGATTTCATGAAAAAATATTAAACGGTTCAAAAGTTATTCAAAAACAATTTCCTATTATAAGTCAATCGGAAAAGTTAACAAAAAGTTAGACAGTGTCACAAATGCATTTTTAGTGTAGAAATGGCCTAGTAGTGTCACAAATCCACCATTTTGTTTTCAGTTGGTGATCAGAAAAATGCTTAAAATCTAGCAACACAATTCTTTTTGTGTTTACCTAGTCGGACCCTGAGGATGCTAGGCATGTCTTTATTTTGAGGTTAAACACCTTAGAAATATGTTTTTCCAATTTCTGGAAAAAGTAGTGTCACAAAGTAGTGTCGCACTCACGAAAGTGTCACAAATCACGACACTACTTTGCGACACTATGCCCAAAATAACAGGAATTATTTGCCATCCTGCTGCAAATGAACGGTTTGGTCTTTTGGGCGGACATTTGGAGGTAAGGCAGCCAACATCTCACAGATGTGTCTTTTGGTGGTTTGGTGGCAAAATATTGCATGGATGCAAAGTTACAGTACTCCAAAGTTGACACTTTTCCCATAGACTAACATTGCGCGTCCGCAGCATGACAGAATTTTGCCACCCTGCTGCAAAATAATGGTCTGGTCTTTCAACTGAAATTTGGAGGAAGAAAGCCAACATCACAGAAGTGCCTTTTGGTGGTTTGGTGAAAAAATATTACTGGGCAGCAAAATGATGGCACTCTGAACTTCTCTTTTCCCATAGGATAACATTATAGCATTACGCCGCTCTGGGCCGTGATCTCGAGAAGCGGAAAGTAGATACGGACTTTCTCGTCAGAAAACACTTAGCCCTCACTCAGCAAGTACAAAACAAGCCAGGAAAGTCATAAATCATATGACTTTTAAATTTTTTCTCGTCTATACGGTTCCTGAGATATAAGCAACTTAGTGTTCCAACTCCTCATTTTCTGCTCCAAGATCCATTATTATGCATACATTGTTTGTACTCATTGTCTTTCTCTATGCAGCTTTTGGAGAAAACTAGCCTGTGCACTTACATTACTGTTACCCTTATCGATTCCACCTGCAGTTCCGTTCCTGTTTCACTTACCGTTCCCGACTGCGCCACCATGTGAGTTACCCTTTGCATTTTCATTTGCGCTTGCATTTGCATTATTTTTACCATTTGTGTCTACAGTACTGTTTCTCTTTCTGTTTCAGTTTGCATCACCATGCGTATTACCCTTTGTGTTTGCAGGCACCGTGTTACTATGTGACAAGACATCACATGGTGGGAGCATGGGGCCCAAAGGGTCCCACGCTCCTGCCGCCACATTGCAGTCACTATTTTTCATTATCATTCTCAAAAGGAAGAGAAATTAGAGACAAAAAACTCAGTTTAATGCATCACTTAGGGTTGTTCCACATCGACAAAAGTGAGGAAATTCGATGTTAGGGTTGAAACCCCCCTTGCATCCCTCCAGCCCACCCCCCCAACCAGAATCAGGGTGCGCATCAGGGTCGTCGGTCCTGACTCTCACCCCAGTCTCCTATTCCTTAGCTTCTTTCCACATGTGATGGGGTGAGGTTAGGGCCGTGATGCTAGCGCATCCCGATGCTGGTTGGGGGTGGGCTGGAGGTGCAAGAGGTTTCAAACATCAACTCTCACTTTGATGCTAATGAAAACTACAATACATTAAACATTTTTGCCTCTATATATATAGTACAGCAGAAAAGACGTCGAAAACAGTACAGGATTTTTGTCAAACAGGACATCCCTCCTGACATACCAGATAAGATTCTCATGCAGGAGCAAGGCTCCTGGCAGGATCCCATTGACAATGTTGGAGGTAACAGAAAAGGAAATTGTGGTAAGTATGAAGAAATTTCTTTTTTCTGTAACACTCCACATTGCCAATGAGTAACCAAAATAACTGGATTCTAAGAAGCAGTAACCAGAGAAACTGGGAGGGGGAGAATATTATTCCATATGCCAGAACCAAGCAGAGAAATTACTTGAACTGCTGCCTGCAACACTCTGCAACCACGAGCTGCGTCAGCAGAACTCTGGACGTCCAAGTTTGAATGTTTTGTGAACTTGTGGACAGAAGACCATGTAGATGCCTTGCATAGCTCTATTAAAAAAAAAAAAAGATGCTTCACCTCTCTCAGCCCAGGATGTCACCACAGCCCTGGTGGAGTGAGCCTTGATGAGAGCTGGAGGCCTCTTCTTTCTGTGACACTGGCTTTAGCAATGCAGGCTCACAGCTACCTAGCTAGGGTGGCCTTAGAGGCCTTCTGACCCCACTTGGTTGTTCCAAGAAAACAGACAGACTATCTGACTTTCAGAACTCAGCCGTCCCATTTAAGATTGATCCTAACAGTATGTCATAAATCCAACTTGTGCTATTACTTCTCTTTAGGGTGAGAAGACTGTGGACAGGAGGATGGAAGGTATATTTCCTGGTACACATGGAAGGCCATGGGCCTTTAGGGGCAAATAAATGGAGCTGTTCTGAGTACTACCTTGTCCTTATGCATAATAAGGTATAGTTCCTTGTGGGATAAGGCCTGTAAGACAACCTATCCAGCGATATGGGTGACAGCGGTTCGAAAAACTCCTTACAGAGAGCATTCAGAACCAGATTCGGATCCTACGGAAGAACTGGAAATTGGAACACTGGATGACTCCTACTAAACATGTGGCAAAAGACAAAAAACTTCTCCATTAGTTTCTAGGGAAACAACCCAAGAATGCTCCAAGAGTGGAAACCTGGTCTCTTGGTGTACTCAACGCCAACCCTTTTCCACACCTTCCTGTAGAAATCCAAAATCTGTGGAACTGAGACCTTAGATGGCTTAAAATCCTTCCCTGTAGCCCAAAGGGAGTTTTTCCACTAATTCAGTGGTGAGTCTATTGCGACCTTTGTGGTCGCTTGACTTGTATTTAATCCTATGACTTATGATGAAAAGAGGTGGCCCATACCCAAGCACTGACTGCGAGCGTAGAGGTTCTCCTGGCAGCCATCAAGGTATCAACTAGTTTAGTAGAAACATAGAAGCTGTTGGCAGAAAAAGACCTCTAGGCCGACCTAGTCTGCCCTAATGTCCCGACCTACTGTGAAGCCGTCGACTCTAATTGATCTCCGCCCTCAATCTGCTTCTAAGGTTCCCCCTGTGTCTATCCCATGTATGTTTGAAATCTGTTACTGTTTCAGTACCCACCACATCTGCTGGGAGGCTGTTCCAGGCATCCACCACCCTTTCCGTGAAGAAATATTTCCTCACATCTCCTCTAAATCTTCCCCCTTCCAGCTTCATACTGTGCCCCCATGTCTTACAGCTTCTTCTGCTGTGCAGTGTACCACTCTACTGTACCTTATTTATACCACAATGTTTCTATCATGTTACCCCATTCCCTCCTTCCCCCCGTGAGTACATATTTAGTTCCCAGAGTCTTTCCTCGTAGGGCTTCTGATGCAGGCCATGCACCATTTTGATTGCCCGCCCTTCTCTGTACTGCCTCCACCCGCTCTATGTCATTCCTGAGATGGGGCCTCCAGAACTTGACACTGTACTCAAGGTGTGGCCTCACCATAGATTTATACAGGGGTAACACAACTTCCCTTCTTCTGCTGGTGATACCCCTCCCTATGCAACCCAGCATCCTACTAGCATTCCTCACTGCCTTATCACACTGCTTTACCACCTTAAGGTCATCAGATACGATGACCCCAAATCCTTTCCTGTTTTGTGGACGCTAATAATCTCCCACCTAACTGATACGCTGTCCTTGGGTTTCTGTGCCCAATGTACATAAATTAAATTTTTGGGCAGTGAATTCCCGTTGTCAAACCCTTGACCAGTTTTCCAGCTTTTAAGGTTATCCTTTATTTATCTCCCCCGGATGTCCACTCTGTTGCAGATTTTGTGTCATCCGTGAACAGGCAAACCTTTCCTTCCAGCCCCACTGCAATGTTGCTAATAAAGACATGGAAGAGGACTGGTCCCAATACTGCACCTGAGGCACTCAGAGGTCACTCACCTTCCCAGTGAACTCCATTTACCACCACCCTTTGTGTCCTGTTATGCAGCCAACCATGTACCCATTTTATGATGTTTGGACCCACACCCAGGCTGCCTAGCTTTTTTTGTTTTTTTAATTTATGTTTATTAGTTTCAAGTAAAACAGACAAATAGTGCAATACATTCTCGTATAAGAAATGAATAAAGTATAGACAATTTGTACATATAGTTGAATTATCTCCAGAAAGTTGATACTCTCTACACCCCTCCCTATAGTCTGGTACCCAGGATTTGGGAAAACCAACAATTATTTAATAAAAACACAATCTGTATCCCAAAGTGCTACCCTCTCATATCCTAAGGGAGAATGAGCAAGGGATTTATAACACAAGCCTTACCAGCCTTCTGTGTGGAACGGTGTGAAAGGCCTTCCTGAAATCCAGGTAGGCCACATCCACTGCTCCTCCCTGATTTACTTCCCTGGTAACCCAGTCAAAAAAACTATCATGTTTGTTTGACAAGCTCTCCCTCTTGTGAACCCATGTAGCTTCTGATCCCGCAGTCCACTGGTTTCAGTTATATCCCAATCCTTTAAGTAGTGTTTCCATAATCTTGTCCACCATCAAATCACACTTACAGGTTGGTAGTTTACACCTCCTCCCTATTTCCTCCCTTGGGCAGTGGGACCACATCCGCCCTTCTCCAGTCCCGTATCCAGTGATAGATTGAACAGGGCCACCAGAGGCACAGACAATTCCTCGTTTAGTTCCTTCAATATCCTGGGGTGGATCTCATCTGGTCCCATTGCCTTGTCAATTTTTAACTTTGCTAGTTCCCCGAGGACTCTCTCCTCTGTAAATGGGCTAGTGTCAGCCTCCCTTCCCTTCATGCCCTTTGCCGCTATCTGTGGACTGTACCTACCCCTTCCTTCGTGAATACTGAACAAAAGTACTTATTCTGTATGTCAGCTTTCTTCTATTCCTCTTCCATACTTTCTCCCCTTCCCCTTTTACTCTTACTATCCCTCCCTTGCTTTTCTTCTTTTTGCTTATGTACAATACCTAAAGAATGTTTTATCCACCTTTTTTTGCTTGTTTAGCAGTGTTTTCCTCCGTTTCTGCCTTAGCTCTCCTAATTTCTTTCCTTGCCTCCCTTTGTTTCTCTTGATAATGCTCCATGTCTTCTTTCTTCTGTGTCATCTTGTACCTTCTTTGCTACTTCCATAGAGAACCATAGTGGCCTCCTTCCCTTGCTCTTAACCTACCTGACAGAGGTCAGTTGCCTTTTCAATGGCCTTTCTTATTTTCATCCAAGTTTCCTCTACCCCACCCTCTTTCTCTATTCCTGCTAGGGCTTCATTAAGGCACTCTCCAATTTTCTTGAAATCTGCCCTCCTGAAGTCCAGGAACCTCTTTTCAGTGTGGTTTGGTTATGGTCCAGTCATACGCTGAACCACCATCTGACGATCATTGGTCCCCAGCTGGCTTCCCACTGCAAAATCATTGACACTGTCCTTTCCAACAGTACCAGGTCCAGTAACACCCTTCATGAGTGGGTTCTTTACTAGCTGACTGAGGAATGCCCCCTGCAAGAAGTCTAAGATTCCCCTACTTCTAACTGATGCTGCTGGAGAAACCTAATTTTTTTGGGAGCCTCCTCCTCCTCAGGAGCCAGTCCATGAGCTGCATCACTCCTAGATCTGGGTGAAGAAAGGGACCCTGTGACAGCAGGTCTCTTCACACTGGAAGGCGGAAGAGTGCTTTGCTGAGCTACATTCACAGTCATTGAACCGTGGTCTTCTTGGCCACTCTGCAGCTACTAAGAGGAAGCTTCCTCTTGTGTCTTTTTTTTTTTTTTGCAAGACTTTGGGAAGAAGAGGTAGTGGAGGAAAAGCATATGCTCTGCTGAAGGTCCACTCTATAGGCAGAGCGTCCACTGCTTTCATCAGTGGACACTGAAAATGACTGAAGAACTTTTTGAATCTGAGATCTACCGAACCAGTTGCACAGAAGTTCTGGCGAACATTTTTGTGACTTAGGTAGTCCACCTCAATGTTCAACTCCCTTGCCAGGTGTACTGCCGACAGAGAGAACATTTTATCCATCCACCTGAGGAGCTCAAAGACATCTCAAAACGTCTTTCTGCTCTTGTGCTGCCTTGATGTTTATGTAAGCCACTGTGATGGCGTTATCTGACCTCACTTTTACTGCCTTGTTTTTGCAGCAGGGTTTGAAACTGAAGGAGAGCTAGGCAGATCTCCCGCATCTCCTGAACATTTATGTGGAGATGCTGTTCCTGAACTGACCAACTTCCCTGAGTGAGCAGCTGGTTCAGGACACTGCCCTCCACCCATGTTGTTGTGAGAATTAACTCTAACCCGTTGCTCGGATTCTGCACATCCATTCACCAACACAGGAAGTGACAAAGCTGAGGGGTGAAGGGAATCCTGACTTGATCATCCTCTGATGAAGGATCACAGGCCATCAGCAAACCCATCTGAAAAGGCCACATATGGAAGTGAGCCCATGGGACTAGATCTATCGCTGCCACCATGAAGTCTAGAATCCATAGTAAACTGAGGGCAGATGCTGATGACTGTGTTCTGAGCCACAGAACAATAAAGTCTCCTTCTGGGAAAGTGAGAGAAGAGACCTTCCCTAGTTTTGTGTTGAAGACTGTCACTAGGTGTTCCAAGGACTAGGATGGTTTGAGAGCTCTTCTCCTGGTTCACCACCCAGGCATGCGACTCTACCATCTCCAGAGTACCAACTTCTTGCCAGGAACAATGCCGATGCATGAATAAGCATGTCATCCTATAAGAATAGACATGATTATGATGCCCTTCCTGTTGAAGATGAGCCACCAGGACTATCAACACCCTTGAGAACACTAGGGGAGGGTGCCTGTTGCAAGGGTGAAGAGAAGCACCCTGTACTGGAAATGTTGGCACAGTATTGAGAACCTGAGATGCTTTTGTAGGACTGACTGATGGGAATGTGGAGGTAGGCATCTGTCAGATCTACTGAAGCTAAGTAAACCCCTAGCCGAACAGTCTTTGTGATTGACCTCAGGGACTCCATATTGAAAGGTTTTGTGGTGCACAGACTTGTTCAGATGCTTCAGATTCAGAATCGGCCTGAACCCCCCATGTCTTGGGAACCATGAAATAGATCTAATAGGACCCTCACCTTGTTCACTTAGTGGGACTGGCATGATGGCCTCAATCTGAATGAGGGCAGTTTAGGGTCTCTGAAATGCCTGACCTTTTGTGACATCCTTGGAAACCAGGAGAGGTAGAAAACATCCTGAGGAGACCACTGAGAATTCTATGGCATAGCCCAAGAAGATCTCCAAAACTCAGGCATCTGACATTGTTTTGGGCCCATCTTGGGGAAACACCTGTAGTCTCCCATTAAGAAAAGGGAGGCAGAGTTGGGCCCATGTGCCTTCATTTTGAGGTACCAGGCTTTTAGGCTGGGCCTCCTGCATAGCACCTGTTAGGCTCCTCTGTTACTGTAAACTTTGCTACCCAAGTAGGCTCCTCTATTCTCTGGCTACCAAAGTTCTGAAAGGGATGGAACCCCCCTTCTCCTCAGGACTGCTTGCACCAGCAGTTACTTTGACTCCTTTGGGTTACAGTAGTCTCACGCTGTTTTGACATTAGGAGATAGCCCTTCTTGTCCTGAATATCCTTAAAATAGTATGCAGGCCAGAATCAAACAATAAGCTTCCCTCAAGGAGTGGTTAAACAACTTAGCTTTTGAAGCTTATCAGTGACCCAGTGACTAAGCCACATGCCCCTCATGGTCGAAACAATGTAGTAGACCAAACAGGCTGACATGCAAAAAATTCTCCACTGTAGAATCACCTAGAAAAGTGGAGGCCATGGCCATCTATTGCAAAATGATTGCACCTTCCAAGTCAGGCGGAACGAAACTGGCCAGAGTAGTAACCCATATGTTTAAGGATCTGGCAACAATAAATGAAGCATAAGACGTACAAATGTTTGTGATGATAGAGGCAAAAACCCTCCTGCACATAGTGTCCACCCCCTATCATGAGAATCTGCTAGGGCCAGAGAGCCTTCGACAAGCAGGGCAGTGTATATGACAGAATTATAAATGGCCGTCTTCCAGCAGAGGAGCTTCCCACCTGTGAGATCTTTACTTTAAAAATAGAAACATTTATGTCTTTGGTGAGGGAAGATACTTTATCTAATCCACACCTGTCTATTGTTGCTCAACAATTTAGTCACTTAGGAGCCGAGGAGGACACAGACAGCCAGATTGACATCCACTGTCTCCATGGACTGTGCCTCCAAAGCTGTAAGGATCTACATGCCTCAGCTATCCAAAAAAGACAAGGGCTTATTGTCAAACAGGGGGAGGATCTAGGATCCTTGATCTGAGCTCTGTCCACTCACCTTCCTCAGAGGGAAGGGAACGTCCTCATCTGAGAGCCAATGTTTGCCCCCCCTCCCAGTCAGGAGCTTCCCCAAGATCCCCGCAATTCTCATGCTGGCTATGCACATTTGTTTCTGAAGCCTAAGCTCACTGCAACACATCTAGACATGCCTGTGTGCCCCCCAATCTGTGGGGCCTGATCTAGAGTTGGGTGTGACTTCTTGGATGTCCTGCAGGACACTGGGGCCCAAAAGCTCACTCAGGAGTTACAAAAGTGATTTTCGCAATTCTTTTTGCCACTGTCAACTGAAGAACCAGGTCCATCCCCCCCCAGAGGACCAGCTGGGGGGAACCATTAGATAATATTATGCTGAGCAACACAATGTGGGCAATAGGAACCCATAGGGGAGGACCTCGTCACCCTTGCAGGTCTTACATCATTTCATGGTTAATGGTCTCCGATAAGCCATGGTGCCAAGCAAGTTATGGTTGTGAATGCCAAGGTAAAAATTGCTAAGAAAAAATAACTAGCCCTAATATGTGAACCTGGTCTTATGACTCTCCAGCAAGGTAAAAGCTGGAATCAGAAAGAACTAAAAGTGCTGGCTAGGCATGCGTGTTCACTAGCGGAGAGCACAGACCATCACAATGCCATATGTGATGTTAGCACACTAACACAGATATGCTTCCACCCTGCCAACTTGTTCCCATCCATCTTCTCACCATTAGCTCCTAAATACCTTACTTTTGGTCATTATGCTGATACCTAAATACTTTTGATTATCATAGCCATGCTTCATTGCCCTACCTACCACGAATTAGGCAGGAACAACAATCTATGGTTGTTGAAACCTATTCCTCCTGTTTCAGCACCTTGGCCCCTCCCCCTTAATGCTCCCCACCCTTACTGCCTTTATACCTTTTTTCACCTTCCCCCTCCCTTTTTGCCCTCAAGGTACTTTGCCCCCTCTTCAACTACTGTGCTCTCCTAGTCCTACAAATTATTTTTTGATTGCTGGAGATATGTTGTGGACATGTGCTGTAATATGCTGTAATTATGCTTATGTTTCTTGTGTTGGCTCTCGTGTATATACTGTCATCATTTACCAAATGCGTTGTACTTGCTAATACTACATCTTTCTAGTTGACACTCTTTCTGAATACTGTAATCATTGTGAACTTTGATGTCTTAATGGTATTGTACACTGATCTTGAAGTTATTCAAGTCCATCTTGAAAATGAGTGTTGCTCAATGATGATCGTCTGGTTAAATAAAGAGTTGATTGATTGATTGATGTGCACACTGGTAATTGCTCAACTGTGTTAGTGCAATACCAAACAATAGGCGAATGCACGTGCTAACATGCTGTGAGCTGTGCAACTACACTCACCACTGACGTGCATGAGAAGAAGCAACAGAAAATGGACTGAAGGAGAAGTGCACACCCAACCATCACCACAGCTGAATGGCGACTATGCAAAACAGAAAAAAAAGGGCAGTGGAAGTAACCCCCTTAAAAAAAAATCCTCTGAAGCACCCAAAACACACACATTGCTGATATCCAAACAGTCAATCACAGAAAAACCTGAAGCAGGGAGACGTCAGAGAAGAGGGACCCCCCCCCGAGATGCTACACTCCCAGAAAAACAAATAAAAAGGGCCCCCCCTTTGTTAACTGAGACCATTAGAAACACCCTAGCATGGTATAAGTGGCTTCTAATCCTCAAAAGGAAATAAAACAAAAAAGGGCAGGTTAGTTAATCTGAAAGAAGCAACTTAACAGGCATGATTTTAATTTGAGGTGCTCTCTGGAATCAGATAGCCCCAACCTGCTGTGCAGAATTGCAGCCCCAAAAGAAATGTTGAAGAGCCTTGAGAAGATAAAAGTAGCTGCATCCCCTCAATGGCACAGCAGAACTGTGGTATTTTGCTGCATGGAATCCTCATGTGTTTTGACTGTGCTATTTCCTCTGGTAGGGGATGTGCTAAACCCAGTTGTTTTGATTACCCATTGACAATGTGGAACGATACAGAAAGCTATTTTTTATTTTTATTTATTCAATCTCAGATTACAAAGTACCTTTGAGCACCAGGCAGCTCATTTACATTGGTTCCACATCAGTAGGGAGGGTGGCAACAAAACAGACATGGGGAAACACAATTTGAGTTGCAACATACAGCATTAGATCATAATACATAGTAATAAACAATCAAATACAGTTACAAAATTAGAAGTGGAGGAAAAGTCCAACTAAAGGATAGAATGGTGAGGAAAATAAGGTGTTTGTGTGAGGAGAGAGGTAGCAGCCAGGGGCATTGTCAATGTAGCAAGAGGGGTAGGTAGGTAAAGGTAGGGAGGAATAGAAGGAAAAGAAGAGCATGGCAGCAAGAGGGATAGGTAGTGATAGGCAGGGATAGAGGGGAAATGGGAGCATGGCAGGTGGAATTGAAGCAGCCAATGACCTCATCAGTGCAGCAAAGTGTACAGCGAGGGCAAGGAGAAGGCAATAATAAGATTAGTTGGAACATTCACAGGCATTTTCCATTATAAGGTGCTGGTGAAGCAAATGCTTAAACTGGGTAAGATGAGGTAGGCTAGTCAGTTCTCTGTCCAGACCATTAAACCATCTGGGGGCTCTGTAGAGGAAGGATCGCTGGCATGAAGCAGTCTGGAACCATGGGACGAGGAAATGCTCAGTTTCAGAGGTCCGAGTGTGATGAGTCTTGAGAGATTTGGTTAAAAGGCAATCAATGCCCAGTGGCAGAAGTCCAAGTAGCACCTTTCTGGCAAGCAGGCACATTTGGTACTTGAACCTATCATTTAGCTGGAGCCATCCCGACTGAGCATAGAGATCTCATGTGAGAGTGAGGTAAGCAGCACCAGTGATTAGTCTACAGGCTTTATTTAGGGCAGTAGTCAGCCTTTTGAGTGATGTGGTTGAGGCGGCTCCATATATTACCAAGCTGTAATCAATGACAGACAGTACCGAACAGTAGATAGCAGTTTGGCGCTACGGGGTCAAGCTCCTTCTGTGACTATAGAGGAGACCTATTCTTGCATTAACATTCCTAGCAACATTCTCAATATGTGGTACATAGGTGAGGTGACTGTCCAAGGTTACACCAAGGTATTTGAAGTGTTGAATTTGTTCAAGAGGGTTTCAGGTTATTTCTGACTGTAAGAGCATGGGATTTGTACTACGGAGAGGATGAAAACAGCAGAACTTTTGGTTTTAGTTTAGTGTAAGTTTGTGTGATTGAAACCATTTTCAGCTTCCAAGAAACCAAGCTGTAGATTGCCTTCAAGCATGGTGGGACCCATGTGACTTGCAAGGATGACAACATCATCTCCATATAGGAGAGACCGTAATTGACAGGCAGATGGTAAATTGTTCAAGAAGACACTGAAGAGGAAAGGACCCAGAATGGACCCTTGGGGCACACCTGATCTGACGACCTGATGTTCGAGACAATATTGGATATCTTCACGTGCTGTGATTTATCTGCAAGGCAGCTTCAAACCACTTCAGAGTATTAGTTGAGAAACCAATGTTAGTGAGTTGACCGAGAAGGAGTTGGTGATCCACAGTGTCAAAAGCCTTTATTAAATCTATGAAGGCTGCTCCTACAAGACCACCTTTGTCAAAGAACTGTTGAATGAAGCTGGTAAATTCTAACAGAGCTGTGGTTGTGCTGTCTCTTTTTCTAAAACCATGCTGTTGAGAGCATTGTATGGAGCACCTATTAAGGTAATCCACAAGTTGGCTAGCAAGTATATGTTCCAACACCTTCGATAGTGGGGGGACGATCAATATTGGCCTGTAATTGCTATGCTGAGTATGATCACCAGATTTATGCACTGGGATAACCAGGGCAGCTTTCCATACTGATCCAAAAGAAAACACCACAAACAGTCAATTTCAGCCCATGCAGCACTGCCAGTGGTTGCTAACCTCTATACAACACAGAAAGCCCAGAGATGGTAGTGCGCCCTCTGAAGACTCGTGGGAGTCGAGGCACTAGGGACATTGGATGTATTTGTTCTTTCTGTTGTAACATTGCAGCATGGAGAAAAACAGTAAATCACTTTATTTTTGCATCTTTGAGAGAGTGAATTTTTGACAAGATTTTTCTGATATCCATGCTAGCATTAACTTTTTGTGTGCACACTGCCATCTCTGGGCTTTCGGTTTTCCATACTTCAGGAACTGTGATAGAGTGAGGAGAGGTTAAGTATCTTGGTTATAGGCAGGAGTACTTCCTCTAGGGTAAGTGCGATGAGTTTAAGGTCTAGAGAGTCCCCACTATGCCTGGATTTCCCCAAAACATTAGTTAGAACTACACTGGAAGCTGCAGCTAGACTGGGCACACTTACACCAATCTTGGAAAATGTGGATGTTTCTCCTGGTATTGAAGATGCCAGTTTTTAAGTGGGAGGAAAGAGGTATATGTTGCTATGGAGACCTCTTGGGAACAAGGACAAATCAGTTTTGCTCACTGCCAGACCACATTCCAGCTTAGCAGTGGAGAATTCTATCTATATTTGCAACTCAGGAGTCACATGTAGACCCTGAAACAGTGGTTGAATGTCACAGAAATCCTACCCCACTAGAGAGGTTTACATATAGAGGAGAGGGCCTGGTTGGCAGTCACCCACCTAATTTCACAACTACAGTATATGTCTTTTGCAAGACTAAACTGATAGACTCTTTAAATATGGCGAGATGGACGAAGAAGACAGGCCATCAGACTGATCAGATCAAAATACAGTATGTCAGGAGTTGCATAAAACTCATTTATCATATGGCAAAAATTTAGGTGTAAGACATTAACAATTCTTTAGAACCACCATTACAGCACACAAGCCTTCAGGGTCAGACAGATGCTGGAAAGGCTGTGGAGGAAAATGACTACCTACACATTTTCTGGGTCTACCCAACATTACAAGATTTCTGGTGAGAATACTGCTAGCTCCTCTTCTGAAACTCATGAGACTCAAATCCCTTTCTCTTTTGAGAATTCAATTCTGGGAATCCTTCTGCAAGTCATATAGACTCCACAGTACAAGAATTTTTATAGCATCCTAACAGTAGCAACCATGAAACTTATGACCAGACACTGGCTAACTGCTACTGCACCCACAAAGGAGAATGGTTTACATTAATCGTAACACCGGGTTCCCATGAAGTTACTACAACCCCTTCAGAATAGTTTAGATAGACTTCGGTAGCGTTCCTGCAGTCTAGTCTACTCGGGCTCCTCCGGATCTAGCTATAATCCGGCACCATCCAGCCTCTCACACTGGTTACTAGCATCAAAAAGCGTGTTTGAATTCATAATGGCCAATATCTGAAGTAAATTGAAGGAATTTGTGGCTGGTGCAGGAGAAAAAGTCTTTATTAGATCGAACAGCCATTGGCAACATGGATAGCGAGGCCTGCAGTCAACCTGCATCACCGGACCACAACTCTACAGCTGAATCCAGCTCAGGCGAGGAAGAGGACACTACGATAACATCACAGCAATTGTGCTGAAAACTGAGGTGACCGAGGACTATCATCTCCTAGTTTCAAAGGAATTAATGGACTTGAAAACAGACCAAAAAGCAACAAAAACAGCTTAACGACCTTGAGCACTACGTAATGGAGGTCTCTGGCACAGTAGATCTTCACAAAAGCACAATTTTACAACTTCATGACTGGGAGATCTGGCTGCAGCAGAAACTAGAGGATCTACAGAACAGAACCCTGACGGATCAGCATCAGAATATATGGCATCCCCAAGGGAATGGAAATGGGAGACATGATGAAATTCATGACCAGCTTTATTAAGGACATTTTGAATCTAGACCAGGAGTGTGCACTGAATATCATCCGTGTACATCGCTCCTTGGGATCTCACCCATCAGACCCTAAGGCACATCCTAGCTTAGTTATTGTCATCTTCATGGACTACAGGGTAAAGTCCGAATCTTGCAAAAAGCCTGGCAGAGAAAGAGATTCTGTTCAGTGACACCGCCTTTATTTTGAACATAATTATGCACAATTACAATAGATTGCAGAGAAAACTTCTACCAATTCTAAAGCTGCTTGGAAAAGGGGTCAGGGCTCACATAGACTACCTGGCCACCTTATGAATCATCAATGACTCCAACAATCTCAGAGGCAAAGAAATTCTTGCAGCAATGGAACATTGCAGTTGATAGCATCTTGGCTCCTGAGGTGATCAAGGAACTGGACTACCGCCATTGGTACACAGCGAGGAACATGAATGTCAGTGTGCAGTGCAGCGAGAGATCTAACCAGTCCCAGCCACTACCCTAGACCTTCTGGTTAACAGTTTGGTTGCCTCAGATGATCAACAGGAACCCTTACCACAACGGAGATTAACATGCAAGCGAAATAACAAAGTGAAGACAGTTAACAACAGGAGTAATTCCTATTCTGCCCCATCCACATCAGCCTCTTGAATGGTCTGCCCAGGAAATGGAGCACTTTAGCACCTAAGAATCCCCCCACAGAAAGTACACATACCTTTACCGACTTGAATGTTACTCCTGCTCCCCATTTAGATTTATACTCAGTCAGTTTGTTAAACAAATATTTGGCATTACTTAAGTATGCTCCCTGAGGGACTGCTGTGCGTACTTTCAGTATGCTGGCAGATGTTAACATCGGAGCCTTTTGCCAAATCACCTTGTGGACCCACTCGCTCTACCTAGAACATTGAACTTGCACCAGAAAATAGCAGTTACATAAGACCTTACCGTAACAGTAGATCTTTGAGAGGTTCCTGCAGTGGGTCTTCACAAGTAGGACTGCGCCCCCTGGCATCAGGACCGCACAGCAAAATTGTAGCTAGCAATCATCAGCGGGGACTGCCCTCCAGTGACAGGTGATGGACATCAGCATGACTATAAATAGGGGCAGTCCCCCACCCACCCTCCAGTTCTTCCACCGGAGACCTCTAAAGAGGAAGCAGAAAAAAGGAATGGAAACTCCTGGGACCCTGAGACCTGGATAAAACAAATCCTGGGAAGGGAATAAAGAGGAAAGAAACACAGGAGCTGGGGAAGGTGGGTGGAATCTAGACCTACTGTAGGAACCTCTAGAAGATCTACTATTACGGTACGCTCTTATGTAACTGCTATATCTGACTTCAAGAGGATTCCTACAGTAGGTCTTCACAAGTAGGACTGAATAACAAGCAGTCAACTAAAAAATAGGAGTCAGAGACGAGGTTCCAGGAGGAGAAAAATGTCTGCCAACTACAGGTCACATATGACGGAAGTCCTTGCAAGACTGCTAGACTGAAACCAGCCCTACGCCTAGAAGCAATGTCCAGACTGTAATGATTCATGAAAGTGTGGACAGAGGACCAAGTTGCCACTGTGCATATGTCTGTAGTGGACACATTCCTGAAAAGGGCAGTGGAAGTGGCCACTCCCCTAGTTAAGTGGCCCTTAACCATCTCCAGAAGGGGCTTTTCGTACTTCTGGTAACTGTAATGTACACAACTTGCCAGCCACCTTGACAGAGTCTGTTGAGAAATAGCCTTGCCCTAGCACTCGGGGGCAAAGACTACAAAAAGTTGGTTTGACTTGCGAACCTCCTTAGTCCTTGAGATGTAGTATCTCAAAATCCTGTGCACGTCAATGGTGTGCAGGAGATACTCACCCCTGTTGGAGTGTTCTGGGAAAAACACCGGCAGTTCAACATTCTGGTTTAGAGTGAGTTCCGAAACTACCTTCAGAAGAAAAGAAGGATTAGTCAGCAGAGCCACCCAGTCTCTGTGGAAAATCAAGTAAGACTGTCTACAAACTAAAGCCTGAAACTCAAACTCCACTAGCTGAAGTGATAGCAACTAAAAAGGTTATTTTCCACACAAAAAAATGCATATCACTACTTGCTGCTGGCTCAAAAGGGGCAAAGAAAGCTTTTCTAAAATAAAATTAAGATCTGGGGGGGGACAGGATTCAGGACCAGAGGTCTGAGGTGAAGGATCCCCTTCAAAAAATTCTGGAAACCTCTAACTGAGCCAGAGTTTTGCCCTCCATCACAAGGTAGTAGGCTAAAACCGCAGAGAGATGAAACCACAGAGAGGAGAAACTGAGGCCCAACTCTGGCAGGTGCAAGAGGGTACTCTAAAACCTGGGAAGCCGAGCAAGAAAAAGGGTCTAGGCCTTTAGCTGTGTCCCAGATGAAAAATCTCTTCCACTTCATGGCATATGTGGATCTAGTGGGGGGTTTTCTGGCCTCCACTAAGACCTGAGTGACTCAAGAAGAGACGCCATAGCGAGAAACCGCTAAATCCACAGGTGCCACACATGAAGGTGGAGTTATTTGAGGCTCGGGTGTACAAGGGTGCCCTGCTCCTGGGACAGAAGGTCATGAGAGACAGGAAAAAGTACTGGGGTTAGGGGTGAGTGGAAGGGTTGTGGGATAACAGATGGACCAGACACAGAACTTCAGGTTCAACATACAATCTCTGTGATGTTTATTCAAAATACAGATAAGCTTCAGCAATGTCATATTCCTTCTTCAGTACATCAGTTTGCAGCAACAGACTATGTATGTCCTTTCTCTGTACTTAGCCAGCACCTACTGGCACTGATCTCTGATCTAAACATTTTTAGTGAAAACCCTTCATCCCTATGTGGGCCTTGTTTGCTTGGAGATAGTGGGGGCTAAAAAAAAACCAAGCTATAGACAAAGAACCTCAATTCAGAATGACTGAAAAAAGGGTTACCCCCAAAGGGCATTGGCAACAAATCAAGTTTCAAGGAAATACAACATCAAACATACTTCCATAGTGCAAAGCATCATGGGATATATGCAGATCGCCATGACATTTCAGACTTGTTCAGTTTACAGCAATTTACATGCATTTTAAATAGCACAACAATCTTAATTTCTATAATAGTCACATAGTGCGATGGTATTTTCAACATTTACAGATTTCATAAACATAAGGTATATACATCAAGGTATTTTATGACATAGTGCTATTACATACTAAATCCAACAATAATAAACACAACCTGTTTTACATACACTTGGAGGTCACCACAATAACCTCCCTATACGAGGACCTGAGAGGGAAAAGGAAAATTAAAGAGGACACTATAGCATAGTCAAGAAAGGGAAGGGGGTGCCCATGGGTGGCCAACCTTATGGACTAGAAATTGTAAAGGATAGATTAGGCTAAGAAATAGAAGAACTGTTGCAACAGATTTAAGAAAAGTGGGTCCTCAAGAGTGGCAGGAGCTCCTGTCACAGGGGTCAATGAGGATCATGTCGTTCCCTCTGCCTGAAATTTCAGCAGAACCTTCTGAAGGATAGGAAAGGGAGGGAAAGCATATAAAAATCTCCCTGTCCAAGATACAGTGTGTCTCACCAAAAAGCACCACGCCTGGGAATGAGTGAGCAAAAAGCTGTGTAGTTGTGCATTGAATGGGGAAGTGAGGAGGTCTATGTCTGGCCGATCCCACTGAAGAAACAGATGATCTACTACCACCACTACTGCCTACTTTAGTTCCCACTTGTGAGCCCTGGCAACTGATCAGCTGAGACTGTCCTCCAGAATGTTATGAACACCTGGCAAGTGGACTGTTGTCAAGGATAGGCCATGTTGAACAGCCCAGTACCACACCCGCATCGCCTCCATGCAAAGGGGGTAAGACCAGATACCTCCCTGTTTGTTGATATACCAGAAAGTGGCCATGTTGTCTGTCTGGGTGAGTAGTGTTCCCGGAAAAAAGAGGGACCTGGGGGTAATCATATCAGATGACCTTAAGGTTAGCAAGCAATGTGAGAAGACAGTAGGGAGGGCTGGGGGTATACTGGGATGCATAGGGAGAGGCATCAGCAGCAGAAAACAGGAAGTTATTATCCCTGTACAGACAGTTGGTGAGACCCCATCTGGAGTACTACGTCCAGTTCTGGAGACCCCATCTCTGCAAGGACATAGACAAGACAGAGGCAGTCCAGAAGAGGGCAATTAAAATGGTGCAGGGTCTGTAAGAGAAGCCGTATGAGGAGAGACTAAAGGAGCTTAATATGTATACCCTTGAGGAAAGAAGGGAGAGGGGGGACATGATAGAAACTTTTAAGTGCCTCAGTGGAATCAACAAAGTCCAAGAGGGTAGCATCTTTCAGAAAAAGAGACATGCAAGATCAAGGGGACACAATTTAAAGATAGAGGGGGGGGCAATTCGGGGGCAATGTGAGGAAGTATTATTTCACAGAGAGGGTAGTGGATGCATGGAACAGCCTTCCTGAGGAGGTTGTGGGGTCTAAAACTGTGGGAGAATTCAAGAATGCATGGGACAGACATAAGGCAATTCTTGTTAGGGTAGGAAGAAATAGGCTGTTGGTTAACTATGATCTGCGGCCTATCCTGTAGGCAGGGAAATGGGCAGACTAGATGGGCCAAGCGGTCCTTGTTTGCCATCAAAGTCTATGTTTCTATGGACTGGAAGGCCTGAAGAGCATAGAGCAGTGCTGTCATCTCCAGAATATTGATACGAAGGTTCTCCTCTATGGGCAACCAAGTTCCCTGCATCCGATGGTCTCCCAAGTGCACTCCCCATCCCAGGTTCAAAGCATTGGATGTGAGAATCATGGAGGGAGTTGGAGAGTGGAAAGGGACCCTACTAACAGGTTGGAGAGGTCCTGCCACCAAAGAAGAGCTTTCTAAAGGCTGTTGGAGACTACAACCTTCTGGTCCATGTCGTCCAAGCGTTGATCCCATTGAACTAGTAGAGACCATTGGGTTACCCTCATCTGCAGTCTGACCAGAGGGACTATGGGTATGGCAGCTGCCATCAGTCCCAGCAGTCACAGGACCGAATGCACTGTGGTCCAACGAGATGAAGCCACCAGCGCAGCTTGTGAGATAAGTCTCTGCTCTGTCGGATGGAAGGAAGGCCTTGCTCTGGACTGTGTTCAGCACCACTCCAATGAGTTGGAGGCACTGGGAGGGTAACAGCTGGAACTTGAGATAGTTGACCGAGATGCCCAAACTGGAGAAAAGGTCCAGAGTGAAGGAAAAGGAATCCTTCAGACTGTCTGGAGAGGGGACTGAAAATAGCTAATCATCCAGGTACAAGAACAGATAAATGCCCCTGCCACACAGGAACACCACTACCACCGTTAGGCACTTGGTGAAAACCAGAGGTGCTGAAAAGAGGCTAAAAGGGAGGGCTCTGAACTGGAAATGCTCCTCTTGGAAGGACAATCTCAGAAAGTGGTGATGGGCCAGAAGAATGGGGATATGTAGGTAGGCATCCTGCATATCCAGGAAACACAGCCAGGTGTTTGGTTGCAGCAGGGGTAACAGTCCCTGGAGGATCAACATGTGAAACCTCTTGTATTCCACGAAGAGGTTGAACATGCTGAGATCTAAGATAGACCTGCGATCTCCCATCTTTTTGGGAACTAGGAAGAAATGGCAGTAAAATTCCCTTCCTGTCTGCTCTGGTGGAACCTGCTCCATGGCTGATTTTTGTAGTAGAGCTTGGATTTCCTGTAGGACCAGAAATTGTTGGCCTGATAGGTAATGAGACCTACCTGGAGGATTGGTGGGTGGCCTCTCCAGGAATTCTATCGAGTGACCTCTTGCTATTAGTTGTAGAATCCATGCATCTATGGTTACGGCCTTCCACCCCTTCCAGGTGGAGGTCAAATCTTCCCCCCACCATTTCCTCCATGGGGGAGTAACGGGAGGGGTTGGTGAGTCAGGACACTGAGGTTAGGGGTGCTTTACCCTCAGTGGTAGTTTTGGGGAACTTGGACTGGGGGGTTTGAGCAACAGAGCCTGAGGAGTGATGCTTGGTCTGGTGTCTGCCCTGGTTCTGTTTGTTTGGTGGTGAAAAGGCTGCCAGGGTTTCTGTCCTGAGTGGTACAAGGAATGGACATCTTTCAAAGACTTGCCACTCTCTTGTAACTCCGTAATTATGTCCTTGGTGTCACTGCCAAACAGAATTGGACCCCTGAAGTGACTGTCCAGATGTGTACTCTGAACATCCTGTGCCAACCCTGCCAGATAAAGCCAAGCAAGGCACCTGAGACAGATGCCCATAGCGGCACCACGTGCTACTAAAATCAACAGAGTCATAGGTTACATGAAGGGCATGGTGGCAGGAAGATTTGCTCAACTTTATCTTGTCTAGGAGTTTGTTTCTGAGTTGTTCATCAGGTACCTCCTGGATGTCCTTTTCCAGGTCAATTTCTGGAACGCTACCATGTGGGCCACATAATTCAATGAATGGATGGCACAGGTAGAGGAGGTGTAGATCTTGCAGCCATACTGGTCCATTTGCTTTGACTCCTTATCTGGAGGAGAGGCACTGAGAAGTTTAGGTTGTGCTGACTTATTGTGTGCTGCAGTTATGACAACAGAGTCAGCTTTGGGTTGGGCGGTAAGGTGAGAAACCCCTTCCGGGGAATGGTAGTTCCTGTCGGCCTTTTTTAACATGGCAGGGATGGACGATGGCTGCTGCCAGATTGTGGAAGTAAGATCTTCATGCGACCCCATCCAAGGTGGGGACGGGGGGGCCACACTGACCAAGTCCAAATGTTCAGTCAGTCTTCTGCATTTGGGATATAATTCTTGGGAAGACCACCTGCAGGACTTTTGAATGGACCAGAGGAGCTCAGCAAAGGACGGGTCCTCCGAAAGGGATTTAGGGGACTCTTTTGATTGGGGCTGTATGGGAGAGTGAGGCTCTGATTGGTCCCCATGTCCGAGTCCTCATCTGAGTCCAATGATTCCGGCCTACTAGGTAAGGAAGCATCTGGAACAGACTCCGAAAGCCTCTGTTCTGTAGTAATCCCAGAGAGCAGAGCACCCAATCCTCTGTCCAAAACTCTGTTGGAAGGTTTAGGGCTTCCAGATGGCACCCTGTGAGGTGGGGTAGCCTTGACCACCAGCTGAGGTTGACCCAACTCCTGCAACAACTGGGACTTAATGCCCTTCCATCAGGCTGGGATGGGTTCTTGTTCTGGCTGCAGGGGTGGAGGTGGAGGAGGAGGAGAAGGAGGTGGAGGATATCCTGGGCATCCCAAAGAGTATGGGTAACTAGGAGGTTGGTACCAGTAAGGATACTGATAACCTTGATATTGAAGGGCCTGACCCAGCATCAGGCCCCTTGGGATCTGGTACTGTGGGAACAGCAGCATGTAGCCGGGATAGTAACCCGTCGAACTCAACAGGAGAGGAACATAAGACCCAGCAGGAAGCAGCGCCAAAGGATCACTGAGGAATGAGTCTGTCAGTGGATTCGGGAGGGGGACTCCCAAAGGCCCATAGGGATTCTGATCCATACCGCCCTCAAGAATGTCCGGCAATGGATCTGGTGGAGGGTGCAGATCCGTCAGCGGAACAGAGGCAGGCGAGGGAGGCAAGTCCAGTTGAGCCTCCATCGATGGGTCTGTCTGAAGGGTATCTGAGAGAAGAAAATCCTGGGGATCAGGCCCAAAAAGGTCAGAAAAGGACAGTGAATCCCTAGAAGGAGAGTCCTGGTGGGATGAGAGGGACTGTCAGAACAAAGGCTTATAATATCACTTTTTATAAGAATGCACTTGGATTCACCTCGGGCCTTACCCAAAAATAATTTCATAAATTACCAAAATAATTATTCACATGTAATATCCTATGCTCTCAGATTCAAAATGACGGTGAAAAACACTGTTGCCACACTTTGGATTCTATAAAGAGATAAATATATTTTATTTACATATGTACAAGTCCTAAATATTCATAACTAGCATAAATATCAAGCATAATAAAAGTAAGGTAAACAACTGTAATGTAAACAAAACAGATTTTAGAAAACCAAATAAATCATATAAAACAAATAAAACAAATTTCAGCAATAAGCAATGTAAATAAACAAGCAATATTCAGCATAAATGACAGTTTATACTATTTCTTTAGCATACTTATGAATAGCATAACCTTTTCTTTTTACTATGAGGTCTTGCAACTCATTACACTAGTGTTTCAGATTATCTTGGTATGATATTTGTTTAAACTTTATAGTATGTAAAAGGTATTTTCTTTAAATTTAAATTGAAGCTTAACCATACTACTAAGGTTTGAAGCTAAAATGCACTGTTATCACCCCAGATAGTCAAATAAGTACTAAAAGTAAAATAAAGGAATACTTACGTTTTAGTTATCGGTTGATGTGATCTTCTACTTTCTAGCTTTCAAAGTCTTGGTAAGGACTTTTGGTTTTGGATGACAAATGTCCTTGGTGGTGAGTTTGGCTTTAGTCTGCTGTCTTTTTCCCTTGAACCTGGAACTGTAGAGCCTTTTGACATCAGTGAAGCAATACAGGCTGGATCCTTCTTGCTTGACATCACAAATCATCAGAAGTCACTTCAGGATTCAGTAGGAAAAATAAGACATGATTTCAGCAGTTCAGCACAGTCTGTAGAAAGATCTCTCCCTGTGGACAGCAGTGTTGTTTTGGGTAATTGGACTCTGTGACTCTTTTCTGTTTCAGTTAATTTCTGCTTTTGAACCTGCAGCTCTGGACTTACTGCTATTTAACAGCACAGCAGGCTTGCTGGCTGGTAAATTCCAAAGTCAGTCTCTTGTTTAGGCTTTTAACAGAAATTCCAAAACATTACTTTTAGTTCAAATTCTCAGTATGCAAAACATAGGCCTTGCTTAATCCAATACTGGAATAAAGTCCTTTCTGTAACAGTCAGTTGTAGCTGGACCTGTGGCAGAGTTGTGCAGGCTTTCAGGCTGGTTTAGCACTCCTTGCGGTAGCAATGTTAAAGCCCAAGTAATGTTCCCAGCAGGTGTGGCTTCAGGCTTTGGGCCTAGTATAAATCCAAGCTCATTCAAAATTGTCAGCACATTGAACACAGGTCTTCATACACCAATGAAGTAAGCAAATCTAGGCCGGCTTTGCCAGCATCTCATTTATTTTCTCCTTACTGGGCGACAGCACCATCAAGTTAAGATTGGTCTGAGCACTCTTTGGGGGTGTTACTGTTAGACACTCCTAAGCCATTTTTTTTCTCAATATGACCTCGTCCTGAAAAACTATTTTTGATATGAAACAATTTCTCTTTCTTGCATCTACGTGCACCTTTGTACATATATAAGACTCACATTTTTAAATGCAACTAAAGGAGAGGATTCATTTGAGACCAAACTTGATGGTGTCAATTGTAATATAAAATCTATAATTAATAAAAGTATCATAAAATGTTTTCCTTTATAGATATCTAAAAAGTATTTACATATTTCAGAAGTACATTTTTCCCTGTTTAAAATTATGTTACTTTGGCATACCTGCAATAATTAGAACTGGGTAAATTTAATAAAACTTCTTTAAGACAGGGATTTCCTTTGTCCAAAATAAGTGAACCATGACCTCATGTAGTTATCCAGAGGCTTATAATACACCCGACTGGTTGTTTTTATTAAATAAACACTTTAGCCTTATTCCACTGAGAAGGTGGCAAGGTCAGCTTACTACAGACACCACATTTGTCAATACTGTATATTTTAAACAGTTTTGAGGCTACAGATTTTTGTAAATAGCTCACAATACTCTTTGTTGATGGGTTTAAAACTTACTCATTGGACAGGTAAATGTATTTCCAGTAACCTGTATGATTTTGGAATGTATCAGAGTTTTTATATATTTTCTATAAATAAAAGTCTTTAATTTCTTAAAGCCAGTCTAAATCAACATTAACCTCTGAGATGTGCTATGGCTGGTACTGAAAAACAAGGTTGTAAATTGTCAGGTTTCAAGTTCTTCTGCTACTAATTGGAAGAGGCCATTCAATTCAAACAGACTATCCTAGAAACATTTTTTTTTCTGAAGTTGACCATATATACTGTATTCCCTTTTCACGACATCATTATTGTATGTTAGTATTTAAGCCTTAAGCAGCATTGCCCTTGTTTTAAAGATTCATTTAGACATTAATTTGATCAGAAACATTTATAGGACTTAATAATTAAGTCAATATAAGGATATAGAATAACAATTAAGAATATAATACTATTTTAATAAAATATTTAACTCAAATTAGTTCTGTTCCTACAGGACTCATGAGACTCGCACTGCCTAGCATCAGGGTCCACAAAGGAGTCTGACAGGAGAGAAGTCACCATGCAGTCGCTGGATAGGTCAGCAGTCAACTTAGAGGTGACGGTCTGGCAGGCAGAGGAGCCGAGACCAGCTTACAGACCGAGCTGGGCTGACAGAAGCCAAGAGGCTAGAGTTAGGCTGATCGGCCTGGGACGGGCATCTGGAGGCACAGCCACAGAGCAATTTATTGGCTGAGCTCAGAGCAGGAACCGCAACTGTTTCTTCTGAAGAGGAGACACCAGACTGCCCGCTGACCTCAGTGGGGCGGGAGGGGGGAGAGGGAGTCCGATCCGCTGGAGTGGATGAAGGCCCAGGAGGTGGGGTACTCACAGGGGTGGAGGCCCCACCAGAAATGGCATTGGCTGTCTGGTTGTTTTTTCTCTGGGGAGAATGGCCTCACTCCTAGCATCTCTCCTTCACCCTTTTCTTCTTTTCTGCGGCTGGCGACAATGATCTTTCCTTCAGCTCCTGGAGCTCTTTTTCCATCGATGCAAGTCTTTGTTTTAATAAATGGGCATTGAGGTCCTCTGGCGACATTGTTCACGTGGCCTGGTTGATGGCCTGGTAGATGGAGCACTCTGGATCTTATGCTTGGGCCCTAGGCAGAGAGACTTAGCGGAATGGTAGTCCCGTGCAGGATCTGGCGCTGCACTTGGAGCACTTTTTCTTGGGCCAACAAGATGACATACACAACAGTTGAGGAAGGAATCAACGTTAGCTAACACTATACTTGCAAAAATGGCAGGCAACTGAAGCTGTTCTACTGCAAGGTCTGACGATTCAGGTCGACGGCGGAAAGAACTGGAGGGAGGTTGGGGGACCGCCTCCATTTATAATCACACTGACGTCCATCACTTGACACTGGGGGCAGTCCCCGCTGATAATTGCTAGCTACAATTTTTGCCATGTGGTCCTGATGCCAGGGGGTGCAGTCCTACTTGTGAAGACCTACTGCAGGAACCCTCTCAAAGTAAGACTGGGACATTCTTTTCGGACACTGAATCTGCATGTATATCTTGTTTCACAGAACTGGTGTTTTAACACAAGAGACCTGAATTTTTTGGGAGTCAGATGCATATTGTTTTAGGGTGAGGGTAATTTCAAGGGTGCCATATGGAGGGGTTTGGTCTTGGTGGGGGGCGAGTGTGAAGAGTTCCTGCATGTTGCACATTATTAGCCTAAAAGATGGCGCAGAGCTAGGGGAACTTGCAGGCCTAGCTGTGAGTCATACCACGCCCTCTTCCCCAACCACATTCAGATTCTAAAAAGGTCTGGTGGTTAGCTTTTATTCTAAGGGACATGCCTGGTAACTGAAATTGGGGATGGATGAGGGGAAGGAGGGGCATGATTTGTGTTGTCTTCATCTATCCTGCTCCCCCACCTGTATTATCAGGGGGAGGGAGTTCCCTCCTTTCCTTTTCTCATCTCTCTCTAGTTGAGGGGATGTGAGTGGTGGAGGTGGTTACCCACCCACTTGTTTGCAGGCATGTTAAATCAGAAGACATGCCGGGGGGTGGGTGGACCCAGGGGGTTGTTATTAGGAATAATGATAATCATGCAGGATCTAAGGCCTTCCACCTGGTGTGCATCCCTAATTATAGGGAGTCACATCTCAGGTTGTGGTGCCTTTCATCCCTTACTGCAATCGCTGGTAGATAAAGAAGGATGGTACTTTTGGGAATTCAAAATGTTACAATACGCCATTCTTTATTATTATGAGATAGTCACAAAATTCTGGATCTGTTGTTCATGTTCTGGTTTGGAATTGTGCACTGATCAAGACATGAGGGGCCCCATTGCATCAGGGAAGGGAGGGAGGGAGTCAGATAAGAATTGTCACTTCATAGAACACTTGTCTAATATGACAGAACTGTCTGTATTAACCTACAACATAAAAGGCCTTAATGGTCCTGTGAAGATGGCTAGGGTCCTTCGGGAGGTGCGGGAGCTTAGTGTTTCAGTGGCCTACCTGCAGGAAACCCATCTCTCGGAAAGTGAGCACCTGAAACTGAGGAGATCCTGGGTTGGGGAAGTATATGCAGCCCATTGGTCAGAGCATCCACACAGAAGGGGGACAGCTATTTTGATTAGGAGGGATGTGCCTCTTAAGAGCAACTGCATGGACACTGACCCGTGTTGCAGGTATGTCCGGCTACAGGCAATATTTTTTGATATGAAGTATATTATGCTCAATATTTATGCCCTTAATGCAGTAAAAGAAAGTCTGACCTTCCTAAGGAGAGTAATCCTGCAAATCATACAGGACCCAGATGCCTTATATATAATTGGGGATGATTTTAACATGGTGATGTCACCCCTGCAGAGACAGATGGGGTGCTCTCTCTCTGATCGGGGGTAGCAGGTTGGCCAGTTTTCTTAGGCGACTGACAAGTGAGGTGGGCCTTGTGGGTGTCAGGAGGGACTCTCACCCAACACAAAATGACTACACCACCTTCTACTCTCACAAACATAACAGCTTTTCCAGGATAGACATGAGCTTCCTCCCTGAGGAGAGGACCACCATGGTAATGGACTGCCACATACTCACTATGACATGGTCAGATAACTCCCCTGTGCTTCTGCGCTTTGTGACTTCACCTTCTCCGCGTAATTCCTTGTGGGGACTAAATGTGGGTCTACTTAATGACTAAGAATATAAGCAGGAAATAGAAGACCAGATAGAAGAGTATTGGCAGCATAACTCACAGGAGGAGGTCTCTAACTCCTCAACGTGGGATGCCCCGAAAGCTTTTCTTTGGTGGTGTATCATTAGCTTTAGTGCCCACAAAATAAAAACCAGACTGCCCACATATGAAGGCAGCTGGAGGCTAAACTCAATGAGGCAGACTTCTGGTACAAACTAACATTGCTTCCAGAAGACAAAAAGCATTGCCTGGAAATAAAGGAAAGGATAGAATTGCTTCTAGCCCATCAAACTGAAGGTCAACTAAGAAGGACAGCACAGAGATATAATGAGGGTGGTAATCTGGCAGGAAAACGTCTTGCCCTGGCCCTCTGGAAGCAGATAACCTCAAGGGCTGTTCTAAAAATTCAAGATCCAGACGGCAGTGGCACAATAATTACTGATCCTCTGAGAATCTCAGCTGCCTTTGCCACCTATTACAAGGTCCTATATTCTCAGGACCAAGGGGACCAGCATGAGACTCAGACTGGGTCTTCCTCAGCCGGGTGGTGCTTCTTCACCTTTGGGAGGAAGACAGAACTTTTCTAGAAGGAGATATCACACCACTAGAGATCCAGGAGAAAAATAAAACAATTGAAGATGGGGAAATCCCCTGGGCTTGACAGCCTCCCCTTGGAGTTTCACAAATCATTCCCAGATACTTTGGTCCCCCTGCTGGTGGAGTGCTTCCATCACATACAGGCCAGTGAAAAAGCCCTGATCTCCTGGAGATTTGCACAAATAGCTGTACTACCCAAGGAGGAAAATAGCACAGATCTTTGTAGCTCATATCGCCTCATTTCTTTATTAAATGTAGACATGTAAATTTTCACAGGGATCCTGGTGGACCGTCTCAAATAGGTAATTGGGAGGGTAATCTACCCAGACCAAACAGGCATTTTGGTGGGTCGATATCTTTCAGACAAGATTTGCAGGCTGTTGAATATTATTTCATCACAAAAGGGCCGGGAAAGTTTTCAAATTGCCATCTCCATGGACAGAGAAAAAGCTTTTGATAGGGTTAATTGGCAGTTTCTCCAAAAGACCACAGAGAGGATGAAATCTGGCCCCAAATTTTTAGGAATATTGGCCAGACTTTTACACCTCCCACAGGTGCAGGTTAGAGGTCAATGGGGTTAAGTTCAGGTAGATTGTCATTGACAGGGGCACCGACAAGGATGTCAATCACTCCTCTCTTATTTGCAATTTGTCTGGAACCCCTAGCTATGGTGGTTCGCCAGGATCATTACATCATGGGGTTCACAGCGGGAAGTAAGGAGCATAAAGTCACCCTTTACACTGACAATGCTATTGTCTTCTTCTTAAGTACCCTGGAAGCTTCAGTCCCTTACCTACTGGCCCTGTTAAAGGAATTTGGTACATTATCATGTTATAAGTTGAATTATGAAAAGTCGGAAGCCCTCCGACTGAGTGGATCTTGTCCCCAGGGCTTCAACATGTCATTCCCATTTAAGTGGGCTAGGCATAATCAAATACGATACCTGGGGGTTCAGGTAAATGGTGATGTTGACAATCCTTTTGATGCCAATTGTATCAGGACCTGGGAAGGATGCAGCAAGACATGGCCAGATGGTCCCTTCAGCCTCTAACCACTGCAGGTCAGACAGACTCCATAAAAATGAACATACTTCCTGGATTTTTATTCAGCACACTGCCCTCCCTATCCACTTGAATACTGGCATAGGGTAACTATAGGAGTCAGCAGATTTGTGTGTGGGGCCACCGCCCTTGTATAGCCAGGGAGATCCTCCAGCTTCCTAGAGACCTGGAGGGACTGGCAATGCCAGATCCAAGAAAGTGTTATTATTATGCTTGCAAAATGCAGTCAGTCTGCACATGGGTCTCCAGACTAATGGCATCGGGCTGGCCAGATCGAGGAGGAAGATTGTATGGGTCTATCATTACATTCATTGGCACTGACACAGATAAAAGACCCTATTCCCTCTCTGACAAGAAACCCTTGGACCCCCAGACTCTACAGGCTCTTCAGTGGGTCAGATGCTCCTTGAGCTCACAGGATACTCTGGGCCCACTATCTCTCATTCGCCACCATTTCTCTTTCCTCCCCCCAAGAATGGATGCTGGATATGCACAATGGGACCTTAGGGGCCCGACACATTTTTCCCCAGTTTTTAGTTGGGGACAGACGTCAGTCATTTCAACAAGTTAAGACAAAGTTTTGACCGGAATACCTTCAAGTATGTCATTTTATTAATATGCCGGACCATAGGGCCTCCCCATCTCGTCCCTTAAACCCTTGAGAAGACTTTATTAACTGGGTGGTAACCCCAGTCAAAATGACACCTATCTCCCACTTATATAGTCTTCTAAGATCACAAGACTCAGAGCCCTGGGACATATTAAGGCTGCCTGGGAGAAGGAGGCCTCAGCCAGATCCCTGGGGAGACTGGCTCTGCCACTAAAGATGGGCTGGAGGGTGACCTCCTCCCCAACATAACAAGAATTTTATTGGAGGATCTTGGTTCATTTCTTCAGGACTACAACAATGACTAAACATTTTAACACCAGCCACTCAGAGCTGATGGAGGGTGTGGGGCAACTGGGATGCACCATTACATACTGTGGGACTGCCCAGAGTTGGTCAAATTCTGGTTGGAGGTGTGGGTGGCTGTCCTGTAGGTCCTCTCAGTGGACATCCTCTCCAATTTATGGATTGGGTATTGGGTTTCTCACCCTGGTTCGTCTTCCACATCAAGAGAAAACTGGCTTTAGCCATTTCCACTGCTGCTCTAAAATGTATGACGCCCATTGGCTGAAACAGGACCCTCCATTGCTTAGGGAATGGGTGAATAGGGTCAATTACATACTGGACATGGAAACCATAACTGCATGGCTCCACCTTAGAGAGAGACCTGCAGAATGATCTGGAACCCATGGATTGCTTGGGAGGCTGAACAGGTGACATCAGGCCGGGGATAGATAATTCCCAGACCCCTTGACAATAACTCTCCTTGTGTCCTGGACCCACACTATTATTTCCTCCAAACATGGCTTGTTTGTAGGTTATATTCACAATAGTGACATTTTTACTATTAATCTGTTGAATCTGGGCCCTCCTCATAGTTCCTCTTTTGCAAGATACTTAGCTTGAACCAGCGAATTCATGAACTCACTTGTAACACACCCTTACATTGTCTTGACAATATGAGCAGTGCACAATTAACTGTTTAATGATTAAAATACTGTAGCTGGAGTTGATGTTTTAAACAGTAGTCATTCCTCATTAATTAGAATAAGCTAAGTTGTAACTAGAGGAGTAGAGAGAAATATATTTATGTTTATATATTGAATACAGTAGATAATATACTGTATCACAGTCTGCAATTAATGGCATAGCTAACTCAGAATTTGGTCCGAATGTAATGTCACCTGTAATGCCTGTACTTTGGATGATTTATTAAGACTGATATGTTCTTACTCTCTTGAATAAACTTGAGTTGAAAAAAACCAAACAGGTTACTCACCTGTAAAAGTGGATTTATGCTGGGTATCCACCGTAAAGGTGGAAAGCCTCAGCCAAGCCCTGCGGCACATGGCAACCATGGCTGCCACTGAATGGGCGCAAGAGTCCCTGTGATCCAAGTCCATCTGAAGTTGCTGCTTGGCAAAGGCTTGCCCTGGTCCCATACCTGCTTGACCATAGTCTGAAGGTCAGTGGGAGGTGTGCGGAGAACTTCATCCAAGGAGCCCAGGAGGGCATGGGAGAAGTGCGCCATGATGACAGCCAAGCTTGCCTGACAGAGACCTAAAGATGAGGCTGCATAGACCTTCCTGGCAGTGTGGTCCAGTTTTTTGGCCTCCTTGTCCAGAGGTCTATCAGTGTCAGCAGAACTGCCTGTGCATCTGAACACAGAAGCAGTCACTAACCCCTCCACCGAGGGATGTTCTGTGAACCCTGAGAGGGACCCAATGGGCACCATATACTTGGGGAGCCATCCGGGCAGATGGCGCTGGGCAGGAGGCAGAGTGCTGCCATAGCTCCAAAGCCAGGCCAACAATGTCCTCGGCCACTGGGAAGGCTTCCATGGAGGTATCCCCTCTTTTGAATATCTGTAAGAGGGTACTCCACCCTTTTCTGGACAGGTTCCAGGGGCATCCCCGTAGATTCAGAGATAAGATGGAGAATCCCAAAAAATGACAAAGGACCCTACTCCATCGACAGACTACCAACAAACATCATCCAGCGGATGAGACTGGAGGTTGGTGTCATTCAAATCTGAGAATCCAGATAAATTGGCCGACCACCAAGGTCCCCCTCTACATGCCTGGGGCAGTCAGTAAGGTGACCAATAACCTATGTGGAAGACCAGGAACCGTCTGAGCATCCCGTAGGAGCCCCTCCGAAGGCTGTTTAGGCAGCGGCTCCACCATAAATCGGTGGGAGAGACTGATTTTGGCCAAACCAGGTCAGGTTTAGCCAGCTCTGTGGGTGGCAGAACCACTCTCACCAGTCCTAGTAGAGTCAGCTTCAGCCTAGGAGGTAAAAGCCAAGTAATGGCCAGGGTGGAAACCAAAGCAGGCTTCTGCCTGGACAGAATCAGCTGTTGCCACATTAAATTCTCATTGCACCAGTTTCCACCAAAGCCTCTCCTCATCCAAGGAGCAGAGGAGGACAAGGGTGAACAGTGGCGACGCCTCTTTAGGGTGTTTATTCACTTTCCTTGGCCTGTAGGTCAAGGGGTCCGAGATCTCAACCTCGATCAGACTGGCTGAGTTGGTCGCTCAGAAGACACCGGGGGAACTGGTGATTTTCCCAGATCAGGGACCGGTTCCTCGATGGGATTCCCAGCTGGCCGGTCTCCCTTATCAGGAAGAGGCAGGACCAGGGTCTTAGTCAAAGAGTTGTCAGCCTTGTCGGGCAACAACAGATCTACAGGATCGAGAGTGATCTCAACTGCATCATCAATCAAGGCCCGGCCAACTGACCACACAGCAAGGCCGAGAAGCCAGTAGCCAAGGAAGCAATTTCAACCTAAGTTGAGACTGCAGTTTCCTGGGACCGAGATCACTCATGATCCCAAAAATGTCTCTGCCGAGACGAAGAATATCTCGGTTCCTTGTCCTTTTTACGGGACCGGGAGATATGCAAGCCCAAAGATCCCTCGCTCTTAGTGGGGAGAGATTGGCATAACTCCAGAAAGGAACCTGAGAATGTTGAGCCCATGTTGCGAGGAACAAAAATCGGCCAAGAGGAGAGCTCTGCGGTCCACATCGCTTCTTCCTCAAAGGCCTGCATTTGTTCTAACTGCTCAGCGTACCCCGCAGTCACAGACACTGCCCACCAGACTTCTTTGGATTTCACTGGATTACATTTCTCGGGCCTGCACAACTTGAGGCGTGCAAGACGATCATCGAGGACATTCGGATGAAAAGCGAGCCAAATCTCGCAAGCCTGAGTTTCATGGCTGACACCCAAGCAGTACATGCACGCGATATGAGGATCGGTGCGCAACATTTTCTGGCCACACAGGCACCGGTGAAAACCGGGGGAAGATTTATCTTACATGATCGAATAGCACAAATTGCAATCACTAGCTCAAACGAGCTGAATCTTCAGAGGATATGAAGAATTTGAAGCCAGGGCCTACAAAAGCGGTAGCAGAGAGGAGGCAACCTGTATCTTCCAGTGGAAAGGAAGATCTGGCATCATGGGGTAGAGACAAGGGTTATACCACTTACCACCCAGGTGGGTGGGAGAAACCAGCTTGAAGATCTTCCGGCAAGAATTAAAGGAAAGGGACATGCCAAAAGTGTGGATGAACAACATATCCACTTCCCTACAAAGAATAGTTTAGGTAGATGTGGGCAGATGCGCGCCCAAGACACACACACACCACGACGCATTCGCACGCACACGCACACACACACAAGTGCGCTACAATTCATAAAAGGTTTTCAAACACAGGTTAAGACTTGCCGTGTTTGTGTATCTACATTTGCAAGTCCTGCCATCCTAATCCGGTTTTTAAAGCAGGTTAAAACATGCATCCAGTACACACTGCAAAAGCCCAGGGATCAATGTTGGCAAACATGTTTCACAACTGAGCACTGTGCATAGAAGAGGAACACAGCAGGGCATACACATTTGCTAAGTAAACGTGTTTACCTTAAACCATTTTTAAAACCACGGTCAAGACTAGGTGTTTAAACACAGTCCTTAACAGTTTAAGTTCGACTACAATATGTCTGCAAACTGTATTGTCAGCGTCTTAAACCACGTTAAGCTCCTAACATGGTTTAAGACGTCTAGTGCCAGAGGCTACACACACAAGTAAAATCTTTGTAGGTTCAAATAAGCCCTCTTTGCTTGCTTAGCTGCTGCAGGACAGAGTGGAGCCAATTTGCATAAGGAACTATCCTAGCAGCATGAACCCTGTGCTTCTAGGAGCTGCAGTTCTGACTCAGTGAGAGTTCTGAGTGGGGTTCGGCATGTGAACAGGTTGGTGCTCTGCCTACTGGTAGCCCAACTTCAGAGGGAGAGCCCCTTCTGCCCTTTCTTCGCCCTAGTGTGTCAGCAATCGGTCTGTAAGCTGGAAAGAAAAAATTACTCACCGTAATCATCTTCTTTCTTCCAAGGTGTCTTTTAGCATCAGTAACTATTTAGTAACTATTGCAGTCAGCTGGCTAGCTAGCACTGCCCTGGAGGTGGAATGTAAGGTAATGAGATTTATGAATTGGCCAATCAGATTGAAGCTATGGAATGTGCTGAGCAGTAACAGGGAAGGAGGCTTCAGAATATTTTCAAAGATATAGTGGGCAAATGCCAACAAGAAAGAACTAACAGGAATATAAACATTTACAATAACCTTGCTCAAAATGCAATCCAAAGGTTAATATACTGAACATTTTTAAGGCAAAATACAGCCTTCTTCTGAAGGTTATCTGGTCAGGATGGGTGGAAGCTTACTGCTGCTAAAGGACACCTTGGAAGAAAGATGATTACTATGGTGAGTAATTGTTTCTTCTTATCCCAGGGGTCCTTCATTATCAGTAACTATAGCAGACTACAAAGCAGTGCTGATGGGAGGTGGGTAGAGCAACTATTCAGGAAAAAGGCTCTGCAGGACCACCCTACCAAACTGGCACCAGATCTAGTATGTACATTAAGCAATAATGCTTAGCGAAAGTGTGCAGTCTTCCAAATTGCTGCTCTGTAGACTTCCAGAAGGGAATGTCCCTAGCAGCTGGTATCAAAGCAGAAGTACCCCTAGTACAGTCAGCTCTGAGGCCCTCAGGGAGCTGCATGCAAGCCTTGTCATAATAGAAATAAATGCAGGAGACTAGCCAGTGAGATAGTTCTCTTAGTGGCTGGTCTTCCTATGCCTACCTCCCAGTAGGTGAGGAATAGCTGTGTGCAAGAGTCCCTGGACTACTTGGTGTGCTCCAAGTAATACAGCAGGGCCCTTTTGACATCCGGATTGTGGAGCTTCTGCTCCCTTGGAGTGAATTTTTCTGTGAAGAACACAGGTAAAATGAGGAACTGATTAAGGTGGAATTCAGAAGCCACCTTAGGCAAGAATTTTCTGTTAGTCCTGAGCTCAATCTTGTCCCTGCATGGAATGAGATAGTTGGGCTCAGTGCAGAGGGCTTGCAACTCTAAGATCCTTCTAGCAGGGGTGATGGCCAGCAAAAACAGTTTTCCAGGTTACATACTTAATGTGGGCCGTAGCCATGGGCTCAAAAGGTGGCTCTATAAGTTTGACAATACAGAGATTCAGGCTCCAAGGAGACACAGGCTCCCTTACTGGAGTCGGAGCATGAAAGAGACCTCTAAAAAACTGTTTGAAGACCAGTTGTGAAAAAAAAAGACCGTCTTCCCCACAGAGAGATGAGCTGAAACAGCAGACAGATGAAGCTTCAAAGAGGAAGGTTTCAACCCGGAGTCCTGTAGGTATACCAAGTAATCCAAGATATTAAGAATTGAAGTCTTAAGAGGATTAATGTGCTTCTGTTTGCACCAGATGGAAAATCTTTTGCATCTGGCTGCATAAGTCTTTTGTACTAGGCTTTTTGGACATCCTCAGGATCTTTATTACTTGCTCGGAGTACTGAGTGTCTGGAAACTAACTCCTTAACAGCCAGGCTTTGAGGTGAAGGGGTTTCAGGTCTGGATAAGACACCCTGTCTGGCAAAGAGACAGATGGGAGTGACAGAGGAAATGAATAGTCTTGCTGTGGGACGTGAACATCAGCGGAAGGTACCATGCCTGCCTCGGCCAGTCTGGTGCCACCAGCATCATTGTTGCAGGCTGATTTATGAGCTTTAACAAAGTTCTGAAAATCAGAGAAAAAGGAGGAAAGGCATAAAGAAACTTTCCTGTCCATTCCAGTGCTAAGACATCTGTTGGAAGAGTTCCCAGTGCTGGGGATCTGCAACAGAACAGAGGAAGTTGATGGTTCAGGTGAGAGGTGAACAGGTCCACTTCTGGTGTGCTCCACCTCCTGAACACTGTGGCCAACACTTTTTATTCAGGCACCATTCGCTGTGTCCCTCGTTGATGTTACTGAGGGCATCGGCCAGGGTATTGTCTTTTCCTATGAGATGTATGGCTGACAGACTCCCAGGGAATAGGCTAAGCCCGAAATAGTACCCTGCGCAAGCACACTGAGAAAGGAGAGGATTAGAGAGTTGAACACATGGTTGGCAGAATGGTGTTGAACTAAGGGGTATGGGGTTGTGGGCAGCTGGGGAAGTACCTGGGATAATAATCTGCTTGCAAGAGATAGGCTGCACTGAGTGGGGAGAGGAAGGAGGTATTAAAGCAAAGACTGGAGGAGTATATTATGACAAGGGTGGATTTAAACTAGATGGGAGTGGCAAGTGGACAGCAGGTAGGCAGGGATCCGATAAAGTGGAGTCACAGCCTACCCCCCAGGCTAGCAGGGAAGCACTCAGGGATGCCAAAAAAGAAGGTAGTAGAAGGGACGAGATGGAGGCTAGTGAAGGGAAGGGGGCATTATGGAGGGTGGTCTCATTGAATGCAAGAAGCCCAGGAAACAAATCCGCTGAGCTACAGGCACTCTTAGCAGTGTGGAGGGTGGAGGGTGGATATTGCAGCTGTCACAGAAATATGGGCAACTGAGTACCAGGACTGGGATCTAGCAATCCCAGGATACAAATTATACAGGAAGGACCGTAAGGAGGGGAGGGTGAGGGATGGGATCAAATGCACAAGGGATGAGGGAGAAGAACGGAGAACAGAGGCAATCTGGCTGCAGCTTCTAGACTCAAGGGGTAGGAAACTCAGGTTTGGGGTGGTATACAGGCCACCATCCCAGTCTGAGGAGCCTGACAGGGAGCTAATGGGACAAACCAAAAAGGTATGAAGGAAAGGTGGTCATCGTGGGGGATTTCAACTTGCCGAGGGTTGTCTGGAGCACTCCGATCACCACCAGTGCTAGGGAGCAAGTGTTCCTGGATGCGATCCAGGATGGTCTCCTGACACAGTTGGTTACTGTACCTACTAGGTTAAAGATCACTTTAGATCTGGTATTGTTGAATGGGGAGGCAGTGAGGGAAATAAAGGTAGAGGACCCACTATCTGACAGCGATCACCAAACAGTGTGGTTTAATATCACGATGTGTGGGGAGACAGAGAAATCGGTTACTCGAGTGGTAAACTTCAGGGGGGTGGACTTTGGGAGGATGCAGGAGGCACTGAAAGGGAAACTGGAGGGCATAAGGCATGAAATGGACATGGAGCAGAAATGGGATATTATTAAACGGGGGGTTACAGAGGCAACAGAAGCCTGCACCAAGGCACAGAGTAAAAGAAGCAGAGCAAGAAAACCATGCTGGTTGAACAGCAAAGTTGTGGAGGTGGTGAGAGCAAAACGAGTGGCTCACCAGAAGTTTAAGAGAGCAGGGAAGGAAGTGGACAGGGAGGAATATGCAAGATGGTCCAGGGAGGTGACCAGAAAAGTGAGAGAAGCCAAGGCCCAGAGGGAGCTGAGATTAGCACAGGGAATTAATGGGTGGGAGAAAGACTTCTTTAGATACATCAGGGAGAAAAGAAAGTGCAAGGAGACAATAGTGAGGATAAAAAGGGGTGGGAAGTGGACGGAAAAGGGGGAGGAGCAGGCAGATGCACTGAATAAATACTTTTGTTCCGTGTTCACAGAAGAAAATGGGGGGACTGCTACCAGCATGGGCTGGGAGGGTGAGGACAGAAGGAGAGGAGGTGACAGATGGAAGAACTGAGGCAAGTAGAGTCCTACAGGGATTGAGGGTACTGAAGGTAAACAAGGCACCAGGGCCAGATGGTATCCAACCCAGGGTGCTGAGGGAGATGGCAGAGGTGTTGGTGGAGCCACTGGTGGATCTGTACAGCACCTCCCTAGAGTCGGGATGTGTGCCAATGGGCTGGAGGATGGCACATGTAGTGCCATTACACAAGAGTGGGCCAAGGGATGAACCGGGTAATTATCATCCGGTAAGTCTCACATCCATAGTGTGCAAACTCATGGAAATGATACTAAAGGAAAGACTGGTGTCACACCTGGAGGACAATGGCCTCCAGGATGTGAGGCAGCATGGGTTTGCTTCAGGGAAGTCTTGTCAAACCAACCTGATACAATATTATGACTGGGTGACAGGTGAACTGGATAAGGTCATGCGGTGGATGTTCTTTACTTGGGCTTCAGCAAGGCCTTTGATTCGGTGCCTCATGGATGGCTTGGGGAGAAGCTAACTGGTGTAAGAATAGGGGCAAAAATGATAAACTGGATTATAAGCTGGTTGAGTGGGAGGCTGCAATGGGTGGTGGTGAGAGGGGAGCTCTCAACTCCAAGGCCGGTGACAAGTGGGATGCTACAGGGCTCTGTGCTGGGGCCTGTATTGTTTTGGCTCTTCATATCAGACATTGGACATGGGGTGGTGAGCAAGGTAAGTCTGTTTGCTGACGACACCAAAATCGGAGCAGTGGTGGATGGAGAGGAGGGGTGGAAGCAGCTGCAGGGGAACCTGAGTAAGCTCGAGGAGTGGCCAGAGAGGTGGCAGCTGGGGTTCAATGCAAAGAAGTGTAAGGTTATGCACTTTGGGGCGAAGAACCCAAGGAGAGAATACTGGCTGGGGAGGGGTTAAGCTGGGGATCACAGAAGAGGAGAAGGACCTTGGGGTAAAGATAATGGGGACCATGAACAACACTGCCCAGTGCAGGAGAGTGGCTGCAAAAGTGAACAAAATGCTGGGGTGCATAGCAAGAGGGTTTTCATCCAGGTGAAGTGAGGTGATCTTGCCCCTCTACAGATCACTGGTAAGGCCGCACTTAGAGTATTGTGTGCAGTTTTGGAGGCCATACCTAAGCATGATATCAGGCTGCTGGAGGGGGTGCAGAGGAGGGCAACAAAGATGATATGTGGAATGGAGGGGAGAGACTATGACAGCAGGATGGGAGACCTCAATATGTACACCCTGGAGGATAGAAGGGACGGGGGGATATGATAGAGACATTCAAGTATCAGAGGGGAATCAATAAGAATGGGGCAGATGGGGTCTTTAAGTTAAGGAGGGGGAGGGTCACTATGGGGCATGGGCTAAAAATGGAGGGGGGAAGATTTAGGAAGGACATGAGGAGACACTTTCTCAGAGAGGGTGGTAGCAAAATGGAACACCATACCAGAATGGGTGGTATCATGTAAATCTGTGAACAGCTTCGAAAGGGCATGGGGCAGGGAACAGGGGACAGTGAGGGTGGGGAAGGTGGCAGTGGGATGACAAAAGGGAGGGGGATTGGGGCAGCTGCAAACTAGGGGTGTTGGCTGCACACTCGAGCAGACTTAGATAGACCGGGTGGTCTGTTTCTGCTGGCACATTTGTACGTTCGTATGTTCGTAAATCCTCATGGCCTCCAGGCATAGAATGGTGGACCTTGTGCTGCCCTGCTTATGTAAAACATAGCAGTGGTGCTCTCCGTTTTGATTTGGACTGTTAGTCCCTTTATCTGTGAAGCAAATGGTTTGAGAGCCAGAAAAATGGCCCTGAGCTCTAGCAAATTGATGTGGGCCTGCGACTCGAGTCCAGGAGCCATTGACTGAACAGTCGTCCATGTGAGCTCTCCATCCAAGAAGAGAAGCATCTGTAGTGATGATTTTTGAGGGAGAAGAAACCTGAAATGTAACCCCTACTGACAGGTTGGTAAAGTCTTTCCACCAGTCCAGAAACTGCTGCAGGTGTTTTGTAACTGGAATTAATTTGAACAGGGAATCTGCTTTGGGACCAGCAAGACCTTAGGTAGTGTTGAATGTCCCTCATTCTGAACCCGACACCTGGGACCACAGCTAACATAGATGCCATGTGGCCCAGTAGCTGCATGAACTGTCTGCCTGGCCTGGCCTGACCCAGGACAAAAGTTTACCACCGACAGGAAATTTTGAATCCTTTCCACAGAATTAAAGGCTCTGCTGTGTAAAGTATTCAGCTGTGTTCCTATGAAGGCGAGGAGCTGAGCTGGTACCAACTGTTTTCTTTAGATGTATAATGAACCCCAAGGATTGCAGTGTCCATTGTTAAAGAAAGCGCCTGTTCCACAAGAGGAAACTTTGCTACTATGAGCCAATCATCTAAGTACGGATAGACTGATATCCCGTTTTTTCTTAAATGAGCTGCTACTATGGCTAGGAATTTTGTAAACACCCTTGGAGCGGATGTCAGGCCGAAGGGCATCGCTGAAAACTGGTAGTGCCCTGAAGGGAGTTGGATCAGAGGTCTAAAATATGCCACCACTCCCCGTTCTTCTTTTGAGTCAGGAAGTACCTCGAGTAGAGTCCTTTGTCCCTTTGATGGACAGGCACTCTCGCCACTACTTTTGCTTCCAAAAGGTGCTTCACTTCCAATTCCAACAGAATGTTTTCTGTTGGAGTTACAGGTTTGGAAAGCAGAGTTCTCTTTAGGGCTAGCATCTTTTTGAACTGAAGAGACAGGCACTTTTCCACTACCTCCAGGATCCACCTGTCTGAGGTAATAAGGGTGCAGGACTGGAGGTAGTGGGAGAGCCTGCACCCTACAGGCAGAGGGGAGGTGACCTGGGCTGAGGAGTCAGGGCTTCTGCTGAGTGACAGGAGCAGGGGTAGAGGTAGATATTCTCTGGCCCCTGCTGCCTTCTTCTCTGTAATAACCCCTGATCTGCAAGAGGTCAAACTGAGGAGGAAGGTAGTAAAAAAGGTTTGGGAAAGTAGCTCCTGACTCTTTTACCCATGTTGAGGTTTGTGGTCCCCTGAGGCATAGTCTTGGTAGTGTTACTCTGATAGGTTGACTTGTACTCATCAACCTTTTTCATATACTCCTCAGTCCTGGAATCAAACAGAAGATTTCTGTTGCAAGAAAAGTCCATGGCTTTGGACAGTGTCTTGTGACAGGTTTGTTGTTCTGAGCCAAGCAAACACCTCAGGGAAATAGCCTGGGCCATAACCCTTCAGGCTGCATTATTGCTGTCGTCCACCATGTGGAACTGGTACTTAGTGGCTTCCAGAGCTGTTTTAACTGTTTCCACTAAATTCTTGACCACAGAATCTGAACCTCGTTCGACAATGGCTAATAGAGTTCCACAAAGCCTTCTGATATTTGGCTGTATAAGCCATGTAAGAGCCAAGTGAAGAAGGAGAGAAGTGTAAGTATATGTTTTCCTTGCCATAAAATCCAGCCTCTTAGAATCTTTTTCCGGGGGGCTGGGAAGCAAGGGAAATCCCGCTATCAGTTTTTGAAAGCTGGTATTTTTTGTCAGCCCTTTTTCTCAACCCCTTGTACAGAAGTGGGGGTTTGAATAATTTTCATAGTGTTATTCTGAATGGTTTATAAATAGGGAGAACCAGTTTCGGGGGGGTCTTCATCTCTCTATAGTCCTGGTCTTCCTCCTCATCCTGGCTGGACTCTTGAGAGGGGAGATCAAGAGTGTCTGCCATGAGTTGCAGGAAAGAAAACAGGGAGGAATTATCCTCCTAGTTAGGAGAAGCCCCAGAAGTTGGATCAGGAGACACATCAGGTTCCAGGTGTCATCAGGGGGGTCATAAAAACCATCATCCCCTTTGTCAGCCCCTACAACAGAGGGAATATTAAAAGGGGTTTGCCTATGAAAATCAGAGGCAACAAAAATAGAGCCCATGCCCTGGATAGTTTGGGAAAGGTGCCAGGCTTTTGCTATATCCTCCATAGAGGGAAGGTTACCTGGAAAATCTTGAGAGCCGCCTTCTGGGGGTTCAATATTTTTTCTCTTTGTGCTTCTTTCCCATTGCAGCCTCACATTTGGCACCACCTGGAGGGGCAACATGATTTTTATCTTTACATTATCTTTTTAGATGCCACTTCATCAGTGACTTGTTCAGGTTTTCTTTCGGAGCTAGGCACTTCATCAGTACCTCTTGAATTTTTGATTTAGGAACTTCACCAGCCCCTTTAGCCTTATTTTTAAAAGACACTGCATCAGTGCTAGGCTTAGTGGTCTTTGTTTTCAAAGGCACTTCGTCAGCACCTGTACCAGGCTTAGATTTCAAAGATGCCTCACCGGCAGCTGCATTATTTTTAATTCTTATAGGCCTATCACTAGCCTTGGGTCAGTGTTTGGGACCAGATGAAGACCCTTCTGCCATTTCTCTAAGCATTGTTGCTCTATTTCTTAAAGTTTTTGAACAAAATTTGGACCAAAAGAACAGTAATTATCTGGACCTAAGCACTTTAAACAGAGTATCAGCTTTAGCTAAAATTCTATGGCAGTTCAAGCAATTTTTAAAACCTGCAGTCCAGTCCTTTTCTTTGGGGTTTTCTGACTTGCCCAATTGAAGAAAATCCTAAAAGAAAAGGTCAACAGTCGGTTCCTACTTGATAAACAACGGACTTTTCCGAGGTAAAAAATATATAGAACCATCGGTTCCCGCTTAAAAAAGGGAACCGCGATAAAACATTAATAACAACTCCGAAAACACTAGACACAATAATTTAAAACTTTTTAAAATAAATAAAAAGGGAACCTTGAGGAACCGCGGAGAAACTGCAGTACTCAGGAACTGCTAAAACCTAAATAAAAATACACTAAAATTTATAAGAAACTAAGAAATAGCTACCAGTCTCAACTTTTTCTTGTCAGGAGAAAGAGCACCTCATAGGCAGTGTTGCTCAGTACAGTAGAGAAAAAATTCTGAAGCCTCCTTCCCTCTCACTGCTCAGCATATTCCATAGCTTCAATCTGACTGGCAAATTTATAAATCTCATTACAATAAATTCCATCTTCTGGGCAGTGCCAGCTATCCAGCTGCCTATAATAGTTACTAAATACTGATGCTAAAGGATCCCTGGTGTAAGAAGTGGTGGAAACCCGTCCGTCCAAGGCCTCAAGGGGGTGAATTTCTCCACAAGGTTATGAACATCTGGAGTCAGTTAGCAACTGTTCGGGGTAACCCTTTCACTATGTCACTTCCTAAGTGCTGCCCAGACTAGTCTGTGTGTTTTTTATACCATAGAAACATAGAAATTGTCAGCAGCAGATAAGGACTGCCAGGCCCATCCACTATGCCCGTGAGGCCCTATACATTGTATGTAGCCACTGATACTATGTGATCAATGGCTTTTCTTCACTCCCTCCCTCTCAAGGTACCCTTGTGCTTGTCCCAGGAATGCTTAAACCCCTCCACTGTATTTTGTCCCCACTACCTCCTGTGGCAGACTATTTCAGCGTCAACTACCATTTCTGTGTGGAAAAACTTCCTCACATTACCTCTTAATCTACTCCCTCTGATTTCATATTGTGCCCTCTTGTTCTAGTAATTTTTACCACCTGCACCTTGCTTATGCCCTTGAGGTACTTGAAAGTTTCAATTGTGTCTCCCCACTCTCTCCTCCGAGTACATATTGAGGTCCCTTAGTCTCTCCTCATGTGTTTTGTGGTGCAAGCCCTGCACCATCTTTGTTACCCTTCTCTGGAAAGTCTCCACCTTGTTTATGTCCTTGCACAGGTGTGGCCTCCAGAACTGCACACAGTACTCCAGGTGAGGCCTTACCAATGTTTTATACAATGGCATCACACCTCCTGCTAGTGATACCCCATCTATACACCACAGCATGCCACTGGCCCTCCCTGCTGCCTTTGCACTCTGCTTTGATACCTTAAGGTCAGAGATGATAACCCTAGGTCCTTTCCTCCTTTAGATAGTCTGCTCCTCCCCAGGGTTCCCTCTATCCAGGTGCATTATTTTGCACTTTTTTGCATTGAATCTCAGTTGCCACATCTCTGACATCTTTCAAGCTTCTCCAGGTCCCTCTTCATTTTCTGCACAGCTTCTAGAAGAGTATACACTCTGTTGTAGATCTTTATGTCATCTGCAGATAAGCAGACCTACCCCTCTGCAGTGTCACAATTGAATACATTGAGCAGGACTGGTCCCAGTACCGATCCCTGCGTACCCAGATGGTCACCCCTTCTCCCAGATTGTACCCCATTTACCACAGTCCTCTGTCTCCTGTCTGTTAACCAGTTCCTAACCCAGTTCACCACCTTGTCTCCCATGCCCAGACTACCCATCTTGTTAACCAGCCTTCTACGTGGGATGGTGTCAAAGGCTTTGCTGAAATCTAGGTAGGTGTGTACAGCCCCCCCCCCCGATTTACTTCCCTAGTCATCCAATCAAAAAAAATCTCAGATTCGTTTGACATGACCCTCCTGCTGTGAATCAGTGTTGCCTCAGATCCTGGGCACCTCTGGACTCCAGGTGTACCACCATCCTCTCTTTCAGCAGTGTCTCCATGATCTTTCCCATCACTGAGGAGAGGTCAACTGCCTGTAGTTCCCCACCTCCCCCCTACTGATGCTTTTGTGCAGTGGGGCTACATGTGCCCTCCTCCAGTCCTCTGGAACCACACCCATGCAGAGTGACTCCATGAACAGGGTGCCAGAGGTGCTGCTAGTTCCCTTTGCAGCTCCCTTAATATCCTTGGGTGGACACGGTCTGGCCCCATGGCCTTATTATCCACCTTCAGCTTTGTGAGTTCTTCCAGACCCCTCTCCACTGTGAATGGACTGGTGTCCACTCTCTCCCCCCACCACCCTCTGCTACCCATCTGTGGTCCTTGACATTCCTCCTCCCTAGTGAATACTGATATGTTCAGTATTTCTGACTCGTACAGATCCCCCTCCTTACATTCTCCCTCCTCCCCTTTCAGCCTCACAATCCCCCCTCTAGTTTTCCTTTTTTCACTGATGTACCTGTAAAATGCCTTGTCCCCTTTTTTCACAGACTATGCTAAACCCTCCTCTGTCCTCAGTCTGCGTCTTAGCTCTCCCAGCTTCCCTTAGACATTCAAGATACACCTCTCCCTGTCCTCCATTTGGGTTCCCATAAATTTCCTGAAACTCGGTCTTTTAGCCCTGACTTTGTTCCCCACCTCCTTAGTGGTTTCCTTCCTCTTTTCCTTTGGCCACTATCCAACACATTGGCTTGCTATCCTCACTATGGCTGCTTTCAGTTTCTCCCATTGTTCTTCCACCCCCTCTATTACCTCTCCTTTCCCCAGGGCAGCTTGTATACATCTACCCATTTCAGTGAAATGCACCCTCCTAAAATCTAATACTTCTGCCCTTGTGTGGCATATGCAAGTCCATGTTGCCATGCTGAACCACACCATGTGGTGGTCACTGGACCCTAGCTGCCCTTCAGCCTGCATTACTTAAACTCTGTTCCCATTGGTCCATACCAGGTCCAGAACCAACTTGTCCCTGGTTGGTTCATGCACCAGCTGCCCGAGTCCAACCCCCTGCAGGGATTCTAGGATGGCTGAGCTTCTGGCTGAAGCAGTCACCTGGGTGATCCAATCCACATCTGGCATATTGAAATCCCTAGTAGCAGGATCTCGCCTTTAGCTGCCATGTTATGTATGTCCCTCCACTAGTTCCCTGTCAAATTCCTCCATGTCGGAGGTCTGTAGATCAACCCTGTGCTTACTGCTGTTTCCATCCCTGGCTCCAGGGTGACACAGATAGCCTCAGTCCTCCCTACTCCCATTCTTCCCTGAACTTCTGTAGTCTTTATGCCATCTCTGATGTACAGGTCCACTCCCCCCCACCGTTTTTACCCTCCCTATCCCTCCTGAACAATGTATAGCCTGGTAGATTGACTTCCCAGCCATGATTAGCAGAGTACCACATCTTATTACTGTGTCAAGGTCTGCACATCCACTAACAATGCTTCCAGGTCTGGAACCTTATTTCCTAGACTACGGGCATTTGTTAACATGGCCTTCCATGTTTTACAGTCTGCCCTCCTTCTGCTCCTGTCCTCCCTCTCCATCATCTTCCTCCACCCCAATTTCCCTTCCATATGCTCCTTGTATCACTCATTATACACTCTTTGCCTACCTGTCCCTCCCTGCCTACTTCAGCTGTATCTGTTGGCAAAGTACAGTTACGCAAGAACTTACCATAACAGTAGATCTTCGAGAGGTTTGTGCAGTAGGTAATCACCTTGAGGACTGTGCCCCCTGACATCAGGACCACATAGAAACTTTAGCCAGCAGTGTCCAATGGGCGACCACACACCTGTCACATGACGACGTCAGCGTGATACTATAGTGGGCGGTCCCCATCACCCTTCCAGTTCTCCTGCTGGAGACCTCCAAGAAGGACAACAGGAGAATGGAAAAGAGGCTCCTAGAGCCCAAATTGAGCTCATAGAGAGCAGCAAAGAAACTTGGGGAAGGAAGGAGGGAAGATTACTTATGGCAACAGCCTCTCTCGAAGATCTACTGTTATGGTAAGCTCTTATGTAATTGTACTGTATTTACTCCAACTACTGGCAGTGGATTACAAACTCAGTTACTCACACATGTAATGAATCGTGAACAGAGTTTGCCCAAGCACCTCTCTCAAATGCTCTGCCGGGAAGTGCCCTCAGGCACACCAGAAGATAGAGAGAAAACACTAACTAGTAAATATAAAAGTCTGATCACCGCAATGGTGTGAATGAGAGTGGCGACACAGGCCAGTAAGAGAACAACACTTATGCTCTGCCTCTCATCCCTCAGCGCTGGCGTCTGGTCTTGTCCTGTAAGGCTGTTCCCGCTTCCCTCTGGTGTCACAGTTGTGGGTTTCTTTCACCCCTTTTGTTACTGCACATAGCATTTTTATTTATTTTTTAAATTAAAACTTTGGTTCCCCAGCAGCGGCATGCTAAAGAGCTGCATCTATTAGACAGGGTCAGTTCCGGAAGTTTTTACCAGAGCGTCAGGAATTCTGAGGCCCCCCTTTTGCCATTCAGTCCCTTGCCTGCAAGCAGTACCTCCCACCTCCCGAAGTAGTCTCCTCCACCCTGGGTCAGAGTGGCGAGTCAGCGGCAGCACAATAAGAGTGCTGCCTACCTGGAACTTTTAAAAGTGTTTTTTTTTTAACTGGTTAATAATGGGGAGTGTGCATAAATGAGGATTTTATGCACACCCTCAGTGTGTGATGCCCTCATAAACCCCTCAGGGTTTATGGGGCATCGCACAAAGAGGTGTGCATAAAATCCTCATTTATACACACTTCCCATGCTACAGATATATATATATATATATGGAGTGCATGATGGGCAGGAGTGGAATATGGAAAATATTCTCACTCCTGCAGAGGCATGGATATCCCATGAGTACCGAAGGCACGAGTGGGATAGCCATGCCTCACGATGCGACTGAGAATATTTTCCATATTCCACTCCTGCCTATCATGTGTTCGATTTATATAATAGGCAACAACTGTTTCTGTATGGTTTTGCTATTTCAATATTGTGTCTGAGGTCTGTTTTGTTATTGTTACTTTTTAAGTTGGTGTTATTACTCAGTGATTTGCCTGCTGTGTGTTAGTCTGCTCAACTGTGTGATAGGGATTAGTGATGCTTTGGAATCCTCTGTTGTGATTGGCTGATATGGTGTGTAGTGGTGTCTTGGTTGTGCAGGAAGTGGATTCGGAGTATATTTACGCAATATACCCCAGCAGGGTGTGGGTATACTAGAGGATTTACCACGACTGGTGTGGTTCAGTCCCGAGGAGCAGCCAAGGGACTTAACATAGAAACACAGAATTTGATGGCAGATAAGGACCGCTTGGCCCACCCAGTCTGCCCATTTTCCTACCTAATGGATAAGCTGCAGATCCTAGTTAAACAGCAGCCTACTTCTTTCTACCCCCACCCCCTAGAATTGCCTTATGGCTGTCCCATGCATGCTTGAATTCAACCACTGTTTTTGACTCCACAACCTCCTCCGGAAGGCCATTCCATGCATCCACAACCCTCTGTGAAAAAATACTTCCTTACATTACCTCTGAGCGCCCCCCCATCTTCAAATTGTGCACCCTTGTTCTTGCACACCTCTTTTCTTGAAAGATGCTACCCTCTTGGACTTTGTTGATTCCCTTGAGGTACTTGAAAGTTTCTATCATGTCCCACCTCTCCCTTCTTTCCTCGAGGGTATACATACTAAGCTCCTTTAGTCTCTCTTCATGTCTTCCGGTACAGACCCTGCACCATTTTAGTTGCCCTCCTCTGGACAGCTTCCATCTTGTCTATGTCCTTGTGGAGATTGGGTCTCCAGAACTGCATACAGTACTCCAGATGGGGTCTCACCAGCTGTCTGTACAGAGGGATAACTTCCTGTTTTATACTGGTGATGCCTCTCCCTATGCATCCCAGTATCCCCCCAGCCCTTCTTACTGCCCTCTCACATTGCTTGCCCACCTTTAAGTCATCTGATATGACTACCCCCGGTCCCTTTCCATTTTTGTTGTTGTTAGTATCTCACCCCCATTGTGTACTCTTCCCTGGGTTTTGTTTCCCAGGTGCATTACCTTATACTTCTTAGCATTAAATCTAAGCTGCCATACGTTTGACCATTCCTCTAACCTTGCCAAGTCCTTCTCATCCTTTCTACCCCACCTTGTGCATCAACTCTGTTGCAGATCTTTGTGTCATCTGCAAAGAGACATACTTTTCCTTCCAGTCCCTCTGCAATGTCACCAACAAAGACATTGAAGAGGACCAGTCTAATACTGAACCCTGCAGCACCCACTAGTAAACCCCATTTCTTCAGAGTGGACTCCATTTACTATTACTCTGTGTCCTATTCTAAAGCCAATTCTTTCCAGGCTATCATCTTGGGACCCACTCCCAGGCTGGCTAACTCATCCAGTACACCCCTCCCTGGAGGGTATATTGTGATTATACAAAGGCCCTGTTTGTTTTGTAGAAAAAAAATATTTAAAGGTCCCTTCATTTTCAAAGTTGCTGCTTCGTTTGTTTTGCACTGCCGATGGACTGCTTGGATTTTTTTGTGAGGTCTGCACATGTGCCGGAGGATCGCCGATTGCCACCGCTACTGTTATGGATATTTTTAGCTTATTTGCTGTCGGGAAAATGAACCGCATTTTCTTTTTGTTTTCGGGTGAGTCGCTTTTCTAGAATGGTGCAGCACTTTTGGTGAAGTTTTGAGGTTAGCGACGGAGTATCGGGTGTCGGGTTAACCACTAGGTAATCTCGCCGTCCGTCCGTGTGCTTGGCAGTGGTGCGTTTGCGAGGAATGGAGAGATTTGCCAGGGAGTTCCTGATGTGGCTGGCACCTTTTCCAGTGGGTACTCTGGAGGATTTACAATGCTGAAAAGGTTCCAACCAGCCAATCAAAATGCAGGATTCTGTCCATTTTTTTGTGCCCGTTGTATAATTTTTTATTGGTGCTATTAGGTGTGTGTTGGGGAATGAGTGATTTCATTGGTTTGCTGGTGTTTGTGGGCGGGATGTGTGTGGTATGTTTACTTCCAGAGTGCTTCCATGGCCATTGGTGAAATGGGACTGTTTATTGTTTTGGTGCAGTGTGAATAACATTTATTTATTTATGAGATTTTATTTTATATTGTGCTGGTAGTGCTTAGTGCAACAGTAAATTAGTTCTTTGGCCCTCTCTGCATTGCAGCTTCTGAGAAGGGATATCAACATTAAGGCATCGATGGAGGTGGAGATGTGGCACAAATATCCGAGGCTTACAGAGAAAAACAGGTACATGTGGGACAGAGGAGCTTCACTGGTTATTCAGAGTCTGTGTCACTGGTGAGCTGCTTTGAGCAGCTTTCTGGGAGGAGACTTGTAGTGTCAATGTGTGCAAAAGAAGGTAGAATATTTATTATTTGTTTCTTTCTGATGGGTCTAGTAGTGTCTCCTTATCCTACTTGAACTGTGAACAGCTCAAGAAAATCTCTTGTTCCAGGTTCATTGTTTTCAGTGGATAATGTAATTTTCGTTTTTTTCATCTGTGGTGCTTCTCAATGTTTAGGAATTCATTTTGAAAAGCTCATTGTACAGAAATACTATTTTTAATCAAGTTTTTGTAATTTGTTTTCAGTGCTAAGTACTGCTCCAAGTGTACTGCTTTCAGTTTCTGGCTTTTTAGAAACTGCAAGTAAAAGTTTCACGCTATGCAGGTTGTGTGTAATTAGGTAGATTGATAATTTCATTTTCACTTTTAAAACAAGTTCCAGCTTGTGGTGCTTAACTGATGCTGCAGTGAGAATATTGGGTGATGACATAGCTACTATATAGGTGTAAATGGATTTATTTTCACTTCAGCTATGTCATCACAGATATTCTCACTGGGGTGAGAATACATGCTTTATTCTCAGTGTCGCATTCACAATTAATAAGCAACACCCTAGTGTGAGTGTGTGTGTGTATTTATATTTTGAGGATACGTGATGGACAGGAGGTGTGATATGGAAAATATTCTCACTCCTGCAGTGAGCTCTGGATATTCATGAGTGCCGTATCCAGGCTCATGATGCAGAGTGAATATTTTCCAAAGCATCGATCTGCACATCATGAGTTCTAGTTATACAACAGGGTAGGAGTTTCAGAAGTACTATGTTTTCTTGTATTGTTTTCTTGTTTCTGTGCCTCAGTTTTGTGAATGGGCTGGGAGTGTTACAAACACTGTGGGAAACAGCTGTGTTTTGCAATGCTAACTGAGTTAGTTTCAGGTAGGAGTGAGAAAAACTGTTTTGTGAAGCAGCGTCATTTAGAATTCTGGCTGCAGTCAAGCTGTGAGTATCACACAGTAATGGGCTGGAGTCTTAGACATAGCTGAGAGTGTTTTGCAATGCTAACTGAGTTAGCTGCAGGCAGCAGTGAGATATATCACTGTGGTGACATCATCACAGTGAGATAAATATGAAAAGTATGTACCTACCATAATTCTTGATCTTTTTGTGTATCTTCACCATTCATCACTATTGGGTATAAGCCAGAGGATTAGGACCCCGTGGGAGCATTTATTTTAGCAAGAGGAGGAGCCGACGTAGAGACGGCACTGCCCTTGAGGCTGACGTATTACATGGCACTCACGGTTTGGCCAGTAACTGCCGTCGACGCCTCCTCAGCCCCTGTTTTGCACAACGTGAGAGACAAAAGTAAGGAGAGTTCGGAGAGTGGGCAAGAGAGCCCGAGAGACAGAAAAAAGAAAGGATATAAAACTAAAAGGAGGAATATGCCATAGAGAGGAGAGGATAGGAAAGAAGGAAGCCTAAGGAATTTGGGGGGTTAGGGCCCCAATCTCTAGATGAAAAGAATGGGTGGGAAAAGGAGGGTAGGAGGACAAAGAAGAAGGAAGAAAAGCAAGGAGGAGACACCGCCCTGAGGTACTGGCCTGGACTGTTTTGAGAAGACAAGCCACAGGTTAAGAGACAGCCAGTTGGAGCCAAGGTTTGAAGTATGGCACCCATTGAGTGGGAGAGGTAGGCCAAGGATTAGGGCAGGCAGTGTCTTCCTCTCCTTCTAAACAATTTAGTCAGAAACACTACTAAAAAGGTGCCTTGGAGATACACCCCAGGGAGTAGACAGCTTAAAATTTGGAGAGTGGGAACTGGAGGGGAAAAACAATTTCCCAAGAGAGATTGCCCAAGGTGCATGAGAAGAGAAATAGCTGAGGGGACAGGAGAGGTCCCCCTGGGGCTTCAAGTGGAAGATAGGGAGATGGAACCCCAAGAGGAACCTGGGTCAGAGAGAGGGGAGAGCTCTCCCAATCCCCTGCACCATAACCTCCCTCTGCCACCCAGAAAAATCCCCAATCCCAGAAGGGAATGGGGGTGCAGAACCAGGATCCAAGTGGAGACAAACAGGGAGGAAGAAAAATTGCCCAGAGACTGAAGCCCAAGAGGGGAAGGTGGGCAGGATTTAGTGATGAATGGTGAAGATACACAGAAAGATCAAGAATTACAGTAGGTACATAATTTTCATCTATCTGTGTCAATCTTCACTATTCATCACTATTAGGTGAGTACCAAGCCCCCCTGAAGGGGGCCCAGACAGTGTCCCTCAATCTCCAGTGAGGGAGATATCGGAGGAGAGAACCCCTGCAGGTCTAGCTAGGCCTGGGACTGGTCAGTGAGGACATGATCTCCCTCGCAGGAGAAGGAAGGTGCCTGAAGCTCTCACCTCACCCTACAGGAGAAAAGGTCAGTTCTCCAGAAGAGGAGGAAGTCACCCTACACCGGGTGAGGTGACAACAGGAAAAGATGAAGCCATGCCAACCGCCTGATGCAGATTGCTGTCCCCACTATCCTGGAGGCCACCTAATTGGCATTGTACAATGCCCTTGCTTGGTGCCTTGCAAGCTCCAGGACCTTGCACAGAGAGGGCAATGGCTTGCCTGGTTTCCTCCGAATCAGGCAAAGAGGCTAGAACCTGTCCTAGCCATGACCACAAGTCCCTTTGTAGGTAGCATGGTGGGCTGATCGCTGCCACACATAGCGAGATCCTTGCTGAAGAGAAACTCTCCTGCCCCAGAAATCAAACCCAGCTGAGCTTGAATCTGGGGTTGGTCATGGCTTGGGCCTCTATGCCCAGAGGGGGTGTTCAGGAGCATCACGCCCGAAGGAGGGTGAGGCAGAGTTCCTGGAGACCCTGTGGGGTGCAATACCACTGGCAAAGGTCTCTTGGGGCTGCAGCGGGGACAAAGGGACATCACCAGACCCGGTGCAACACCTTCCAGAAGGGAGCAGGCCAGGCGGGGACCAACAGGTCAGCTGCACTGTACTCACCTAAGAAGGCATGTGCCAACCAGTCCAGATTGTGTTCTCCTGAGGAGGAAATACAGAGCTCATTGAGCAACCTCAACAAGAAATGCTGATAACTAGAGAGATCAGCTGCTGGGGAAAGATGGATGTCGGACTCCTCTCCCTCAGAGGAGGAAGACGAGGGAACTGACGAGCTCGGAGAGACAGGGTTAGGCTGCACTGGGGGTGGTGAAGCACTCAATCGTCCATGGCTCAGAAGTAGGCAGGGTACAGTGCAGCCGTGACCCTGAACTGCTCCCAGGTGAGGAGCCTCATAAGGCCAGAGATACCTGGGAGAGAAGGGTTTGGCAGAGACTCAGGGGCCAGGCACCTCTGAGGAGGGGCACTGCCTCTGCCTGGGCAGAGGGACTGTGTGGGAGACATCAATGGAGGAGGAATCCCAGTGGTTCCAGCAGAAAAAAGCTGCAAAACCGAGCTGGAACGTCCAGAGCTGAGCCCGAGAGAAGAATTCCCCCCCTGCGAGGTGACTGGGGCGGCATGAGCCCAAAAGGGCAACCCCTAACCTCTAAAGAAGAGGTCCCTCCCAGGTGGACCTCGGGCGAGCAGACTGGCTCAATGCTATGGCTCCTCCCCGAACCATCACGAGCTCCCAGGAGAGGTCGTTGCACTCAACCCTTCGGACTTCAAGAGAGCCCTCTACCTCACCATCAGCTGAGGCAGCTGGCACCCCACAGCCGACTCCAAGGAGAAAGCTGGGGGATGGAGCGCCCTCCCCTACCTGGGACATCCCAGTCTGCCCAGAATTTGGGCTAGCCAGGACAATCATGGGAGGGGGTATGTCCCCCAAGGGGGCAGACTGGTTTACTGGCCAGGGCTGCCCTGTGGTGCCCCCTGGGCATCCAAGAGCTGGTCAGTACCACCGACCATGGAACCAACGGAATCTGCCTGCCCTCCAGGAGGGGGCTGAGTGGGGGCCGAAGCGCTGGACATGGAGGAATCAGGGGATTCCGAGGAATCCGGGAGTCAATCCGGGTCAGCCTCTGAATTATCCTCTCCAGAGGAGGCTTAGACCCAGACGACTCCTTGATCCCTCCTGGTCCCATGAACGGCACTGGAGTCAGAGGCGGCACCGCGAGCAGCACCAGATACCAGCCCCACTTCTGTCCCTGGCACTGGATTTAGAAGCAGTGCCAGAGGCAGCCCGGTGCTGCCCCGACTCCTGGTGCTACAAACAGTACCAGAGTCAGGGGCAGTACCAACATGCGGCACCAAGGACGGTGCTGGCCCAGGCCCAAGAGTACAATGCTGGGGAGCCTTTGCCTCTGAAGAAGCGACTGCCAAAATGGTGCCTCCCTCCTGGCACCCAAGGGGCCAGACTTGGCCTCCTGCACCATGGAAGGAGCCCTCAATGAGGCATGGCTAGAATAGGTGGGGCCCCCCTTCTCCGTGTGCCATATAGGACTGGTAGGGGACCCAGAGGGACGGCCAAGAACCCTGACCTTGGCTTCCCAAGTGCGAGCCTGTCCTCCGAAAGTCGGCAGCGCTCGTCTGACTTTAAACGCTCGCAACTCTAAAAGTCGGTGGTCCATAAAAAAACAGGCATTGCAGCAATCTACGTCATGGTTGGGGCCCAAGCAGGTCAAGCACCGGTCATGCGGGTCCGTGACAGAGAAAAGTCAGCCGCAGGGACACCACCGGATAGGAGGCTGACCCGCCTTTGAGATTTTATTTTTGTTCCCCAAACGAGACATGACCAGACAAAAACAAAGGCACTCGACGTTGAAAATAAAAGGAAAGTTCTTACCAGGAGATGACACAGGACGGAGGCAAGCAGAACTTTATCCAGAGCCGATGGACTAGGCCGCTGACATAGTTTTCCATGAAGCTTGCACGCAGGTCCTTTCTCAATGGTGGGAGAAGCAGAACAGGGGCTGAGAGGCATCAACAGCAGTTACTGGCCAATCTCGAGCGCCACGTAATAAGTCAGCGAGGCGGTGCTGTCTCCGCGCAGCTCTGACTTGCAAAAAATGCTCGCCGGGACCTAATCCTCTGGCTTATACCCAATAGTGATGAATGCTGAAGACTGACACAGATAAGATCCAGATATCTCACTGTGGTTGCATCACCAGAGTGAGATCACTCATTTATCACTCACCCCTATTGTATGTATTTATGTGTATCATAGATATATATTTGTAACATGGCAATAATGTGTGCCGTGAATCCGCATAACGATAGGTGGAACACACCGTAAAGTTACAAAATGAAGTGGTCATTAATTCCCAAGAAAATGACCACTTCATTTTGTAGTACAAACACTGTCCACACAAAAAGCACTACCTGAGCACACACAAAGAGAGCTCCAGTCTCTCACTGAGCCATCCGACAGGCAGTTTCAAGCAGCAGCGCAACGAAGGCCTACCCAATAGTGAGACATGGGCTGAATGACAGTACAGATCAACAATCTAAATGTTGAACTTGTAGCAGGCTGCAGCCACAGTATGAACTGATCTTAGACATTCAAATAATGGAATACGTACCCTCCATAATTCTGATCTTCTTTTCTATCTTCACCATTCATTACTGCTGAGAGTAAGCCGAGTTGCACTGCCACAGGAGGGTTTTTTTGGGAGAGGAGTTGGCGCTGACGGCACAGGCCCCAAGAGTGACGCACTACATGGTGTGCGAAGGGCAGATGTTAGGCGCCGCAGACTCCTCCTCCATCCCAGTTCTGTAAGTCGGAGAGGTGAAATAAGGATAAGAAAAAGGAGGGTGAGGCAAGAGAGCGGAGGGATAAGTAAAGGAAAAGATATAAACTGAAAAAGGAATAAGCCGATTAGAGGACAGGAAAAGGGAAACCTACCCTATGGGACCACAGGACCTCACTCCTGGGGCGGCTCTGAGGGAGAAACAGATAAGAGAGAAAGAAGAAGAAGAAGAAGAAGAGAGAGGTGGATGTTGGAGGGAGAAAGTTCTGCCAAATTGTGAAATTGGCTTGAAGGCTTGTAAGCTCAGAACCAAAGGCAAGGGAGCAAGGATTCCACCAAATCGAAACCCTTTGCACAGCTTGGTACACAAAAGGCAAACTTTCTACACCTTCCACCATCCCCAACAACTTACACTCAAGCTGAGAGCTCACAGACTGCCAAGGCAGAAAATCTGTTCCGAAGGAAGAGCGCCCAACTAGAAAGGGGAAGGAAGCCCACTAGCACCTTGTTGTGTGCTAACACAGATGTATGGGAGGGGTATTTGAAGTCCTACAGAGGGCACCTCCTTGCTAAAAGGACAGAGTGGGAACTCAGTCTGACTCTTGTAGGCAAGGCAAATCAGATCACCAGCTCAAGGCAATTGGAGTGCCAGGACAGCATTTAGCTAGCAGAGACTGGTGAAAACAGGAGATAGAGAGTGCCAGAGGGACCTGGATAAAGGAACAGAATCCTCTAAGGAAAGGTTTCGTTAACTGTAGATAGAACAACAGGCTTAAGAAGAAGCCAAGAGGTCACCCTCAAAGGCAATTAGAGAGAGTTCCCTCAGGAGAAAGCTAAATTCCACTTGTTCCCCTCTATTTTCCATTTTATGGTATCCATTCTGAGAGAAGAACGGAAGACACAAACTTTTTTTTTTTTTTAAGATTCAGGCTTAAGTCATGAGAAGGAGGGAGGAGGAATGAGCAGGGAGAAGGAGATGCCAAAGTAGGAGGCCCATGAGGGAAAGGTGGGCGGGTATCAGTAATGAATAGTGAAGCTATAAGAGAAGATTAAAAATTACAGTAGGTACGTAATTTCCATATCTTCCCTTGTCAGTCTTTACCATTCATTACTGCTTGGGTGAGTACTAAGCCCCCCCCCAAAGGGGGACTAGGAAAACCCTGAAGGAACAAGACCCTCAGCCTCCTGCTGGTGAAAAACAGAAGGAAGAGACCCAGGCCTTACAGGACAGGAAGCCTAAAGCTGAGCAGAGCTCAGAGGTGTCCCCTGGAAATGAGAAGATGGAGAAAGCCCCTGCAGAAGCCTCCTAGCCCTGACAGAAAAAAGGTGGGTCCCTCAGAAGGCAGAGTGAATCGCCCTATGCCAGGCCAGGTGTGACAATCTTGATAAACGAAGCCATGCTGTCCACCTAAAGCAGACTGCTGTCCCTGCAAGCCTGGAAGCCACCTCATTAGTGTCATAGGTTGCCCTTGCTTGGTGCCTTGCCAGTTCCAGGCCTATAGCGAGAGGGGGCAATGGCTTGTCTGGACTGCTCCATATCAGGCATTGATGCTAGAAGTTAAGAGAGCATCGACCACAATTGCCTGTTGTAGGCAGCATGGTGTGCCTGATGTGATGCAATGCACAACATCACATGAGAACAAGAGAACACTCTTCGCCCACACCAGTCAAACTGTAGGGAATCAGAGTCCGGTGGATGGTCATGCACCAGGTGGCATCTGGAAAGAGTCCATAGGAATGCCAATCCCAAGGGTGGGTTGGGGAAGAGTACCTAGAGACTCAGATGGAGCACAATACCTCCTCCTGCAGTCTATCGTTGCTGGGAAAGGATCAGCTGGAGATTGCCAGGTGCGGATAGACGCCTCCTGGAAAAGAATAGGCCAGGATGGCACCACCAGATGCTGGGCACTGAATTCACCAAGCAATTCACGTGTCCCCCACTCAGTATTGTCACGCCTGACATAGGAGATATGAAGGTCCCCAACCATCCTTGACAGGAAGCGCTGACAATCCGTGAAATCAGCGTCAGAGGAAAGGTGAGCAGAGGGTTCCTCTCCGTCCAAGAAGAGAACCAAGGAAGATAGAGAACTCAAATGCTCAGAAGACTCCTGTGGCAGAGGGGAAAGGTGAAATACCCGCTCATGCATGTGTCTAACATATGACGGGAAGGCCACCGCAGCGCCTCTGAATGTCTCCCAGGATAACAGCCCCGTAGGACTGACATGGCCTGGAAGAGAGGGAGATGGCTGCAGAGGAATGGGAAAGGGGTACCTACGACTAGGCAACTGTCCTCTGCCAGGGCTCTGAAATCCAGGGAACGGAGCTCTGAGCTGGCGGGTTCCTGAAATCAAACGAGGTCATAAGACGGAACCCTGAGGATGCAAACTCTGGAAAAGCTTAAACAGGGAATCTCCCCTGTGACGTGCCTGGGGCTGCATGGGTCCAAAAGGGCAACCCACGGCGGCACCACCAGAAGGGTCCCCTGAGCCCAAGAAGGAAAGACGGGGTTCAGCACTATGGCTCTGTCCTGCACCCTGAAAGGTGGCAGAAAGAAGCCGACTCTCCTCACCCCTATCCCTCAACTCCTCAGAGTCTGAGGATGCCCTATTCCTCGACTCAAGTGATGGGGTCCGTCGACCCCCGAGGGGGGGCCCCCAGAGACAGAGCCTCCAATCCACCCTAGGAAGGCGCAGCAGCACCAGGGCTGGCAGCTGCCACTGCCTTCTCTGGGGGGACAGCCCCCTCCCCGACCCCCAAAAAACCCTCCCTCAAAGACTCCAAGCCACCCTCAGCCTTGGAGTCCTAGGAGGAAGAGTATTCCGGAGACTCAGGAATGGGGGCGCTGGGTTGCCTGACACCGCAACTCCCAAAAGACTCTGACTCTGATGAATTGGGGTGTGAGACCGGGTCCACGTCTGAATCGTCCACTTCCAAAGAAGAGTCGACCAGCAGGACCTTGATGCTGGCTACCCCAAGAGTCCGCAGGGAAGCAGTGCTGCGAATGGTGCCAGTGTCACTCGCGACACCGACCACTCCTAGCACTTCGCCCGTGGCACCGCTACCCAGCCCAATGGCCCTGGTCGAATCCCCAGTGCCACGCACGGCCCCGGAATCCAACACGTCGCTGCCAGCTGAGTCGACCAGAGAAGCAGTGTCACGAACAATGCTGAGAAGCAAGCTGGCACCACAAGCGGTGTCGCCCCAATCACCGGCACCACGAACAGCGCTGGGATCCAAGACGATACCAGTAGGTGGCGCCGATGGTCCAAAAGTGCCAGACCCAACAACCGTAGGCCATGACACTGGGGAAGTCTGCACCTCTGAGGAGGTGACTGCCGAGGCAGTGTCCTCAATGTGACCCAGAAGAGGCCATGACATTCCTCCGACACCACAAAAGAGACCTCCTCCTCAGCAAGGCTTGAAAATGAGGACACCTCCTCCTCACTGGACCATATAGGCCTGGGAGAGGACCTGGAGGAAGGGCCTATAGTCCTGGCATGGGAAACCCGAGATCGACACCATCCTCCGAAGTCGGCAGAGGAATGCAGACTTTAAACGCCGCAGACTTTGAGAACACGGCAGTCCATCGAAAAGCAGGCATCGTATCTATCCATGTCATGGTTAGGTCCCAGGCACTGAAGGCAGACATCATGCCAGTCCAACACAGAGAAATGCAGGCCACAGGAGCACCAAGCATGGGGGTGCAGTCCGCTTTGACTTATGCTTAGCTCCTGAACCGGCCATGATGCAGAAACAAATTTAAACAGAAAAGCTCCCGGCACCGTTGGAAAAAAAAAATTCAAATAGAGCGGTCTTACCGTGTCAACGGCATCGCGGAACACAAACCGGGATGAAGGAGTCGCTCGAGTGAACTAGGCCTACAGGCGTACTTCAAAATTTCTAAACTCTCACACGCACAGTGGGTGCTACCTCAATGGCAGGAGAAACAGAACTGGGATGGAGCAGGAGTCTGCGGTGCCTAACGGCCGCCCCTCGCACACCACATAGTGTGTCGCTCTGAGGGAGCGGTGCCGTCGGTGCCAGCTCCTCTCAAAAATAAAAAAATGTGGTGGGTGCGGCCTCGGGTTTACACCTGCAGTAATGAATGGTGAAGATTGACAAAAGAAGATCATATGGCGCTGAGTAGCATACGGTAAACAAAATGGGTGTGTCTGTTTCCATATTAAATAATAATATTGGCGATCAATTTCTGTAGCACTTCCATATTATAGGAAGTGCATTAGTACCTCGACAGGAGGGCATTTCCCAGGAATTAATGCATGGTTGGGTGGTGGGAAGCACCCAGCCTATGGCCTCGTGCACCCCAACCATACATTAATTCCTGGGAAATGCCCTCCTGTCTCAGTGATTAATGCTTACTTATAAAATGGTAAGAAAACATCTAGAAATCTCATTGACCAAGAGACATCAGCTGACTGTACATTAAATCTCTATATATGCACAGTCATCCTGGTCCTAAACCACATCACACAATGAGCAACTCAGTCCTCATACAACCAGAACTATCTTCCATCAGTCCCCCTTCAACCAGAACTAATCTTCCATTATAAACATGGCTGCTACCTTTACACTGTAAAAAAAACTTCAGCTGGGCCCTAAAAATAAAACTACCTTAAATAACAAAATAAAATAAATTAATTAAATGTTGTTTCCCTGATCATCACACTCCCCTTATACACAAACAAATTAGAAACATTAAGTGTTGTTTGTAGTTTTCATTATAACTGTTTGTTTACTAACAGTGAAAAACCCCCCTTCTGTCTTTACCTGCTCATCAGTGAAATCTCTCATGCTTGCCCTGACAGTGATATAATTGAGTCTCTGGCTCTAAAACAGGCCTTTGTTGTCTGTGTGTTCAGAATGTCAGGAGAGTAACATTCTACAAGTGGAACAGAGCAGAATTTTGAATCTCTGTATTCCATGGTAAACATTCCATGATAAACATTCTATGTCTTGAATGTGGGGAAAACAAAAAAAAACAGGATGAAGAAAGTAGGCAATACAGTAATACTTTATAAACAAAAAGAAAAGATGGGAAGACACAGTTAAATAGGCAGAGGCAGACCCAAAGTGCCCAAATACATTGCTAATATTAATAAAAGCAATCCAGAGGGGTAATCGGCGGTGACACTGGCTATCAGTTAACTCAAACATACAATGCGAGTCAAGAGGCACTGAAAAAAAAAAGCGATCGCTTCCCGAGATGGAAGTGGGTGCATGATGGTAGGCACCAAAAGTTAAAGAAGTAGCGACTGCTACAATCATGGAGGAATTTAATATTAAAGGAGGCAGCATACTATAGAGGTTGAATGGTCTATGCTGCAATTCTGGAGACCTGGGTTTGAATCTCACATTTGCCGATGGGGTCCCAATCCCCCATCAGTTTCACTGCCCCCCCAAAATGTTCGTATGCCATGCTGGGAGCCCACCCCAGCGTGGCAAAACTTCCTTAGCCGACAGGGTGCCTAATCCCCATCGGCTTCACTTGCCCTCCCAAGCTGCCTGGTGCCACGCTGGGAGCCCACCCCAGTGTGGCAAAGCTTCATTTGCCGATGGGGTGCCCAATCCCGTTGGTTTCACTGAGCCCAAAAATGATTCATATGCCATGCTGGGAGCCCACCCCAGCATGGCAAAACTTCCTAGCTGACAGGTGCCCAACCCCCGTCGGGCTTCACTGCCCCAAGTCATGCTGGAGCCCACCCCAGCATGGCAAAAAGTCCCTTGTGTGTAAATAAAAATAAAAAAAAAATCTTCCTGTATTATTTTGCCCTCCCCAACCCGCACTCCACCCTCTGCGTACTCTACCTTCCCACACCCCCACCTCACCCCACTCTTCAACCCATACTTACCTCTGGAGCCCAGTGCAATGATCTTCGTGGACTGGGAACACGCCTGCACTCTTCAAAGCCGACTGCATAACTGAAGAAATGCTGGTAAGCTGTATAATGGCATAAATTGATTTTTTTCAACTTTTAGTGCATATCTCAGCCATTTCTGGGAGTTTTTTCACCAAATTTTCAACATGGGGTTTTGGGGCCCCACCTCATGTACTGTACCACTGTTATTTTGTTAATCGGTCCCAAAAGGTGTTTTTGTTTTTTTACCAATTATTTTACCAGGTGAGACACACTAAGCTGAAAACTTGTTTGCAGGTGCAACCTGGGAGCACAAGAAAGTTAAGTGACTTGCTCAGGGTCACACAGTATGCACCTAAGGGGCTGTGGGATTCAAACCCAGGTCTCCAGATTTGCAGCTCAGAGCCTTAACCCACTGTGCCATACTGCCTCCTAAGTCCCTCCACAGTCACTGCGGAACCACCTGATTAACGAAATGACAGTGTCACAGTTCATGAGGTAGGCTCCTAAAAACCCTATGTTGAAAATTTGGTGAAAATATTCCCCAAAGCGACTGTTTCACGAGCGTGCATTGTGCAGTTCCTACGCATGCTCGTAACTTTGAACATTTTTAATATTTTCACTCCAGATTTTCAGTATTGCCATTTTACCACACCTCCTTATGAACAGTACAACTGTCATTTTTCACATTTCACCCGAAATGTGTTTTCGCACATGTAGTGCACAATGGTGCGGTCGGTATGCGAAATCAATGTTCCGGACAGATTAATAAAATCACAGTGACACTGTTCATGAGCAGTGGTCTTAAACTGGCTATTTTCAGGACAGATTAAGAAAATCACAGTGAAGTAAAGTGCAATTTATAAACTACAACAAGTAGACTGTTTGCTAATGTTGTTAGTAATTGCTATTTTTACCATTCAAAAAGTTTACCAAGGGACTATTTTTATCTCAATGTTTCAATTAATTCTCTATTCTGTATTTAAATAAATGTTACAAAGTTTTCAAAATATAAACACCTTGTCATTTTCTTTGTTTCCATAGTTATTTCCCATTTATAAGTAATAAGAACTCCAAGGTGGTGGTTATGTGATAACCGCACACCTAGGTGCAGAAGGACACTCGGCCTTGACCTCGTACCTCACCACGCACCTAAGTGTGTGGTTATCACATAACCACCCTGTCGTGTCTTATTGCTTATTTATACAATGGGGTGAGAAATGATTAGTAGATAAATCCATGCATCTTACACAGTGATGTAAATCCTGGTAGAAAAACCACAATTATACAATGGGCATTAAAATCAGACAAATCATGTAATTTCATTGGTTACTTGGCACTCCTCTCCCGTTGTAAAAGCTACAATCACCCCACGAGAAGAGGTGCCAGTCGCCAGTAAGCCGCATCAAGGGCCCCCCTGAAATCAATGCGACCATTAGGAACACAAACCCGGCAAAAACACAGACAGTCGCAGGGCAAAACCTCCACAAAGCCATGATGTTGATGTCCAAGTAAACAATATGAAAAATACCGCAAGTTTAAAAAAATGTAATTCAGCTATGAATTCAACATAAAAAAACTCTAGACACAGGATTTTTTTTTTCCTGGTTTTGGAAAAAAAAAAAATTGCTCTTTCCCCGGGCGCTCTCTTTCCATTTCACTTTCAGAAACCTGCTTTTACAGTTTGTCAGCCACACTGTAGAAAACATCCCACAACAAAATTACCTCGCTTCATTTTTGCTCTCTTTAAATATGCACTACAGTTTACATGACTGGTCTCACACCTGTGGTTTCCTCGAGTCTCGGTTTTCCCCAAACTGTAACCATTAAGGGTTATCTCTGCCATTTGCTGACACCGCTGCACATGTGCATACCTACCAACAAAAGCACTATTTTACAAGTGTAACAACAAATCTAATAAAAACTAACATTTAAACCAGCTTTTTTATTTTTTTACACACAAAATATACAGATGTCCATTGTATAATCGCAATATGCCACTCGAGAATGTTGGTGATGCCAGGATTTACCCATGCCCTGGGGTGTTTTGGCCACTTGGCTGTGCCTCGTGGCCAAACAGCACCCCAGGGCATGGGTAAATCCTGGCATCAACAACACTCTCTCATGGTATACTGCTTAATGATTTACCAGAAATATTACCACAGTGTGATAACATTTTACATTTATACATACTGTGCTTACCTCACAGGCTGATATCACTGTGCTGATGTCAGGCTGAAACCCTACCTATATCAATCACTATCCTGATCTCTTAACTATATCCTGACCAATCAGAAAACTCAGCTGGACTCTGCTGAAGTAGGTATCATCACTCTAGGCAGGATTTCCTAAGACAGCAATCAGGAAGGAACTCCACCAAACCCTCAGTAGCCTAGGAAAGTAATCAGTATATCAGTTCCACCCGCAGCTCACCTGCTAGCCCTAGAAAAGCTCACTGTGTTCCTGCAGAGAACCAAAGCAAACTAACAGCAGTCAGTTTCATACTGACAAGAAGCCAAAAAGAGCAAAGCCTTCCACATCCATGAATACCTCAACTACCAATGAATACAGCCTGCTTCATTCCAAATGGCAAACTAGTATTTCAACTCCTTTCAGCAGAAGTTTATTTTTTGTCCCGTGTGTTTATTCCACAAGATAAAGTGCAACAAAAAAAGTTCTCAATACTCCTATTGCATAAGATCAGACACATGACATGCAGTCGTATGCTATGGAATAGATTTTACTCCTGCATCATGACCTCTAGATACTCTCTCATGCCTTTGGCACTCATGAGTATCCAGAGGCCACTTTGCAGGAGTGAAAATACATATACACACATACACATATGAACAGGTTACTTACCTGTAACAGTAGTTCTAGGAGTGGTATATGTTGTTCATCCACACTCTTTGGCATGTCCCTTTCCCTTTAAATTTGGCCGGAAAGTCTTCAAGCTGGCTCCTCCCACCCACCCGGGTGGTAAATACCTCAGCTCTGCCCCATGACGCTACATCTTAGTCCGCTGGAAGCAAGGTGATGCGCCTAAAGCCGGGGAGGTTAGGGTGAAGGGATGAACAACATATACCAGTCCTAGACCTACTATTACAGGTGAGTAACCTGTTCTTCTAGGAACGTGGATATGTTGTCCATCCACACTTTTGGCAGACTCTAGCAGTTCTCCTGGAAGGAGGAATCAAGCGCACACCTCTACTTAGGAAACAGAGATTGAGAACAGAGGCCCCAAACCAGCATCCTGGAGTGACTCAAGGTCCAGGTGGTAGTGGGAAATAAAGGTGTTTGCTGACTTCCAGGTAGCAGCCCAACAGATTTCCTGGATAGAGATGTTCCTGGAAGCAGCCACTGATGCAGCAGTAGGGCAGGTAGAATGAGCTCTTAACCCTCTGGAAGGCTCCTTGCCCACCAACTCATAGCACAGACCTATGCATGATGTGATTCATCTTGCAATGGTCCATTTGGCTGCAGGTCTGCCAAAAGCAGTGTCAGCATAGGTGACAAACAGCTGGCAAACCTCTCCATGAATTTCTCCATTTTTCCTTATAGTAGGAGAGAGCATGTCTCAGGCCCAGAGTATGGAGCCTGTACTTGCCATCTGAGGTGTAGTTAGGTAGTATACCGGCAGAGTCAACACCTGATTAAGGTGAAACTTGAGACCACCTCCGAAGGAATTTTGGTGGGGCACAGGACAACTTTGTCCCTGTGAAAGACCAGATAAGAGGAGTTCACACCAAGCGCCTGGAGCTCCCCTGTCCTTCTGACTGACGTGACAGCCACCAGGAAGGCTGTCTTCCACAAGTGAGAGAGCTCACACTTGTGCATGGGTTCAAATGGCTTGCCCATGAGCTTTGCTAAAACCAGCAAGAGACCCAATGGAAGTGGAAGTTCACGCACTGGTGGGGATATGTGATCCAGACCTTGAAGAAGCACCGGCCACTGTCACCTGTGCTAATGTGGCTGACCAGCCTGCGCCTGGTAAGCAGAAATGGCTGCCAGATGCATCCCAAGGGTCGAGGACTGCAGACCCCTTTGAGAGAGACCAAAGGTAGCCTAGGATGTTAGTACAGAGCAGGGTAAGGAGTCCAAACTCTTACCCTGACACCAAATGGAAAATCTGTTCCATTTGAAGGCATAACATTTCCTGGTCTATTCCTTGCGAGATGCCTCCACCACAGTGTAGACATCCAGGAAAAGACCCAGAGCCTGGAACTCTAGCTGCTCAGGTACCAGGCTGTGAGGTGCAGGATTGAAGCTCCAGATAGAATACCTTCCCCTGGTTTAATGATATCAGGTCCGGGGGTGTGCAAAGCCACTCTGGGAGCCTGCAGACGAGCTGAGGAGATCTGGATACCAGAACTGGCGCATAATCTGGGACTACCAGAATCACCTTTGCCTTGTCTCTGCTCATCTTGAGTAACACCTGTGGATCAAGGGAAATGGAGGGAAGGTGTAGAGGAGGCCTGGGGTCCACGGCCTCGAAAAGGTATCCCCCTGCAGTAAGCCCTCCTGAGGGGGGCAGGCATGGCACAGACTCAGCTTGGCATTCTCCCTGGAGGCAAACAGGTCCACCAATGGTTTGCCCCAATGGGAGAACAGACTGTAAGCTACCTCTGGATGGAAGGACCACTCGTGGGATGTCTGGCCTAGACGGCTGACAGCATCCGCCAGTTGATTCGAGACTCCTGCCACATGGATGGCTAGAAGATCTGCCTCCAACCAGCTGACAAGGGTCCAGATGTGGAGCGCCTCCTTGCACAGCAGATGGGAGTGCGTGCTGCCCTGTTTGTTGAGTTAGTACATGGTCGTGGTATTGTCCGTCTGGACTTGAATCACTTGACCCCAGAGCTGAGGAGTGAATGCTGACAGTGCCAGTCTGACTGCTCTGAGCTCCAACAGGTTGATGTGGCATTGGGACTCCTTGGGGGTCCAGAAACCGTGGGCCCTGTTGTTCCCCATGTGGGCTCCCCAGCCCATGAGAGAGGCATCAGTAGTAAGGAGGACCGTAGGCTTGGGGCGGACAAATGGGATCCCTTCCTTCAACCGTTCTGGGACGGTCCACCATTGGAGAGCGTCCCACATCTTCTGGGTTACCGTGATCAGCTGGTCGAAGTGAACGTGGTGCTGAGTCCACTGGGCGGCCAGCTCCCACCAAAGGGGGTGCATGTACCACCTGGCCCAATGGACCACTGAGGTGCACTCCGCCATGTAAACCAGAAGGCGCAGAAAGTCCCGTGCAGGGCGCAACAGCCCAACCAGAAATGATCAGGTGAAGGAGAAAAGAACCTCCGCCCTGTCCGCCGGGAGCCAGGCTCTGGTTTGACAAGAGTCGAGCTCTGCCTGATGAAGCCCATCACCTGAGACGCATCGGTTCCGACTCTGGCCTCGCTTGATCAGAAGGCCAAGCTGAGAGCAGGTTCTGAGAGCCAGATCCCTGGATCTCTCCACCTCCTGAAGGGAGGAACCTGCCAGAAGCCAGTCGTCGAGATAAGGGTAGATTCAAACTCCTCAACGCCGAAGATGGGCTGCCACCACTGCAATGCACTTGGTGAAGACCGTGGGCCGATGACAGGCCGAACGGCATGGATCGAACTCGTACAGGGTCCCCCGAACCTGAAGTGGAGGAACTGCTGGTGGGATGGACAGATTGGGATGTGAAAGAACACGTCCTGCAGATCAAGAGAACAAAACCACATGTTTCGCCTCCAGGGATGGTATGATCTGGTTCAGAGTTACCATCTGGAAGGTGCGAGACCTGAGATACTGATTCAGGTCATGGAGATCTAGTATGGGGTGCCAACCCCACATCTGTTTGGGCACCAGGAAGTACTTGGATATGAAGCCTGGGTCTACAGGCAGATCCGCACTGGAGCCACTGCCTCCTTTCTGAGGAGCTGAGCTATGTCATCTCGAAGAGCCGACTGCGCGAGCTAAGATCCTTTCTCCTGAGGGCACGGGCCTCGGCTGGGCAGGTACTGCTCAAATTAGAGGCAGTCTCTGCCTGACCACTTCTAGAACCTACCTGTCTGAAGTGATATCAGACCAGGTGGAAAGAAAGTGGCATAGCCAACCCCCACGGGAGGACCCAGGGCAGGCGTGACGGGAGTAGGAGTGCAACCCCAACCCATCACTGAGCAGGCTTGAGGAGGAGGAGGAGGAGGAGGAGGAAGCCCTGACCAGCGCCGGCCTCTTTACAGGGTTGTTGAGGGCCTGCTTGGGCCTAGGTGCCCAGCTTGAGCCTGCTGCTGCTGTTGGTGCTGCTGACCTCCTTGATAGGAGGGTTGCCTGACCGCAGGGGAGGACTGCCGAAAAGGCTTCCTCTTCCTCTTCTGCTGGTTCTTGCCTGAGGAACCCTTAGCAGAAGTGGCATCCAAGGTGGTACTGGACTGTTTAATACGCTGAAGATGGCCTGCCACTCCTGGACCGAACAAGTCGGTACCAAGGAAAGGCACATCAGCTAACCTGTGCTGGGTATCTGCCAGAAAGGAGGATAACCACAGCCAAGCCCTGCAGCAGGTGGCCACTGCGGCTGCTAAAGAGCGAGCACAAGAATCCCCGATGCCTAGGGCAGTCTGGAGCTGCTGTTTGGCAACAGCACGACCCTGATCACGGACTTGCTTGACCGTGGTCTGCATGACCGCGGGGAGGTGAGGAAGTACTTCATCCAGTGACCCTAGGAGGGCATGGGAGAAGTGTGCAATGTTTACAGCTGAACTGGCCTGATGAAGACCTAAGGAAGAGGCTGCATAGATCTTACGGGCAGAGTGGTCCATGTTCTTGGACTCCTTGTCCGGAGGTTAGTCGGTGTCGGCCGAGCTACCAGTACGTCTAAAGATGGAAGCAGTCACTAGGCTGTCAGTCGAGGGATGTTCCATGAATCCCGGTAGGGATCCCATAGGCACCACGTACTTAAGGGCCATATGGGCAGACGGTGCTGGGCAGGAGGCTGGATGCTGCCAAAGCTCAAGGGCTGGAAAAGTAATGGCTTCAGCCACTGGGAAGGCCTCTGTCGGGTATCCCCCATCTTACGGATATCCGTAGATGGTACTCTGCCTTCTCTGGATTGACTCCAGGGGCATTCCGTGGAATCAGAAATGAGGCGGAGGATGCCCTGAAAGGAGGAAGGACCTTCCTCCAGGCCTGCCGAGAGTGATTCCTCATCACCCGGATGGGAGTGCAAACCGGTGGCATCCGAATCTGAAGAGTCGGGATACAGTGGTCTCCTGCCTATGTCCCCTTCGATACGCCAAGGGTGGTCAGAGGTAACCGTGATGGACAGGCATTGGGGAAGCCCAGTGTCTGGACAGTCCCCTTTCAAGGGAGCCCCCAAGATAGGTTGTTTAGGCGGTGGTTCCACTCTAATCGGTGGTGAGACCGGTATGGGCTTAGGAATAATGGCCGGCCCCACAGATGGAGGAACCAAAGATTTTGGGTCCAAAGGGGTTGGTGTCGGCCCTTGAGGCACAGCTCAAGTAATAGCCGGGGTGGACGGCGTAGCCGGCTTCTGCCCGGCCAAAATCAGCTGTTGCCACATAAGCTCCTCATAGCATCGACAGAGCTTCCGTCGAAGCCTCTCCTCATCCGAGGAGGATGAGAACTTGTGGCGGCGCCTCTTTTTTGAATGTCGGTGGCCATTCTTTGGTTTTCCCACCTAAGAAGGAGACCGAGTCCTCGATCGAGACCAATGGGGTCAGCCAGGATTGGGAGAAACCGGGCTTGGTGAAAATCAAAGCTCCGGATCAATTCCCTTGATGGGGACATCCAAAGGAAGTGTCTCTTCATTGGGGAAAGAAAGGACCGGGGTCCTTTCTAAAGAATTGTCGACTGGAGTCTGCAAAATCAGCTTGATCGGCTCAAGAACAATCTCGGCTGGATCAGCCGATTCAACGGTCTCTGCCTGACCAGACGGAAGATCTGTGATGCCGGCAGCCGAGGAAGCGATCTCGACCGAAGTCAAGGTCGCAGTGTCCTGGGACTCGGACCTCTCTTGTCCCAGGAACATCTCCTCTTCGAAGACATTAGATCCTTGTACCTCTTCCAAGGGTGGGAGGAGTGCGAGCCCGAGGGCACCTCACCCCTGGTGGGGAGAGACTGGCATATCTCCCTGAAGGATCCTGTGAAGGAAGAACTGAGGTTGAGAGGCACAAAGAAACTTTGGCTGGCGAAGCTTGGGCAGCTTCTTCTTCAAGGCCTTCATCTGCTTTAGCTGTTTCGACAGATCCCACGAGCCGTGAAACCGCCCACCCGCTTCTTTCGATTTCACCAGTGGGTTCCTTTTCTCTGGTCTCCCAGCTTAAGGCACACCATGTGGTCATCAAGGACATTTGGATGGAAAGCCAAGCAAAAGGTACAGGGGTGGTGTCATGACCGCACACCTAGGCAGTACACGTAGGTAAGGTGGGGATCGGTAAGTGACATTTTCTGGCCGCACAGACACCAGCGAAATCTGGGGGATAACTTGTCCTCCATATCCAATGTGCTATTATCGGAATTGAAAACTCTGACGAGTCAAAGAGATAAATGCGGTAAAAACAGACGATGTGAATCCTGGGCCTACGATGGCTAAAGTTAGCACGAGGGAACCTGATTCTTCCAGCAGAAAGGAAGATCTGGCGTCATGGGGCAGAGCTGAGGTATTTACCACCCGGGTGGGTGGAAGGAGCCAGCTTGAAGACTTTTTGGCCAGATTTAAATGGAAAGGAACATGCCAAAGAGTGTGGATAAACAACATATCCACACTCCTAGAAATACACCTTTGAGGGCTCTTGCAGAAGGTAATCACCTTGAGGACAGAGTCCCAAACAGTGTAAAGAAGGAACTGAAACACGGGAGGCAGGAAAGGATCTGTAAGCAGAAAGTTTAGGACAGGAGTCCTTGAGGACAGCTAGGCCAAAGCCTGCCCTGCACCTAGAGGCAATGTTCAGACTGTAATGCTTGGTGAAAGTGTGACAGAGCTCAAGTAGCTGCGGCACATATATCAGCAGTTGACACATTCCTGAAGCAAGCAGTAGAGGTAGTCTTGCTTCTGGTAAAATGCCCCTTAACCTCCCCTGAGAGAGTCTAACATACTTCTGGTAACACAAAAATACAGGTTACTCACCTGTAACAGGAGTTCTAGGAATGTATATGTTGTTCATCCACACTGTCTGGCAGGTTCCTTGCCACTTTAAATCTTGCTGGAAGGTCTTCAAGCTGGCTCCTCCCACCCATTGGGTGGTAAAACTCGGCTCTGTCCCATGACGCAGATCTTCCTTACCGCTTGGAAGCTCAGGTTCCCTCCTTAATGCTCTGCATATAGACTGGATCCTAACTCTTCAGTTTGCCCAAAATGGTTTTAAAATTCTCAAGACTTCGGTCATATTCTTCTCGCGCATGGCGGACAAATCGGTTTTTCGGCGCAGCCCATGTGGGCAGAAGATGTCCAGGACAGATCAACACGCCACGTGCATCTACTGCCTTGCCTGATCACGACCCATGAGCCTGTGAGTTGTGGGTCTTTTAGGCCGCTTCCTTGAAGACCATACGCTGCCGGATATAACTTGGGCACCCCAGAAGCGCATCTGCCGGTGAAGTCCAAGGAGGCCCATTGGGCGTGTGTCTGCAGTGGCTAGCTCGACTGAGCAACTTGAGCAGATGATCGCTCTCGAGGAGGAGGCAACCCAGGCCGATCCTCGCTCTTCTCAGTCGCGCATTTATCCCGCCTTCTGGGATCCTCCACACAGCTTCTTTTTAAGGAGCTTTGCCAATCCCTTCCACGAAGGGAGAGGGGCCATCGGACACTCTTCTCGGTCAAGAAAGAAGGACTCAAGGGTAAGTCCCCGATCAACATTTGTGGGAGGGAGAGGTCCCTTCCCCAGACAGTCGACACTCGACTTTGGTCGAGGTTGCGCTAAGGTGCTGGCTTCATGGTGTCCCCATCAGGTCAGCTGGCGTCGACATCTGATGACGCTGTCGAGATTTTTCGACCGCCGGACGGGTTGTCGACTGATGAAGCTGACAACCTTCATCACCAGTTCCCTCGGTGGAAATCGAGGACTTGCCTGCGCCTCCTGTGCCGGAGTCCCCGGTCAAGGTTCCCGAGCCGAGGGAGGAGCGGGTGCCCCTGCTGGCTCCCAGACCCACCCTTGGAAATACCGAGGATCTCTGTCTCTGTCTTGGACCTCGTCTTGGTCCAGCCGATCCCACAGACATCGACAGTCTTGGCCTCTGCACTGAGGTAAGTGGCAGCGCCACTCATCCTCATCTTCCTCCTCGGAAGAGGAGAGACTTCAGCGCAAATTGCGTTGACGCTACGAGGACTTAATGTGGCAGCAGCCCCGTTGTTTGCCAACCATTTGGATGAACACCATTTGGAAACTGTGGCACCTTCCCTCTTGGGTGCGAAAGAAATGAAAAGTTGGTCCATTTTTCGGACATTCTTGGTTCTATTAGCATAACACAAGATTCTAAGAACATCCAAGGTATGCAGACTCACATCCCCCTGATTAGAATGCTCAGGGTAATACACTGGCAGTTGAAGAGACTGGTTCAATGTAAATTGTAAAACCACCTTGTAAAAACTGAGGGTTGGTATGCAGAGCCACCTGGTCTCTGAACAATTAAATAAGGCTCATTACACATAAGAGCCTGGAGCGTGGAAATGCTCCTGTCAGAAGTGACTGCAACTAAAGGGCGCTTTCCATGACAAATAGCACATATCACAATTACCAGCCGGTTCAAAAGGAGGCAAGGTCAATTTTTCCAAATTAAAATTGAGGTCCCAGGTGGTGCAGGACTGCACACTGAGAGCTTTAGGTGGAGGATTCCTTTCAGGAAGGTTTTGGAAACCTCCAGCTGAGCCACAGATTTGCCTCCCACCTAGGTGTGGTAGGCAAATAGCCAACAGGTGGACCTTCAGTGAAGAGTAACTTGGGCCCAGGTCATAGAGGTGTAAATACTCCATGACTTTAGGGAACAGGGCATGAAAAAGGGTCCCCAACCCTTTGAGGTGGCCCAAATGGAGAAAATGCTTCACTTCATGGCATATGTCCTCATAGAAGGCTTACTAGCCTCTACCAGAACCTGCCACACTCTGGGAGGAAAACTCCATAACGTTAATCAGCCATGTCATGAGGTGCCACGGGTGAAGGTGAAGGGACCTCACCCCTGGATGGACCAGTGTGGCCCTCTTCTGAGTCAGGAGATTGTGGCTCCACTTCAAGCTACTGAAGAAGTGGAAACCAAACTTGGCAAGGCCAATACAGGGCAATCAGAACCATGAGAGACCCCTCCACCTGAATCTTGAGCACCATCATCTGCAGAACTGGAAAGGAAGGGAAGGTGTACAAAAACCTCTCTGTCCAGCACAGAGAGAAAGAGAGCTTTTGCCAGAAAGCACCATGCCCAGCAGCGAGCAATCAAAACCTGGGTAGTTGTGTTGTATGGAGAGGCAAACAGATCTAGGTCTGGACGACCCCAGAGATTGAACAGGTCTTCAACCACTGCTTGCTTGAGCTCCCACTTGTGGGCTTGAACTCTGGTGCAGCTGAGACTGTCCGCTAGGAAGTTTTGTACGCACAGAAGAGAACAGCTGTGAGATGAATTCAACGCCGAACTGCCCAATTCCACACCTGCATCGCCTCCCTGCAGAGGGGATATGAGAGAGTGCCCTTGTTTGTTGAGGTACCAGACTACATACATATTGTCCAACTGGACTAATAGTGGACCCTGGCAAAGCAAATGCTGGAAGGCTTGAAGAGCATACAGCACTGCCCCCATCTCCAGCACATTTATGTGCAAGGAATGCTCCAACCGAGACCATAGTCCATGAGTCCTGTGGTTCTCCAAGTGAGCACCCCAGCCTATCCAACTTGTCTGTAGTTAGGGTCTGGGTGGGAGAAGGGGGACTGGAAGGGGATCTCCTTGGTGAGGTTGTTGAGATCCTGCCACCATAGAAAATCCCACTGCAACGAACCAGAGACCATGACCATGTGGTCTAGGTAGTCAGACCTCTGATCTCACTGCGCTCCGAGCGTCCACTGCTAAATTCGCATGTGAAGCCTGGCCAGAGGAATAGTGGGGATGGCTGCTGCCATAAGGTCAAGTAGCTGTAGAATCAACCTGGCTGTGACCTGCCTGCTGGAAGCTACTAAACAAGCCTGCTTCTGCAACTTTCCACCCTGTCCAAAGGGAGGAAAGCCATACCCTGGGCTGTATCCAGCACCACTTCAATAAATAAATTGGAGGCATTGGGAAGGAGCAAGTTAGGGCTTGGGAAGGTTGACAGTAATCCCCACCTGTGTAAAGAGGTCCAGGGTAGCTGAGAGGGAAAATTCCAGCTGCTCCCTTGACAGGGCTGACAGGAACCGGTTGTTGAGGTAGGAGGAACACATAGTGACCCTGGTAACTCAGAGGTGCTGCCACTACTGCAAGACACTTGGTAAATACCCAGGGTGCCGAGAACAGGCCAAAGGGGAGGGCCTTGAACTGGTAATGCTCCCCTGAATGGCGAACCTGAGATAGTGGCGATGGCCCAAAAAACGGATATGCAGATAGGCATCCTGCATATCCAGTGCACAGAGCCACTGTCCCTTGTGCAGGAGGGGCAGCAGACCTGGGACAGTCAGCTTTCAAAACCATTTGTACTCCATATACAGGTTTAGAGCACCAAGGTCCAAAATGGGATGCAACTCTCCAGTCTTTTTCAGGACCAGGAAGAAGTGGGAATAATACTCCTTTCCTACCTGGTCTGACAGAATGGGCTCTATTGCTTACTTTTGTAACACAGCCTTGATTTCTTCCCTTAAGAGAAGAATGTATGCCTTTCGATAATGAGACACCCCTGGTGATCTGTCTGGGGGGTTCCCGTAAAAACACCAGAGTGTGGCCCTGCCCAACCAACTGAAGGACCCACAAGTTGGCGTTGACTACCTCCCATCCCAGCAGGTGACTGGCAAACTTTCTGCCCACCAGCTCCTCCAAGGGACAGGGAGGTGTGGGCGGACAGGGAGGTGGGGGCGGACAGTGAGTCCAGAGGAAGGGAGGATTGAGGTGAGATGCACCAAAGGCTCTGAGCTTTGGCGGGTGGGGAAGCCGTTGCAGACAGTGTTTGTCTGGCAGATTGCTGCTGTTTAGTCTTCTGCTAGGCTACGAAAAGGCTTCTTGGCCTGAAATACAGGGCAGTACATAGTGTGGACCAAACTTAGGGCCTTTCCCTTATCCTGAAAGCTGGTGATGTCTTGTGCATAACCTCCTGGATGGACGCCTGAACATCCAGTGCCAAGCCAGAAATGCTTAGCCAGTAATACCTGCCAAGGATAACCATCGTGGCAGTGACCCTGGCCAAGGAGTCCACGGTGTCATACGTGGCCCTCAGCAAATGCCTACAGGTGACCAAGGCAGACCCGATGGTGTCAGCCAGGACAGTTTTGGACTCAGTCCAGCATAGCTTCAATGGCAGGTTCCAGCCGACTTAAGAGACTTCTGGTAAACTAGCATGTGTGCCACGCAGTTTAAGGCACACATGGCCAAAGTGAAGGAAGAAAGTACAGTTACGCAAGACTTACCATAACAGTAGTTCTTTGAGAGAGGCTCTTGCAGTAGGTATTCATATAGAGGACTGACCCGCCAGGCATCAGGACCCCACGAAAAAATTTCTAGCTAGCAGTCTCTGGCGAGGGACCACCCCCATGTCGGGTGACTGGAGTCATATGACATCAGTATAAAGGGGCGGTCCCACACACCCGCCTTCCAGTTCTTTCCTGCCAAAGGCCAAAAGAGGCACGACAAGAAGGAAGAGGATATTCCCCCCATGGAAATGCAGCTAAAAAAGCTTAGGGGGACGGAGGGTGGAAAGGCAATACCTACTGCAAGAGCCTCTCTCGAAGAGCTACTGTTACGGTAAGTTCTTACATAACTGTACTATCTTACTTCGAGAGGGCTCTTGCAGCAGGTATTCACATATAGGACTCAGTCCCAAGCAGTCTGGAACAAGGAAAAGTACTCGGGAGGAGGACTGTCATCCATAGCATGGAACCTCAGGCTGAATGGGTCTCATGAAGGGAGACATTGTAAGACAGCCAACCCAAAGCCTGCTCTACGGCGAGAGGCAATGTCCAAACTGTAGTGTTTCGTGAAGGTATGGACAGAAGAAAAAATTACTCACCTTAGTAATTATGTTTCTTCTAATGGAGTCTTGCTGTATTCTGACTGTGCAGTTAGCCCCAGCACTTGAACTGTTCCAGAGAAGAAAGAGTTAACTCTATGCCAAGGCATAGAACATTAAGCTCGAGCTCGGTTTTCAAACCTCTGTCCCAGGTACTCTTCAGTGTAACCTTCAGATTCTTACGAGCCCTATACTAAGCAACTAACAAGCCAGAAATTTTTATTTATTTTTTTTAACTTTTGAGCCAAACTGCAAAATATATAGGATAACATATGGTCAGCGTTGTGTAACAACACTAGGTTTGCCTTAGAGTGGTTCCCTTGGTGACTCTGTTAAACCTCGAGAGCAAAGCACGAGAGGTTTAACAGCGTCGCCAAGGGAACCACGAGAAGGCAAACTGAGCGTTGTTACACACCGCTGACCATACGTTGCCTTTTATAGTGTATGGTCAAATGTATGGTCAGCAGAGAAAACATAAAAGATAACAATATTTGAGATAATTTTACTACCTTGTGGTGAAGGATCACACATTTGTTCATGTTTTCAAAGCCAGGACATGTTTTCTGCTTGCGTTACTTTGGCGAGTTTTTCCTTCAGTTTATTTTTGTGTTTACACATGTTTTCGGTTGGCATCATGAGTGTCCTAGTAACAACAAAACTTTGTGTTCCATGTTGTTACACTACCGATGTGACATAGTGACGATACTGTAACAAGAGCGTGACGTCACATCGATAGTGTAACAACGCTGTAAAATGATGATTTTTGGCACATTACAACGTTCTACCATACATTATACATCAATTGTAGGGTCCAAAGACTCAAGTCGAGACACCCAAAAAGAATCCAAGTAGGTAATAAAACAAAGGAACAAGAAATAATTATTCAATTAAAAAAAGGTACCCAGGTACACCCCTGGGGTGCAACACTGCACTTACCCACCCACATCCCAAAACAACTAGGTTCCAGGAGAGGAGGGAGGTCAGAATACAGCAAGACTCCATTAAGCTGAAACATAATTACTAAGGTGAGTATTTTTCTTCAAACAACATAATCTTGCTGTATTCTGATTATGTACGAACTACCAAGCAATACCCAAGGAGGAGAAACTACAGAACCTATTTTAGGAACAGGCTCTGCAGTACTGTAGTACCAAACCTAGCATCACTTCTTGACTGAATGTCCAGGAGTAATGCTTGGTGAATGTGTGAACAGTCTTCCAGATGGCTGCTTTACAGATGTCCACTAAGGGTTTATGTCTCTAGCTGCTGCGCAGAAGCAGCTATACCTCTGGTGGAGTAAGCCCTCAGGCCTGAGGTGGCTCTTTCCTCAATTTTAGTAGCAGAACTGTATGCAGGAAACAATTCATCTAGCAATAGTTCTCTTAGTGGCAGGCTTGCCTTTACCCACCTCCCATAAGTAAGAAACAGCTGGGAGCAGTCATTTCTATGGAGCTTAGTGGATTCTAAGTAGTAACTTAGAACCCTCTTTACATCAAGACTGTGTAATCTCCTCTCTCCAAAGGAGGAATGATCAGTTAAAATACAGGCAATGTCATAGATTGGTTCAGATGGAAGTCTGATACCACTTTAGGGAGGAATTTCCTATTTGTCATGAAGGACCACCTTATTCCTATGGAATGAGATAAAGTCAGGTTCCACTGATAGAGCCTGTAACTCACTGATTCTCCTGGCAGAGGTAATAGCAACCAGGAATACAGTTTTCCAAGTCAGATACTTGAGCTCAGCTGAGCAAAGGGGTTCAAAGGGAAGCTGCATCAGCTGTGCAATACAGATATTCAGGTCCCACAAGGGAGTCGGATCCCTGAAGGGAGGACTGATGTGAAGCAAACCTTAAAAGAATTTCTTGAAAATTGGATGGGAAGCTAGAGAAGAGCCCTTTCCAGCCGAAAGAAAAGCAGAAATAGCTGCCAAATGCACCTTGAGAGTGGTAGGCTGAAGGCCTAAATTGTTAAGATATACCATATAATCTAGGGCAGTGGCAATATCAGCTGAATGTGGCTGGATGTGCCTCTGGGAACACCAGAACCTGAACCTTTTCCATTTAGAATCGTAAGTTTTCCTAGTAGAAGGTTTCCCACTGGCCTTAAGGATATCCAGAGCTGACAGAGAGATACAGTTCTGAATATCCTAGCTCTTCAAGAACCAAGCCTTGAGCCTGAGATTGTGAAGGCTGGGATACAATATCCTCCCCTGAGCTGAGGTGAGGAGACTGCAGCTGGTACAATCAACCTTTCTATCCTTGATAGATTATGCTGACATCTTCTACAGTCACTGTCCCATTTCCTACCTCACCAAACTTGACACATTATATCACAGAGCTTTGAGGTTCATCACAGGCCTGCCTTATTCCACTCACCACTGCTCCCTATATCAATCAGTGGGGTGGAGCTCTCTTCAATTTAGGTGTGATAAAAATGTAGCCTTATGGACCTTGAGCCATCTCCAAAGAACTACCCCAATACGTTACAGATTGTCTTCCTATAAAAAAATAGGCAATTAAGCCCTGAGAAGTTGCAAACCTCTCCTACTGATGGTTCCCAAAGTTAACTCTCGCTTTGGTAGGGCTGCTATAAGCTTTACACTGTCCTCCTTGTGGAATAAATTACAAAAAACAAAACAAACTGAGGTCACCCATCGGCATCTCATCTTTCAAGCTCTTACATTCACATCTCAGAAATTATCAGTGCAATTGTTTCCCATGACCATGAATTGTCATCATGCTAACCTGTACCATTTAACCATGAACAAATTATTTCTAGTGCTCGTCTCCTCCTTGTCCTGGTCTGTCATCATGCTTTCATGTAACACCTTGATGCTTGTGTCCTCCCTTTGATACTGGTCTATTTTCTCGCTTTCTCCAGCCTTCTTTTCACAACTCTATACTGCACTCATCCACAATCTACACACAATCACACTATAACAGTCCTAACTCCCCTTTCCCTCTCCCCGTAGGTCCCCATCGCCGCATCAGTTCTACCAACCTATCCTTGGGACTTCACTTCTCACAATGTTTATCCTTAGCTTACATATTACATACCTCCTGGTACCCCATCTGCCATTAGTTGGTGGTTCTCCAAGCCATTTTCATGGCTAGTACTAGTGACTGCCCTGGTAAATGAACTAACTGGTACTTCTATACAGAGAACATGGTTTATATACAGTTACATGGTTCAATGGTGGACCTGCCCCTTGTATTTGAATCCTCCTCTGTTATGGCATGCCTTGTCTTCCTTTTATCATTTGACTCCCCTATTACTGCACCATTGTGTTTGTGTTTATATACTTATTTACATGTATTTATATGTTTTTATGATGGATGTTATTCAACCCTGTTCTAACCAGGTCCATCTTGTAAAAGAGCTCTGCTCAATGATGTTCGCCTGGATAAATAAAGATTTTGATTGATTGACTGAACTGTCTGGGAAGACACGGGGATTGTCATGGATAGTGACAATAGTAGAGGATACCAAGGCTGTCTGACCCAATCCAGGGTGATCAGAATCACAGTGCAGGGTTGGGACCTGATCTTGACTAGAACCCTGAATATCAGAGGAAAAGCATAGAGAAACCTGTTGGTCCAATCCAACAGGAGGGCATCTAGAGGAAGAGACCCCCATAGAGGGGGCCTGCAGCAGAATAGAGGGAGCTGATGGTTGTCCGGGGCTGCAAAGAGATCTACCTCTGGAGCGACCCATCTCTTGAAAATGATCTGAAGGATGAGAGGGTTCAGGGACCATTCGTGGTGACCTTGAGAAATCCTGCTGAGAGCATCTGCGAGTACACGGTCCTTCCCTGGAAGATGCACAGCAATCAGGGAAGCCTGCTGGGAATAAGCCAGTGACGATATTTTCATGGCCTCTGTGCACAAGGCCGAGGACCAAGTGCCCCCCTGCTTGTTGATGTACCACATGGCTGTGGTGTTGTCTGTCCTGATCTGCACCACTTTCCCCTGAATTAAAGTCAAAAATGACTGAAGGGCCAAAAGGACAGCCCTGAGTTCGAGAAGATTTACATGAAGGATAGACTCCTGATGGGACCAAGTCCTCTGAGCAGTATGCTGATCCATATGACCTCCCTATCCCAACAGAGAAGCATCTGTGGTGAGAGTCACTGTGGGAGCCTGACTGAGGAAAGGAACCCCTTGCCTCAAATTGTCCTCTTCCTGCCACCACTGGAGGGCCTGAACCAAAGTTAGAGACACTGGAACCAACTTGGAGAGGGAATCTTTTTTCTGAGACCAAAAAGCTCTTAGGTGAAATTGGATGTCCCTCATTTGAAATCTTGCCCTTGCACTACTGCAGTGCAGGCTGCCATTGGCCTAGTAACTGCAAAAATGTCTGGCTGGCTGAGACACCAGTGGACGAAAAGAGGAAGCCAGAGAAGTGAGGGATTGGACCCTTGATAGAGGAAGGAAAGCCCTGGCCTGAACAATGTCCAGCTCCACTCCTATAAATGTGAGAAGCTGAACTGGCTCCAGAACAGACTTTTCCAGATTTAGGATGAATCCTAGGGAGTGTAGAAGATTTTGAGTGACCCCTACAGCTGATCTGACTTGCTCTGGAGACTAACCTACTAAGAGCCAGTCGTCCAGATAAGGGAACAGTAGGATGTCTTGTCTTCTGAGAAAGGCTACCACTACTGCTAGGCATTTGGTGAATACTCTTGGGGCAGATGTCAGACCGAAAGGCATTGCCCTAAACTGGTAATGGCCTGAGGGCAGTTCGAACCAGAGGTACTTTCTGTGGGACTGCCTGATAGGAATGTGGAAATAGGCATCCTTAAGATCCAGAGAGGCTAGCCAGTCTCCTGATCTCAGAGAGGGAAGAATAATTCCCAGAGTCACCATCTTGAACTTTGGCTTTAGTATGTGTTTGTTTAGGTACCGTAGATCCAGGATCGGTCGTCACTCCCCTGTCTTTTTTAGGGTAAGAAAGTACCTGGAGTACAACCATTTTCCCCTGTGGATGAGAGGTATGCTCTCCACTGCCTACAGAAGCAGTAGAGAAGAAAATACAGGTTACTCACCTGTAACAGGAGTTCTAGGAATGGTATATGTTGTTCATCCACACTTACTGGCAGGTTCCTTGCTGCTTTAAATCTTGCCGGAAGGTCTTCAAGCTGGCTCCTCTCGCCCACCTGGGTGGTAAAACTCTCGGCTCCACCCCATGATGCCAGATCTAGCCTGCTGGAAGCCAGGTTGTGCGTCGAGGTCAGGTAGGTTGTGTGGATGAACAACATATACCATTCCTAGAACTCCTGTTGCAAATGAGTAACCTGTATTTCGAGGGACATGGATATGTTGTTCTATCCACACTTACTGGCAGACTGCTAGCAGTTCTCCGGGAGGAGGGAGGCAAGGCGCACACCCCCTACTTAGGAAATAAGGACTGGAGAACAGTGGTCCCAAAACCAGTATCCCGGCGTGACTCAAGGTCGATGTGGTAGTGGGTAATGGAAGGTGTGTGCTGATTTCTAGATAGCAGCCCTGCAGATTTCCTGGATAGGGACGTCCCTGGAAGCAGCCACTGAAGCAGCGGTATGGTGGGTAGAATGAGCTCGTATCCCTCTCGGAGGCTCCATGCCTGCCAAGCTATAGCAGAGATCTATGCAGGAGGTGACCCACCTGCCTATCGTCCGCTTGGCTGCAGGTCTGCCAGGTGCGGCTTCAGCGTAGGTGACAAAGAGCTGGTGAACCTCTCCCAGAACTTCAGCCATCCGCTCCTTATAATAAGAGAGCGCTCTTCTAGGGTCCAAAGTATGGAGCCTATATTCGGCCTCCGAGGTGTGATTGGGGTAGAACACCAGCAGAGTCAACACGTGGTTAAGGTGCAACTCCGACACCACCTTCGGAAGGAATTTTGGGTGGGGGTGCAGGACAACCTTGTCCCTGTGGAAGACCAGATAAGGAGACTGGATGGAAAGCACCTGGAGCTCTCCCAACCTTCTGGCTGACATGACAGCCACCAAGAAGGCGGTCTTCCACGACAGGTGAGAGATGTCACATCTGTGCATCGGTTCGAATGGCTTGCCCATGAGCTTAGCCAATACCAGCAGTAGATGCCACGGAGGTGGAGGTTCTCACACCAGAGGGGATATGTGATCAAGGCCTTTGAAAAAATGCCCGACCACCTTCTCCTGCGCCACCGACTGCTTTCAGCCCATGCCTGGTAAGCAGAGATGGCTGCCAGGTGCACCTTAAGGGTCATCGACCGAAGCCCTTGCTGAGAAAGGGACCATAGGTAGTCCAGAATGCTGGCCAAGGAGCAGGAGGAAGGGTCCAACCCTTTATCCTGACACCAAATGGAGAATCTCTTCCATTTGAAGGCATAGCATTTTCTGGTCGACTCCCTACGGGATGCCACAACAACATTGAGGACCTTGTCAGAAAGACCCAAGGCCTGTAACTCTAGCCACTCAAGAACCAGGCTGTCAGGTGTAGGGATTGAAGGTCCAGGTGGAGTACCTTCTCCTGGTTGACAGATCAGGTCCAGGCGGGCTGGAAGCGACCTCGGGAGCCTGGAACTGAGGCTGAGGAGATCTGGATACCAGAACTGGCGGGGCCAGTCTAGGGCTACCAGAATCACCTGTGCCTTGTCCCTCCTCGCCTTGAGAAGCACATTGTGGATCAAGGGAAATGGGGGAAAAGGCGTAGAAGAGGCCTGGGGTCCATGGCCTCGAGAAGGCATCCCCCTGCAGCGAGCTCCGCTGAGGGGGGGGCATGAAACAGCCTCAGCTTCACATTCTCCCTGGAGGCAAACAGGTCCACCTGAGGTGTGCCCCAGCGGGAGAACAGATCGTGTACTACCTCCGGCAGGAGAGACCACTCGTGAGATGCAGCACCTATCCGGCTTAGGGCATCGGCCAGAGTGTTGGAGGCTCCCGCCACATGGATGGCTAGGAGATCCGCCTTCAGTCTGCTCATGAGGGACAAAGTGCAGAGAGTTTCCTTGCATAGGGGCAAGGGGTGCATTCTGCCCTGGCGGTTAAGGTAGTACATGGTCGTGACATTTTCCATCTGGACCTGGACCACGTGACCCCATGCAAATGGAGTGAAGGCAGGAGGCTAGTCGACTGCTTGAAGCTCCAGCAGGTTGATGTGGCATCGACTCTCCTGAGGGGACCAGAGGCCATGCGCTCTGTGCTCCCCCAGATGGGCACCCCAACCCATCAGAGAGGCATTGGTCGTTAGAATGACCGTCAGCTCGGGGCAGACAAATGGGATGCCCTCCTGCAGATGAGCTGGAATGATCCACCACTGGAGAGCTTTCCACATGTCCTGGTTCACTGCCACTGGCTGGTTCAGAGGACCGGAGCGCTGTGACCATTGGTGGGCTAGCCCCCACTGAAGGGGACACATGTGCCAGCGGGCCCACTGGACCACGCCACGAGGCGAGGAAGTCCCAAGTAGGGCGCAATTGCCCAACCAGAAATGATTGGGCAAAGGAGGAGAGAACCCTGCCCTGTCCGCTGGGAGCCATGCTCTGGCTCAAAGATAGTTGAGCTCTTCCCGATTAATTGAATCACCTGTAATGGCATGAGTTCGATTTGGCCTCGCTGATGAGGAGGCCAATCTGAAGCAGACCTGGAGGACCAGATCCCTGGACCCTCTCCACCTCCAGCCTGGGGGGCTGCAATCAGCCAGTCATCCAGGTAAGGGAACACCCGACCCTTCAGTGCTGTAGGAATGCTGTCACCACTGCCATGCATTTGGTGAAGACCCTGGAGCTGGAGAGAGTCAAGGGCATGACCCAGAACTCATAAAGGAACCCCTCTGCTCTGAAGAGAAGGAATCACTGGTGGAAAAGACGGGTTGGGATGTGAAAGAACGTGGTCCTGGAGGTCCAGAGAACAGAACCACATGCCTCGTTCCAAGGATGGAATGATCTGTGCCAGAGTGATCACCCTGAAGGTTCAAGACCTTAGGAACTTGTTCAGGTCTTGTAGGTCTAGAATGGGGCACCAGCCCCCCGTCCGTTTTGGGACAAGGAAATACCTGGACACAAACCCCCGAGTCTGGTGGAGGATTCGCTACCTCCCTGATCACCTCCTTTAGGAGGAGCAGAGCAATGTCGGCTCAACGAGCTGACAGAGGCTGCGGACCCCATAGCCCCCCGTGGGGCGACTGCCTGATAGGGTGGGGCCTGTTCGAATTCCAGAGGCAGACCTTTCCCTACCACTTCCAACACCCAGCAGTCTGTGGTGATAGTAGACTAGGTGGAAAAGAAGTGGCGGAGCCGCCTTCCAGGGGGATCCCAGGAGGAGTGACGAGGTTGGGGTGACACCTCAACCCATCACCGGGCAGACTTGGAGGAAGGACCGGCCGAGGGACCTCCTGGGCCTTTTCCTCCTGGCTTCCTGCTGGAGGAAGCTGCAGGTTTGGCTTTGGGGTGCCAAGTGCAAGCCTGCTGGCCCTGATGCTGGTGTTGCTGGGCTGGACATGCCGCAGGGGCAGAAGGCCGAAAGAGCTTACGCTGCTGCTGGCGGCCTGTGTCCTTCTGGGCAGATTTGACCGAGTCCAAGATGGCATTGGACTTCTCGATCCTCTGCAAGTGACCCTCCACCCCAGGACCAAACAAGTCGGTACCAAGGGAGGGAACGTCTGCCAGCTTGTGCTGGGTATCCGCCGTGAAGGTGGAGATCTGAGGCCAAGCTCTGTGGCACATGCCAATGCGGCTGCTACTGACCGGGCACAAGATTCTCCAATGTCGAGAGCAGTTTGGAGCTGTTGCTTTGCCATCGCCCTTCCCTGATCCCGCACCTGCTTGACCGTAGTGTGGAGGTCAGCCAGGAGATGAGGAATCACCTCATCCAGGGAGCACAAAAGGGCGTGGGAAAAGTGTGCCATCAGTATGGCCAAACTGGCCTGACGAAGGCCTAAGGAGGATGCAGCATAAACTTTACACCCGGAGTAGTCCAGTTTCTTGGACACCTTATCCGGTGGCTTGTCCATGTCCCAAGTGCCAGAAAACACTGTTGGTCACCAACCTCTCTGCAGAGGGGTGCTCTGAGAATCCAGAGAGTGAGCTGGTGGGAATGGCATACTTCCTGGCCATCCTGGCCAAGGGAGCTGGACAAGAAGCCGGCCGCTGCCATAGCTCCAGGGCTGGGCCAACAATGGCTTTGGCCACAGGAAAAGCCTCTGCAGGAGAATCCCCTCAGCCCAGTATCTCCGTGAGGGGATACTTGGCCCAGTTTAACACGGGTTCAAGCTTCATCTCAGTAGATTCTGAGATGAGCCGGAGTAATCCCATGAACGAGGATGGGCTCTCATCCACCGACTGCCCCCCAGAGGACTCCATGTCTAGAGGCCTGGAGAACAGGGAAGAGTCATCTTCAGACTCCAAGGAGTCTGCAAACAGATGCCGAGGGCCTGAGCCACCCTCCACCTGCCGAGGGCGATCGGGAATGAGGGTGACCGACAACCGATGTGGCAACCCATGACCCGACCAAGAATCCTCGGTCGGAGCCCCTGTTTTTGGTTGTGGAGGCGAGGGTTCCACCACGATGGGTGGTTTCAGCCGAACAACCGGCACCGGCTTCGGCTCCTCGATGACCATGAGGGGTTGTTTCAGCTGCTCAGGTGACAGCCACTTAATGGCCGGGGAAGGTGTCGGAGTCAGCTTGCTCCCGGACAAAAGGAGCTGCTGCCACATAAGATCCTCATAGCACTGATGCAACTTGCACTGGAGCCTATCCTCCGAGGATGACGATGATGAGGATGAATGGTGCCGCCGCCTCCCTCGGTGCTGAGACTGAGACCGCCGATGTCGGCGAGATCGGCTGGACTAAGAGGAGGTCCGAGACCGAGATCCTCGGTGTTTCCGAGAGTGGGTCTGGGAGGGAGCGAGAGAAACACGTTCCTCCCCCGGCTGAGGACCTTAACGGGACTCCGGCTGCAGGAGGCACAGGCAGAGTCCTCGGTTTCCACCGGGGGAACCGGTGAAGATGGGTTGTCGGCTTTTCCAGTCGACAGCCCATCTGACGGGTTGAAAAAAATCTTGACTGCATCGACGGGGATCTCGGACGGCTGACCTGACGGGGACACCATGAAGCCAACGGCCTTAGCCGCAACCTCGACCGAAGTCGAGTGTCGACTATCCTGGGAAGGGGACCTTTCCCGCTCCCATGAACGTCGACGGTGGGACTTACCTTTTGATTCCTTTTTCTTGGACTGAGAGGAGTGTCCCGATGGCCCCTCTCCTTTAGTAGAAAGGGATTGACAAAGCTCCTTAAATGAAGCCGAGTTGGAGGAGCCCAAGGAGAGCGGGATAAATGCCGTGACCGAGGAAGAAGATGATGCGGCCTGGGCCGCCTCCTCCTCGAGGGAGATCATTTGCTCGAGTTGCTCAGCTGAGCCCGCCGCCGGACATGCCCAACGGGCCTCCTTCGACTTAACCAGAGGAATACGTCTCTCGGGGTGCCCAAGATGAAGTCTGGCAGCACGGTCTTTGAGAATGTTGACCGAAAAGGACTTGCACAATTCGCAGGCCTGCGGATCATGTTCGAGGCCAAGGCAGTAAATGCACGTGGAGTGCGAATTGGTCCGAGACATCTTCTGCCCACAAGGGCACTGCCAAAACCCAGGAGTCGATCTGTGCATCGCAGCTGCGAGGGAAAAAGAAGACCAAAGTCTTTTAAACTTTAGAATGAGTTTCGGATTAACTGACGAGTTAGGATCCAGGCCTAAAACGCAGAGCGCTAAGGAGGTAACCTGAGCTTCCAAGCGGTAAGGAAGATCTAGCGCCATGGGGCTAGCCGAGAGTTTTACCACCTGGGTGGGTGGAGGAGCCAGCTTGAGACCTTCCGGAAGATTTAAAGCGGCAAGGAAACCTGCCAGTAAGTGTGGATGTACAATATATCCATGTCCCCAGAACCTCTGTTTCTAGGGTCTGTGTTCTCTCCAAGAAAGAACAGAAAGCCTTTGCTTTCAACTTTGGGAACCTGCTGAAGCTGAAAGCAAGACCCTGACTCATTACTTCCAGGACCCACTTTTGTCTGAAGTGACAGACTTCCAGGCCTGGAAAAGTGAGCCAGTCTGTCCCCTACAGGGATTGGGAGGCAGCCTGGCTGACACATCAGGGTGTCTGTTTGGCAGGGGCTTAGATTGAAGAGGATGCAGCAATTGTCATCCCTTCTGCCTCTTCCCCTAAAGAACCCCTCTTCTGAAAGAAGAGGAGGCCTGGTAGAAAGGCCTGTGAAAAGGCCTGCCCCTGCCAGCCCTGGATTGCTGTCCATGAGGAGGGTCTGCTTTTCTTGGCTGCACTTGTATGTGGTCCTGTGTTCATCCTATCTTTTTCCATGTACATCTCTGTTTGTTCCCAAACAGAGAGTTATCAGTAACAGGAAAATCCATGGCCTTGGTCTGGGTATCCTGAGATAAATTGGTACACCTGAGCCAGGCAATCTCCTCATGGAAACAGATGTAGCCATGACCCTAGAATGAACATCATTCAAGTACACAGCAGCATGAAAGTGGACCTTAGAAGCTTCAGTGCCATCCACAGTCACCTGCTCCAGCTCCTTGGCCAGCTGAGGAGGGGCATTCTTAGTCAGCTCCAGAACCGAATTCCACCTGGACTTCTGGTATCTGCCATATAATTGGATTGCCTGAGTCCCAAAGAGGTTGCCAAGTACTGCTTCTTTGCCACGGCATCCACTTTCCTGGAATCCTTATCTGGGGGGTGAGATGACAGGGGAATATTAGCCTTGTCACAGGCTGCAACTTGCACTACCCCAACATGGCTGCAATGGTTAATAAGGAAATCCTTACCTGGGCCTGACAAGGCATACCTCCTGTCCATTTTCTTATCCACAGGAGGTATGGATGTTGGAAACTAATAATTTTTGAGTCCGTTTCCCCAGAGACTTGTGCAGAGGGATAGACACTCTTTTTGACTCTAAGACATCCATCATTTCAACATAGTCAGGCTCCACCTGATCCTGTTCAGCTTCTTCCACTGGAAGCTGAAGAGTCTCAGCCACCTCTTATGAAACAAGAAGTGGGTGGGACTCAGAAAGCCTGGGAGGAGACACATTAGAAGGCCTGTCTGGGAGATGTCAGGTTCAACCGCTCATCTAGGTCTTCATAATCCTCATCTTCATCATCTTCGGCCTTCCCACTCGCCCTCATAAAATTCTTCAGGGTCATACTCAGAAGCAGACAAGTCACCGAATCCGACTGGCTCTGTGTCGGTGTTGGTCGGAACCGGGCGAAGCGACAGCATAATAGCGATCGCTTTGGCTATCTCATCAGCGGTCGGACCATGGGAACCGGGATCCGAACCAGCTGACTGATGCTTTCTTTTTGCAGGGACAGATTCCGCGGAATCGGCTCTCCTTTTGCCCGAGGAGATATCATCCAGGTCAGTGGGCACCCCCTCAGGTTCGTCCAGAACCGAACCGGGCTGGCCATCCGGGTCAGCGGGTTTTCCGGCCTCCCTTTCCTTCAGCCTATTTAAAGGTTTTTCAACAGTGGCCTTAGGAAAGTTCCTGCAGATTTGGCAGTCTTCTTTGAGGTGGTCAAATCCCAGACAATACACACAGATGAGGTGGGGATCAGTCTTGCAAAGCCTCCCCACACTCAGTGCAGTGCTGAAACCCAGTGGGCCCGGTTTTCATTTTGGGTTTCTCAGACATGCCTTTAAACACCAAGTCACCCTTACCAGCGTTCAAGCCAGGCGACTACCAAATCTATCGGTTCCAACTGTGTCACGGGTCGGATGAAAGAACCAGGTAAATCAAAGTTTTTTTCAGGAACCGATAGATACTGGAAAACCACACTAAAACACCTGTGAAAAACTGACAACAAATCACTTCAGTTCCCAACTGTACCGACCGGCAAGAAACCGAAAAACAAAAGCAATTTCTTTACAAGCCACACTACTACCTACTAACACACTTACTGTACTGGGACAGAGATGTAAAGACCAAAAAAATAAAGAAGCGATTTATTAAACCGAACAATTTTACCACAACCGAACCGAAGTGAAGGAGAGAATCTCCGGAGCGACTTCACAGTAAGGTGCAGTAAAGAATCTGATGGTTACACTGAAGAGTACCTGGGACAGAGGTTTGAAAACCGAGCACAAGCTCAACGTTCTATGCCTTGGCATAGAGTTAACTCTTTCCTCTCCGGAGCAATTCAAGTGCTGGGGCTAACTGCACATAGAATACAGTAAGACTTCATGTTGTTTGAAGTCCAGGTTGTGGCTGCACAGATGTCTGCCACTGACACATTCTTGAAACAAGCCGCAGAGACATCTACTCCTCTTGTAGAGTGACTTCTGACCTGACCCGGTAGGGTCTTGTACTGGCCGTAACAGAAAGTGATACAATGAGCCAACCATTTTGATAGCCATTGCTTAGAAACAGCATTGCCTTCCAGTTTGTAAGCAAGAAAGACAAAAAGCTGATCAGTTTTCATGAGATCCTTAGTGGTGTAGTATCTCAGTATTCTGTGAACATCCAAAGTATGCAAGAGATATTCTCCTTGATTGGAGTGTTGCGTAAAGAAAGCAGGTAGCTTAATGGATTAATTCAGCCACCACCTTAGGGAGAAACTTAGGGTTGGTGTGTAGGGTCACACATTCCTTGTGAAAAATCAAGTACAGAATTTTGCACATCAAGGCCTGAAGCTCAGAAATGTGCCGAGCAGAAGTAATGGCCACTAGGAAGAGTGTCTTCCAAGAAAGGAACTTTAAATCTGCTGTAGTTGCTGGCTCAAAGGGAGGCAGGGTAAGCTTCTCCAGAAGAAATTCAAGTCCCAAAGAGGGGCAGGAATGCGGATCTCAAATGGAGAACCCCTCTGAAGAAGGTCTCGGACACTTCCAACTGAACAAAAGTCCCGTCTCCCAAAGGGAATGTAGTAGGCTGAAATAGCGGCCATGTGGACCTTTAATGAGGAATGGCTGAGACCCAGATCGAAGAGGTGACGCATGTAGGCCAGGACTTTATTGGCTGGGCATAAGAAAGGTTCGAAGTCTTTCGAATTAGCCCAAATAGAATATAGTTTCCACTTCATGGCATAGGTGGACCTGGTGGAAGGCTTTTCTGGCCTCTACCAAGATTTCCGCTAACAGAGGAGAGACTCCGAAGTGGGCTATTGCTATGTCTGCAGGAGCCACACATGTAAATGAAGGGATCTGAGACCTGGATGAACAAGGGTCCCTGATCCTGGGTCAACAAATGTTGCAACAGAGGAAGAGGAGGTTCCTCTGAAAACTGTTGCAGAAGAGAACCAAACTTGCCTGGGCCAGTAGGGAGCGATGAGAATCTTTCGAGCTCTCTCCAATCTGAATTTGTTCAGGACCCTCGGAATTAAAGGAATGGGAGGGAAGGCATAAACGAATCTGTTCCTCCAAGTGAGAGACAGAGCATCCTGCCAAAAAATGTCTCACCTGGAGCGAGCGAGTAGAAGGCGGGAAGTTTTGCGTTTTGGGGAGAGGTGAAGAGGTCTGTCTGAGGTGTCCCCCATTGCTGAAAGATGTCGTTTACAACTTGTTGATCTAACTCCCATTCATGGGACCTGGCTGAGGACCGACTAAGTAGGTCTGCCAGTGTGTTTTCCATTCCCGGAATGTGAACCACAGTCAAGTGACGGTGATGCTGGGTTGCCCAGTACCAGACTCTCATCGCTTCCCAGCACAAAGGGTAGGAACGTGTTCCTCCCTGCTTGTTGAGATACCAGACTATGCACATGTCTGATTGTATGAGGAGATGACCCGGGAGGATGAAGGCGCGTAGAGCCTGAAGGGCATAAAAGACTGCCCTCAGTTCGAGCATATTTATTTGCAGATTTTGAACTTGGACCAGCTGCCCAGAGTCCTGCGAGACCAGAGATGGGCATCCCAGCCTTCTCCTGATGCATCTGTCGTCAACGTCTGGGAGAGGGGTTCAATGCAGAAGTGAACTCCCAGGCATAGGTTTTCCTGAACCATCCACCACTGCAAGTTCCTGATCATGGGATCGGAAACTAGTACCTCTTGGTCTAGATTGTCCATGGTCTGGTCCCATTGCGACCGAAGCATCCACTGAGAGATCCTCATATGTAGCAGAGTGAGTGGGACAGTCGGAATGGCAGCTGCCATTAGCCCGAGGAGGCAGAGGACTGACATGGCTGCCACGCTCCTGCGACCAGAAAAAAGATGGGCCTGAATCTGAAGGGTGTCTACCCTGTCTAGAAGCAAAAAGGCTTTGCCGGTGGTCGTGCCCAGAATCGCCCCTATAAATTGGAGGCATTGGCAAGGGACCAAATGGGACTTGGCCTGGTTGATGGTGATACCCAAGCTGGTGAAAACCTGCAGGGTAAGGGAAGGGAGTGCAGGAGTTCCTCCCTGGATAGGGCCACCAGGAGCCAGTCATCCAGGTACCGGAACACCTGAACTCCCTGGGTACACAGGTGGGCCGCTACCTCAGACAGGCATTTGGTAAACACTCGGTGGGGCCGAGGGAAGACCAAATAGGAGAGCCTTGAATTGGTAGTGGTCCCCCTGAAAGCAAAATCAAGGAATTTGCGGTGGGAAGGGCAAAAGGAGATATGTAGGTAGGCATCCTGCATGTCCAGAGTGCATAGCCACTGTCCCTGACGAAGAAGAGGTAGAAGACTCAGCAAAGAGAGCATTCTGAAGCATATGTACTCCACAAACATGTTCAGGGAGCGGAGGTCTAGGATAGGCCTCAAGATCTCCCGTCGTCTTTGGAACTAGGAAGAAATGTGAATAGTAACCTATTCCCCAAAGCGGAGTGGGGACTGACTCTATTGCCGCCTTCGAGAAAAGGGAGATGATTTCCTCTAGGTTCAGAGGAAAATGTTGCGGGGAGTAAGACAACTGAGGGGGGTGGTTTCTGCAGAAACTGAGTGTCCCGCTGATATCAACTGGAGCACCCAAGCATCTGACATTATCCTCTCCCAACCCAGCAGATGGGAGAATCTCCTCCCTACTGGTTCCGCTGGAATCTCCAGAGGCAGTGGGAGAGGCAGAGAGTCAGGAGGTGTGGGGCAGCGTAGCAGCCAAGGCTCCCACGGCTTTTTTGCTGGAGGGAGTCTTGGTTACTGGAGGGGCCCAGACATATGTTGGCCCGTTTACCCTGTGGTTTGTCAGTTTTGTCTACGAAAAGGATGCTGCTGTTCTTGAGGGGGCCTGTACATAGAGCTGACAGACTTTAGTGCAGTGCCCTTCTGCAGTTCGGTAATGATGTCCTTGACATCACCCTGAATAGCACCAAACCCCTGAAGGGAGCATCCTGAATAGCGGATTACACTTCCGGGACCAAACCTGATACATGGAGCCAGGCGTGACGTCATAGGCCTACGGCGAAGGCTGAGCTCCTTTCAGCTGTGTCCACTGCATCGTAAGCAACACAAAGCATATACGGATGAGATCCGCCACTTCCTGCTTAGTCTGACTCCGGAAGCGAGTCCAATTTAGATTCCACCTGACTAAGGATGGTCTTCTGAAAATCCCCCATATGTGACACATAATTAAGGGCCCTAATACCAAGGGTAGAAGAGGAATAGATCTTCCCGTATTGGTCCAGAAGCTGGGATTCCTTATCAGGCAGAGATGAGCTGAGGTGTTTGGGATTTGCAGAGCGGCGCTGATAACAGAGTCTGCCTTGGGGTGGAGGCTAAGGAAGTCTACACCCTCAGGAGCCTGATATAGCATGTCCGCCTTGCTCGGAAGGGGGGCCAATGCCGAAGGTGGTTTCCAAATGGCAGAAACAAGATCCGCGTGAGGCTCTATCCAGGGTGGAATCAACATAGGAGCACTCTCAGGTAGATCCAGATGAACAGCGAGTTTATTACACTGTGGGTCTGGCTCCACTGATTGCTACTGGTGTACCTCCTGGATTTTTCTCAATAACTCCAGAAAGGAGGAGTCCTTCAGAGGAGACTTTAAAGGAGTACTCTGCCTAGGGCGTTCCGGAGTACGTGGTTAGTCTTCGGGGTCAGAGCGGCCCATCTCCAAGGCCAAGTCAGAAGCATCTGATGGAGAGGAGGAAGACTTCTCCCTGTGAGGGGAAGGGACAGCCCCTCTTGGAAGTTCCCTGAGGCATGTATCCTCCCCTCCTCTGACACAAGAGGGCTCTTCTCTGGTGTCAGGAGGGAGTCCCCCGTCTCCAATGTAGGGGATCCTGTATAGGGTCCGGCGTCGGTAGACAACTCTCAACCTCTTGAGTGAGTTGAGCCTTGGCCTCAGCCCACCAGGAGGTCAAAGGCTCCTTCAGATCTGCCAGCGGCTGTGGAGTGGGTGGCGGAGGTGGAGGATATGGATATTGAGGATATCCATAGAAGTAGTATCCGTAACCCGACTGAATAGCCCTGTGTTAGGTACTGCGGCACTGGATATTGCAGCATTGGGTACTGGGGCACCGGATACTGTGGAGCCGGGTATTATGGCACCAGATATTGTGGTGTTGGGTACCCGGGTGCCAGGGGCTCCAATGGAGCAGAGGGACCTGGCAGGCCAGGTGGTGGTAACACTAGTCCCGCAGGCATCGGGCCCGGCATGGGTATACCTTTGACAGGGTCCAAAGGACCTGACGGAAGAATAGGCCTATCACCAGGTAAGGGACGCCGGATGGCGTCGGGACTGGTGTCTGAGGGTCTGGCATCAGGAGATCTGGTCCAGAAGGAGGGTTCCCTGATGGCAGCATCCCAGTATCCTCAGTGATGAACGGGGAAGGAGAATAATAATCCCTGGGGGTCAGTTAAGGAGACGCGGGGACCTCAGAGGGCAACTTGGAATGTTGCGAGGAGCCTGGGGGGTTTAACTGTTCCGTGGGGTCCAGCGCAGGCTTTTTGGGTGGGCATCAGTGGAACCAGCGTCTGACTTGTCGGCCAAATCTAGGTGGGCATAGGAGCCAGGGTCAGACTTATCAGACCCCTGCTAGAAGAAGCCCATGCAGGAGATGCGGCCTTGTCGGGTGGAGTTTTGGCTGGGTGCTCCCCCAAAGGGGTAAGTGACTTAGCAACCTTGTCCAGGCGAGCAACGGGACCGACATCCAACTTACCAGACCCGCTCTGACCCGAAGGCCACGTGGAAGAAGTGGCCTTCACAGGAACGGGGGCCTCCTTTGCCCCGGAAGCTCCCAAAGGGCCCGAGCGTGAGCCAGATGGGAGGGGTGATGCCTTCTTGGTACTAGGCAGAATAGCCTAGAGGTTAGAGGAATGAGGAGTGAACGAGCTTGGTACATCCAGCACACTACACCAGAGTTTGATTCTCACAATCTCCTCTTGCATACTGTGTGACTGAGCAAGTCACTTAACCGCCCAGTGCTCCCAGGTTGCCCCTGAAAACAGGCACTTGTGCCTAGTGGGCCTTACCTTGTTAACAAAGACTTCATAAAAAAACAAAAAAACAAAAAACACAAAAACCACCTAGACTGCCATCGTGGAGTGATCCCCCGGAGGAGACGTTATCTTAAGTGCCATGACTCCAGCCTGAGGCACGTCTGCTGTGAAAGCCAATTCCTGCTCCCGGTACTATTCCTTGTGTTTTTTCTTGTGACCTTCGGGGGAAGTGGACACCTGCCTGAGTTTCTTTAGCTCTTTTTCCATGGAGGCCATTTTCTCTTTTAGGATATGGGCTTCCAGGGACTACTGCCTTCTTTTGCGGGTAGCAGAGTATTTTTTTTTTTTTTTTTTTTTTTTTTTTTAAATTAAATTTCTGACAGTGCTGGCACTTCTCCATGAGGTGATCTGGGCCCTGACAGAAGAGGCACAAGGAGTAGCCGTCCTTGTATGGAAGTTGGGAACCACATGAGGCGCACTTATTCTTATGCGATTCGGAGGGCGTCGGGGATGACATGCACAGCGAATCATGAAAAAATATTGAAAAACAGAGGAAATAGGTTGAAATGTTCGAAAACTTAGGGACCAACGAATGACTGATGAGCGCTCTTCTACTGTGAGAAACTTTCACAAGCCGACAGCAGGAAAGAACTGGAAGACAGGCATGGGGGACCGCCCCTTTATACTGACGTCATATGATGCTTGTCATCTGACATGGGGGTTCCCCCACCAAAGACTGCAAGCTAGAAATTTTTCCGTGGGGTCCCGTTGCCTGGTGGGTCAGTCCTATATGTGAATACCTACTGCAAAAGCCCTCTCAAAGTAAAATCAGAATTTCCTCCCAAAGTGATCCAGCTGCCTTGACTCCTTATCAGGAGAGGTGCTCAGGTATCTTGGCTTACAGGACCTGTCATGAGCTGCTACAGTGACTACAGAGTCCACCTTGGAGTAAATACTAAGATGATCTTTACTCTTGGTCATTCTCTCTGTCTGGTCAGCCTTTCTGGCTACTGCCGACATTGAAGAGGGCATCATCCAAATGGTAGATGCTAGGTCTTCATGTAGTTCTAACCAAGGAGGTGTGAGAATGGGAGTTGCCTCCTGGATGTCCAAATGCTCATCCTGTCATTGGTACTTAGGGTTCTGAGCATCAGACTTCCATTAGTAGACCTCTGCAATCTTAAACTCAACAAAATCTCATTAAACTCCAATTTAATTTCAGCAGACTTCACACCTGGTTCACGTCCAAAGCTTTTGTACTCAGCTCCAAAAAAACTAAGTTCATGGTTTTCTCCAGCCACCGCAAACCCCTTGGCATTGACCTATCCTTCTGACTACCTTGGTAACTCCATTGAAAGAGTTGGTGAATTAAAGTACCTTGGCTTACTCCTGGATAGCCACCTCAATTTTGATGCTCACACTAGCCTCACAATCAAAAAAGACCACCAACTCCTCGGTATCCTCCACAGAATCAAGCATTACCTCAACAGGGAATCTAAATCCCTCCATCTCCAGCTTCCTCCTTGTCTGTAACTATGGTTCACTTGTCTGCCTCCCCCACCTCTCCATCAAAAATTTCTCCAGACTTGGAAGCTTCTATCACAACGCAATCTGCTTTGCCTCTGGTCTCCCTGAACTCGCACACCACTGTGACCTTCATAAGCTCACCAGTCTGCCCTCCCTTCAGGCCCACCTCAACTGCAAGCTGGCCACCTTCTTCAAACTCTCCCGTGGACTGCTCCCCGATTGCTTCACTTCTCTCTTCCAGACAGCCATCACCACAAGGACCACTAAACTGTCCTCCACTCTTTCACTGTTCCTTTCTGCTAGACCACTCAAGGCCAGAAAACACTCTTTATGGGACCCAAGCTCTTCAACTCTCCCTCCAGAACTAAAACTCTTCCTCCATAAATACCTTCAAACACAGTAACAGGAGACATTTCTCCCACCTGCCCTGCTCACAACCCTAATCTGGCTCCCCTTCTGCACTTTCCTCTCACTCTGGCTATCCACCTTAGGTACTTACCTTCTTTCTAGCACTTGTAGTATTGTTAATCCACCTGGGCTAGTTTTTAGATTGCACTCAAATTTTGTTTCCTTATTGTTAAACCCTCACCGAATGCTTAATGTCACCTTGTTAATTCACCAGGCTAATTCATAGTTTGCCCTTTAGTCTATATAATCCTAATTTTATGTACCATTTTATTAACTGTAACTGTTAAATGTTTTAGCCTATGTCATGTCTCAATTGTAGTATGTAACTGGACGTTTGTGTAAACAGGCAGCAATGCTTACATGCCTTTCCAGTATAACAAATAAAAATGAAATGAGGTCTGCAAAAGACTGGTCCTCAGGTGGGGATTTAGGAGATTCTTTAGGCCTAGGCTCCTCTGTGGGAGGAGTTTCAAACCCCAACCCTGCAGATGAAGGGGAGTCTGAATCAGAAGACTCCCAAGACTGGACATCAGGACGAAATATAGAAAATGATGGCAGACGAGGGATCTGTGGTCAGAGTCTGCCCAAGCGAAGCATCCCGGGACCTACTGTACACCAGTGTTCTATCCTCCTAGACACCCAGCCTAGCCCTTGCCAGTGTCAGGTGTTGTTCCCCTATACTTGTCCCACCCATGCTTAAAACTTGATACTGACTTTACAGCCACCACCTCAGGAGGTAATCTATTCCAAGGTACCACCACCCTCCGAGAAGCAACACTTTCTGATGTCCCTCGAACACTCCACCCTTCAATTTCCACTTGTGCCCTCTTGTAGGGGAACTGACGTTCCTGGTAAAAAGCTGCGCTTCTGGCACCTTGTTGATGCATTTAAGGAACCTGAAGGTCTCAGGTTCATTCTTGAACCCAGGTCGCTGGTGTGCCAGATGGTGAGGCATCCAGTGCATCAGCCCACCATACCACTGTTCTGGCTTTCACATCTTTGTTTCTTCTGTAAGTGAAGTACCCATGTCAGTGGTTTAGAATTTGAAAGCAATTGCGTTTACCATCTGTTTATTTATTCTCTTGATCTGTAATTGGGGTAACATGTATTTTATCTGCTGCATTTATGTGTTTTTACCATGGTAAGGCACCCTGAGCCTTTGGATAGGGTGCCAAATAGAATTGCCTTACCTTAAACTGCAAGCCCAGCTAACCACTTCATAATGTCTGCTACACAGGGTGCTACTGTTTACCTGTAAATCTTTGAATTGTCCCAAAATAAATTTCATTATCATGATAGCCAGCTAGAAATTCTTTAGAAAAGTTTTCAAATTAAACTTTTTCTGTTAATAATTAGAACCATCAATCACCTTCCATAGAGGCTGTGTCCCTTCCCTAAATTTATTTGTAATTGTTGACCAGAAAAAACACACTATGCTGTAATAGCTTGCTTCTAGATGCATCAGGTGGGATGGGGGTTACATGGACCTACAAACATACAAAATTTGCCAGCAGATAAAACCCTAGAGGTCTATGAAGTCTGCTGAAATGTGCAGCTAGCACCCTTTTAATTTTTTTGTTTTTGTTTTATTTAGTTGTTTAACCAGGAGTAGCACACTAAGCTGAAAGCTTTTTTACAGGAGCGACCTCTTATTCTGTAGCTGCCCTTCCCTTCCACCCTTCCCCTTCATTAACCCTCCACCTTGTCCTGTCCCATCCCCTTTTGAAGCAGTGCACTGTTCTACTGGATACCACTTCTGCAGGTAACTCATTCCACCCAGCCACCACCCTCTCTGTAAAAAAGTGTCTCCTCATCTCCCTCCCTCCAGTCTCATATCATGGCCCCTGGTGTTCCTCCCCTCCCTTACTTTGAACAGCCCCTCTGTACCGGTCTTGTTTATTCCTTTCATGTACTTAAAGGTTTCAATCATGTCCACCCTGTCCCTCCTCTCCTCCAGTGAGTACATGTTCAACTCCCTCAGCCTCCTCTCGTATAAGCTCCCCAGCCCCTTGATCATTTTTGTCACCCTGCGCTGCACCCCCTCCAGTAACTTAATGTCCCACTTCAGACACGGGCGCCAGTACTGCACGTGGTACTCCAGGTGTGGTCTAACTATTGACCTATGCAGTGGCAGAATCACCACCTCCCTTCTCGAGGATATACCCCTTGCAATACAACCCAGCATTTTGTTGGCCTTTACAGCTGCCTTCCTACATTGTGCCGAGTTGTTCATTGACCCTGAAATGAACACACCCAGATCATTCTCCTCCTCAGTCTGGGATAGCTGCGCTCTCCCCAGCTGTTAACTCCTCCTTGGGTTCTCAATCCCAAAATGCAGCACCTTGCACTTTTTGGCATTAAATCCCAGTTGCCAGGTGTCTGACCAGGTTTCAAGCTTTGCCAGATCATCCTGCCACCCCCCCCAGGTCATCCACCACTGCTCCTACCTTGGTATCATCAGCAAACAGACTAATCTTGCTCTTGATGTCCAATGATATGTCTGCAATGAATATCCCAAACAACACTGGTCCCAACACCGAGCCCTGTGGAACAGCTCGTCACTACCCTTGGGTGTGAGAGTTCTTCACCCACCACCACCACCCTCTGTTGCCTTCCCTGAAGCCAGTTGCCTACCCATCTCATCAGCTTTGCACCCACCCCTGTGCCTAACAACTTACTTCCCAGGCTTTCATGAGGCACAGAGTCGAATGCCTTACTGAAGTCCAGATACAGGACATCCACTGCATGGCCCCTGTCCAAGTTGCCTAGTTACCCAGTCATAGAAATCTACCAGGTTGGTTTGGCAGGATCTGCCCTGTATGAAGCCATGCTGCCTGCTGTCCTGTAGTCCTTTGACCTCTAGGAAGGCCACCAGCCTCTCCTTCAGGACAGTCTCCATTAGCTTGCCCATGCTGGATTGAGGCTCACTGGTCTATAGTTTCCCAGTTCATCCTTGGGGCCACTCTTGCGGAGGGGCACCACATAAGCCATCCTCCAGTCCTGAGGTACACACCCTGAATGTAGTGAGGCATTAAATAGTCTGCCAAAGGTCCTGCAAGGACCTCTGCCAGCTCCTTCAGTGCCCTGGGGTGGATGCCATCTGGGCCTGGTGCCTTGTCCACCCTCAGTGCCTTCAAACCCTCCCAAACTCTGCCCTCCATGATTTCCCCCCATCTGTCACCCCTCCCCCCGTTTCTGCCATTTCTCTCCCCTTGGGTGTCATCCCCCTCTTCTCTTTAGTAAATACTGAGCAGAAGTACTCATTTAGTGCGTCTGCCCTATCGCACCCTGATTCCACCCAACCCCTCCTTAATCCTTACAGCTCCTTTTCTCCCTGATGTACCTAAAGAAGTCCTTCTCCCCCTTCTTAATGTCTTGTGCCAGCCTGAGTTCCATAGATGCCTTGGCTCCCCTTACTGCCCTTGTCACCTCCTTCGATTCCGTTAAGTACTCGTCCCTGTCCTCCCCCCTCCCTGTTTTCTTGTACTTCCTAAAGGCAGCTCTTTTCCTCCTTACCTTTTCTATGACTTCCTTGCTCAACCAGCTCGGTTTCTTAGCCCTAGCCTTCTTGCTCTGGGCCTTGTAGCAGGTTTTGGTTGCCTCCACTATCCCCAGCTTTATGAGCTCCCACCTCTGGTTAGTGTCCATACTAGATTGAATTCTGGCCAGGTACCCTTTTACCACTTCCCCCATCCTCCCAAAGTCGGCCCTCCGGAAGTCCAGCACTCTTGTGCCAGATTCTACTCCTTCCTTGCCCATATCCAGTGTGAGCCATACTGAGTGGTGGTCACTCCCTGACAGCGGTTGCTCCACTGTAAGTTCTCTCACAAAGTCCCCATTTGCCAGCACAGAGTCAAGGGTATTTCCTAACCTGGTTGGTTCACTGACCATTTGCAGCAGGAAACTGTCCTGGAAGGCATCCAGCAGTACCTGTTGTTCTGTTCCTGGTTGTTGGGGTACTCCAGTCCACTCCTGGCATGTTGAAGTCCCCCACAATCACCACACTACCCTTCTCTCAGGTCCTCCTGATCTGTCCCGCTAGTTCCCGGTCTAACTCCTCCGTCTGAGATGGCAGCCTGTACACCACTCCCATTCTAAGAATCCTATTCTTGGAATCCTGGATTTGCATCTAAAGTACCTCCGTACTACCCTCCTCCCTTACACAATTCAGTCCTTCATTCACATATAGTGCCACACCCCCTCCTTTCCCAATCACCCTGTCACTAAGAAATAACCTGTACACTGGTACGGACAGGCCCCAGTCATTGTATTGGGTGGCCCATATTTCTGTGATGGCTGCAATGTCCACCTCTCCCTCTGCCATGAGCACCTGTAACTCTGCAGTTTTTCTCCCAAGACTGCTAGCATTAAGGGTAACCACCTTCCACCCTTCCCCCCCATCCTGCCCTCCTTTACTAGCACCACCAATAGTGCTTGCCATTTGTCCCTTGTCACTGTTATGGGGGTAAGCTCATATCATTTCCCAACCTGTGGTCTCTGCATGTCTCTTGCCCAATTGCCACCCCCTGCTCCTAGTTTAAATTCCCAACTTCCTCTATGTATTCCTCCATCCTCTGTTTCAACACTTTCTTTCCCTCCTCACTCAAGTGTAGTCTATCCTTGGCATATAGACTACTGTCCTCCCAGGTCCCTCCAACAGCCCATACCCTTTAGCACAACACCAGGTTCTTAGCCATCTGTTAAAGTCCTCTATGCTCAGCTTTCTTGTGCTTGCCTTGGGCACTGGAAGTATCTGAAAAAGTTACTGATCTTCCTGCCCCCTCATATAATTATCCTAGTTCCTCAAACCTCCTCTGGACTATATCTACTGTCTTGTCAGCCAGGTCATTCGTCCCAAGACGTACAATTAAATGAGGCTGGTCCCTACCCCTTCTAGCATATTTCAGAACAGATTTCCCACCCTTTCCGCTAGCATTGCATCCACCCAAATGCGACTATGCCTCTCCCCCTTGCTACCCCACCTGACTCCACTTAGTATTGAGTCCCCCAGCACTAAGATTCCACCACTCTTATTCCCTGCTTGCTTCCATTCATCTCTCTCTCATTTCCAGCTCCTCCTCTTCCTCCTGCACATTATTTCCCCCTGTTGCAATTCTCCCATCAGAACTTCCCCTCGCTCCGGACCAGGCATTTGTCAATTACTCCTCTAATTTCATCATTTCCCTCCTCCACCTTCTTCTTCTCTTGCAGTGCAAAACACTTTTCTGAAGACCCTTCACAAATGCTTGCTCCCTCTCTCTTCATAGTAACCTGTTCTCTCCTTTCCACTCCATGACTTTTGCCACTTCTTCGCCCCCCTTCCCCAAGCCCTTATCTCCTCCTTCCATTTGTTTTTTGTCTTCTGACCTGGTTTCCCCAGCAATTGTTCTTCCTGGCCTGGGCCCCTTTGTCTCCACTTCCCTTCTTTTGACCCTCTCCTCACCACTGTTGGCTTAAATCGCCTTCCCTCATCTCCCCTTCTTCCTCCCTCCCTCCAGTATTGGGCTAAACCCACCCCCAATCTGCCTTGCCCGTCTTCGTTCCTACTGCAGACCCTCACTCTCCTTTCTAAGTTTCTCTATGTGGTTGCACACTAAACATCCTCCCACACTCCAGGCAATTTTTAGAAAGATTGGTGCACTGCAATTGTTGCAGCCTACCACCCTACCCATTGCTGTCGTTGGCCACCAGCGACCCCCCGCCCCTCCATATGGAGATACCAAACACTCCCCCAAGTCTCCCCTCTCCCCCCCTTTATCAGTGCAAATCATTCTTTTCTTAATTTCCCTTACCCCCTTTGTTGTACATGTTTGGATAGACTGAGCAACTGCTTTTTATATTCCTATCCACACTCAGAGAGACTTAGAGTAGCTATTGCACAACCTTTTTCAAACTCCTACTCCACCTTTCCCCAATGCAATAGCAATGCAAAAAATTAAAAATGAAAGCTCCTAGATCTGCAGTTACTTCCCTTCCACTGAGATAGCAGTCACCTCTTCACTTGCTGCTGCTCCTTTCCTGGATGTCTGCTTCTGCTATGACAGGTGAATATCCTTTGCCCGTTTGAGGAAGTGATGTCAAAAGCTTGAGGAAGTGATGTAAAAAGCTCTGGTAAAAAAGGAAATCACAGACCAGGGGTAGGTGAGGTAAGGGGGTGGGACCAGCCCAAGTCTTCCAGGAACAATCAGATAGCTGAGGCCCCTGGTCAGACCATTAGCACCCGTCCCCCACTATGCACTAAACTTTGCAGCTAGTGAGGCTGGCAAAAATGAATCACAATTCTACTCAAAGCCCCCACAATGGGTTTGCTACCAAAAGAAACAGGACTCCAATTCAAACAGTTTCACCAACAACACATCAAAATAGAAGATATAGGTCTCAAATTCAAGGAATCAGCCCCAGTTAAATCACACCAGATAGGTTTTAAATCAGAAGAAATAGGCATCTACAGATGCAGCCTGCTACACAGTGAAACAAACAAGCATTTGTCAATGCCGAATGTTTGCTTGCTGGCATTAGCAGTGGTAGTGTAGAAGTTACAGAGCTGCGTAATAGGAATGGCAGTGAAGTATTGAACTGAAGCCAACCCCCACCACCACCCTGCAGAGAGTGACAGGCATTGGGGTGTGCCTTTGGTTCGTCAGGCATAACAGCCACGCCATTTCACCACACCCCACCCTGCAGACACTGACAAGTGTCACGGTGTTCCTTGGGGTCTTTGGCCCTTATGCGCACCCCATTCCATGAGGAAATATGGTGAGATGGGTGCGATATAGGAGAATGGGGTGAACTTGGGGCTGAAGAGTCCAAGGCATACCTCGATGCCTCTCACTGGCTGAAGGGTGTGGAATGGTATGAGCATTACAGGCAAGAATCCCAAGTCACACCCCTGATGCCTGTCATTCTCTACAGCAGGGGTTCTCAAATGGTGAGGCCAGCCTCCCTGAGGAGGCCCCAACCTGTTCCAGGGGAGGCTCAAGCAAGTCTGAAAAAGTACTGTATTTAAATTTTGAGTTTTATATATCTTGTGTGAAGAGATAATGCAAGTTGAAAGATAATAGTAAGCGGATTGTATGTATTTATTTATTTATTTACTAATAGTTGACAAGGGACGGTGAATGAGCCAAGGCGTACCCGGTAGGGAGTGAATACATTTCAAAAGGTAACTGCAAAACAATCAAGAAATATACAATGAGCAATAGTGCTAATACATATGAACAATAAATTAATGAGTGGTGGGAATTGATCAATTTGTAAACTGATGGAAGAACAGCCCAAATACAAGGCTTGAGCATAGAAGTGCTAAGAGCAGTAGCAGGAAGGAGCAAAGTAATCCCCAAGAGGTTGCTTAGGAGCAGGGATGGAGGGGGAAAGGCAAAGTATGTAGGAAGGTTATTTCATATAGAGAAGAAACAGCAAGTAGCCTGACCCACGAAGGTACTGCAACAAGGGGAAACAATGGTTCAAGAATTAAAACAGCAGAGCAAGTAGGCTGGCCTGGAGTGGTGGGCTTACAATAAGCTGAATAATATTTCTTTATTTTATTTATTTGTTATTCAGATAACACCTTTGAGCACAGGAGCTCTTTTTCAAAAGTTCCAAGTCAGTATAAGACGAAAAAACTGAATGTGAGCCAAGTACTCAAAGGGATTTCAATTTATTCATGGTGTACTGCGCAAAGTACAGTACACTATTTTTCTTTGGGGAAGCCCAAGATAATTTCACTTTTTGAGGGAGGCTCAAAATCCTTTCCATGGATTTGGGGAGGCTCAGAGTGACAAAGTCTGAGAACTATTGCTCTACAGGGTTGGGCGTTATGGTTGGAAACCCTATTACTTCAGGCATTCGTTGGTATTTTCACTCCAAATTTTCAACATGTTTTTTTTGTGACCCCACCTCATGAACAGTGGCAATATCAGTTTGGTAGCCTAAAGCTGCTTATGCACAGCGACTAAGGCATTTAGCACCACAGGTGCAAAAACATTCCGAACAGGATGTAAAAAATGACAGCTGTACTGTTCATGGGGAGGTGTAAAAAATGGCAATGTTGCAAATCTGTAGTAAAAATATTAAAAAAACTGGTGAAGTCACGAACGTACATAGAAACTGTGCAACGCACACTGTAATATAATTAGGTTGGGGATTTTTTACAGCAGATTGTCAACTCAGGCATTTTGGTGCCTCCGATCATGAACAGTGTCACTGTGATTTTCTTTATCTGTCCCAAACAATGATTTCCCACAGCGACCACGCATCTCTGCGCTGAAAGTGTGAAAACACATTTCGGCCATGTTGTGAAAAATGACAGCTGTACTGTTCATAAGGAAGTGTGGAAAAATGCCACTGGTGAAAATCTGGACTGAAAATATTACAAAGTCATGAACTTACGAGGGTGCATGGAAACTGCGCAATGCTCACTCGTGACAGTCATTTTATGGACTTTTGTCACCAAATTTTCAACATAGCCATTTTAAGACCTCTGCCCATGAACAGTGTAACTGATTTTCTTAATCTGTCCCAAACATTGCTTTCGCACACCAACAGGACCATTGTGCGCTACATGTGTGAAAACACATTTTGGGAGACATATGAAAAATGGCAGCTGTACTGTTCATAAGGAAGTGTAATAAAATGGCAATGTTGAAAATCTGGAGTGAAAATATTAAATTCGCAAACTTACGAGCATGCATAGGAACTGCGCAACGCATGCTCGTAAAAGTCATTTTTAGAAATTTTTCCACCAAATTTTCAACACAGCCATTTTAAGACCTCTGCTCATGAACAGTGTCACTGTGATTTTCTTAATTTGTCCCGTACATTGATTTCGCACAACGACTGCGCCATTGTGCGCTACATGGGCGGAAACACGTTTTGGGTGAGATGTGAAAAATGACAGCTGTACTACTCATAAGAAGGTGTGGTAAAATGGCAATGTTGAAAATCTGGAGTGAAAATATTTAAAATTGCTAACTTACAAGCGCAAGTATAGGAACTGGCGCAACGTGACGTCAGAAATAGTTTATTTTTGGAATTTTTCCACCAAATTTTCAAAATAGGCTACTTGGGAGCCCACCTTATGAACACTGGCAGTGTTGTCTTGTTAATCAGTCCCGAAAGGTGATTTCGCGCAGTGAATGCAAAAATCACCCTTTGGGCCCGAATAACACCATGACAGTGACAGTATTCATGAGAAGGGGTCCCAAAAACCCCATGTTGAAAATTTGGAGCAAAAATTCCAAAACATGCCCGAGATATGCAACAAAGTTGAAAAAACCCTGTCTATCCCATTATACAGCTTACCGGCATTTCCTCAGTTCACGGTCGGCTTTGAAGAGTGCAGACGTGTTCCCGGTCCACCGAAGATATCGCGCGGACTCCAGAGGTAAGTATGGGGTGGGGGTGGGGAGGCAGGGTGCACAGTGGTGGGTGCGGTTGGTGGGGGGCAGGAGAGACCGCGGGGCCATTTTTTCTTTACAGGTTTTTTTTTTTAAATGACGCGGGACGCTTGCTACGCTTGGGGTGGGCCTCAGCATGGCACAAGGACAGCTGGTTGGGGCGTGGAGCCAACATGGGATTGGGCACCATCTTCAGCCATAGCAACTTTGCCATGCTGGGTGGGCTCCAGCGTGGCACTCTGTGCCTAGGGGGAGAGCAGTGGAGCCGATGGGATTGGCACCCCGCCCGCCATAACAACTTTTGCCATGCTGGGGTGGGCTCCCATCGTGGCACTCTGTACTTGGGGGTGGAGGACAGTGGAGCCGGCGGGGATTGGGCACCCCTGTCGGCTATACTGATGAGTTGCCACGCTGGGGTGGGCACCCAGTGGCATGTGAAGGCTTTGGGGAGCGCAGCACAGCCGACGGGATTGGGCACTCGGCTATACAGTGTGTGGGGGGCAGCACGCAGTATGCGGCGTGTGTGTGTGTGTGTGTGTGTGTGTGTGTGTGTGTAGGGGAGCTGCGCAGGCAGGCGATGTCTAATCGCTGCTCACTGAAGCGTAGCTCCCCCTTTCAACTGTACGCCACTGCATTTTGGAGCCGTCATAGACAGCTCCAGCATGCATTGGAGGACTGGGGCCATGCCTACCAACACACTGACTGAATTGGAAGAGGGGGTGACACCTCCGAAAACTCGGATGATGGCACTATGTTTCTTGCACATGTGTGCAAGCAAACATAATGAGTCCACTTATAGCTTCCAAAACAGGTTTCAAAATTCCAACAGCCCCAAACAATACCATGCTAGTCCCTTAGAAGTAGTAAGAAAGAAAAGAAAGAAATAACCTACCAAGTAGAATCCACAAAAAACAATGTAAAAAAAACAAGAAGAAGCTACTGTACTGTAACAGATCTGATCCTGTCCCCTTCTAGTTCCTTCTGAGAAGCCAAAGCAAACAAGACCCATCTTATTTATGGTGGAATGCTGGCCATGACACTGGAAACTTGCTCTCTTTTTGGATAAGTACCATGGGATATTTAACTTCCACCTGGACAGTGACCACAGATGTAGACAGGACCTTAGTTAAGCATCTCATCTGAGGGACTGCAGTACAACCCTTGTACTGCCCTATAATGTCAGTTATGGGTATTAACAAATTTGGGGCAAGAGCCTGTGACATTGCAATTTTCCAGCCCCAGAGACAAGCATGTACCTACTGAGCCATTAACCCCATTTAAATATACAATGTATTCGCACTGTAACCCTGCTGAGATGCCAGATCCCATATACAATGGAGTACTGTTAAGCCCCAGCTTTACAATGGAGGGGACTGAAGTGCAGGGAAATCAAATGACTTACTCAAGGTTAACATTGAGTTGATGACTTTTCTGGGATTTGAACCAGTCTCTCCTTTTTCACGGCCATCTGCACTAGCCAGTGAACTACACTGCAGGGAGGAGGCAGGAAATTACCACCCAGTGAGCCTCACTTCTATTGTGGGGAAATTAATGGAATCATTACTCAAACAGAGGATACTAGCATTCCTTGAAGCCCGTGAACAACAGGATCCCAAACAGCATGGGTTTACCACAGGAGATCCTGCCAAACAATCAAATTCTTCGACTGGGTTACAAAGACAGTAGATGATATATGGGCAGAGGGCAGTTGATGTAGTCTACCTGGACTTTAGCAAGGCCTTCACCTCTGTCCCACACAGAAGGCTGATCAAAAAATTAGACATGGGTGGTACCGAAAATGGTAGCATGGGTGAAAAAATTGACTGCAAGGTAGAACACAGAGGGTGCAGGTAAATGGCACACTATCAGCAGAACTGAGTAACCAGCAGGGTGCCCCAGGGCTCTGTACTGGGGCATCTGCTTTTCAGTATATTTACAGCAGACACAGCAGGAGAGCTCAAGGGAAAGGTGCATCTATTTGCAGATGACACCAAGATAAGCAATCAAGTAGACTTTCCAGTAGGGCAAATGAACATGGAAGCTGACCTTAAGAAGCTGGTGGTGTGGTCTGTAGCATGGCAGCTGAACTTTAATGCCAAAAATGCAAAGTCATGCATACAGGGAGGGGAAGCCCCCCCCCCCAAAAAAAAAATTACTTTTTGGGGGGAGAAAAGCTAGCTACAAACCAGGCAAGAGCATGACCCATGGGTCATTATATCAGATGACTTAAAAGTGAGTAGACAATGTGAGAAGGCAGCACTCCAGGCCAGTGGCATGCTGGGATGCACTGGGAGGGAAATCACTAGCCAGAGAAGAGAGGTCATATTACCACTATACAGGGCACTTGGCCACCCCCACCAGGAGTACTGTGTCCAGTTCTGGCAGCTACACCTTAAAAGGGACATTGACAGAACAGACAGTGCAAAGGAGGGCAACAAAAATTATACACTGAATGCACACAATTCTGCATGAGGACAGACAGGGAATTGAACATGTGCTCTCTGGAACAAAGGAGAGGTGGGACATGATAGAGTCCTTCAATTACATCAAGGGAACAAACAAGGTCCAGGTTAAGGAACTGTCCAAGGCAAATGAAGGAGGCAGAACCAGGGGTCATGATCTTAAATTGAAAGGAGGCAAATTCAAGACTAACATTAGAAAGTTCTTTTTCACAGAAAGGATGCAGGATGCCTAGAACAGCCTGCCGGCGGAGGTAGTGGGGGCCAGAACAGTGGTGGGGTTCAAGAATGCATGGGATAAGCAGAAAGGTATAATTCAAATGAAGGAGTAGAAGGGAAGGGGCAGTAGAAACATACACCATGGGCAGACTAAATGGACCTCGAGGTCCCCTTCTGCCGTCACATTCTATGTTTCTATATCCTCTCTCCTAGTCTCTAGCAAGTATGATTTCAGAGCCCCAAGCCTCTCTTCACAGGCAATTTCCTGAAGTCCCTTCTCTGGACCACTTCCAGTCTATCAATGCCCTTTCTTAGGTGAGGCCTCCAGAATTGTCGAGAGTTCTCCAGACAAGGCCTCACTAATGACCAATAAAGTGGTAGGGTCTCCTCCCTGTCCCCGCTGTCTATCCTACTGCCAATGCATCCCAACACCCTGCTGTAAAGCCTTACTGCACAGACTGCTGCTTGAGGTCATCCCTAATGACAACTCCCAGATCACGTTCTCAACAGAGAAGCTCAGCTGTACTCCATTTAGCCAGCATTCTTCCTTGGGGTTGGCCATATCCAGGTGCATCACTTTACAATTAGCACTGAAGTTTAACTGCCATATTTGTGACCACCTTTTGCAACTTCTTAAGGTCATCCTGCAGATGTCCAACTCCCTCTACACTATCTACTCTTCCGCAGAGTTTCATGTCCGCAAACAGGGTGATGTTGCCACTTATGCCCTTGCTGATGTCACTAATGAATACATTTTAAGAGGACAGACCCCTGATGCACACCACTAGTGACCTGCCTCTCGCTGGGGATGAGAAGGTTCCCAAGAGTCATGAAGGCTTTGACAACCCTGCAGAAGGCTCTTTTGGCAGGTATGTCGGCTGATGTGTCCAGCGTAGGGGTAAGACCTGCGTAACATCCCTTGGGGGAGGGGGTGGCAACTATCCAGCTCTGACAAGCTGTAACTTGGTCTCTGACCACCAGGATTGCAGAACAGCGTGGAGGTCCATCTGAGAAGGCTGGCAGGCAGGTGGATATCCTGAAGAAAACCGAAGTCTGGTAGCCCGGTGTATGGTACGTATACGCCTGGTAAAGGGTAAGCGGGCAAATATTGCAGTGTTTGAGCCTGATGGCAGGTAGCCCAGAGGAAAGTATGTTGGTGAATGGTGTGGCATCCGATGACCCAGAGTGGACCCAAAGGAGGACCCACAGCCAGCCTGAAACCTGGCCCCAAAGGACCCGATAAAACCAGGTCAGATACTGGACCAGCAAGAGGCAAGCCTGGCATTTGTGGATTCAGCAGGTGTGGGCCCATAGGATTACCTGGGCATTCCAATGTCAGGTACGGAGGCAAGCAGGGGAAGGAGTCGCCAGACTGACAACCCCTATCCTCCATGCCTCAATGACCTGGGAAGGGTGGAGGAGGCTCTTCCAAAGGAGAGGAGGGGGTGACCCAACTAAGGAAAGCTGTGATAAGTTGGACAACTGGACAGTCTGGGCCTTCGCCAGACCCCCAATGTGAGTTGACCAATCAAGCAGAACAACAACTGGCTTATCGATCGTGGCTAAGTGGGCAGAGACCCTGTAGCCTCACTTCACAGCCTGGGCCAGGCGCTTAGAGAATCCAATGAGCGGCTTACCAGTCCTGCCAGGCAACTTAGACGTGCCACTAAGAGAGACCCAAGAGCGGCAGAAGCCTTGGGACATTGCCAAGGTGGCCATGGCCACTGTAACTGGAGGTGGCAGGGGATCCAAGGGCTGCTCTTGGGAAGGTGAAGGCTTGGAAGCAGCAAACTACCCGGAGGAAGAGGGCTGCTACTCACTCAAGGGTGGTCGTGGGTGAGAGGGGGACCAGTCTTGGTCCTGGTGCTTTTCTTTATCCTTTTCTTATGTTTGTGCAAGTCAGTGGGAGAGGAGGAAGTGCTTCTGAGTTTCTGGAGCCCTTTCCATCATGGCCATTTTTTTGCTTTAATAAAATGTGCCTCTATGGTCTGTTGGCGACACTTCCATGTAGCCTTGTTTAAGCCGGAACAGGCCTTGCAATTCTCAACCTTGTGCTCCAGGGCCTAGGCAGAGGGAAGAGTTATGAGACTCTGCAGGAGATGGCGACATGGACAAACTACAAATATAACTCGAAATACAAAACTGATACTCATCCGAAGAAAAGCAGTTGAACTGCAGCGACGATATCTGTAAGGTCAGACGGGTTCAGGTAGACAACAGGAAAGAACTGGAAGGCTGGCATGGGGAGTGCCCACTACATAGTGTCATGCTGACATCTGTCACGTGACTAGTGGGCAGTCCCCCGGACACTGTTAGCTAAATCCATGTGGTCCAGATGGCAGGGGCACAGTCCTCAAGGTGATTACTTGCTGCAAGAGCCCTCTTAAAGTAAGATGTTCCTACGTTCAGCAGAAGTTCCAAAGCCTCCCGCCCTCGGGCTCTCCTTGGCCAGTTTAAATGCTTGCTGCTGAAGCATTTCAACTTCTCACCAAGGGCCGAGGACCCCCTTCTCGGACAAATGCAGGCCATCCTTCTTATATAGGCTCATATAGTACAGTTACTTAAGAACTTACCGTAACAGTAGATCGTCGAGAACAGCTCTTGCAGCAGGTTACACCATTTGGACTGAAGCCGGCAGGCGCCAGGACCCCACGGAAATTTTCTAGCTAGCAGTCTTCAGTGGGGACCGCCTCAGACATCGATCCCGCCCCCGGCATAGTACATAAGGAGGCGGTCCCCCCATAATCCTCAGTTCTCCCACCAGAGACTCACGGCTGCTAGATGACAGAAGAGGAGACAAGATCCGCCACCAGTTGGCAAAACAAGTAAATAGGAATGTCCCATCTAATGAGATGGGGGCACTGACTATGACCTACCTCCAGCGGGGATGGTGGGAGGGAAGGTACCTGCTGCAAGAGCTGTTCTTGAAGATCTACTGTTAGGCAAGTTCTTATGTAACTGTACTATCTTACTTCAAGATACAGCTCTTGCAGCAGGTTACACCATTAGGACTGATTTCCGAGCAGTAGTGGCAATCATGCACCATTGGGAGGAGGAGGAAAGGTAGATAGCTCGAGGTAACTCGAGCCTAGGACAGAAGTCCCTGAAGGACAGCTAGACCAAACCTCGCTCTTCACTGCGATGCAATGTCCAGACTGTAATGCCTGATAAAGGTATGCACAGAGCTCCAACTGGGTGGGTCATAGGCCCTTATCTGCCGACACTGTCTATGTATCTATGTAGCTGCAGCGCAAATAGCTGAGGTGGAGACATTCTTTAACGCCACAAAGGAAGTAGCCACCCTTCTTGTGGAATGACCCTTGACCGCTCCTGGTAAGAGTTTATTGCGCTTCTCATAACAGAAAGTAATGCACTGGATGAGCCACCTAGAAAGTGTGTTTGTGGAGACAGGAGCTCCCTTCATCCTGTGAGCAAAGGAGACGAAAAGTTGGTCCGACTTTCGGTGCCGTTTGGTTCTGGTCAGGTAGTATCTGAGGCACCTGTGCATGTCTAGGGTGTGCAGAAGAGCTTCTCCTCGATTAGAGTACCTTGGAAAATACACTGGTAGATCGATATCCTGATTAAGGGTGACAACAGACCACCTTAGGCAAAAACTTTGGGTTTGTCCTTAGGGATACCCTGTCCTGGTGGAAAACCAAATAAGGCTCTCTGCACATGAGAGCGTGCAATTCCGAAATGTTTAGTTGCAGTTACTTCTGCCAGAATAACATTTTCCAAGAGAGAAAACGTAGCTTGCAATCTGTGGCTGGTTCAAATGGTGGCAGCGTGACCTGCTCCAGGACAAAAGGTAAGTCCCAAGGAGGGAATGGATCTTTAATGGGAGGCCTAAGGTGGACACCCCTTAAAAAGGCATGAGTCATGTCCAGCTGGACCACCGTCCGATGGCCTACAGGGGCATGGTAAGCAGAAATGGCACAAAGGTGCACTTTAATCGAGGCGTAAGAGGGAAAGCAGGAAGTCCAGAACCAGCTTTTCTGGAGAGTCTTAACTGCGGAAAGCCGCACGCTTGAGCCCACAAACAGAAACTGCGCCATTTCATGGCATAAGTTGCGTGGGTAGCCAGTTTTCTAGCAGCACAGAGTAAGTCTGCCACTTCTTGCGAAACCCCATATCGCATCATGGCTATGTCTCTAGGAGCCAAGCATGCAGGTTCCATGAGCACAGGTCCGGATGGACTAATGAACCTGCCTCCTGAGACAATAAATGGGAGCTGACTGGGAAAGGAACTGGAGGTTCCCAGGATAGCTGGTGCAAAAGAGGGAACCAAATCTGTCTGGGCCAGAAGGGTGCGATCAGAATGAGCGCTGCTTGCTCCTAGCGAAGTTTTAAGAGAATTCTCTGAATCAATGGGAAAGGAGAAAAGGCATAGAGGAATCTGCCCGCCCAGGAGAGGGACAACGCGTCTCGTCAGAAAACACCAGGCCCTGGATCTAGCAAGCAAAAACTGGGTAGTTTTACGTTAGATAGGGACACAAAAAGGTCCAATTCTGGAGTACCCCATCTGTGAAACAGATCCTCTGCCACCTCCTGCAGAAGTTCCCATTCGTGGACTCTGGCCTGAGAGTGGCTCTGGCTGTCTGCAATGGTGCTGTCCACTCCTGGGACATGAACTGCAATTAGGTTTGCGCTGTGTTGCAATACCCACTCTCATGGCCTCCCTGCAAAGCAGGTAGGAGCGAGTGCCTCCTTGTTTGTTGAGGTAATACATCACTGCAGAGTTGCCTGTAACAGAAATGTACACAGTGGAATCTGACTGGAAGGCCTGCAGAGCGTAAAGGACTGCCCTCATTTCTAGGATGTTGCTGTGGAGAGGAGACTCCTGGGCTGACCACAGGCCCTGAAACCGAACACCGTCGAGGTATGCTCCCCACCCGAGCCCTGAGGCGTCTGTGGAGAGAGTCACAGTCTGGGACGGCACTGTGAAGGGAACCCCTGCATAGAGGTTCCCTGGATGTAGCCACCATTGCCAATCTCAAATTACGATTTTCGTGATCCGGATTAGATGCTGCAGATGTTCTTGCCTTTGGTCCCATTGCACCCGTAACATCCACTGGGTTGTTCGCATGTGGAGACGGGCTAGTGGGACTGTTGCAATGGCCACAGCCATGTGTCCAAGCAGGCAAAGGACCAGTCTGGCTGGGACGGTCTTCTTCGCTGACAATTCCCTGATGAGGGATCCGATGTGTTCCGCTTTGTCTGTGGGAAGGAAAGCTTTCCCTCTGACGGTGTCCAGAACTGCCCCGATAAACTGCAGCTTCTGAGACGGAACCAGGTGTGACTTCTCATAGCTGAGGAGAATACCCAGTGATTGAAAAAGAGGCTGAGTGCAGTGAATAGCGGTCAAGGCCTCCCAGGAGGGCGCCATGAAAAGCCAGTCGTCCAGGTATGGGAACACGTAGCGGCCCTGTCTCCTCAGAGAAGCAGCTACGACCGCCATGCACTTCGTGAATACATGAGGTGCCGATGACAGCCCGAAGGGAAGAGCTCGGAACTGATAATGGCGGCTCTCAAACTAAGTGAAGGAACTTCTGGTGCGCTTGAGCAATAGAAATATGCAGGTAAGCATCCTGCATGTCCAAAGATGCCAGAAAGGCGTCCTGCTTCAGCATGGGAATTAGGCCCAGAAGGGTCACCATGCGGAAGCGCTTGTAAGTGACCAAAAGGTTGAGGTCGCCGAGTTCCAGTACTGGACGGAGGTCCCCTGTTTTCTTTGGAACCAGGAAGAAGTGAGAATAACCCTAGTCCTCTCTGGTTCTCTGGGACATGCTCTAAGGCTTCCTCTTCCAGAAGCGCGAGGACTTCCTGCTGTATGAGCAGGGCATGCTGACCCGAATAACGGGAGAGCAAGGGAGGTCTTGTAGGTGGGCTGCCTACAAACACTAAAGAATGGCCTTTTTTGACCAGCTGCAGAACCCACCTGTTGGTGGTAGATTGCTACCCTGGAAAGTGGCGCGCGATGCGACCCCCCGACTTTCTTTTCCCCGTTGATCCTGGGAAGGGCCGGGAAGGAGTCATGCTGTGGCAGCATTTGACCCGGCAGGCTGGGCAGACTTTGAAAATCGTTGGCCTCTGCCTGGGCCTTGCGTGTGAAAGTGCCCTCTGCTGATCGAAAACGTGGCTGTTGCCTTTGTAGCCAGCCACGAAAATGGCTCTGGTTCCTACAAAAGGAACTAGGCCGAGACCTGTACATAGCTTGTACAGATTGGCCTGCCTTCCCTGCGTCCTGGAGTTTGGTGATCACTCTCGGAGGCTTCACCAAAGAGGACCGCGCCGTTATAACGGACGTCTAGGATGTTTTTCTGGACGTCCTGGGTAAATCCGGAGACACAGAGCCAAGAGTGTCTCCGGAGACAAACACCTGAGGCTGCAGCTCTGGCTGAAGAATCCGCAGAATCATATGCAGCTCTGAGCACTTGTGTGCCCACATCTGAACCTGTGTGGAGGTGGTTCAAGAGTTGCTCCTTGTGATCACCATCGGGCATCTTCTCAACCAGGTCCTGACCCTGTTCCCACAGTGCATTCTGGAACAGGACCATGTGGGTCAGATAGTTCAGTGATGTGATGGCGCAAGTCGCAGCCACGTACGTGCACCTTCCCAGGACGTCCAATTGCTTGGATTCCTGGTCTGGTGGCTGGGTGCTCAAATGCTGAGGTCTCGGAGACCGGTCATGCGAAGCAGTGATTACCAGGGAATCAGCCAAAGGATGGTTCGCCAAATACTGGTTCTCCCTAGGGGCCTCGTATAGGTGGTCAGCCTTCTTCGGCACTGCAGGAGTGGAATGCGGACGTTTCCAGGCAGCCTTGGTAACATCCACGAAGGTATCCACCAAGGGCAGCACTACCACAGGCTTCAGGTCTTTTTGCCGAAGGTAGCGGGCAAGGAGTTGTCACTAGGGGTCAAGCTCCTCAGCATCCCACCTCATGTTCTCCTGGATGTGCCTCATGATCTCCGTGAAGGAGGGATCATCCGGAGGACACCTGAGAAGGTCGTGTGGGTCAGGAGAGAGAATGCTGAGAGGAGAAGGTGATCTGGAACACTCCGAAGTGTCCAACCTGGAATCCGACAGAGTGTACCGGCGTCGTCCAAGTCTCTTTGGGCTGGGTAACCTTGAGGGGGATTTGGAGGCCTTCTTTCCTAAGATCTACCCCTAGGAGGTGGCATCTGCTCCTTGCGGGATGGAGGTTGTCCTATGGGCCCCTTAGGTGGAGGAGAGGGCATAGTCGGTGAAGGAGTGGGTGGAGCTGGATTAGGTGTAGGATGATGATGTGCGGGGACCACATCTTTGATGGTGTCCCACCAGAAGGTAAAAAGCTCCTACCTCTGCCAGATTCATACCAGATGACGGGTCTGGCGCCAGTGGCTTGTCGCCAGGGTCGGGAGTTGGGTCCACGGGGGTCTCCTGCTCTGGGGAAGGTTCCCTTGGGAGCCCAGCATCTAGTGTCACCTGCCTGGTATTCAGGATGTGTGGCGTCCTTCTCGGTGGAGGCCCTCTGACCGGCGTCTGCCGGCGAGGGGGGTGCGGTCCTCTTCTCTGGGGTAGCCTACCTCTGTCCCCTGGCTGATGTCTTCGGAGGCGAACACCTGGCCGGCGACAGCTGTCTGGGTGTCGTCTGCTCCTGGGAGCGCCGGTGATGTTTGGCCGACGTCGGCTGGGCTGAGGTCTGGTCAGACGTCCGTTTAAGGGACATCAGGTCCTTGGTTTTACAGGATGCTGGATCCAAACCTCGGGTGGCTGGGAGACTGACCTGATGGTGCCCCGGCGACAGGAGGAAGATTTATGGTGCTCCCCTGACTTCGACGAGGCCTTGGAAGAAGTAGAGGAGGCCAAGGGCCTCGAAGTCTTCAGAGGCTGAAGAGAGGAGGAACTGCTGGATGACCTGACCTGGACTGGGAGAAGTTACAACTGAGCCCTGGAGGGAGAGTGGTCCGATTTTGAGCTGGTGCTTGGGAAGTCCGAGGCCCTCGCAGGAGACCGGGACCTTTCCTTTTCCCGGTGCTTGTGGGTTTTGCTCCAAGGCTCTCCCCGGGAGTAAGGTTCCTTGTCCATGGTTTTGAGTTTCTCTTCCAAGAGAAACACTTGAAGTGCCTTCTTGCGGCATATCCCGGTGCGACTGTTGAAGCCCTGGCAGGAGGAGCAGGCCTTGGTGTTGTGGTCCGGGCCTAGGCAGCGCATGCAGGCTGACTGGAGATCCTTAAAGGGGATCTGTTTGCCGCAGGCGCACTTCATATGGTGAGACTCTACAGAAGTGGTTGGAGAGGACATCAATCGTTCAGAATTCGAAAAGTAGACGAAAATAGTCATAGTTCTTATGGTCATTGCACGCTAGAAAAGGAGACAGAAGGGCCGATACTGGCAAGTTGACGGCGGGAAAATAGCTGAGGATTATGGGGGACCGCCTCCTTATGTACTACACCAGATGTCAGGGGGCGGGACCGACATTGGAGATGGTCCCCACTGAAGACTGCTAGCTAGAAAATTTCCGTGGGGTCCTGGTGCCTACCGGCTTCGGTCCAAATGGTGTAACCTGCCGCAAGAGCTGTCCAAGTATGGCCCCAGTCATCCAGCTGCTCCCTCCTATTTACCTTAGTTATCCTATGATCTACTCCCCATCCCTCCCTGCAGTGCTTCCTGGGATGCACTTTACTTCCGTCTCTCCCCTGCTAGGTGTCCCCAACTCCACTCCCCAGACAATAGAGTCCCCCATTAGAACCTCCGGGGTCCCCTGCCTCCCTTCCCTGGGGCTCCATCCTGCTGAACCCACCCATCCTCATCGGTCCCAGCCTCTGGTTCCTGAGTGGGGCTTTCCAGTTCCTCCAAAAACTGTAGGAGTTACTAAGCAGGATTGGTTAGGAATGTGATTTTGACCACCCCCTCATCCTACCAGAGCCCACTGTGGTCCAATCACTTCCAGGCATCATTGGTGGATCAGGGTGTGAACCCGATGGTCTATGGGTGGGGGTAGATGCTGCCTGCAGCCTGGCCAATTCTGCTCGGAGACAGGCAACCTCCTCCCCTCAGCCCAGAGAGGTGCCTGCAGATAGGACAGCATCACAGCCTCCACAACTTCTCCCTGAAGAGTGCTACTACACAACTACTGCACTACTCCCATTATGTCAGTTTCCCTCCTCAAATCTACTGCCTGCTTAAGACACCTATTAGTTATTTTTCAGTTTTTGCTACCTCCTGTACGAGTGCAGGATGTTGCAAGGCCCGATGGGACCTACCCTATAACTGTAGGCCAAGCCCTGGGGTGAGTGGGTTGCAGGGTGGGATTACACCACAGGCTGTGGTGTCCCAAAAAAGTCAAGGAGTCCTCTGGCAGTGGCTCCTCACTCCATTCACTGCGGACCAGACAGCCACAGCCAATTACAAATTTACCAGCTAGAATCTCTCAATGCTGCCCAAACTAAATGGGGGAAGCACACCGAAAAACAAAGCTCTAAACTGTTTGAAATGTTAATTACTTGGGAATCCTGTCATTTGAGTTCTTTCAGAAAGCCTTTTAGCCCTGGGGCCGGAGTGCAATTACTGCTGTGACTTTTCCAAGCAGCTTCTCTGTGGGTGGGTTCCGCTGAAGAGGACCCCTGCAGTTTTGAGTGAATTTGTGGGCATGTACAAATGCTTTGAGCGTATAAAACTGCCAAGTACAAAGTTAATTTGCTGTTTGCCTTTGGGTTCTACTGGTACCTAGCAAGGAGCACATCAATGTTCAATGCATGGTTTGCTGGTGCTCAGCACAAGAGGTGCATTTTGGATCATCTTCAGTAGCCAGGAGTGCCCGAAAGTCCATAACTTGTTTGTAATTTCAGAGAAAGTCTGGCTTTGGCCAAAATTGAGATGACCACTCAATCCAGGTTGCAGAAGGACCCATCTGCCTACAGGTTTTGGGGTAGTAACAGTTCACCCAGTTTGGTCTGCTTACGAAGTGCTAAGTCTAACATGTTTCTATACAAGAAAAATAGCAGGACAAGAGGACACAGCATGCGATTTAGAGGGAGGCTGATTAAGGGGTAATGTGAGGAAGTTTTTTTTCACAGAAAAATGGATGATGGAACAGCCTACCTCAGGAAGTGGTGTATATGAATACAGTGCAGGGCTTCAAACAGGCAAGGAATAGGTATAAGGGAACAATACAGGGGAGAAACAGAATTGGATAGCAGATCAGGACCGCTTGGCCCACCTAGTCTGCCCATTTTCCTAATCAACTGATAAGCTGCAGATCCTAGTTAACCAACAGCCTACTTCCTCCTACCCCCACTAGGACTGCCTTATGCTTGTCCCATGCATTCTTGAATTCCCCTGCTGTTCTCTACTCCACAACCTCCTCAGGAATATTTTTCCATGCATCCACAACCCTCTCAGTGAAAAAAAAAAAAAATGCTTCCTCCACATTACCTTCAAAATACCCCAATCTTTAACTGTGCCCCCTTGTTCTTGCACATCTTTTCTGAAGCTACTACCCTCTTGGACTTTGATTCCCTTGAGGTACTTGAAAGTTTCTATCACTGGCCCCCCTTTCCTCAAGGGGTATACATATTAGCTTCTTAGCCTCTCTTGTACATCTTCTGGTGCAGACCCTGCACCATTTTGGTTGCCCTCCTCTGGACAGCCTCCACTCTAGGTCCTTGCGGAAATGGGGTCTCCGGAACTGCACGTAGTACTCCAGACAAGGTCTCACCAACTGTCTGTACAGAGGGATAACAACTTCCTGTTTTCTAATGCTGATGCCTCTCCCTAAGCATCTCAGTATCCCCACCAGCTTTCCTTACTTCCTTCCCACATTGCTTGCCCACCTATAGGCCATCTGACAGATTTACCCCAAGTCCCTTTCCATTTTTATTATCAGTATCTCACCCCCGTATACTCTTCCCCTGGGTTTGTTTCCCAGGTGCATTACTTTGCACTTGTCTTGAATCTAAGCTACCTTACATTTGACCATTCCTCCAACCTTGCCAAGTCCCTTCTAATCCTTTCCACTCCATCTTGTGCATCAACCCTGTTGCAGATCTTTGTCATATGCAAAGACAGACTGCCTTCCAGTTCCTCTGCAATGTCACCTAGACATTAAAAAAAGACCGGTCCCAGTACTGAACCCTGCAGTACCCCACCAGTAACCCTTTCTTCACTGTGCACTCTGTTTACTACCACCCTTTGCGTCCTGTTCAACCAATTTTTTTTAATCCAGGCTACCACCTTGGGAGCCACTTAAAAGATGTCTAACTTGCTCATTAATCTTGTGTGGGACTGTATCAAATGCCTTGCTAAAATCTAGACAGACCATATCCACAGTCCCTCCCTGCTCTACTACTTTGGTCACCCAGTCAAAGAAAACCATTAGATTAGTCTGACATGACCTTCTCGCTGTGAATCCATGCCATCTTGGGGTCCTGTGCCCCACTGGCCTCTAGGTACTCCGTTCTTTCCTCAGAAGTGATTCTATCCTTTTCCCTACCACTGAGGTCAAACTAACTGGTCTGTAGTTTCCTGCCTCTCCCCTGCTCCCACTTTTGTGAAGAGGAATCACATCCACCCTCCTCCAGTTCTCAGGTAGCACCCCATCCTCCCATGATTTGTTAGAGTAGTCAGCGGTGTCACTAGTGCTACCCTTAGTTTTTAGAATTCTTGAGTGAATCCCATCTGGCCCCATTGCTTTGTCCACCTTCAATTTTATTAGTTTTCAGAACCCTTTCTTCTGTAAACGGACAGGTATCTACCCCCATCTCCAGAGTGTTTCTCTTGTTGGGTTTAAGAACCTCCCCTCTTCCTTTGTGAATACAGAGCAGAATATTCATTCAGTACCCCTGCTTTTTCCACTGTCACCCTCTGCCCACATTCCCTCCCCTTTATTACGCCTCAGTATCCCTCCCTTGGTGCTTCTTCACTCTCCAATGTACCTATAAAAAGGTCTTAATCCCCCTTCTTAGAGTTGGCTCTCCTTTACTTGGTTTGGGCCTTTGCTATTCTGACTGCCATCCCCTTCCTACTTTAAATGAAAGTTCTCTGCCCTGCTTCTGTGTTTCCTTACATTTCCTGAATGCTATCCTTTTCCCCCTTAACCTTCCCTGCCACCTCTCGAGAACAGCGTTTTTTTCCTTCGTTGTGTTTTGTTGATTTGCTTCACACAAAGGCGTGTTACCTCTGATGGCTGTTTTGATTACTCCCAATTGCTTTTCCACCCCTCCTTGCCCGTTTGCTAGTGCTTTTTTTTTCTGAAGCACTCATTTTCCCCAAAGTCAGCCCTCCTAAAGTCCAATACTCTTGCCTTTGTATGGCTCAACTCTATAGCTGTGTTCATCATGAACCACACTGGTGGTCACTTGTTCCCAGATGGCTACCCACTTCTAAATTAAAGATTCTTTCTTCATCCCCATCTGAGTGCACCAAGTCTAAAATTGCTCCCTCCCGAGTGGGTTCCAATACTAGCTGTCTGAGGCATGCTCATTTTAGGGCATCAAGAATGACCCTGCTCTTGGATGTGCCTGCAGCACAGGTGCTCTAGTTAACATCTGTCCTATTTAGGTCCCCCATCAACAATATCTCCCTTTTTCAGCCATTCGTAGGATGCCTTCTATCACTTCCTTGTCCATTCCCTCCCCGTGAGATGGGGGTCTGTATACAACCCCCATGCGGACTGTGGTGCCATTTCCTGTCTCCAGGATGACCCAGAGGAAAAATTTACTCACCTTAGTAATTACGTTTCTTCTAATGGAGTCTTGCTGTATTCTGACTATTGCAGTTAGCCCCAGCCTTTAAACTGCCCCAGAGAACAAATGGTTAACTTTCTATGCAGAGCATAGAATGCTGAGCTAGAGCTCGGTTGAGATCTGTCTGGAGCCCTTTGAAATCTAAACAGATTCTTATGAGCAAAAACTCACTATTCTACATGGAAATCGTAATATTTACAAAATGTTTTGGATCCTCAAAGGAAGACTCAGTCAGGAATCCCAAAACCAATCCAAATAAGAATAAAGGTAAAACACCCAAACAAAGAGGGTGTAAAAGGAGCACCCCGAGATGAGACACTGCACCTGCCCACCCACTTCCCAAAACAGGTTCTGAGAGGGGAGGCAGGGATGGAGGTCAGAATACAGCAAGACTCCATTAGAAGAAACAATTACTGAGGAGTAATTTTTTTCTTCAAACATGAAGTCTTGCTGTATTCTGACTATTGCAGACTACCAAGCACCACCTCCATGGAAGAGGGACAGAACCTACTTTGGGAATGGGCTCTGAAGTACTGCTGTGTCAAACTGAGCATCACTCCTAGCCTGGATATCCAGAGAGTAATGCTTGGTAAAGGTATGGACTGTTTTCCAGGTGGCTGCTTGACAAATTTCTAAGAGAGGGAATATCCCTGGCAGCAGCCAGAGAAGCAGCTGTACCTCTGGTGGAGTGAGTCCTCAGGCCTGAGGGTGGAATTGTTCCTAGTTTCTCATAGCAGAATTGTATACAAGATACAATCCACCTGGCAATAGTTCTCTTGGCATGTTTGCCCTTCCCCACTTCTCCATAAGTGAGGAACAGCTGGAGGGAATCAAACCTGTGACCCTTGCTACGCTCTATATAGTAGCTAAGGGCCCTTTTAACATCAAAACTGTTTCGCCTCCTCTCTCCTGAAGAGGAATGATCAGTGAAGAAAACAGGAAGAGACACTGGTTCAGGTGAAAATCTGAAACCACTTTGGGCAAGAACCTTCTATTGGTTCCAAGGACCACTTTATCCCCATTAAAGGAGATAATCAGGTTCCACTGACAGGGCTTGCAGTTTGATATGTCTGGCAGAGGTAATGGCTACTAAACAGTTTTCCAAATCAAGTACTTAAGCTCTACTAAGGACATAGGCTCAAATGGAAGTTGCAGCAATTGTGCAATACAAACATTTAAATCCCAGGCAGGGGCAGGGTCTCTGAATGGAGGACTGGTATGAAGCAATCCTTTGAAAAATTTACAGTACACAGGATGAGATGATAGCAAGGAAGACTACCCCACTGACAGAAAAGCAAAGACAGCTGACAAGTGTACTTTGAGAGTAGCTGGTCTGAGGCCTAGGCCATTAAGATGGACCACATAATCCAGAACTGTAGGCAATTCAGCAGTGTCTGGGGAAATATGCTGTTTAGCACACCAAATGCTGAATCTCTTCCATTTGAAGTTATAGGTCTTTCTAGTGGCGGGCTTTCAAGAGGCTTTGAGGATGCCCAGAACTCCCCGAGACAGATTCAAATCTGGATACTCCAACTCTTCAAGAGCTATGCCTTGAGATTGAGACTGAAGATGGAGTACCAAATCCTCCCCTGAAAGGAGGTTACTAGGTTGTAATTCCTGGGAAGAGACAGGAGAAGATGGACTGCTAGGGACAGTAACAGGGGTACCAAGGCTGTCTGGCCCAATCTGGAGCAATCAGAATCACTTTGCAAGGTTGTGACGTTATCTTGACAACTATGAACAGTAGAGGAAAGGGAAGGAAAGCATACAGAAATTTTCCTTCCCAGTTCAGAATCAGAGCATCCAGAGACTGTGCCCAAGACTGGGGGTCTGCAACAAGAGAGGAAGTTGGTGATTGGGGCTACAAAGATCTCTGGAGTGCCCCAACTTGAAAAAAATCACCTTCAAGACCAGAGGGTCCAGGGACCATTCGTGATGGCCCTGTGAAATCCCACTCAGTGCATCTGCTAGCACATTGTCCTTCCCCGGAAGGTGGACTATCAGAGAGGTTTGTAGGGAATGAGCCAGGGACCACAACTTCATGGCTTCTGTGCACAAAGCTGCAGACCGCATGCCTCCCTGCTTGCTGATGTACCACATGGTGGTGGTGGTGTCTGTTCTGACTTGAACCACCTTGTTCTGCACAGAGAAAGCCTGCAGGGCCAGAAAAACTGCCCCGAGTTCCAGGAGATTGATATGGAGAAGATTCCTGAGGGGACCAGAGTCCCTGGGCAGTGAGGGCCCCCAGATGGGCTCCCCAGCCCAGTAGGGAAGCATCTGTGGTAAGGACCACTGAATGAGAGAGTGGCAAAAGGGACTCTGCCTTAAATTGTCCTAATGCTGCCACCACTGAAGGGCTTGGATCAGGGTCCAGGTCACTGGGATCAGTTTGGTAAGGGAATCTTTGGGACCAAAAGACCCTCAGATGGAACTAAATGTCCCATATCTGGAATCTTGCCCCTTGGACCACTGCTGTAGAGGCTGCCATGTGGCCCAAGAGCTAGAGGAAATCCTGAAGGTTGAAGGAAGAAGCCAGTTCTATAAAGAACTCTTGTCCTTTCCACAGGAAGAAAGGCTCTTGCTTTGACAGTATCCAGCTCTGCCCCTATAAAGGTAAGGAGCTGCACTGGCTTGAGAACTGACTTGGGAAGGTTAAGAAATCCTAGAGAAGTAAGCACTTGCAGGTCTGACTTGACTTTGCCTGGGGACTGGCCTACTATGAGCCAATTGTCCAGATATAGAAAAATGGAAATCTTTTGCCTCCTTAGAAAGGCAACTACTACTGTTAGACACTTTGTGAAGACCCTTGGAGCTGAGGTTAGGCCAAAGGGCATTGCTCTGAACTGATAGTGGCCTGAGGACAACTTAAACTACTTTCTGTGGGAGCACCTGATGGAAATGTGAAAATAGGCATCTTTGAGGTCCAGGGAGGCTAGCCAGTCCCCTGGCCTTAGAGGGATGGATTATTCCCATAGTTACAATCTTGAACTTTGGTTTTAAAAAAGATGTTTGTTTTGGTATCTTAGGTCTAGGATGATCGCCACTCCAGTCTTTTGGGTAAGGAAGTACCTGGAGTACAGACCTTTGCCCCAGTGTAGGGTAGGTACTCTGTGGCTCTTAAAGCAAGGGTTTCTGAGAGACCTGCAGGTGGAAAAGATCTGGCTCTAATCTTCGGAAATTTTTTGAAGCTGAGAACCAGTCCCTGGCCTACTACTTCCAGGACCTACTCGTCTGATGTAGACATCCAGTCCTGGATGAAGTAAGTCAGCCTGCCCCTACTGGAATAGGAGAGTCGATGTGGGCAGACCCATCAGGGTGTCTGCTTGACAGGGGCCTTAGCCCGAGGAGTGGATGCAGCCCTGCTCATCCCCTTTCTGCCTCTCCCTCTGAAGAACCCCCTCTGTGAAAAGGAAGAAGAGGCCTGTGGCTGGTAGAAAGGCCTATGAAAAGGCCTGCCCCTAGACTGCTGCCTTTGAGGAGTTGCCTGCCTCTTTGGCCTGCGCACTTCTGTAAGTGGTCCTGTACTCATCCATTCTCTTTCTGTAATTCTCTGTCCGCTCCCCAGAGAATTACCCACTACAGGAAAATCCATGGCCTTAGCCTGGGTATCCTACGAAAGGCTAGTACATCTGAGCCAAGCCATTGTCCGAAGAGCCACAGGTGTAGCCATGACTCTTGACGACACATCACTGGGAGTCCACAGCAGCATGAAACTGAACTTTTAATGCCTCAATCCCATCTGCAGCCACCTCCTCCGCTTGCTGAAGGAAGGCCTGTTTAGCCAGTGCCAGTACAGTGTCCCACCTGGACTTCTGGTATCTGGCTGTCTAGGCCATATAATTCACCTGCCTGAGTCCCAAGGAAGATGGCATGTACCGTTTCTGCCATGGCATCAATCTTCCTGGAGACTATCTGCGGGGTGTGAAGCCAAGGGAATGTTTGCCTCGTCACAGGCAGCTGCCTGCACTACGTCAGCAATGCTGCATTGCTGGTATAAAAACTCCACATCTGAGCCTGATCGTGTGTACCTCTTGTCCATCCTTCTGTCAAGAGGGGGTACAGAATTAGGAGACTTCAGGATTTTTTGTGTCCATTTCCCAAAGGATTTGTGAAGGGAAATAGACAGTCTCCTGGACTCCGGGGTGTCCATCATTTCCACATAATGAGGCTCCTCCTGATCCGCCACTGCCTCCTCCATAGGAAGCTGGAGGGTTTCAGCCACTTTTCTGTAAAACAAAAATGGGAAGGGGACTCAAAGCCTAGGAGGGGATACACCAGAAGGTCTGTCTGGGGAGATGTCTGGTTCCACAGGCACATCCAGACTCATTACCATCTTCAAACCTCCCCCTTCTCCACAAACTCTGGTTCATTAATATCTTCAGGGGAATAATCTTGAACCGGGGAAACTAACCAAACTGAACCCCTGCGAAAAGATGCCGGATCGGTTGGAACCAGGCAAAGCGATTCCGCAATTTGAATCGCTCTGGCCATTTCCTCGGCGGTCGGAACATGAATCTCTGGATCTGAACCGGTCGATTTTTCTTTGCGTTTCCTTTTTGTAGGAACTGACCCCTTAGGATCGACTCTCCTCTTGCTCGAAGTATTGCCCTGGTCAGAGTGCACTTCTGGTTCGGTCGGAACCAAACCGGGCTGGCCATCCGGTCAGTGATTTCTCCCCAGTCTAGTCACTTTTCAGGGGTATATTTAGGAAAATTTTTACAAATTTGGCAGTCTTAATCGAGGTGTTCAAACCCCAGACAATAAACAGGTGGTGTGGGGTTGACTTAGCAAAGACCTCCCCACACTCACTGCAGTGCTGAAATCCAGTAGGCCTGTTTTCCTGGTTTGCTCAGACATGGCCAACCTAACCAAACCTACCTTTTTATGGCAACCGCCAAGCAAGACTCCTTTATCAGTTCCTAACCATGTCACGGGTGTTGGGGAAAAACAGTCACTTTTTTTTTTTTTTTTTTTAGAACCAATAGGAACCGGTAACCACACTAAAGTAAAACACAAGGATTCAATACAAATGATCGGTTCAGCCAAACTGATCCAACACTACAATTTCCAAACAGAAAAAACAGAACAAAACCTATCTAGTACTCACGGTACCACAGAGAGACAGAACAGACTATGTGGAAATAAATTCGGTAAAAAAAAAAAATACACAAGACTAACAGACTTTCGAACTGAGCTGAAGGAGAAATCTCTGGAGCGACTGTTCAGTGAGGCGGAGTAAAGAATCTGACGGTTGGATTTCAAAGGGCTCCAGACAGAGACCTCAACCGAGCTCAAGCTCAGCACTCTATACTCTGCATAGAAAGTCAACCCTTTGTTCTCCAGGGCAGTTTAAAGGCTGGGGCTAACTGCAATAGTCAGAATACAGCAAGACTTCATGTTGTTTGAAGGACTTATCTGCTCCCCATTTACTCTAGCTCTGTTGCTTCGATCCCTTCCCTTGATAGAGCTACTCCTTTTACCCTCCCTGTCCCTCCTGTAGATAATGTATCCTGGATGTTGACATACCAGTCATGGTTTTCTGTGTACCACGTTTGTGACTGCCACAATATCCAAGCATTCCTCTTCCATCAAGACCACTAGTTCAAGCAGCTTGTTACAGACCATGGGCATTGTTACTCATCACCTTCCAATTGTTGATAGCCTTACCCCTTTTAGCCCCATTCCTGTCCTTACTGCCTTGGCCTTTTTTAGCGTTTACCTCCATTATGCTAATGACTTCTCTACCTTGGCGGTGTGTACTTCACTAATTACTGTGTTTGTGGGGGCAGCTGGGATTTTCATCCCTTTTCTGTGCCTCCCCTTGGCTAGTTTAAATGCTTGCCAATGAAGCATTTAAACCCATCACCTAGGATCCAGGTTTCCCCCTCCAGACAGATGCAGACCATTGAGCCAGTCTAGGCCTGCAACCCTTCAGGTGGCTCCCCAGTCCCCATTAAAGCCAAAAATCTGAGCTCCACACCAGTTTTTCAACCATTCATTGAATTCCATGTGTGGAGTACCCTAGCATCACCTTTGCCATAGACAGGTAGCACCTCCGAGAATGTTGCTGTACGTGCTACTTATCTAAGGCACCCCCCCCCCCCAAACTCTACAAATTCCTATTGCACTGCTATGATCCCGTTCCTAGCCAGGTAATTTGTCCCTAGGTGGACAATGACATCCAACTCCCTCCCTAATGCAGCTGCTCCCACAATCCTGAGGATTCACTTCCTGTCCCTCCATGCCGTGGCACCAGGCAGGCACCTTACCTCCCTCTCCCCCACCTCTACCTCTTAATGATAAGAGTCCCCCACCAGGAGTTGTTTCCTTCCCCTGTGGGGTCCCGTGCCAGCCCCCTGTGGGTTCTCCTTTGTGGAGGTTCCCAGCATCCTCTTTGGTCTCATAGAAAGATAGAATTTGACAGCAGATAAGGTAAGCTTGGCCCACCCAGTCTGCCCATTTCCCTACCTAATGGATAAGCTACAGATCCTAGTTAACCAGCAGCCTACTTCTTTCTACCCCCACCTCCTAGAATTGCCTTATGACTATCCCATGCATGCTTGAATTCAACCACTGTGACTCCACAACCTCCTCCGGAAAGGCTGTTCCATGCATCCACAACCCTCTGAAAATATACTTCCTTACATCTGAGCCACCTATCTTCAAATTGTTCCCCCTTATTCTTGCACCCCTCTTTTTTTGAAAGATGCTATCCTCTTGGGCTTTGATTCCCTTGAGATACTTTAAAGTTTCTATCATGTCCCTCCTCTCCCCCCTTTCCTCGAGGCTATACATATTAAGCTCCTTTAGTCTCTTCATGTGTCTTCCGGTGCAGACCTTGTACCATTTTAGATGCCCTCCTCTGGACAGCTTCCATCCTGTGTCATTTGCAGAGATTGGGTCTCCAGAACTGCACGCAGTACTCCAGATGGGGTCTCACCAGCTGTTTGTACAGAGGGATAACAACTTCCTGTTTTCTACTGGTGATGCCTCTCCCTATGCATCCCAGTATCCCACCAGCCCTCCTTACTGCCCTCACATTGCTTGCCCACCTTTAAGTCATCTGATACGACTACCCCCAGATCCCTTTCCATTTTTGTTAGTATCTCACCCCCCATTGTGTACTCTCCCCTGGGTTTGTTTCAGGTGCATTACCTTGCACTTCTTAGCAATGAATCTAAGCTGCCTTACATTTGACCATTCCTCTAACCTTGCCAAGTCCCTTCTCATCCTTTCCACCTCACCTTGTGCATCAACTGTTGCAGGTCTTAGTCATCTGCAAAGAGACATACTTCTCCTTCAAGTCCCTCTGCAATGTCACTTAAAGACACTTAAGAGAACCGGTCCTAATACTGAACCCTGCAGTACCCCACTAGTAACCTCCCTTTCTTCCCAGTGGACTCCATTTACTATTACCCTCTGTGTCCTATTCTCCAGCCAATTCTTTACCCAGGCTATCATCTTGGGACCCACTCCCAGGCTGGCTAACTTGTATATTAATCTTTTATGTGGGACTGTGTCAAATGCCTTGCTAATGTCTAGGTAGGCAATGTCCACAGCCCCTCCTGATCTACTACTTTGGTCACCCAGTCAAAGAAATCTATCAGATTTGACTAGCATGACTTTCCTGCTATGAATCCATGCTGCCTTGGGTCCTGTGCCCCTCTGGCCTCTAGGTACCAGACAATTCTTTCCTTCAGAAGTGATTCCATCATTTTCCCCATCACTGAGGTTAAACTAACAGGTCTGTAGTTTCGCTGCTTCTGCCCTGCTCCCACTTTTGTGAAGGGGAATCACATCTGGCCTCCTCCAGTCCTCAGGTACCACCCCATCCTCCCATGATTTGTTAAACAGGGAGGTCAGTGATGTCACTAGTTCTACCCTTAGTTCTTTTAGAATTCTGGGATGAATCCCATCAGGCCCCATTGCTTTGTCCACCTTCAGTTTTAAGAGTTCCTTCAGAACCCTTTCTTCTGTAAACGGGCTGGTATCAACTTCTGTATCAAGAGTGTTTGTTTGTTTTAGGTGCCTCACCCTCCATTTTTAAACACTGAGCAAAAAATATTTGTTTAGTATCTCTGCCTTTTCACCGTCACCTTCTGCCCACCCCCCTCCCCTTTATTAAGCCTCACTATCCCTCCCTTGGTCTTCCTTCGCTCCTGATGTACCTAAAAGGTTTTATCTCCTTAGCTGAGTTGGCCATCTTTTCCTTGGTTCGGGCCTTTGCTGTTCTGACTGCCTTCCCAGCTTCCTTTTGCTTTAACTGATACAATTCGCTGTCCTGCTCCTTCTGTGATTCCTTGTACTTTCTGAATGCTTTCTTTTTCTCTTGGACCTTCACTGCCACCTCCTTTGAGAACCATAGTGGTTTCTTACATGTACTTTTGCCTTTGTATGGCTTGACTATTGCTGTGTTTGTGAACCACACTGTTCAATGGTCACTAGTTCCCAGATGGTTACCCACTACACCTGTGATGCTCTCTACATCTCCATTTGAGAGAACCAGGTCTAAGATTGCTCCCTCTCGAGTGGGTTCCAATACTAGTTGTCTAAAGCATGCCACCTGTAGGGCATCTAGAATAACCCCTCTTAGAAGTGGCTGCTGCAACTGCACTCCACTGCAGGTGCCTCCATAGAGGAACCACTATCCACAAGAACAGCGTATGAATTGTGGAGAGGTACAGCTGGAGGGATGCACCTTTGTTCCACCACCCTTACCCTCCCTGATCCCAGCTAGGTCCAGCTGCTCTTTCTTGGCAACCTCTGAGGTAGCAGCAGTGGCCTTGGTGGTCCCTGGGTGGGGGAGGAGGTTTCACGAATCCTAGCCAGGTCAGTCTGGAGACTGGCAATCTCCTCCCTCAGACCAGAGAAGTGCCTGCAAATAGGGCAGCATCACAGCTTCCAGAATGTCTCCCAGAACACTGCCACCCCACAGCCATTGCACTGCACAACTCCCATTTTGTCTTACTTTGCGTCCCCTCTCCTGTTTCTCTGTATGCTTATTCCTATTTCTCTGTATGCTTATTCTCTCCCTACAATTCTCATCCTTCCCATTCTGGGACAGCAACTTCCTGTATTCTTCAACAGTCTCCTTCTTGAATATGGATAAATAGGCCATTTACAAAGTAAAGGCCTATGGCACATTCATAAGGTAGAAAAAAAATGGGCAGACTGGATAGGCCTTGTGGTCCTTATCTGCTGTCTGCTTCTGTGTTTCTAAGAAAAGAAAAAGAACCCCCCAACCACTGTAATATGCACTTACAATTCTGAGGATCACTGGATGCCTCAATATTCCAGTGGACACTAGTCAAAGGGGTGGAAGTCAAAAAGAAACCCGTTTCCTGTGTCCAAGCTACCTGCCAAAGAACTGTGTTCAGAACTGTCAGCAGAAGAGTGCTATGTGCCTAGTGTATTCTATACCTGCAAAATGTCTTGGGGCACTGCAAGTTTTCTGTGCCAACATCGGTCAGGAATAAACCCGTTCAGTACAATCCTATTCCTGCTTGTGGGCATTCCACCTCTGACTTGTGTGCAATTTCTGGACCCCCCGACTTGGTCAACACACTATAGCCCAGTTACTTCTCCCCTGGACTCTAGTAAATGAATTCTTACCCTTCCCTCTGACCACCTAGATGCCAGAGCCAAGTGTTGCCCTAATGCCAGGAGTAATACCTTTTGTTGTTTATGGTTGCCTTGCCAGTAAAAGGGGAGTGGAGTTAAATTAAAATGAAATATACATTTGCCAAGATACATTTCAAATATGATGGAGAACCTGAATGCCCTTACTATATGGACAAAGTGAGTTGAACATTCCTAATTTAGTGCCATACCACCCTGAAGTATAATCAACTTCTCACTTGAAGTAAATATAAAAGTTCACAACACTTTGCACTGCTGTCAGAATTTCAAGCACTAAGAGCCAAATATCCATACCAGATGAACCTCAGATGGTTATTTTATACTGTGGACCGAAATCAAATTCTGAATATGTAAAACTAATAAATTGTAAAAAGGACTTGTTTTAAAAATGTATAAGAAACTGGAGTTAACTCATTCAAGCCTAGATACGCCTGTAGGTGGCGCCTAAAGCATAGCCGCTCAGGCCAACACCACCTGTAGACGTACTCAGCTGACTTTCACTCAGGCCAGGAAACGTCTGAAGTTAGCAGTTTGTACCCAAATATTAAACAAACCAAATTGCTTAGAATTGACTGCATAGCACCATTAGAAAGGTCATTTTGTGCTGAACAATTCTGGTGCTGATATTTTGTGTCTATCATGTATACTTTAGGAGTTATTCGCATTTGTTTAAGGTATGGTGTGCATGGCTGACATTTGTCTCAAGCCTCACCCAAGCACCTTGAAAAAAAAAAATCAAAAACCAGTTGTATGTTATTTCAGCTAGTATAAAACAAATTGATTACAGCTGATTGCATACCACTGGAAAGGTAATATGATAAATAACTGCCACTTATATTTTATGTGTAGCACTTACGGTTCAAAAGATATTCATATTTGTTTGTGACAAGCTAATTATGGCTTGATTTTGCTTAGAAACATCCAGGATGCAGTTTAAGAGTATACAGGGCATAAGTGGTGGAAGTCTCAAAGAACTCTTGTGGTGTGAATGAGTTACACATAAACATGATGTGCCCTCAACAAAGTGTGGCAACATGCATTACTGGTCCAAACATTTTTTGGGGGGAGGGAGGTAAAGAAAAAAAATGAAGGTTTCTTTATTTTCTGAGTCCACCCCCAAACAAATATTAAGTATCTGAGCTGCAGGGCTGTGATGCCTTACCAATCCTAGAGGTGGTGAACACTACCCCCCCACCCCAAGAAAAGATACAAAGCAGTAATTCTGAATCAAGTTATTTTTACTGGATGCCATAACTAACAGTACAGAGAAAACTGAAATCTCAAAACTGCATCGTTGTTCTTTCAGCATACTTCTGCCGATTAAGAAATTAACACAATGGACAAAGGACAAAGGACAATGGGTTGGGTTTCCATCATGCACTAGTTGATACACAGTGGGAGCTACAGTCAATCAGGAGGATATAGGAGATTTAACTGGACCCCAGCGTGTGCTTGTCAAACAGATACTCTGCCAAGCCGTTCTGGGGTGCCCCCATCTTGCGCAGATTGGTCACAAAGTCTCCCAGCTCTTTGATGGATTTCACCTGCTCATCCAGGTAGTGGGTCTCAATGAAGTCACACAGATGGTAGAAAGGAAAGAAAAAGTTTAGTTAAACCTTCAGACCTATAGGAAGGTTACAGTATCTGACTGAAACAGTGAACTTTTACAAAACCAATCCACAGCCCAATTTTAAAAATAGTGTACTTAAACAGTAACTACATAAACTATAAACATGTTTTGGGTTTCTTATACAGATGCTGACATTCCTTAAGTTTAAACATTCAGATTATTCCAGTAATGCAAGCCTGCTCATATTACTTCAATTTCAGACATACGGGGGAGGGTGGTGGGGAGATGAGCAAGTCACAATATGGACATCTGGTCTTCTCACAGCACTTGTGTCCACTATATTCCTTTACTGTACAATGCAAGATTAATTGGCAGCAGCAATTCAGTATGCATACAGAACTGAAATACAGGCAAGAAATACGCACACAAGGGGACAAATTGTTCTCCCAATACTTCCAGGTCTACAATGCAAATGACCAAGTCACTCAGGAGTACTACAGCCAGAATTCGTACAAACACATTATGCAGTGTGTTCTGATGTGTGTGTAGCCCTAGTGTTTCCTTCCCTTTGCTATTTGGAGTTTTCTAAATTTATCAGCTACTTTTATGGCCGCTAGGGATATCCATGTTCATTTTTATGGCTCTTTCCTACAGTGCCTCCTGTCCCCTGTGACTGATGTAACCAGATAATAAATTCTGCAAGCACTGGTTTGAAGATTTTATAGATCAAGAGCTGTGATTTTGATTAACTTTCCTTACACAGTGAGCACTGAAGGCTACCTTTACAGTTTAGCAAACATGGGAGGACTAACAGACTAGGTTATGCTGTAAAAAACAGCTAAGAGTTTTTACTAATTATAGCATTGATAATCTGGGGCGAGGTGCCGTTTACAGATGTGTGCAGTTACAGGAAATTGAGCTTTAAAAGCAAATCTTACTCATCTGCTAGACCTAGATAGAAAATAGTGACTTAGTTGAGGCCAGAGCTGGAGATTACTGCAGAAGTACTTTCCCTTACTGAATTCAGTGGTCATGAATGCATCACTCATGACATTAGGAAAAGGCAAACCATGCCAACATGGAGACTGCTAGACAAATTTAAAGCACTAGTGTACTGCTTGGAATTAATAGTAATTTTTAGATGCAGTCAGCTATTACTTCCAGTATTAAGTATTTTTTGTTTGCCGATTAGAACATTTTCCACCTGGCGGTGCTGGGGTGATGTGTGGAACATCACTGGAGGGAAAAAAGTTATGTTCCTCACTACATCAGAAATAAGACCACCTTGAGGCACCACAATCCTTGTAGCCTGAGCAGCAACTTTCACAAGCTACCAATCAAAATGCAGGAGATTGTGACATCACTAGTAACCAGAGAGAGCCAATCCCTGCTGCTTCATGTGAAAGTGAAACCTGGCAGTAAGAAATGGTTCTCATTGGTTACTAGTGATGTTTGTCAGTGTGGTTTCAGTGTCGATGTAGTGGGAGGAACAGAATGGACTTTCGTCCAGACAGAATGCTGCTCCACATCACCCGATTACTTCCAGGAAACTACTGTGGAAAAATCGAATTGGCAGACAATACTTGACATAAGTGATAGCCGACTACATCTGAAAGCAGTAATTGCAGGTAGTTTGCAGGCAGTACACTAGCTCTTTAAACACTCAACAGTTTAAACACTTTACTATGACCTATTCCCTAAACTATGTAATGCCCTCCCCAAATTAAAGAGTTTAACCAGGCAGGCGTACTGAGCAGAGTACCACTCATTTCCAGATGGGAGGTGGGGGGGGGGGGGAATAGGGGAACATTGATTATTACATGCAGTACAGACAGTGGAGCACATGATAGCGTAACAGTTTACAGCCGGAGGGCTACAGAATAGCTGAAAGGACACACTTCCATAAGTTTTACATTTTCACAACAGAGAACAGAACACATTACCCTGTAGGGTCCTTCAGTGTAGCAGCCGAGACGTGGCAAGTCTACCGGTTAGCAGGAAACAGCGGGCTTGTGCTTACGACTACTGCGTGCATGTGGTGGGGAAGTGTGCATAGAGTAGTGGATTAAGACACCCGGGATTTGTGGAGTTCCTGATATCAGCAGGCAAGTCATTCCATAGTTTGGGCATGCACTACTTTAAAGCCAATTGACCATTGGTGGTATCCGGGAAAGGGACTTGGAGAAGCCTGGAGTCAGTGCTTCTGAGTGAGTAGGTGGGAGAAGGCTGAGCCGATATGGCAGAAACAAGATAAAGGGGAAGAGTTTGTTACCAGAATTTGGTGATGACTGAAGCAGTGGATCTTTCTGCGGGTTGTGAGTGAAGGCAGGGCTAGGTCCCTGTACAGATCACAGTGGTGGGTCACTGGGGGGGCAATCCAGGATGAAGCGACAGAAGGAGTGGAAAAGAGTGTCCAGGCTGGCCAGGTTAGATAGGGGTGCGGCACCTTACACCACGTCGCCATAATCAAGTACAGGGAGGATAATCTTTTGAACAATTTCCCTCTGGACCTGTTTGGGCATGAAATCCTTATTGTGATAGAGCACCAAGTTTCAGGTGCAACTTAAGAATTCGATATGGGTGGAGAAATCCAGGTACTGGTCAACCCAGACTCCCAGGTATCTGAAGGAGGTGCAGGACTCAAGGCCCCCATCTATGGTATGGAATGAGGGGTTAACGCTAGGCGGGAGAGTCGCAAACACAACCCAAAGGCAAGTGTGACTTTTTTGTATTTAGGGATAGCTGGTTGGACAGGAACCAATTCTGTACAGCACTGAAATCCTGCTGAAGCACATTTGACACCTCACCAGTGGAAGGGCCGGAGGCACACAGTACAGTGTCTGCTTACATTTGGATGGATGAGTGTGCAGGCCTGCAGGAGGTTATTTAGGAATATTGAAAAAAGCAGAGGTCCCAGAACTGAGCCTTGGGGGGACCTCCATATTGACTGGTGGGGGGGTGAAGATATGTGAGGGCCAATTTTCACTGATATCTGCCTACCAGGTAGACATAGAACCAGCTAGTGGCATGGCCCGAGAGGCCAGACCCATTTAGTTTTGCTAGTAGCTTAGGGTGGCAGACAGTATCAAAAGCCTTGGCCAGGTCAATGAAAATGGCAGAGGTGATATGCCCTTTGTACATTCCAGACAGGATGCCATTGGTGATTTTTTTTTTTTAATTTAAATAGGGAGGTGATGGTACCCAGACTGATATGGGGTGAAGAAAAATGTGTCTAGGAATTGAGAAAGTTGGGGAAGTGCGAGGTGTTCATGAATTTTAGCTAGTTCTGGAATAAGGGAGATGGGGCGGTAATTACCCAGCGTAGAGGGATCTCCACCCTTAGGGAGGGGGATAACGGTTGCATGTTTCCAATCTGCTGGGATTTTGGCCTTGGAGGAGAGGTTGAGAAGAAAATTACTCACCTTAGTAATGTTTCTTCTAATGGAGTCTTGCTGTATTCTGACTATGTGCAGTGATCTCCAACCTTTGAACTTCCCCTGGAGAGGAAAGAGTTAACTTTCCATGCAAGGCACGGAACGCCGAGCTCGAGCTTTGCTGAGCCTCTGTCTGCTGTTTGAACCCCAACCGCCAGATCTTTACGAGCTATACTCACTGGACGTCCTGTGTGGAAACTAAACTCACACTAGCCAACTGGCAACTAAATTTAATAAAAGGGTTTTTTGGTTTCAAAGCAAAGACTCAAGTCAGGAAACCCAAAAAACAAAACACAACATACACCCAAAATTAAAGAAGGTGAGAAAAGGAAGCACCTATAGGGTGCCAACACTGCCTGCCCACCCACATCCCAAAACCAGGTTCTGAGGGGGTAGAATACAGCAAGACTCCATTAGAAGAAACAACATTACTAAGGTGAGTAATTTTCTCTTCAAACAGGAAGTCTTGCTGTATTCTGACTATGTGCAGACTACCAAGCAGTACCTTCATGGAGGAGGGACAGAACCTACTTTGGGAACAGGCTCTGAAGTACTGCTGTGCCAAACCGAGCATCACTCCTAGCCTGGATATCCAGAGAGTAATGCTTGGTGAAAGTATGGACTGTTTTCCAGGTGGCTGCTTGACATCTAAGATAGGAATATCCCTGGCAGCAGCCAGAGAAGCAGCTGTACCTCTAGTAGAGTGAGCCCTCAGGTCTGAAGGTGGAGTCCTACCCAATTTTTCATAGCAGAATTGTATACAAGAGACAATCCACCTGGCAACAGATCTTTTAGTGGTAGGTTTTCCCTTACTGACCTCACCATAAGGGAGGAACAATTGGAGGGTGTCAAACCTGTGACCCTTGGTGCGCTCTATGTAGTAGCTAAGGGCCCTTTTCACATCCAGGCTGTGCAGCCTCCTCTCTCCAGAGGAGGAATTGTCAGTGAAGAAAACAGGAAGAGACAGACTGGTTAAGGTGGAAATCTGACACCACCTTAGGCAAAAAACTTCCTATTAGTTCTTAGGACCACCTTATCTCTATGAAAAGAGATAAAATCAGGCTCCACTGACAAGGCCTGTAACTCACTGATGCGTCTGGCAGAAGTAATGGCTACCAAGAACACAGTTTTCCAAGTAAAGTACTTGAGCTCTGCTGAGGACAAAGGCTCAAAAGGGGGTTGCATGAGCTGAGCAATGCAAACATTTAGGTCCCAAGCAGGAGCAGGGTCCCTGAAGGGAGGATCGGTGTGCAACAATCCCTTGAAGAATTTACAAAATACAGGATGAGCTGAAAGACTAGAGGGCTTACGTACTGACAAAGGCAGAAACGGCTGCTAAATGTACTTTGAGTGTAGCTGGTCTGAGCCTCAAGCTATGGAGATGAACCATATAGTCCAGAACTGTAGGCAACCCAGCAGACTCTGGAGAACTATGCTTACCAGAGCACCAAATAGTGAACCTTTTCCATTTGGAATTGTAAGCCTTTCAGGTGGAAGGCTTTCGAGAAGCCTTTAGAATATCCAGAACACCTTGAGAGAGATGCAGATCAGCAAACTAACTCTTCAAGAGCCAGGCCTTGCGATAGAGAGATTTGAGATTTGGATACCAAACTCTCCCCTGAGAGGATGTCAACAGGTTGTAATTCCTGGGAAGAGACAGGGGAAGGTGGACTGCTAAGGACAGCAACAGTGGGTACCAGGGCTGTCTGGCCCAGTCTGGAGCAAACAGAATCACTTTGCAGGGTTGAGACCTGATTTTGACTAGTACCTTGAACAGGAGGGGAAGGGGGGCACACAAAAACTTCCTTTCCCAATTGAGAACTACAGTATCCAAGGGGACTGAGCCCAATTACTGGGGGTCTGCAGCAAAAGAGGGAAGTTGGTGATTGTCTGAGACTGCAAAAAGATCTGTGGAGTGCCCATCTGGAAGAAATCACCTACAAAACTAGGGGATCTAGGGACCATTTGTGATGGCCCACCGAGACATCCTGCAGAGAGCATCCGCCAGGACATTGTCCTTCCCTGGGAGGTGCACTGCTGTCAGAGGTTTGCAGGGAATAGGCCAGAGACCACAACTTCATTGCTTCTGTGCACAAGGCCATAGACAGAGTGCCCCCTTGCTTGTTGATGTACCACATTGTGGTGGTATTGTCTGATCTGGACTACTTTGTTCTGAACAGACATGGAAAAAGCTTGCAGTGCCAGAAACACCACTCTGAGTTCCAAGAGACTGATGTGAAGCAGAGATTCTTGAGGTGACCACAGCCCTTGGGTGGTCAGATCCCCCCAAGTGGGCTCCCCAGCCCAAAAGGGAGGCATCTGTGGTAAGGATTAGAGAAGATAGAGTGACAAAAGGAACTCCTTGCCTTAGATTGTCCTGATCCTGCCACCATTGCAAAGCCTGGATCAGAGTTAAGAGTCACAGGGACTAGTTTGGTCAGAGAATCCTCTCTGGGACCAGAAGGCTCTTAAGTGGAACTGAATGTCCCTCATCTGAAACCTTACTCCCTGGACCACAGCCATAGAGGCTGCCATGTGGCCCAGGAGCTGCAGAAAGTGCCTTGCTGGTCGAGACACCTGAAGGGTGAATGAAGAGGCCAGTTTCACAAGGGCCCTTGCCCTGTCCAGGGGAAGGAAGGCTCTTGCCCTTATTGTATCCAATTCTGCCCCTATAAAGGTGAGGAGCTGTACTGGCTCCACAACTGACTGAAAGATTTAGGAGGAATCCTAAGGAAGTGAGCAATTGCTGAGGTATCTGGAGATGCGACTTTACTTGGTCTGGAGACTGACCCACTATGAGCCAGTCGTCCAGGTATGGAAAGATGGAAATCTTCTCTTTAGGAAAGCGACCACTACTGCCAGGCATTTTGTGAACACCCTTGGGGCTGATGTTAGGCCAAAGGGCATTGCTCTGAATGGATAGTGGCCTGAGGGCAAATCGAACCTGAGGTACTTTCTGTGGGAGCACCTGATGGGAATGTGAAAATATGCATCCTTGAGGTCCAGGGAGGCTAGCCAGTCCCCTGGCCTCAGAGAGGGTAGAATTATTCCCAGAGTCACCATTTTGAATTTTGGCTTTAAAAAGGTGCTTGTTTAAATATCTTTGATCCAGGATGGGCTGCCATTTTCCTGTCTTTTGGGGGGTTAGAAGTACCTGGAGTACAATCCCTTTCCCCTGTGTAAGGGTGGAAGCCTTCCTATGACAGAGCCAAGAGGGCAAGGGCCTCTGAAGGGTTTGCAGGTGGAAAGGATCTGGTTCTCATCTTGGGAAATTTTTTGAAGCCGAGAACCAGTCCCTGGCTTACTACTTCTAGGACCCACTTGTCTGATGTTAAAGACTTCCAGTCCTGGACAAAGTAAGCCAGCCTGCCCCCTACAGGTAGTGGAGAATCGGCCCGGGCTAATCCATCAGGGTGCCTGCTTGGCAGGGGCTTTAGGCTGAAGGGTGGAAGCAGGCCTGCTTATACCCTGCCTGCCTCTCCCTCTAAAGAACCCCCTCTGAGCAAAGGCAGAAGAGGCCGCCTAGGCTTGGTAAAAAGGCCTATGAAAAGGCCTGCCCCTGCAATGCTCCCTCTGGGGAGTGGCCTGCCTTTCTTTGGCCTGTGCACTCCTGTAGGTGGTCCTGTACTCATCCATTTTCTTCATGTAGTTCTCTGTCTGCTCCCCAAACAGAGAACTACCAATGACAGGAAAGTCCATGGCCTTAGTCTGGGTATCCTGCGACAGGCTAGTACATCTGAGCCAAGCCATCCTTCGAAGGGCCACAGATGTAGCCATGACTCTAGATGAAACATCACTGGAGTCCACAGCAGCATGAAATTGCACCTTGGATGCCTCAATCCCATCTGCAGCTCCTTGGCAAGCTGGTCAGGGACCTGTTTAGCTAGAGCCATCAGTGTCCCACCTGGACTTCTGGTATTGAGCTGTCTAGGCCATATAATTAGCCTGCCTGAGTCCCAAAGATGCTGCCATGTACTGTTTCTTTGCCATGGCATCAATCCTCCTGGAGTCCTTATCTAGGGGTGTGAAGCCAAGGGTATATTGGCCTTATCACAGGCAGCAGCCTGCACTACCCCAACATGGCTGCATTGCTGAGAAAGGAACTCCGTATCTGAGCCTGAAAGAGTATACCTCTTGTCCATTCTTCTGTCCACAGGAGGTATGGAATTAGGAGTTTAGAATTTTAAATGTCTGTTTCCCAAAAGACTTATGGAGGGGAATAGACAATCTCCTGGACTCCGGGATGTCCATCTCAACGTAATCAGGCTCCTCTTGATCCTCTACTGCTTCTTCCATAGGAAGCTGGAAGGTTTCAGCCACTTTTTTGTAAAACAAAGTGGGAAGGGGACTCAAAGCGTAGGAGGAGAAACACCTGAAGGTCTGTCTGGGGAGATGTCCGGGTCAATGGGCACATCCGGACTTTCATAATCACTATCACTATCTTCATACTCTCTCTCCTCCGGTTCATAAAAGTCTTCTAAATTATAATCCGGAACCGACTGAACCAAGCCCCAACCGATGGTGCCAGTTCAGTCGGAAACTAAGTTAGCGACTGAACTATCCTTATCGCTTTGGCTATTTCATCAGCGGTCGGAGAAAGAACTTGTGGATCCGAACAGGCTGACTTATCCCTTCTTTCTTTTAACCGGAACAGACTCCTCAGAGTCGGTTCTCCTTTGGCCCGAAGTCTCGCCCTGGTCAGAGGGCACTCCTCCTGGTTAGGTCGGAACCGAACCGGGCTGGCCATCCGAGTCAGCGGACTTCTCGGCCTCCCTTTCCCTCAGTCTACCTACTCTCTTATCCAGGGTAGCTTTGGGAAAAATTTTTGCAAATCTGGCAGTCTGAATTGAGGTGGTCAACCCCCAGACAATAAACACAGGTGGTGTGGGGATCAGCCTTATCAAAGGCTTACACACACTGACTCTACAGTGTTGAAACCCAGTGGGCCAGTTTTTTTCTTGGGTTTCTCAGACATGGCCAGTCCTAACCAAACTTACCCTTTTTTCAGCAATCCGCCAGGCAAGACACACCTATCGGTTCTTGACCGTGTTACGGGTCTTGGGGAAAAAAATGTAATGACATTTTTTTTTTTTTTGGGGTTAAGAACAGATACGGACCGGTTACCACACACTAATAAATCAGAAAACTTTTCAGACCTGATCGGTTCAAACCGAACCGATCCAATGTTTACAAGTTCCACACAGAAAACTAATATAGAAACCTAACTAGTACTCACAGTACCACAGACAGACTTGACAGGTTAGATTGTAGAAATTTGGTTGAAACAGAGGGGGGGAAAAAAAAAAAAAAGACTTTAACAGACTTTTTTTGAACCGAGTGAAGAAGAACTCTCTGGAGCGACTGTTCAGTGAGGCAGAGTAAAGAATCTGGCGGTTGGGGTTCAAACAGCAGACAGAGGCTCAACCGAGCTCGAGGTCATCGTTCCATGCCTTGCATGGAAAGTTAACTCTTTCCTCTCCGGGGCAGTTCAAAGGTTGAAGATCACTGCACATAGTCAGAATACAGCAAGACTTCATTGTTTGAAGATCGGCTAGTGGAGTGGCTATGGCAGGAGCAGGTAAGTGAAGCAATTTGGCGTCCAGGCCTGATTGACATTTACCTTTGGGGTTGAGTGAAGCCAGTACTTGCAGCATTTCGGCCGGGGTTACTGGATGGAAGGAGAAACTGGGGGCGTGTGTGGATTTAAGAGATTTCAGTGGGGTACGTGGTGTGGATGAGGTAGGTGGGTGATTGGATAGGAGAGATGCTGCACAGCTAGTGAAGTATTGAAGGCAGAAGCTACTTCACCAGGGTCAGTGACTGTCGAACCTAGGATGGATAGGATCAGGGTTGGAGATTGGATGGGGAAGAGGAGGGATTTGAGAGTTTTCCAGAAATTGGTGGGGTGGTTGAGGTTAGAGTTTAAAGCAGATGTGGAGTAGCTCTTTTGCCAGACGTATTAGTTTGGTGCAGGACTTGCGGAGGGTACGGTAACTTTGTAGGGATTCTTGGGAGCATGCAAGTTTGTTTAATCCAAGACTGATCTCTGGTGCGGCAGCTGCTAATGAGATCTGCTGAGACCCAAGAAAGGTGGGATCCCCTTACTTGTGTGCTTAGCAGGGCAGGATTCTCCCAAACTGCAAGAAACCTTGTCTTAAATATTCCGTAAGTGTAGTCAATTGAAGGTGCTTTTGGTATGAAGGACCAGTCAATATCAGCCAGGTCACAGAGGAGCTCAGGCAGAAATAAGGATTTGTAAGACCTCATGAGAATCGTCTTAGAGGCGGGTTTTGCAGGCCTGTTCACTTTCCTGACCATGTATATGGTCACTTAGGGAGCCAGAGAGGAGACCAGCACTAATGATTGTGAGGCTGGGAAGTGAGGGCCTAGTCCAGGAGGAAGTGGCTGGGTGTTTTAGGGTTTAGCCGGGTGGGCTGGGAAAGGTTTAGTGTTTATTTTGGTGCGCAGTTTGGCACAGTCTTGCTAGCCAGTTAAAATTGAAATTGCCAAGGATATGGAGCTCACCAGCTGTGGCAGTAGACTTTAGCGAGGCCAGGTGTTCTAGGACACTGGGCAGGGGGGTACTAGGGGTGCAGTAGGATCCCACAATGTAGACAGGGGCTGAGTAAGGCAGTGCAAGTTTGATTACTAAGGACTCTATATGGGGCGTCGGTGTGGGGATTTGGACCAGGGTGAACTGTAACCTGGAGGAGATAAACATGGCAATACCTCCTCTCCCCACCTCCCCTTCTTGCCTAATCACTGCATAGCCAGGGATGGCTATAGCAGAGTTCATGTGGTGTGGTGTGGCTTTAGCCAGGTCTCTGATAGTATGAGGATGTCTGGGTGCAGAGATGGGGCAGTAAGTTTCAGTTCTGGTAACTTTCTCAGGAGGCTGCAGATGTTGAGATGCAGTAGTCTGAGGCCCTTGGGGCGGCTCATTTGAGCGTGGGGACTGGGAGGGGTGGGACCCAGGTTTGGTTTTTGTACCATAATGTGTACACTACTTTCATCCAAGATGTGCACCTTCTTGTTTACACTAGCATTTCTGCATGGTGTGAACACTAATTTGTTGTAACACTATATATCCCTGCCCTGTACCCATCGTTTACTTTTTTTTGAATTACTGTACTGGACTCCCAATTGTAACATTGTATATACTGTCGCCTGTACTAGTGTGAATGTACAGGATCATGTAAATTAGTTCTTCTCAATGATGCTCACCTGGTTAAATAAAGACAGACCGATTAAACAGTAAACAAAGGAAAGGACACCAGGACCCCCCCCCCAAAACACACACCTCTGATTTTTGCAAATCCAGCCACCCACACCACTCTACAGAACACACGTTTCTGCAAATTTTGACTGCATTACTCCTTTAAATCTTTTAGCTCATTACTGAGCCTACCTACTCCATACTCACTCCTCAAACCACTTTAGTGCACTGGGTCTTCACCCACCCTCATTGCAGTTACTGCTTGTATGGACAACAGCATGATATAATGCACCAAGAATGTTTGCCTCCCATTTGGCCCCTTCAAATCTGTATGCTCTAGATTTCTTCATGCTTTAACCCCTCCCCCCAAATACCTCACAGCCACTGACTGGCTCCTAATCCTCTCCGATTCATACACTGATGTGGCCCTCTCATCTGTTCCACTCCATGCTTTCAAGAACAACAAGCATGCCCCCCAAGAAAGGTCTGTATCAAGGGTTCCCACTACCCCTGCATTAGGGCAAACCTCAATAATCTCTGTAAATTGAGAGACCATGCTTGGACCAGTTTCAAATCACACTCCCCTTCCAACCTCCTCACTACTGTAGTTTTCAGTCTACCCTCCAGAACATGTTTAAAGCTGCTTCTAAATTCTGGAAGGTCATTCACTCCCTTTATCAAGCATACTTACTGGGATAGATAAGGGACACATCACATCCACTGTCTTAATCGACCTAGCCAACACCATTTGATAGCCCATCCTGTCCTAGAGAAAATAATTTCCTCAGGTCTTTGTCTCAGCTGTTTACTGGTTCAGATCTGATCTCAGGCCATCTCCAGTCAGTCTAGGTTGGTGATGCCTAGTGCCCTCTTCCCACATTCAATTCTAGGTCCTATCCTATTCACCCCCCCCCCAATCTGTCTGCATAAACTCCCATATTTAAGTGTATGCAGATGACACTATTCTTCTTGGCCCTGGGTGCATCACTAGCATCACTACAGTGCTACTTAATATTCAATGTATGTGTGGAAGGGTGCCCAGAATTAACTTCAGAGCGACACAGAGTGTCCATGACCTTTGGCGCCATCGAAAAGCTGACCTGGCTCTTTTCCCCTCCTGTCTTCACCACCCTAGATGGCACTCCCCTCAAGGTCATCCCCTGCTTTAAATACCTTAATACATGATTGTATAGTAGGCTTGACATCTCCAGCTATACAAATGGGATCCACAGCCAGCTCTGTCCCAAACTTTGTGCCCTTAACTGCAACCAGGATTGTCCCTCATGCCCATGACCACTGCAAACTAGTCACCAACATGGTGCTCCCAGTGCTGACTATGCAGCTGTGGTCTACAGCACTGCTCCTTCCTCTTTCCTTGCTAAACTGGATACTCTATGCAATGCCTCCTGTCACTTTGCTGCTGCTACTGCACCTTCTCGTACAAACTACTGCTTCTACACTTTCCTCGCTTTCTTTTATTTCCCTCCCAATCACATGCATTGTGCACCCTTCATTTCTAAATGTTGGTTTGGATCGCTTCCTATATCTCCATTCTACTCTCCCCCATCCCCGCCATGTATGCTCTTCACTCTAGAGTCCCACACCTTTTCCATCTCACACCAACTCTGGTGCTTGGCAATCAGCTTTCTCCTCTCCTTCAATCTGGAAAATCTCCCTTCTGCTCTTTACCTTTCACCTACCCATCTATCCCTCAAAACACTAGATCAAAGTTCTCTGACCCCCTCCTGCTCTTGCAGAACACACAACACGAGCACTGGCCCAAGCTGTAGGAAACCCCCTAGGGTGCACTCTTGAGAAGGCCAACTGCGTAACAAAAACCGATATAGCACACTCCAGCACAAAGCAACATTGGGCCAAAACAAAAGCAGAGAATGGTTAGATGTTTATAAACCTTTATTCTGCCAAAATGCTAAGTGCAGTGAAAACAATGTGCAAAGGGAAAAACCCACAGACCGGCTACAGTTCCTTAGTCAAGCTCCATACACCAGTTCGTTCTCAAACAAATGGTTACAGTGCAAATTTCACAGGATATTATCCACAAAGTGGGAGTCCAACAAAGCCCTGTTTCAATGCTTTGCTACACCAGAGATAGTGTGGCAACTCAACTGATATGGAACTTGAACTGAGGTACAACTGATGCGCCAACCTGTGGATTTTCCCTTTTGCACATTGTTTTCACTGAATGCATGCATTACTTTGGTAGATTAAATATTTCTAATTAGTATTTCAACCTCCTTGATTTTGGTACAATATTGTCTTGTGCTGGAATACACTTTGCTTTTGCCTCTGCTGCTCTTGCCCTTGTATTAGTGGTCTGCTCCCTTCCACCACCACTGGTATTGCTTGCTGTCTGTAGCCAATCCTGGCTAAGAGATTGCGCGCCACACACACACACACACACACACACACACACACACACACACACACACACACACACACTCTGCTACTGTCCCTCCCCACCCCCCTTCCTCCAGACAGCAGTGTACTCACTCACCGAGCCACAACTGTACACCCTGCTGCAGCATTCTCCACTACATATGGAGTATACTCACTGCATTTTTTGTATACTTAAGATAGGACAAAGGACATACCTTATCCCCATTCCAGTGGGGGATATTTCCAACATGTAACATAAGGTACAAGTACACATATTTAAGTTAAACAATACAAAGTATAGCTAAAAAATGCGTAGGATACATTCTAAGACAATGGTAAAGGAATATACAATAATTTCAAGGCCCTGAGTCAATGGAATGCCAACCCAGTATTTAATAGCTTTAAAAGCTTGGGAACCAATCCCCCATAATGGCTTGCTTTAGTGGAGCCCAAATTTCCTCATATTTACTAATGTCTGCGGAGCAGGTACTGTGTCCTTTCCAACTTCATACCTTGCATGAGGGCTATGGCCCAAGAAGCTATGGTGGGTACCTGGTCAAGTCTCCAGTGCATAGCCAGTTCCTGCATTCCCACCATTTCTATTCTCCAGTTTGACTGCCTCTTGGGTGCCAACCACCCAATGTGGGGAGTCCAAGCAGGATTTCCACTGGGTCTGAGCAGATTACAGCATGTAAAGTTTTACAGAATTTCAATTATTCCCAGCCAGAAGTGATACTTTGAGAAACAACCACACCATGTGGAAGAAGCCTCCCACCTGAGCATGACATTTAGGACAATATGGGGAAGCTTCAGAGTCTGTTGTGTGGGCAATTTTGGGGTGTGACAAGTATGCTGAAGAACAATTATACTGAATAGCTCTTAAGCCATTATCTGCATGGTTGAGAACATTTTTTTTAAAAAGCAGTCTAGTCCCCTACAGTGATCCCTCAGGGTAAATACATCTTCCCAGGCACATTTAATTCTCTCCAGGGGGGTCTGGGAGGCCACTCAGCAGTAATCTATAGCGCCCATTCAGTGGTCTAAAGCCCATAATGTTGGAAAATTTGGTAAACAGCTCCTCTAAGGGGGGCCAACATAGGGTGAAAAGGTCCTGAACCTCTGGAGGGGTTTCCTGTATTCTACCATGAATTCTAAGACATAAGTATTGAGAGGCGTGTAACTTACATTTTCTAACCAAGGTATCAACCTGTCACACCTCCCCTCCCCCTTTAGAAATTGGCCAAGTCAAGAGACCCAACCTATCCCACTTCCTGATGCTTATTTTGTCACCGGAGAAGCTACCTTTCCCCTGTAGGAATCTGTCTAAGGTCATGTCTGGAGAGAGGCCCGGTGGCTTGTGTCCTGATACATGTGCCTGCATCCAAGCTTTCCAGGTGACCCTTCTACATGGGTTAGATATATTGGGTGGGGTGTCCGAGTTGACAAGCAGGGTATAATAAAAGTGGTGGTTACCCTCAACCATCCGCTTCCAAGCGGGGGTATACCCCTCCACTTTTAGTACATCTTGCATGTGGGGGTATGGTCACAGATTTCCACTGGGAGGGGAATGTCCCTTGACAGAGGAAGCGGTTGAGAATGTGGGCGAGGGGATGGAGAACCTCATGCAGAGTGAGCTGGAGGAGTCTCTGTTCTAAGGAGTCGTAGCAGTAATGGGAATGTCTTGAGGCTTTTTCCAGATAAGCTTTAGCTGACGCAAGGGAGATGCAATGTAGGTGGAAAGGAGGGGTTGCAGAAGGGGACTGCAAGTCGAAACGAGAGGATGGGTCAAAAAAAGTTAAGAGGGAGGACATGGCTGAGATTAGTCAAAGCCTGGTTAAAAGCTGTGGCAATATGCGATGGGTCAGAAGACCAGCATCCACAGACCACTATCTGGTTAGGTGGGTAATTATGAACCTTGCCACAGATTTCTTATATTCCAGAACATTCACTAATCCCTCCATTGCATTCACTTTAATAAAAGCTACAAGCAATGACAGAACAGATAAGCAAACCAGGGTTGCAGCTTGGCATATACATCTATATAAATAGAGTAGCAGACAGCATAACTAAAGCTTAGTATTTATACTTACTAATGTTCAAAATAAAAGACCCACTAGTCACTGCCACTGAGGGGCAAATGGCTCAACTACATTAAAAACTGAAACTGTAAAGAAGCCGATTGTTGGAGGGCACATCATGGTGCCAAACATCTACCACTGTCTCACTGCAAGGATCCACTCACATACTGAAGGATAAGTGTAGCACAGGCCAGTTTGTTTTTGTTGGCAAGGCAGACCAGACTTATCCAGTACAGCTGCTTTACTCAATGAATTAAAACTCCTGCCTTATCACTGCTCTCTAATCAAGGCAACCATGTAATACTGCAGATAAAGTCAAGGCAGTATATTACCATCTGCACAGTGGAATACATGGGTAGGCCAGCAACTAGGGACAACTTAGTGCTCCTCAAAACTTCAGCTCCAGATTTAAAGAACTCTCTGCTGATGTAATAATTTACCCACCGCCAAACAAAACAAAAAAAAACTGCTCTCTGAAACAAGAGGGCAGTGGGAGAAAGTTCTTCAAGCCATAAAAGGAGGGGCTAACCAAGACAATACAGGCTAAACTCCTTCCCAACGCCAGTAGCCAGCTCAATTTAAAACCACTCTGCTGATTTAATGCATGGGCCAAAAAGGAAAAACCGCAACACTCACTCCCCGAATCAAACAGACAAGATAATTCATGCAGACTTCACCAGCAGGATCTTAGTTTGCCTGAATGAACACAGCAGCACGGTCCGAAGCACAAAGCAATCAAAGAACATAAAGCTTACTGGATTTAGTACAGCTGAAAACCTTGCTGGTGGCCTGAAATCAGTACATGATTCAGAGTTAAGAACCCTACACTTCAGCTCTGTTGCAAACAGATTTTCTGCCCACCCAGACTTTGTCCCTCCAAGTAGTGAGTGTCCAGCAACCTCCCAGCTACATACTTACCAGTAGCCAGTGTAACAGTGGGCAAATCACATCCCTGGAAACCGAGAAGTGGGGAACAAACAATAGGGTTGCCAGGGAGAAAAGAAAAAGACCAACAGAACAGGAACAGAGCAACCTAGAGTACTTAACTGTCCCATCTCTTCAGTTCGCTTTACTTGATGCCTTGATCCCAATCAGATTGCTGTATTCAAGGACAGCTTTTCTTCACTTTGACTCCGTGCGAGAGGTCCTCCTCCCAACTGTGGCAAATACAAATGCACCACCAGACTGCCAGACAGTGGAAGCCAATCTGAACAAATTAAACAGAATGTGGCAGGGACGAGCGATGGATGGTGTGCAGACAATACAGGCAGGAGACAGGAACGGCGTGTGCAAAAATAAACAGTCAGCCATAAGGGGGATAGTGCAAGCAACCAAAATTAAAAATGAAAAAGCCCCCCCAAAAAAAAACTCACTTGTCCTCAGGCTGAAGTTGGCAGATCAAAGGATCTGCCCAACAGATTTTAGATCAGCCTCAGACGTCAGGCAATGGAATTTGCACACCCCTGCCCATGGGTTGCACCTCGAAGCTAGCGTTTGCTCAATGTGCCTTTCCTGGTAAACCAATTTTCAATACATACATCATGGGTATGTTTGTTAATCCACTACGATGATTCTATAGACCTAGCTCAATCACTGCAACGTCATATTTCAAGTTAGTCTCTACCAATCCAGAGGACAATGATAAAAGCACCCCTCATGTTCAATTTTACTGAAAAGCAACCCATTACCCCAGAGCTGTAGCCACGTGCCTTCAGATCAATCCAACTATCAAACAACGTCACAAGAACAGAATACTGTAATACTTAATGCATTCGGATAGGATCAATGTCATGCAAATATTGTGTTTCTAGGCTACATTTCTTGCCCTTATCAACCAGTCTGTTGCCCTTTAAATGGTGCAATACTAAAGCAGTGTTTGTAGTCACCATATAGCTTTTCAGCAATATTTTTCTGGCACAAATTATACCCATCTGTTTTATGCTTGAAAAAAAAAAGATAGCACCATTCTAATACACCCCACAGTAGGATTAAAGTATGTATGTGAAAACGTTAACCAGAGATTTTTAAAAATTTTGAGTGGTAGCCACCTTTAATGGTGAGTCATTCATTTCAAAAGGTGCTATAAAAGCAGTTTTAAATATCAAAGAAAACTAGAAATACAAAAAGAATGAATCTAAGAACGTCAGAAATACATTTCTGCTAAGAAATGCACATGAGGCTGTGGGTATGATCGGTCTCTAAAAGGGCCAAAATGTGGGAAAATGCATTTTAGACTGAGGAAAATGGATTATTCAGAAATGCATGGTTTGTTTCAAATAGGATTTTCAAAACAGAGCCTTTCTAGAAAATAAGTTATCAGAATGCTAGCTAGACAAGACATAGGACAAGAGTACTGACATTTTACCCCTCTGCCCAGAGATGCAGACTACTCTAAACCAATTTAAGTCAAAAATGCCAGAGGATAACACTGTTGAACACCACTCCCAGGTGGAGGTGAAGAAGCACAGCTGTCAAGATGTTTCTCTTCACAAAACCCAACTGAAGTAAACAGGGTTGCATGCCTTTTCTATACATTTGCTATGAAAAATAGTATGCCATACTGCTGTAAAAGGGTGCCCACTGTTTCTGCATTTACTCTGAAGGTCATCCCTCACTGGAACTTCAGCAAGGCAGAAACCATGGCCCTACAATCTCCCCTCCTCAAAGCACTTTCTAGCCCTCAATGAAGTCACATACATGAGGGTCGTTCTTATCGGTTGCCAGCTTGTGCAGCTCCAGCAGCGACTGGTTCACAGTCTTCTCCAGTGCTAGGGCACCTTCCATCGCCTCCAGACCGTTTCCCCACTCATCACGCTCTGGTTTCTGCAGCTCCTGGAGAGAAAAAGGGATTCCACACAGTTAAGTCTCATAAGGGGTTACTGAACTTCAGTCCGTCAGGACTCATTAGGCATAATAGTACTGCAGATCCCAGTGCAGTGCTCCCTCCTTTATCTGCCCCCTCATCTGCCACCCTCGCTTAATGCCAGTATGATCTCCTGTCCAGTTACTCACCTTAGTAATTGTGTTTCTTCTAATGGAGTCTTGCTGTATTCCGACATTATGCAGTTAGCCCCAGCACTTTAACTGCTCTGGAGAGGAAAGAGTCAACTATGCCAAAGCATAGAACGTTGAGCTCGGTTCAAACCTTTGTCTGCTGCACTTTGAAGTGTGAGCATCAGATTTACGAGCCAACACCAAACTAAACCTGCCAAGTGGAAACTAAGATCTACTATCCAATGGTTTCGGAGGTGTATTCAGGTGGAAAAGACCTGACCCTCAGCTTTGGGAATTTTTTGAACCTGAAGGCTAGTCCCCGACTTACTGCCTCCAGGACCCACTTGTCTGAGGTAACAGACTTACAGGCCTGGAAGTAGTAAGCCAGCCTGCCTCCTACTGGAAAGGGGGAATCTACCCGGGCCGACGCATCGGTGTCTGTTGGCAGAAGCCTTTGAGAGGAGGATACAACCCTGCTCATCCCCCTTCTGCCCTTCCCTCTCAAGAATCCCCTCTGAGGAAAAGGAGAGGAGGCCTGTGCCTGGTAGAAAGGCCCGTGTAAAGGCCTGCCCCTATATTGCTTCTTTTGAGGAGTTGTCTGCCTTTCCTTAGCCTGTGCACTCCTGTACTCTTCCACCGTCTTCCCCAATTCAATTCTCTGTCCGCTCCCCAAACAGAATTATCCACTTGAGAAATCCACTGCCTTAGCCTGGTGTCCGAGAGGCTAGTACATCTGAGCCAAGCCAATCTCCGAAGAGACAGATTTAACCATGACTCATGATGATACATCATTAGAGTATACAGCAGCATGAAATTGGGTCTTAGATGCCTCAATCCCATCAGCAGCCACCTCCTTGGCCAGCTGGCAGGAAGTCTGTTTAGCCAGTTCCAGAACAGTATCCCATCTCGACTAACATTCTAAGATACTAAAATGCCAGCAGAATAGGCCCAACGGTCTTGTTTCTGCTTGTTTGGTCAGCCCCTACCCTGGGAGCCGACCCTGCTGCGCGCCCCGGCTTCTTCCTTCCCAGTTCCGGATATGCTCGCTGAACTGGATTTGGCTTCCAGAACCCTTCTCCTGTACCTGTCCAACCCCCTCCTGAACCCCTCGGCAGTGCATTCCATGGCTCCACCACCCTCTCAGTGAAGTAGCACCTCCTTTCTCCCCTGAATCTTCCCCCCTCCAGCTTCCACCCATGCCCTCTAGTTGCCCCCTCCTTCCTTCGAAGCACCCCGACCGCTCCTCCCCTATTAACCCCCGTCATGTACCTGAAGACCTCTCATGTCCCCCTGGTCCCTTCTCTCTTCCAATGTGTCCATATTTAGCTCTTCAACCTCTCCTCATAGGTCCTGTCCCACAAGCCCCAAATCATTTTGGTTGCCCTCCTCTGGACCCTCTCCAGAAGTTTACTGTCCCTCTAAGTGTGGCCTCCAAAACTGCACATAGTACTCGAGGTGTTTAGCTTTTGGTGACCGGGTAAGTACACTAGACAAGTAATATGCCTATTTTCAGGAACTACCTGAGAGAGTACAACATTGTGAATTATAGTGGTACAGAGTTATACAGAAAACAGAAAGATTGACTAGAAAGGAACAGTTCAAGGTGACATTAACAAGGTATCAACAGTGGTAAAGCATTTTAGGTTAACATCCAATTTCAGACAGTGTGAGGTAAAACAGTCGCTGGTAATTTTGCGAAATAGACATTTTAGTTTACGAAACTGACAAATTATAACTGTCAAGTGCCAGGTGTGAACAAGCAGTGTAACAATCAAGTGGCAAGAGAGGATTAGTTCGTCAAGGGCTTGCCCTGTGCATTTTGTAAAGTACAGGGCCTTGCTGAGAGAGGACATTGTTCTATGGGGGTTTGGGACAGACATGCAGAGGCCAGATTTATGACACCCTACAGGTGTCTACAGAAACTATGGTAGGAGGGGGCCGATCGAACCTGCTCAGGAAAGGAGTTAGAGTCTAGGTGCACTTGCAGCAAAGTCCCCGTCCCCCATGAGGGTGCGGATGGGAGGAACTCTTAGCAACCCGGGGACCTGTGACCCGAGTGAGTAGGAGGAGTGGTCCGCCGGCAGAAGTAGCTGTGCCAACCCCAGTGGGGTGCCTGTTCTTGTCACTTTGCCCATGAGACACCCAAGCCCAAAATCCAGGTAGCTAGATGGTGAGAGCCAGCCGAGATTTCCATAGAGGTTACAATGGTGGGTAAGCCAGGGGCAAAATGACAAATGTTATTGTAAGTTGTGGACCACCAGGCGAAGTGGGATTTGGCAGAGCTGGCAAATAGGTGCAGGCTGTAGGAAAGGGAGGGAAGCAGGATACCTCATGAGAGCCAGACAAGCCGCAGGTGAGGTTGTATTTGTCTCTGTAGGCCACGCCCAATTTGCAGTTCACCATTCTGCAGACACCGTATGCGACTCCCCATGTCTAGTTGGGGTTGAGCATTACTCCAAGGTATGACTGAAATCAGTTGGGAGGAAGGTACTGTCCTGGCATTTGATGCCCAGAGGAGCTGGCACAGCTTTGATTTTGGGTGCTGAACCAAATAGCATAGCCTGTGTTTTTTTTTCAGGTTGAGAACCAGTTTATTTTTGGTTACCCAAGCCTGATATTGTTGAAGTCAGACAGGCGCTGATTTAGAGACTCAATGTCCCTGGAGTGGGCCATGATGACCAGGTCATCAGCACAGAGAGTGGCGCTGCAGTTTGTAACTGCTGCTGGTAAGTTTGTCAAAGAGGGAGAAGAGGGGCCCCAGAACCAACCCCTGTGGGATGCCTGAGGTAACCGGTAGTGGATCAGACAGGATCTTATTAAATCTAGTCATCTGCATTCGACCATGTAGACAGCCAGTGAACCAGTTCATTGCAGAGGACGACAGACCCAGAGACCACAGCTAGGTGCAGTGCAACTCATGATCAACAAGGTCAAAGGCTTTGGACAGGTCAATAAATATGGCTCCAGAGAGTTTGCCCTGATTCATGGCTCCTCTGATACTGGAAGAGACAGACCAGGGCTGTGGTCATGCTATGCCCCTTCCAAAAGCTGTGCTGGGCTGGGGATAGCAGATAATGGGCCATTACGTGAGGGTGAGTTGTTCAGCCACAACTTTTTCCAGGAGCTTGCTAAGGGAGGACAGAATGGCGATCGGACGATAATTGTCCGGGACCTTAGGATTGCCCTGCTTCAGTATAGGTACTATAATAGCCACCTTCCAAATGTCAGGAATAACCCCATTCGCAAGTGATAGGTTAAAGATATGGGCTACAGGGGAGGCAATGTGGTGGGCGCCAAGCTTAAGGAGTTTGGGCTCCAGATTGTCAGGCCCTGGGCTTGAGTACTGGGAGAGGCCAGAGAGAAGGTTAAGCATGTCAGACAAACAGCTGCGAGACAGAAAAGCGGTCAGGGGGAGGAGGTTACCTCCAGCTCTGGTGCAGAAGGAGGGCCAGTGTAAATCCCTGTAGATGGGAAAAGTGCAGCGTAAGCCAACAGGTCAGTGAAGGGAGAATTTAAGGCGTTGGCAATCGTGTGGGGATTGTTGCAGGAGACCCCTCAGATACCCATGTTAGATACCCAAGCACTGGCGGGGCCACTGGCGAGCGTTTTGATGTTTCTCCAGAACCTTCTGAGAACAATGGCTGAGCTGAGTAGGGCAGACTTACAGAAGTCACTTTTTGCGACCCTGATTGCCTTTGCTCTTATTCCTTAGATTTCTGTATCATTTGAGAGTTGTCTGATCAAGGGAGCTTTTGTAGTGGGTCCAGCACTTGTCTCTGGCCCTCATGAGGGCTAGGAGAACTCCTGTGCAACCATGGGGTGACAGACCCCCTAACCCTCCTGTGACAATGGGAGCATGTTTGTCCTGCAAGGACACGAAGGTAGAGAGAAAGCAGGTTGCAGCTGTAGAGGGATCAGATGCTCCCAGCACCTCAGACCAGTTGGCGGTCCTTATATCCTCCCTGAAGACTTCAGGTTCAAACCTGGCATAGTTCCTCATATGGATGATTTTATGGGGGACTTTTGGGGTAGGTATTCTCCACACTCCATAGACTGGGGAATGGTCAGAGATGGAGTCTGGGAGGATCCCTACGGAGGAGATCCTTTCTGATCAGTTACAGGATCCAGTCCAGAAGAGAGCTGGAGGATCCATTAGTCGATCGTCTGGTTGGCTCCTGGACAAGTTGTGTAAGGGAGTGATTAGCAAATAGGGACTCCTACTGCTTCACATTACCACCAACCCAGTTTAGGTTTACGTCACCCAAGATAACTAGTTCATTGTCTCCTGTGCTGGGACCTACTGTGTCCAGGAGATGGGTCAAGCCTGGAAGCCTCCTTTAGGTGGGTTGTAGGCGTAGGCCATGTGCAGTTTTTTGGTATTCCCAAGTAGGAGCAGGACATGAAGTAGCTCACAGGGGGATGGGGTGGATAGCTGGTGAGCCACCTTAGTAACCTTCAGGTGGCTCTTGTAATGAATCAAGATACCACCTCCCCGTTTGTTCCCAGGTCTATCCTGTCTTATGATTTCATAACCGCGGAGTGCACATGCTGCGTCTGGAATGGAGGATTTCAGCCAGGTCTCAGTCACTCCAAGAATATCTGGCTTGTAGAGCAAGACCCAGGTGACTAACTCATTGAGGTTAGGTAGTAGGCTCCACATAGAGGTGAGCAACTTTGAGTCCCTTACCCAGCCTCCATTTTGGGGGGTAGTGGGGGCCAAGAAGCTAGGGCAAGGGTTAGTTTCGATGTCACCGGCCAGAGCCAATATGGGGAAGATCCACAGGGGGTACTGCCAGTGGGCTGCCACCCTGGTCGAGGGCTTCCTTGCCATGAAATGCTTGGTACGGGTGGAGGGCAGTAGTCCACTGAGGTCGAGGCAGCTAGTAGGACAGTACAGTGTCTTGGAGTAGGCTAGTAGGTTGGAAAAGTAGTCTGGCGTCACATCCAGGGGAGGCTTATTCCTCAGTCTCCGATTACCATCAGGGGGCTGGAGGCTGCTTGGAGGAGTGCAAGCCCTGTAATGAGCCCAACTAGGATGGCGGAGCTCAGAGGGGGTGGCAGCACACCACCCTTTTGGACCTCCCACTGTTTGTTGGGGAGTTCCCTAGGGGGCCCCACTGTAGAGAACAGCAAGTGCCAGGATCACCTCATGACCCTCTGGAAGGACAACTCTAGTGGGGCAGACCTCGTGGCAGGCCGCAGTGTCCCCAGTGAGGGATAAGAGCAGTTGCAATCAGAAATAGGGAGAACCCCTCAGGCACTAAGTAGGGGGCTGGAGGGAGGTGTAGGAAATAAGATACACTAGTCACAGGTGTAGTAAGGTACACTAGTCACAGGATAACAGATTGTCAAGAGAGAAAAGAACACTAGTCTCAGAACAAATAGCATTAAGGAAGCATAAATCAAATTTGAAATGACAGTGAGTTGCACTGAGTTATAACGGCTATGAGCGGCTTGCAGAGGTTCAGGACAGGGGCCGTCCCCAGGTGATGTGAGGTACAGTGAGCCTCAGAATAGCAGGGCAGGGTTTTCCCAGTTCAATAGCATTAGTTGGACCACCCCACTGGTTATGGGAATGGGGAACACTTGTTGCACTGTTATTAGGACCTCCCCAGACCCTAACTGGTAGAGTCAGAGCTCTGGAGGCAGAGCTAGTGCGCATATAATGGGAGGAAGGAACAGGGTGGGAGGGCCGAAAATTCATAGTGTGCAGTCGCCTGCACCAGCAGGGTTAAAAATAGCTTGAAACAGTCCGAGGAGGCCCGCCAATACAGCAATAGCTATCGGCACCTCAGACTTGGGGTAGTGGCACGCAGCTCGGGGGCCTTCCAGGCACAGGTTGCCCTTGCCTACCCTCCTCTGTCGCAACAAAAGCAGGTGGTCTGATTAAAATGTCTGCGCAGGGGACCGCTCGCCTTTAAGAGGCAAGTAGCCAGCGTCACTTAGCAGGGGTCCAACAGGCAACAGGAGCGCAATGGTGCCAAGTCTGAAAGTCAGGGGCCATCAGCAAGTAGGGACAAAGGACAATCCAGAAAACCACATGCAGGTAAGGATGGCCTCACCAAGCAGTTAGAGGGAGTAGCACTTCCCTCCTTCTGGAGGTGATCCCCTAGCGATGCATCCCAGCATCCTGTTGGCCTTGGCTGCTGCCCTCCTACAAGTCTCAGTTGTTCATCTTGACATCCACCACCACCCCCAGGTCCCTCAGCCATCGAGACTTGTAGCATCTCCCCCCCCCCCGGTGTACACTCTGCCCAGGTTTCTGGCCCCCAGGTGCAGTACCTTGCATTTCCCTGCACTGAACCTCAGCTTCCACCTTCTAGACCAGCTTTTACTTTTTCTAGACTTCTGGTATCCGACTGTGTAGGCCATATAGTTAGCCTGTCTGAATCCCAAGGAGGATGCCAAGTACTGTTTTTTGGCCATGGCATCCAGCTTCCTAGAGTCTATCTGAGGGGTGTGAAGGCAAGGGTATGTTAGCATCATCACAGGCTGCAGCCTGCACAACTCCAACATGGCTGCATTGGTGGTACAAGAACTCCGTACCTGAGCCTGACAGCATGTACCTGTTCTCCATTCATCTGTCCACATGAGGTAAAGAATTTGGCGTTTTAAGCAGTCTTTGTGGCAGTTTCCCCACGAATATATGGAGGGGGAACAGAATCTTGACTCTGGGATGTCCATTTCCACAAAGTCAGGCTCCTCTTGTTCCTCAGCAGCTTCAGCCAGAGGGAGCTAGAGGGTTTCTGCCATCTTTTTGTAAAACAAAAAGTGGGAAGAGGACTCGAAGCCTTCAAGGAGAACACTAGAAGGCCTGTCTGGGGAGATATCTGGTTCTATGGGCTCATCCAGACCTTCTATACCATCGTCATTATTCTAGTCTTCATCCCCCTCCAGATACGGTTCATATTCTGGGGAATAATCCGGAAATGGAGGAACCGACCGAACCGAATGCCTACCGAGAGGTGCCAGATCAGTCAGAACTGGATGGAACAATTCAATACTAATCACCCTGGCAATTTCTTTGGCGGTTGAACGACGTCGTTCTGGATCTGAACTGGACGATTTCTTTTCCTTAGCCAGAACTGACCCCTCAGGATCGGCACTCCTTTTGCCTGAGGGAGTCTCGCCCAGGTCAGAGGGCACTCCTTCAGGTTCGGTTGGAACCGAACCAGGCTGGCCATCAGGTTCAGTGGACTTCTCGGCCTCCTTTTCCCCAAGCCTGTCCAATCTTTTATCCAGGGTAGCCTTAAGAACATTTTTACATATCTGGCAGTCTGAATCAAGGTGGTCAAAACCCAGATAGTAAACAGGTGGTGTGGGGGGGGGGGGGAGGAGAGAGAGAAGAGAGAGATCAGCCTTAGTAAAGGCCTCCCCACACTCACAGCGGTGCTCAAACCCAGAGGGTTTGGTTTTCCTTTTGGGTTCCTCTGATGTGGGCATCTTAACACCCTTTAATCGGCTTAAGCCTGGCTAGACCCCCTTACTGGTTCCCAACTGTGTTGCGGGTATTGGGGGAAAAAAACTTCTGAAACACTTTAGAACAGATAAGGACTGGTACCTCACACTAAACAGTGAAAGACAATTAAAGTAAACCAGACAATCTTTTCAACCGAACAGATTGAAACCCCTTTACAATTCCCACACAGAACACTCAGTCCACTACCCAAGCACTTTGTACTGCAGACAGGGCTCTGAACCGAATTAGATGTACTGCAGACAGGGCTCTGAACCGAACTAGAAGAAAAGTGGTATAAAACTGACATTTTACTGTTATTGAACCGAAAGCGATGGAGAGATCTCCGGTGCAACTGTTCAGTTAGGCAGAGTAAAGAATCTGACAGTTACACTTCAAAGTGCAGCAGACAGGTTTGAACAGAGCTCGAGCTCAACGTTCTATGTCTGGCATAGAGTTAACTCTTTCCTCTCCAGAGCAGTTAAAGTGCTGGGGCTAACTGCATAATGTCAGAATACAGCAAGACTTCACGTTTGAAATGCTATACCCCTTTAACTGCAATCATCCAATATCTGCCATCCTTTTACCTGCCACAATTTAGGTTATACAGAGATTGGAGGATTAAAGAGTGAGCACTGCATTTACCAAGCCCCAAACCCTACAGGTTCAAGAAACTGGACATGTACCCAAGGGCTTGAGATTGTGACCTTGTTAGAACATTTCCTTTGGAAATTCGAGTTGGAAAGTTAACATGCCCCTGGCCAGTGTCAGATTTAGACTGAAGTGTACAAAAAGTAAAACTTAAAATCCGAATTAAACAAGTCACAAGCAGTTCGAGAAAATTATAGCTCCCCTTTGATGAGCAATTACAGCACTGGCAGGCACAAAGACCCCTTCCCCCAGACAGAGTGCACCTGTATTGTAGACAAGGCAATTTGTAAGGCGAGCAATCCCCAGTCTCTGGGAGCCATGCAACAAATTAAAGATTACTGTATAAAGATAAATTTACTACAGGCTATTTAGCTATTTGTCTGATCCATAAGCTGGCGGAGCTAGTGTCCTGCCCGGAATTGACAGTAAATTTCAGATTTTCTTGTGTCTGCCAATTAGATTTTCCACCTGGCAGTGCTAGGCAGATGTATGGAGCACCACTCTGGAGGCTAAAAAGTTCATTCTGTTACTCCCACTACATCAGAAATGTGACCAAACATACTGAGGCACCACAGCCCTTGCAGCCTGAGCAAGGACTTTCACAAGTTACTAATCAAAATACAGGAAACTGACATCACTAGTCACCAAGAAAAGCCAATCCTTGCTATTTCACGGGAAAGAATATTGTGGCAGCGAGAAATGGCTCTCATTGGTTACTAGTGATGTCAGTCAGGGAGGTCTCAGTGTTGGTTTTAATGTGACAAGTTAATTAAAACTTGAAGTTATAAAAAAAAAAAGGCGGGGGCATGAGAGAAGTGAGCCATGATCACCGCTGAGCTGGCCCGAAGAAGAGGCCACAAATCTTCCAAGCAGAATGATACATGTTCTTGGACTCCTTGTCCGGAGGGCAGTCAGTGTTTGCTGAGCTACCAGTGCATCCAAATTCAGAAGCAGTCACAAGGCTTTCAGCTGAGGGATGCTCTGTGAACCCCACCAGGGACCCCATGGGCACTGTATACTTGCGGGCCATGCAGGCAGACCGAGCTGGACAGGAGGAAGGATGCAGCCATAGCTCAAGGGCCAGGCCAACAATGGCTTTGGCCACTGGAAAGGCCTCTGTCCAAGTATCCCCCCCCAACCCCGTTTGAGGATTTCCATGAGGGGGTATTCCGCCTTCTGGATAGGCTCCAAGGGCATTCCAGTAGATTCTGAAATCAGGCAGAGAATGCCCTGAAAAGAGGAAGGACCTTCCTCCAAACCTGCCACGATGACTTATCCCCCAGATGAGTGCAAACCCATGGCATCAAAGTCCAAAGAGTCGGGATATAAAGGTCTCCCCGCCTATGTCTCCCTCAATATGCTGAGGGGCAATCGGGGATAACAGTAATGGACAGACGATGGGGCAGTCTGGTGTCTGTCCAGTCCTCTTTTGAGGGAGCCCCTCCCCAAGGCTGCTTAGGCAGTGGTTCCACCTGTATCAGTGGAGACCCCGAAATGGGTCGTGCTGGAATACGTGCCAGCCCCACAGGTGGAGGAACCGAGGCCTTCAATTCTGGAGGGGCCAGCGTCGGCCTAAAAGGCGGAGGCCAAGTAATGGCCGGCGAAGCCGATTTTTGACTGGTCCGAATCAGCTGTTGCCACATGATATCCTCATAATGTCGGAGCTTTCGCTGAAGTCTCTCCTCATCCAAGGAGGATGTGGATCAGTGACGACGCCTCTTCCTGGAGTGCTTGTGACATCTCTGGTTTTTTCTACCAAAGGAGTCCTGGTCTGACAGAGACCGAATAGGTCGGCTTCTTCGATTGGGAGATGCCAGAGTCCAAGAAAGAGGTTCCAGCACCTTTCCCTCAAATCGGGATACCCAAGGGTCGGGTCTCCTTGTCGGGGAAGGAAACAGGTGTCCTTTCCAAGGAGTCTGTGACAAAGGCTTGATTGGGTCGAGAGATCTCAGCTGGTTCAGCAGTTTCCTTGGCGCCTTGGCCTGACAGAAGGTCAGAGAAGCCGGTGGCCGAGCAAGCGATCGACCGAAGTAGAGACAGCAAGTTCCTGAGAATCTGACCTCAGTCCCAGGAACATCCCCTTTTAGAAGGCTTATTGTCCTTGTCCCTCTTCAGAGGATGGGAGGAGTTCAAGCCCGAGAGCACCTCATCCCTGATGGTGAGACTGGCACAACTCCCGAAAGGACCCAGTAAAGGTAGAGCGACACGAAAAAAAAACTGTCTGGCCGAAGCAGCAGCTTCCTCTTTGAATGCTGCCATCTGATAGAGCTGTTCAGCTGATCCCACGGCTGCTGAAACTGCCCATCTTGCCTCCTTCAATTTCACCGGATTGCGAAGCTTCAGTCAGTGGAGGAGGCAGGTGCCAGTCACACTGATACTCTGCATTCCCACAGCACTCTAGAATATTCAGCTCCTACAGTTTGGTGCAGAATTTGGATCAGGTACAGTGCTAAGCAATGCAGAATGTGCCAACAAAAAATTATTTGGAATCTTTTAAATGAAAGTTGTGGCTAACAAACCAAAAAAAAACCAAGTATAATAGAAGCCACCGCTTCTGATCTATTAGACAATTCTAGGCAGTACTCCAGTGAAGTCAGTTGGGTGTAATCCACTAATAGGGGGCATTTCTTGGCTTGTGAACCCAGTTGTGGTAGCTATCCACCCTGTTGAGTGCACAGGGGTCTCGATTACGAAAATGGATCACAATTTGATTCAGCTGGTGCACTTTAGATTAATGTCACTGGTGAGAAACCAAAGATTCAGAGCCTGGAGTTCTACCTACCCCTCACCAACTACCTGTGTGGTTCGTTTACCACAAAGATGAGGTGGGGAATGAATGTGAACACCTGTGCCATATTGTTTTTAAAAATAGATTAAGCTTGAAAAAAAAATTTAAGTTTACCATCTGCCCCATCCAAAGAGTGAAGGGAACACTGTGGCCTTTGAAAAATCAGAATTAGCAGAAGCTACAAACAGCAGCCATACAGGGTTCCCCACTCTCTGAAAATGTAGGGCGGTGGCAATGTTGTTCGGGTCAAAGGGTACATTATTCTTCTGGACCTTCTATATGCAATGTACTGTGCATAAGTAGATTTTAAGTAACTGATAGTGTACTGGTGTTAAATGGGTAGCAGTGCAATAAAGGATGTCAAAAAAATTTGAGGATTTTATAAAAAAATTGATAAAAATATAGGGTGGTGGCAAACAAATATAGGGTGGTGGCCCACCGCGATAAAACAATGAATGGGGAACACTAGCCATAGCTTCAAAGTTGAAATGGAAGTTGTCATCAGGTACACAAAAATGGGGTCTTGATGTGGCCATGTGCATAGGGGTAAAACATTGCACTGAATGCAACCTGACCATTTTTTTGGGGGGGCGTGTGTAGGAGATTGAAGTGAAGTATGTGTTGTGCTCTGGTTTACGGATATCCTGGAGGAAGATGCGTCCACCTCGTTGGTTCTGCAGTTTCATCAGTTTCTCTGCATGCTCGTGTTCTTCATCAGACTGTTTTTTGAAAAACTTGGCAAAGTTGCGCAGGGCCACGTCATCCCGGTCAAAGTAATAAGACATGGAAAAAAGAAATAAAAGGGAAACAAATGACACTGAAGAAACTCGTGTAAGCAAATAAATCTCTTAAGCCTCCTAAGCAAGTCTCACTGGGATGTAGGGGCAGTTCATTCATGACATTCCGGCAGCCAATTAAGACAGACACTGCACCTCAGAACACTGTTGGCTTCTCGGCAAACAAGCTGTTAATATCCACCTGAACTGCAGCAGGTGGCATTACACCAACTTAGTTTTCAAAACTGGGCAATTACTTGGTATGGATACTGTGAACTTCCAATACTAAACTCTGTCACAGAATACAAGTTTTCAGTCCTCAATTTATGGAAGTCTTCTGCACCAACTCACCAAGCAAAAGTTAGACTGTTTTGGTACAAATAAAGAATACTGTCATACTTCCACCCAACTTTACTCAGCTTAGCAAAGGAAAAAAAACTGAGTCAGCACTCAAAAAGCAGAAGGACATGTGTGTGCTAAAAAATATTTCACTATTTTATTTACAAAATGTGCAGTTAACATCCATCACCAAGTTGCAGATGGTTAAAAAAAAAAAGAATACAAGCAAGCAGCAGCAGCCACACAGACCAACGGTTCACCTGAACAAGTCAGGCTTCAGTGTCTTACTTTGCTGATTAGGTCAGTGAACAGTCAAACTGCAAGGCCTTCCCTAAAACACACAACAAACAGGGTTGCACCTGTATCATGCCACTGACGGCCCCTATAATTCCCCTCTGTGCCCCCCCAGAGCACCTGAGGACACGAATGAATGACTCTACCATGGAAGTAAAGTGTTGATGCTTATCCCATTTCCCCGGTAAAGGATCGGTATCTACAATCTTGACATGAAAATGCATTCTTATTACTTTATAACAATAGTCACAGATGGCCTACACAGCAGAGTTAGTTGTATGTGAGGCTCAGCTATGGAGGCGGCCTGGGAATTTATTAAAGTTTGGTGATGGGTAGGCCCACTGGGCCCTGGAGGTCCCTTTCAGGGGAGACCCGGAGTTAAGTTACATAGAATTGAGAAAATACAGATAATGCAGAGGTAGGACATAGCATACAGGAAGTTTACTGACAGTATACACATTTCATAACATAAGAGAACATGGGATATACCAGCAGGGAGTCCTGCTAGGCTTATTCCAATAGCTTGAGAAGTATCTACATAGTACATACAGTACAATAGGCGAAACAGGCATTATAAGCAAGCACAGCAACTATGCAGCTGATACAGTTTAGGACAATCAGTACAGTGTAGAACTGAAGGTTAGCATGTGAGATATTGTAGAAATGCAGGGAGGTAGTACAGCATTGTATACAAGCAATTCAATATAGGACTTTGGGAGGGGGTTCACTGGTAGAGACCGGTTTCAGACAGACTCAGCTGTGGCAGCTTTGTCAGCTAGGGCAAGGTAGACTGGTTTGTAGCCCGGCTATAGGGGGCAGGTTTAGCTATCCTTCAGGATAGGAACCGAGGTTTAGCAGGTGAGTGCTTAATCCCGTCTGAAAAGTAGTTAGGGAGGGGGCTTCCTGGAGTTGACAGGGGAGCTTGTTCAACAGTAGGGGCTGTGTGGGCAAAGCATTTACTGCCTGCTGCATGTCTGGTCCTGGGCACCTCTAGTAGCATTTTGTCCGATTATAGGCTTCATCAATGGCTTTAGCCAGCAGTGACAGGGTCCCTTCATGTCACAGAGACTGCCATACATACAAATTCATCCATACACTACTATGGCACAAGAAAAAATTACTCACCTTAGTAATTATGTTTCTTCTAATGGAGTCTTGCTGTATTCTGACATATTGCAGCAGTGATTCCCAACCTTTGAACTGCCCCGGAGAACAAAAAGTTAACTTTCTATGCAGGGCATAGAATGCTGAGCTCAGCTGAAGTCTGTCTGGAGTGTTGCAAACTCAAACCGTCAGATTCTTACGAGCCCAACTAAAAATTATGTGGAGATTGTAAAAATTCCTACCAGTCAACTGGCAGAAAAAAGTTTTGGATTCCCAAGGAAGACTCGAGTCAGGAAACCCAACAACCAAAAACCACTAATACAAATAACAGTAATAAACCACCCAAACAAAAAGGAGGATGGTGTAAACAAAACACCCATGGGGTGCAACAGTGCACCTGCCCACCCACTTCCCAAAAACAGGTTCTGAGAGGGGAGGCAGGGAATGAGGTCAGAATACAGCAAGACTCCATTAGAAGAAACAATTACTAAGGTGAGTAATTTTTTCCAAACATGAAGTTTTGCTGTATTCTGACATACTGCAGACTACCAAGCAGGAGGAACAGACCCTACTTTGGGAATAGGCTCTGAAGTGCTGCTGTGCCAAACTGAGCATCGCTCCTAGCCTGGATATCCAGAGAGTAATGCTTGGTAAAGGTATGGACTGTTTTCCAAGTGGCTGCTTGGACAAATTTCTAAGAGAGGGATATCCCTGGAGACTTTTTTTTTGGGGGTATCCTGTGTCTGGAAGAGTAGGGTCACTGGGTTGGAAACTAGTAGTAGGGTGGTAGGCTGCAACAACTGCTGTGCACCAATCTTTCTAAAATTGCCTGGAGTGTGGGAGGATGTTTAGTGTGCAACTACACAGAGAAACTTAGAAAGGAGATTGAGGGTCTGCAGAAGGAACAGAGACAGGCAAGGCAGACTGGGGGTGGGTTTAGCCCAATACTGGAGGAAGGAAAAATGGGAGATGAGGGAGGGTGATTTAAGCCAGTGGAGAGGAGAGGGTCAGAAGAAGGGAAGCAGGGACAAGGAGGCCCAGGCCAGGAAGAACTGCCAGGGAAACCAGGTCAGAAGACAAGACAAATGGAAGGAGAAGATAGGGACTCGAGGGGAGGCGAAGTGGCAAAAGTCATGGAGTGGAAAATATTCACAAGTGGGAGGTCATGCCAAACAAATCCGATAGATTTCTTTGACTGGGTGACCAGGGAAATGGATCAGGGGAGGGCTGTGGAAATTGCCTATCTGGACTTTAGCAAGGCCTTCAACCGCGTACTGCACAGGAGGCAGATACTCAGCTGCTGGGGGTGGGATCCAAAGTGGTGAACTGGGTTACAAGATGGCTAACAAATATGAGACAGAAGGTGGTGCTTTAACAGCATTCCTAATGGACTGCTGTGAATGGGGTACCACAGAGCTCAGTACTGTAATTGCTGTTCCTGTGCTGACCAAGTCTGCTGAATGGGAATGCAGTCAAGGACTACATCAACCCGATAGATGTCAGAATCAACTCTAGGAGGGGCTTCCAAGAGACCTTTTTACTCAGATTCTCCAAACTCACCCACCAACTCTGGCAGTAGTAGTGAAATTAGATTCCTGGCATGATCATCCTCCGGTTATATCCCAGGCTGACAACTATATCTGCAAGGGCTGCACATGAAAGCAAGCCCACAGAACTAGTTCTAGCGCTACCATTTTGAGGCCCAGAATTCACATAAGGTGGTGAGCTGAAGCAGACTGGCTCCTTAACCACAACCTCTCCCATCTGAGCTGTGGAGCCACATGCTCAAATGCAACAGGTCCTTTCCTAGTGTGGCACCTCGGCAAATTCAGAAAGGATTTATCAGCTGATCGTAGAACATGGAGTGTGTGTCCTGAGGAACAAGCATAGCTGCAAGACACCTAGGGGTTTGATTTTGAATTATCGAATCAATGAGAGCCATGGTAGCATTTCCTACCAGCTAACGGAGAGAGCCAACCAATATTATAAAGTTGACAATGCTGTCTAAGAAGAGGGGCAGAAGAGGCATAGTGATATATGTTATACATGATATTCCATCTAAGGAGGTCAGTTTTATGAGCAACCCCAAATGAGGGAGCCCCATAGGTTAGTGTGGGGAGCAGAATCCCCTTGCAATGGCCATTTTAACAGATGGCATGAGCATATAACTAGTCATATGCAACACCCAGTTTGGAGTTGACAGTTCTGCAAACAGACTGTACATTAAGATCAAGAGATTGATATAGCAGGATGCCCAGGTACGAGAGATCACACATTCCAGTAATTGACCTTTGAGTCCTGCACCATCAGTGCTGTTGTGCAAGCCTGGAGCTTTGGGGCCGATCGAAGCAGCATGACTTTAGTTTTGTTAGTGTTGTCAGCCAGTTTGTGGTTGTATAGCCAGTTTTGAATATCAGTCAGACAAAAGTTGTATTGATAGTGTCTATATTAGAACTTGTACAGATGACAAGATCAGCATATAATAGCAGTGCAGGATTTTACAGCAGCTCCAATGTTATTTATATAAAGAGAATAGGAGGGGCCCTAGGATGGAGCCCTGAGGTACACCAATATTCATGGTGGTACTGTTCGATAGTAATTAAATTTCACCACTTGAGTTTTGTCAGGTAGCTTTCATACCAGTCAGAAGGAGAAATGCAGGTGTCGAAGCGAGTAGAGAAGCAAAGTGTGTTCAACAAGGTCAAAAGCCTTTGTGAGGTCAATAGACAGCCCAAGTCAGATTGCCAGTATCCATTTTGAAAGTGTCTGGGCGAATTTAAGGAATGCAGTCGTGTCATGTCCTTTCCTGAAGCCATGTTGGGCATCTGAGAGCAGACTGTGCTTAAGTAGATAGTTGTCCAAGTTGCGACAATTTTCTTCAGGATTTTACTCAGTACCGAGTATGGCAATTGGTCTGTAGTTCATGACAACCTTAGGATCCCATTTTTTTTTTTAAGTACAGGCATAATCAGAGCAGCTTTCCAGAGGCCAGGGACCATTCCACCTGAAAGTGATAAATTTTGGCCAGCGGTAATGCAATAAGGGGAGCTGCAAGTTTCAAGAGGCGGGCTTCCAGGGAGTCTGAGCCAGAGCTGGTATGATCAGAGATGGACCTCAGGGAGCTTCAGGACTTCCTTTCTAGACAGCCTTAATAGAATGGACGAGTATGGGACAACACTACAGTGGGGTCAAAGGAAGAGGTATATTGGGAGAGATGAGAGAAATGCAGGTTGAAAGAATTAGCTATGGTTTGTAAGTCACTGCAATGCACATCATTTATCAGCATATAATTAATGGTCTCCGTTTTCGCCCATTGCCAAAACCGTGTGTTAAATGCTGTAACACCCGAGTAGGTGTTACGGCATTCACGCTCTCCCTTTGAACAACAAAGCGCTCGAGACTAAACATAGCACGATGTTCAAATTGTCCCAGTCACCTCAAGTGGCACTGACTAAAATACACACTTCTCGGGGGTTACCTCTATACCAAATAGCCTCCGGCAGCCTCGCATAGCCTAGAAGTTAAAAAAAAAAAAAGAGCAGATTCCAAACACTGAACGAAACCGAAAGACAAGCGCAAGCATATAATCGGGGTAGTTGACAGAGGATCCTAGGAACGATTTGGTGTGTGACCAGACTTTTCTGGGATCATTGGCTGAGTTAATCAGTAGGCCTTTACACTACTTGCTCTTAGCTGCTTTGACTTGTTTTTTACATGACTTCCATAGTATGTGGTAAGCGTTGAAATCTGTTTGCTGGCCCGATGTTTTGTAGCTCTTCCAGAGTTTCTCTTTAAGGCGCAAACTTTTGAGCAAGTCTTTGTTTAGCCATTTTGTTTGTTTACCCCTCACTCTCCGGGTAATCTTTGGGGCACGTTTACATTGAACTGTTAAGTGATTTAGTGGTTAAGAGCGTACTGGGAACAGTGAGATCCGACCAATCAATTCTGGAGAAGCCACACAGAAACACCTCTTGGTCTAAGTGAGCAAAGTATGAGCGAGTGATAAGTGGTGGAGGAGATAGAGGTGCTCCCAAGGACAGGATGCAGACAGGAGAGTGGTCAGTTAAGGCATCTGCAAAATTACCAGCGACAGATATATTTGATCCGGTTTACCAGCACCCAATCCAATAGTGTGTCTAGTGGTGATGAAGACAGACTTCGTCGGCACTGTTACCATCTGATGCAGGTTGTAGTTATGAGTCAGAGATTGAAGAGAACTGACAGCTGCCCCAAGGCAGTTTAAATTTGGGTCCCCTAAAATGACAACCTCATTATGATTAAAATTCTGAGAGGCATTTTCCAACAGGTACTCTAGACCTGCAATCCCTCCCGCTGGGGGGTTATATGCACAGATAACATGCAGTTTCTTGCCTCCCAATGCAAGGGTAGCATGCAAGTATCCACATACCGACTGAGCATCCGGGATAGCAAGAGGAGACAGATTTTTATAGTACGGAGCAACTCCACCACCACGGTTCAATATTCTATTCCTTCGATTAATAAGAGTAATTTGGCAGGAACTAGAGGGAATCAGTAACCGATGGTTTTCCATATTCAAGTGTGCAATTAACAGCCCATGTCTGGACATACTATGTATGTCATCTGCTGAGAAGTAAGCACCTAGTGGCCCAGGATTTGTCTATATCCCCAGATAGAACGGCAATGACAACAAGGAACCACAGCAACACATTTAGAAAAGGATGGGATAATGCAGACTTGTTCCATAGTTTCCTAAACAGAGAGATCAGTGGGGACAGCCCTTTTGGTAGAGAAAAAAAAAATAGTTTGTAGTATCTTTGTATTATAAACAATAAGACTGGAGAAAGTAAAATCATAGTGCTCGGTCCTAGGATTTATTTGAGCCATCCTCATTCCATAAGGATAGTGTGATTCTGTCAAGGCAAAGTAGGACAAGAAAAGTTACAAGGGCAACCCCCAAACAGCTGTTGGACATGGTGCAACTGTTGGTAAACTGGTTCAACTCATGACAGAGGTCAGCTAGGCAGGGATTGACGGAGAGGCCTTGGCTATGCAAGACCTTGCAGGCATGCACTCCACAGCCCCATTACATTGATAGCCTGGGGCACACCTACTCATACAAGTGCAGGATGTGAAATCCCCTTGTCCTTGTGCTTCCTTTGTCATTTAAAGAGATTTTTAAAAGCCCACAAATAGATTCCTTAGGTCAGAGCAAGCCAGACGAAAATGTGGATTCGAGCAGGACCCAGAGTCACTGGAGTTTGTCAGACCTAGTTGCTCGATTTCTGTTTTGCTTGGGATAGCTTCCAAAAAGTTGACTTTAAACTGAAAATGCAAATAACTTGATGTTTTGCAGAAAATCCAGTCCAGGAGACCTTCACAGATGTAATGAGCAAGAATGGTGTAGTTACTCCAAGCAGAAGATCTTGTGAATCTCAAAAAACTTAGCTACAGACAAACAAACAGCCACCCACTAAACGCTTCCTACTCAATCTGGATCGATGAGCACCTTTGAGAAAATGCTGGGGGCTGTTGCCAGCCTGAACAGGAGAGCCCTGTACTGGAAGTCTTCCCACAACCATGAACCTGAGGAACCTCTGATGAGACTCCTGGATGTGTTTATTTGCATTCCTCAGATCCATGAAAGCTACATAATCATAATTCAATGACATTTGAGAGAGCATTAAGGGCAAAATGTGCCTTTTCGCAGATGGCACCAAGCTCTGTCAGAGTGGATAGAGCTGAAAGGATACAGGAGCTATAGGAAGATCTGGAAAAGCTAGGGAGGTGGTTCAGAATCTGGCAGCTTGGCTTCAATGCCAAGAAATGCAAAGTTATGCATACTGGAGTCAAGAATCCTAGAACAGAGTACTACCTGGGTGGAGTCAGTGTCTGCATCAAAGAAGGACCTGGGAGTTATGATCACTAGCGACTTGGAAGCACTCCACGCAGTGCAAGAAAGCAGCAAAGACAATCAAGATGCTGGTATGTACATCAAGGGGATCAACAGTAAGAGGAAAGGTTATACTGCCCGTGTACAGGTAACTGGTAAGGCCTCACCTAGAGTGTATGTAGTTTAGTACTGGTGCCCACACCTCAAAAAAGGACATTAACCTGCTGGAGAAGGTCCAGAGGAGGACTGCACAGATGACAGCTGGTCAGCAGGGTAAGGCATATGAGGAGAGGCTGAGGGTACTGAACATGTACTCCCTTGAAAACAGGAGGGGGGGGGTTACATGAATGGGACCTTCAAGTACTTGAAAGGGATAAATAAGGTTGATAAGGAGAGTCTTTATGCCAAGTGGAACCATACCATGAGGGAGCACAGTCAAGCTGGAGGGTGAGAAGTTTAGGAAGGAGGTGAGGAGAGACTTCAGCAAGGGTGGTGGACATTTGGAATGCGCTGCCAGAAGAGGTACTCACTGAAAACAGTGGGCAGCTTTAAGAGAGGCTGGGACAGGTATGGGGGAGGATAAGGGTCAGCGTAGGGAAGATAGGAGTGGGGAGAGGGGGGCAAGGGCAGTAGCTTGCTGGCTTCTTCGTGTGTTCGTATAATCCCCAGCTGGGCAGCTCATAACTGAATACAGTGATAGGGACTCCATCTTGAAGGTAGTGTGGCAAATGGTGTTTCAGATCCAGAATAGACTGGAACACTGAACCACCACCAGCCCCGGACTTCTTGGGAATGATGAAATAGATAAGTAGAATCCCTGGCCTTGCTCACTGGGAGGCACTGAACATTTGCCCTGATTTGAGTAAGGTGGTCCAGGGTCTGACACCACTTGTCTTCATGGCATTCTTTGGAACAAAGGACAGCAGAAAATGCCCCTTTGAGGGAACTGGAAACTGTACTAAATAACCAAAAGCCAGAATTTACAAAACTCAAGCATCTAATTTCATCTGGGCCAATCTTATGTAAACACTATGCAGTCTTCCATCAAGGGAAGGGAGACAGATGGCACCCCCCCAATGTACCATCAATGAGAGATAAACTGTTTTTGCCCAGTGCCTCCATTGCAACTTTGGTTCTTTTGTGCCTCTGGTTCCTGAAGGTCTGATAGGGATGAAAACCCCTTGATATTCCTCATTCAGCCACCTCTGTGACCTTTTGCTGTTGCTTTGACACAGGAAGGTAGCCCTTTTTATTCTGGCTATCCATTAATCATTCAGGCCAGAACCAGAAGAGTTATGAACCACCTTATTCACCTGGAGGAGTTTCTGCAAGTGTTTCTTCCCAAAAAAAAAAAGACTGTACATTATGTTTCAGCAGATATTCTCTGATCTGCATCTGCCCGTTCCTGTTTAATTTGGGCACCATGAATAACGTATGGAACACACTTTGCAGCCGCCATGGATTGCACCTCCTTAAGCTGTAACGTCCAACATGCCTTAGTTAGATTGATACAAAGACTTGGTATCAAACAGGAGAGGGGGGACCCGCTTCCTTCTCTGAAAGTTTGTCCTCCTGCAGTAGCTTCCTAGGGTCAGGGTCTGCCTGCATATCCATATCAGCAACCATGAGCAGCATACTTGGTGTGTCTGCATACCCCCTCCCCACCAGACCAGAGGGGCCCAGTTTGGGGTCGGGACGCCTAATAGATGTCCTGTGGAACATCAGGACCCAAAGTCTCTGAAGAGCAATAAGTTTTATGCAAACATTGCCTCTTGGGTCGAGAGTTTCCCCAGGTCTGACTGGGGGGAAGCACGAGAAACATTAGCTCAAGTACACGGTGGAAAAGAAACCCAGAGTAGAGAGAGCTGCATTATCTTTTTGCAGGTCTTGCATCTTATAACAAACTCCAGCCAGAGAAAATTGGCTCAGAAGAGCTACCAAGTGACGAAAGTTACACATGTGCATACAAATTATTCAACACCCAGGTGCAACTTGGGCATATTTTGGAGGTGTTGCACCAAATTTTCAATATGGCCTTTTTAGGACCCCCTCCTCATGAGCAGTGCCAGTGTCTTGTTCAACTGTCCTGAAAGGTGATTGCTCTGTGCAATCACTTTTCAGGACAACTGAACAAAATGACACTGGCACAGTTCATGAGGAGGGGTCCAAAAAATGCCATGTTGAAAATATGGTGAAAAATTCCAAATGACTACGTTAAGAGCGTGCATTGCACAGTTTCTATGCATGCCCTCAACGTTGCCGATTTTTTATATTTTCACTTCACATTTTTAACATTGCCATTTTTGCACATGTTCAACAGTACAGCTGTCATTTTCTACAACCTGCCCAAAATGTGATTTTTTTTGCACCTGTGGCGCAGAATAGCACGTTGGGGGCAGGGAGAAACAAAGAAAATTCACCAGCACGTCTAAAGAAAATGGTCCACTCTGTTGCTAGCTCCCTGGTAACTAGTCCCCCCACCCACACTGATGCCCCCCCAGCATCTGCCCCCTCAACATAACACCGGGGTGCCCAATCCCCTAGCATCCTTCCTTTTTTCCCCCCATTCCTGTAACAAAGAAAACCGTCCCGTCAGGCAGCTGCAAGAGCCCCAGGCCATGTTTTTCCATCTCACCCGAATCTCCCTCTGGTGATAAGAACCGTTTTAGAATGGTGTGATGCAGTTTGTCACTGTTCTACTCTATTGTTGGCACAGTGCATCCATGTTAGACTACTGGGATAACTCCCCACCACACCCGAAAAAGCAGGTTATCCCAGATAATACCAACAATCTTCCAGGTTGTGCGTTATCAAATAAGTGCAAGACTTTAAAAACCTTCATGTTTTCCAGTAAATGGAACAGGATAAAACCACTTGGAATTTACTGTCTTGGTAATACAAGACACTGCAGACCAAAAATACCTGGCACTCCCATTTGCAGTCCTGCAAAAGGGAAGAATTAACTATGCTATTCCGCAGCATTGCAGATGGAGGCTCTAGGACCGCCCCCTACTCTCTGTAAGGTCTGGTTGGTTGGCCTGCTACAACATAAGCCCAGACAGCCCACCCATCCCCCTTTTTCCTCAGCAAGACCTAATGCTTCAGGGAACCTGCCATCCACAATTGCAAAATAAGCTCTCCCATTCTGTATACATTTGTTTGCTCATGTGGTAGTGCTGCAGTAATCCACCACGAGAAATGTGCTGCGTTTCAGGCAGAATTTCCTTAGTCTTCTGGATCGCCTTCAGAATGCTGTACAGAACTGCACTGTTGCTATATTGAACCAAGAGATGACATTTAAACAAAAAAATAGCAAAACTACCCGTAAGTGGCAGGTTAAATACTGTGAACAGACTTGTGCATTTCATTCAGAAGAGGCTTATTCCACCTTCACTCACATGGCATGTACTATTACCAGCATCTACAACATAAACCTTGAAGATTTAACTACGCATCATTGCACGAAAATAAAGTAGGAGCCAGCAAATGTCTCCAATATTTAAGTTTAAGAAGTCTGCCTTTTGCATGACACCAAAATGTGCAATAAGATGAACACCCCAGAGTTTTCACACAAAATGCGCAAGAGACCCGAGAAAGCCTGAAAGCGGTCAAGGTATGGCAGCTGGGTTTCAATGCAAAAGTGAAAATAATGCACCCAAGGCACAGAAACTCAGACACAGTACAATATATTTTGGGGGTACTGATTATCAAACAGGTGAAAGACCTGTGAGTAATCATATCTGATGAAGTGACAGGGCAATGAGACAATGCAGTAGGCTGGGCCAGTGGGATGCACAGCAAAGGGTCACCAACCGAAGGGAGGTGGTGTTGCCCCTGCATAGATAATAGGCAAGACCCAGACATGCAGTACTGTGTCCAGTTCTGGAGACAGTCTCAAGGACATAGCGTACAAGACAACAAATTGTGCAGGAACTGGGTAACACGTGATGTGGGCGAGTCAAACTGAGCGGCTCAATTTGACTGCCTGTAGTAATAGTGAGGGGTATATAGTGAGCGTAGCAGTGAGCTACACTCACTGGAGCAGGATATGGAGCCATGTTCAGCCAAGCACTGCAGAGCTGGCCGTTTGGTGCAGTAGCTTGAGCAGCCCCTCTGAGCTGGTGGATCCAGGTTCAGGTCTGGTTGTATATTTTTTGGTGTCCCCCACCCCGTGTCTGCACCCCCCTTGAGTTGATTCTAATTCTGAGGGGTGTGGGGGGACTATAAAATTTGTTAGTTTGGCTACACAATGTGCAGAGACAATCTGGATGCAATCACAGTTTATGATTAAGGAAGCAGTTTGGTCCATTAGTTAGAGCACTTTGGTACCATCCAGTGAGCAATGCCTGATGGCAGTTTCACCGCAGAAAATATTTTTTTCAAAGGTTTATGCTTTTGAAGGTCTGGAGTAGCTGGCCTACCAATTAAAATAGTTCATGCTTTTGATAGCACTGCAACAAGGAGCAGATGCAGCTGTGTCATGTGAACACCACTACCCACAGTTTCAGGTAGATTTTCATGGGTTCCATTCAACATATTCAGAAATCTCATTCTGGCAAAATACATTGCTAGCATGGAAATGTCTAGAAAAATTCAATGGAACACCACGTAACAAGCCGTGAACAAAATTCAGAGATTTTATTTAGACTTTGCCCCCCTCCCCTCCCCCCGGACAGTAATTTAGGTCAGGGAGGCAGAAATGACTGGAAAGCAGGTCAGGACTGCTACACCTATAGCACTCTGGAACCTGGGGATGGCCCCTCACTATTTGGGGGGGGGCGCTACTATCAGAAGGTCTGCCGACAAAGCAGTACCAAGAAGCAGGAGGACAAACTAGCCTGTCAAAAATCATAGGGGAAAACAAGCCCCGTTCTATCAAGACTCCTCCCCTTGTGGCAGGATAAAACAGCCTCTGGTTAAGATTAGACAAGAGCTGAAACCTCACTAAAACACCATTTCTTTCCCTTCGTTCATTGCTAAATCTTGAAGACAGAATGGTTTGTCCCTATGTACTCATCTACTTGCCCGCTCCACCCAAATACTGCTTCCGACACATTTCACCACTAATATAAGACGGCACAAGTGTGTAATTTCACATGCAAAAAGGAATAGCAGATTGGATCGTTGTACCCTTGAAATTCAATTTTCAGGAAAATGCCTGCAGTTTTCATCTGCATACGATTCCATGTTTACATATACTGCACCCCCCCGACGGTAATAATGGGAAGTCAAGTAAAATCCCAAGTTTAAATTATCCTAATTATGAAACATGCAAGCATATTAATGAAAGATTTGAATATCTGCTGTCCCTGGGAATTCCAAATGACCTTTAAAATAAATGTAAAGGAGTTTAAAGGAAATTAATAAAAACCTGGATTAATGGAGGACTATGACCAGCATTAGTGAGACAGCACACTATACCAGTTACAGCAATCAATGGCACATTAAGGTAATAAGATTACCTTTGTTAAATGTATATTCGCATATAATACATTAAAAAGAATGTGTGTGAGGCAGGGCTCTTTCCCCCTCCCCGTCAAAAAATCTTCACAATCGTAACTGAAAACCCTTACCTGTGACACTTACGGTATGCTTAAGCAATATATCCCTCCAGGGTGTAGGTATTTCTTGGCTTTACCACGCCTGCGTGGTTTGGTCATAAGGCGCAGCAGAGTGACAACCACACCAAAAGTGGTAAATCCGCCACATACCTACACCTTGGAGGAGTATACTGCTATTGTACAACAATACTCTTAGTAAGAACACATTTATGATTCTTGCTCCACTAAAAAGGAGCTTGTTGCCTGCAGCCTCGTGCCCAGCCACCCAAGACATGACGATACCACCCCCTTTTGTGCCTCATAGCTTAATTCTAACACCGATCCTTAATCTTCTACCAATGACAAATCATGATCCATGTATGTGGACTACTGGAATCTCCCAACATTCGTTTTAGGGGTGCCCCATCACATAAGTAAGGAGGAAATTTGGCTTTATATTGCTACTACCATATATACTGTATCCCATGTACAACCCATGATCAGTCAGCAGCAGCAGCAATGAGACGGACAAAGGTAGCGATAACTCTTGTAGAGAGCAGTTTTATTGGTTATTTTGTTAGAACAGTCCTTGTTTGGGGAACTGTGTCCAGACAAAAAAAAACATGCAAAATGCCAAATGCCTTGCTCTTACAGAAGAAAAAATATCTCAAAATGGTACATAAAACTAAGATGCAGAAAACCGATTGAAATGATACACAAGATGAACAAACTACAACTTAGTTCTGGTTATGAAGTATGTTCCACTGGTCAATGCTACATACGGTCCTGTGGGGGGGGGGGGAGAGAGAGAGATCAGGTTTCAGTGTGTTAATGTCCCCCTTTGAGCTTCATAAAACAGTCTAGCAAAATAACCTGTATTACAAAACCATTTAAAGCACTGCATATCTCAGTACGACTGCTGTTTCGAACTCAGGAACCCGGAGGATTACATAGTGCCCGCTATGATGCCACCTCTCGGTGCTTGCAAGCAGAGACGATGCCAGCTTGGGTTTCAGTTTGTTTTATTTTTGGTGGGAGACAGCAGAGATCTAGGCGAAACCTCTCACCATTGTGGTCCAGTCAAAGTCCCAGCGGGCCAGATTTCATCCACACCCACGGTCTATAAAATCGGACACAGGCGAACGGCGAAAGATTAAAAAAAAAACATCGGACTGGTCCGGCCGAACAACACCTGTTGCAAGTGGTCCGCTCGGGGATGGTGTGTCTCTTTGTTAACGTGTAATGTGCAAATACTATCACAGAAGCCGCAATACCAACTCACAGGCAAACACACATTAGCAGCCCAGGTAGACACGTGCATCTTTCTCTCACACACACACACAAAGAAAGCAGCCCGCCCACGGTAATAACACATGGAAAGATATACGTAGGAGGCGTAGAGCTCCAGGTTGATCTGGCGATTGATGCCTGCCTCGCATTCCTGGTGGTAGTTCTGTCTCACTTGAGAAGTCATGGCGACGGCTCGAGGGGCTCGCTTACTGCAGAAGTACAAGGACGACACACGTTAAATGGCCTCTCTCGCGCGCGTTCTCTGTGCTTTGTAGGATCGACTCGGATGGTACAGCCTAGCTCTGCAGCCTTTCAACTGTTGGGTTCAGAAAGTGGAGCGGCAACGGGTTCCGTTCAAGCACTGTTGAAGCAGGAATCCCCGGAGTCTGCTCCTTCGTGAATCTCTTTACGCTCTTGCAAATCTGTCCGATTCTGGCGGTTGCGCGTTGAGCTTTGTCTTTTAAATAGATGTGACGCAGCGCCGTCCTCTATCACGTGCCGGAAGCCGTGCCGTCAATCGCCACGCCCCATTAGAAGATGCAGCGCGGTACACCAGTTATTATTCCCTGGCTGTATACTGTGGAAATTTAGGGCATTCCAGAGTTATGGGATTGATCTAGTGATTCACAGCAAAATGGGGTAATTTAGGGGGAAATATTCCCCATAGATTTGCATTGGTTATAGGGGAAACATGCCAATTCTGCTTTTATTGTAGATAATGTAGTTTACAGGAAAATTACTCTAGACTTACAGGGAAAATACCAAATCAGTGTGGGAGTTCTGTGTCCCCTACGCCTTCGCGCACAGGTTTGGTTCTCGTGCAAATTGCAACACAACAGCTGAGTTTGCTGCATTTAGCAGTTCGCACCAAAAAAAAAACGGGAACAGGAAGGGTGTACACGCAACCAGGGCTGTTGCTATGAATTTTGGGGCCCCGGACAAGTCACTTGAAATGGGCCCCTGTTTCCCAAACCGGGTAATGCCAGCTCCTCAGGTGGGCCCCTCCTGAGCTGAGGGTCTCAGACAACGTCCCCACTTTCCCCTGTTACGGCGGCCCTGCAAGCAAGACCCATACCGCGAACCTCCTGGGCCAGTGATAGGACCATTACTTTTTAGCATCTATGTTAGTGATCTAGCGGAGGGTCTGGAAGGGTGGGTGTGTCTATTTGCAGACGATACAAAGGTCTGCAATAGGGTGGATTCACAAGGGGGAGTGGAGGCCATGAGGCGGGGCATGGAGTGGCTGGAGCAGTGGTCAGAGACCTTGCAACTAAAATTTAATGCACAAAAGTAATCTGTCATTCACCTGGGAAGGAAAAACGAGGGAAACTTAATTCTGGGGGGGGGTCAAGGAAAGGGACCTAGGGATTATAGTATCAAGTGAACTTAAGGTAGAGAACTGGTGCAGTAAGGCAGTGGGCAAGGCAAATGGTATGTTGGCCTGCATTACGAGGAGCTTTACTAGCAGGAAGAGGGAGGTGCTGATGCCATTATACAGAACCATGGTAAGGCCATATCTGGAGTATGGGGTGCAATTCTGGAGGCCTCACCTGTGCAGTGATAATGAGATGATGGAGAGGGTCCAGAGAAGGGCAACCAAAATGGTACGGGGGATGTGGGAGGTACCTTATGAGCAAAGATGGAGAGAGCTAAATCTGTACACTCTGGCGACTAGGAGGGACATGATTGAGATGTTTAAGTATTTGAAAGCAATAAATAGGGTGAAGAGTGGGAGCTTGTTTAAAATGAAGAAGGGAGAGAATAAAAGTGGACATAGCCTCAAACTGGAAGGTGGGAAAAACAGAGGTAATGTCAGGGGGAAGTTCTTCATGGAGAGGGTGGTGGAAAACTGGAACAAGCTACCAGAAGAGGTGGTGGGAGCCAAAACGGTGGAGGGATTCAAGAGGGTATGGGACAGACATAAGGGTTTGGGCATTAAGGTTGGTGTATAAAAAAAGGGGGAGTATTGGGCAGAATCGATAGGCCGTGTGGCGGTTTTCTGCCATCACATTTCTGTGTATCTGTGTGTATTAATCAGGGACAAGGCTTAAAAAAATCAGGGACAAAGGACCAAAATCAGGAACACATGTTCAAAACTGGTAATATCCACTTGGGAAGCTGGTAGAATAAGAGGCTTAGTGTAAAATGTATTTTCTAGGGAAGAATAAATCTATAACTGTCATGTCTGACATTATTTTGTGCTTATGTAACCCCCTTACAAATGGGGGTTCCCGAAAAGTCTTCCTCCAGCTTGCCTAAATGCTCACTGCCAGGCTGGTGTCCTGTGTTTTAGCAGTTTAAATGTAATTGCCAAAGAGTGCCTGTATAGCCTCTATGTACTGTCACTTTAAGAGCTGCTTAGTTTGCAGTAATAATCTGGGGGGGGGCTGAGTGTTGTCATGCTCGAGTCCCGCCCAGGCTGCCAGATAATCACTCCGTTTCTGCCATCACTAATTGTGCAGAGGGAGCCCTGTTAAAAGATGTAACTGTTTGCTGACCATTTGTTAGGGCAGAGAATATATTGCAGTTTGTTCTAATGTGTTTCTTTGCAGCGAGAACTGTTTTGATTATCTCCACCATCTTTGTCTGAACTGCCGAACTGGACCAATCAGTACCTTGGGACTCTAAAATGGAGCCTGCTTGAAGGGGCGGTGTGGAGTAAAACTGTAGGAACTGTACTTCTGGGCAGTTGGCACCTTTTTGGACCTACAGGGGAACTTCGCTGTAACTGACAGCTGAACCAACCAACCAAACCTTTTGAATCTGAGGGAAATCCCCCGAGCTGTCTGCTGGCTAGCCAGATCTAAGTGGGAAGCTGAGGAGGCAACAGCTCGAGACAGTTGAGCAGCTGTTTTGCATAGTTCATGTGGAAGAACTGTGGAAAGGCTAGAGTTTTGGCCTGCATGTCTGCCCTTTGTGCAGAGAGGGAACGTAGAGTTATCTTCGGACTAAATCTGAGTTAAAGAGTCACAGAGTTGAAACCAGGCTTCTACCTGAGGGAGACTGAAGATTTTTGCTGAATGCGATCATCCATCCAGAATTCCAACCACCTTCTGAACTTACAAGTTGTGCAGAGAGCCGGATGACTGTGACAGTAGAAAGATTGCCTGGTATGGTAGAATTCATACATATAAATGTGTTGAGTATTGAAAGTGGGTCATGATTTGGTTCCCCACTATGTGAACTGTGTTCTGCTGCTTGCTGAGGCAGTATAGCGCAGTGGTCTAAGGCTCTGAGCTGCAAATCTGGTGACATCCAGCAGACCAGACCTGAGTTTGAATCCTACTGCTTCCACTTGCATACTTTGTGACCCTGAGCAAGTCACTTAACCTCCTTGTGCTCCCAGGTCGCTCCTGTAAAAAAGCTTTCAGCTTAGTGTGCTATACCTGGTTAAACAACTAAATAAAAAAAAAAAAGAAGCTGCATCCAGCCCAACCGGACTGAATCCACGGTATTCTCCATGTGGCTGGGCTTTGCCAGACTACCCCACTGCACAGCGAAAAGCCATTGACAAGAGACCTGCCTGGGGATCTGCTCCATGCTTGAACAGGAACGATGCCCTGGCGAATCGTGTGGGCCCTGCTTCTCCTGGAACTCCGGATCAACCACCTGCTGTCTCGATTTTTGTCCAGTCGTAGGCATCATGACTAACCATCAGGGTAGCTCCCTGCAACAACAGTTTAATCTAAGTGTGTCATCTGATTTGTTTGTTGCTTCTCTTTCTTTACAAACTGAGCCATCTGGCTCCAGATTACAAATAGAGTGTACTGTGCATGTTGTTTTTCTTTCAGCACAGGGCCCCAACAAGCTGGAACGGCGGCCTACCCCAGGTAACAGTCCTGGCTAGCCCCCTGTCATCCACCCGGGTACCCAGAGGGTGTGACTGTTTTAGGGACTCTGAGTGCAAGCACAGCTGTGTGATTTAAAGAGCATTTAAGTGAATGAACCTGATTATGCCCCTCCCATGTTCACATCCCCTGAATAAATCAGATCTAACTTTTCCTGCATTCAAACATGACTATGGTTCCAGTTTGTACTCAAAGTATTGTACTGTTACTATTTGCTCTGTCTAACCTTGTTTTTCAGGGGGTCCCAGGGTCAAACTGGAGGGACCAGCCCTGGTGGTAAGTGCAAACAATGTTGTTACCTGCAAGGTGTATCGGAGTATTGTGAAAGTAACTATTGTGTACTATTTCAGCCACTAGCAGGGAATGAGGGGGGTTACATTGTCCCGGAGGGCTGTGCCCAAGCTAGTTTGACTATTACCAACCCTGACCTCTGGGTGGAGGCACCCGTTTCAGAACTCAGGCCCCTTAACCTGCTACTAGCCAAGCAGGCAGGGGTAGTAGCCTTTGGGATAGCGCCATCTAGGGTTTACACTTACAACCCCTACTCTTGGTCACAGAAGCACAATTTTTAGGAGGGATGGGGTAAAATTTTGAGGCAAAATCAGGGATGTCCCTGAAAATCAGGGACAGTTGAGAGGTATGGCAACATCCGCTTGATCTCCCCACCGGTTAATAATTATCGCTCCTCCAATCCACGCCCAGAAGTTGTGGTCCCAGGCCTGAGACCTGTGAACCCGAGTCTGAAATTGGGTTTATTACTCATAAAGCGGAGGTGCTATTTTAGCGAGACAGTGTGCTGACGGTCGGTGAGAGATGATGCAGTACAAGTGGGGTGAAAAAAAAATCATACAGTTGACAACAGAGTATGCAAAGTTTAACATCTTTAAAAAAAAAAAGTGCTAACAGTTTTTGACATTGGCCTCCTGCTTTTCGGTATTTAAAGACATTAAAATGTCATTGTGCCACTCAGTCTGCTCAGTATAGTGTCGTCAAGTAGCAGAAAGATATTTGTAAACCTTAAAGGTACAAAACAGTTCACTAAATGGGGATGTCACAAACTATTATGCAAAGCAACAGAAGCAAAAAAAGAGTTGCAAACTTGTACCTGTGGTAATACTATGGTTTATCGTATACAGTACTACGGTTTTAGGAAAGCAGAAGGCGATGTACCCATGATTGCCAGCCCCACTTCTCAGTTGATTGATTTGTAGATGTCACTGTTAAAGTAAGCATCAAGTTTGGATCTGAACCCCAAGAAAGTTGATTGGTTTACTACATCCTGGGGAAGTTTGCTCCATAATATGGCTACCCTGGGTAAGAAGGTGTTGCTTCTGAGATTAGTTCTGGATATTTCTCCCTGTAACTGCTTATTATGCACTCTTAAGTCCCTGTTCACACTGGGCTACTTAAACTGTTTTATCCACCGTAAAACATTTCAAGTAACAGCAAGCACGGTTTGCGTTCACACCGAACACAACTTTGGAACCATTTTAGTAAACCGTGCTCAAACCCTGATTAGAAGTAGGCTTGAGCACAGTTCAAAAAAACGGTTCCAGAGTTAAAGCAGACTAACCTGCAGTGCAGATGGTCTGGCATGATTCCCTTTAATGAAGCTGGTTGTCCCCGATTTGGAACCAGTTGATGGTTAATCTGGTCCTGAGACAGTAGTGCGGATGCTGTAAACCGTTTTTTGCTTTACTTTCTCCTGGCCCCTTTTTCTTCTTCTTCTTCTCGGTTGGAACCCTGACATAGCATAGACCCCAGTGTCATTACGCACGGGACCAGGAGATTTTTTTGCCTTTGGTTTGTCTCCCGGTCCCCGAACCCCTGAAGATGCCGGCACATAGGACTTTCGTCCAGACAGCCGGTGTGCTGACGCACACCGTTGTCAAATTCCCTCAGCGTCCTCCCAACCCCGACTCCGAAGGGCTGCTGTGTGCGGATGCTCGTACGTCCCCAGCATCGGTGCGCCGGGTCAAGTACACCCCAGAAATCCCAATTCAGGAGGACAGCATCTTTGGGATGCTCAATTCTCTCCCAACCGACCCCTGGTGGCCGAGTCCATTCCTAACCCAGGTCACCGCAAAGCACGGTGTGCCCAGCGCCCTCAACCTCAGCACCATCAGCCAGCCTGTAAACTGTTTTTAATAACAGTTTACAACACACTAGTGACAGTGCAGACAGAGCAACATGGATGCTATAACACAGTAATTAATCCATATTTAAAAACATTTTAAATTACCATTCTATAGTGTGAACAGGGTCTTAAATTATGGGTATTACCTCTGTAACCGATTTCCAGATCTGATGTCAGTTCTGTGTCTCTCTAAATTTTGTACAAAGTCAGTAATGTAAAATATTTCTCAAAATAGTGCAAACTATAGTTCCCTGTTAAACAGTGGCCTTACACATTTCCAAGCTCACAGTAGTTCTGTTGCCTGAAAGTGCCATCAGCACAAGTTACCAAACATGACATTGAGAGCTGTGGGTATCAGGAAATCTTAATTAGCCATTACTGGCTGCACAATACCTTACCTGTTTTCTACTTTTTATATGTGATGTAGTTTCCTGTACTAGGAATTTAGAAATTGGATGTATGCAGCTGTAAAGTCAGGGGGACTAAATGTTATTATATTTCTGGCCCTAAACAAGATATGTTTGGCCAATGGCTTCTTTGAAATATATTTCCCATGGCAACAATATAGGACATCTTACTTTCAATCTTTCTGTCAGTCTTTATTTGTGAGCGCAATTCCATAAATCAAAGCACTGTACAATATTAAAAAACACATAAAACAGCAATACATAATACTAAATCTAACATACTAAGATGCCAGCAGAGTAGGCCTAATTAACTATCGAGTCTGCTCAAAGATCAGCACCCAGTCAGGACACTGCTGCTGCCCCACCTCCCCTGTAAATCCCCCCGACCCCATGCCCCATCAGAGTTCCACCTCCAGATAGCCCCCACTTGCGTACTGTGTGACCCTGAGCAAGTCACTTAACTTCCTTGTGCTCCCAGGCTGCACATGTAAGCAAGCTTTCAGCTTAGTGTGTCACTCCTGGTAAAACAAAGGTAAAAAAGATCAGGCATTCCTCAGCTTTACCTTACCCTTATACCTGTCCCAACCCCTCTTGAATTCCTCCACTGTATGAACAGCACCAGTTCCACAGGCAGTTCATTCCATGGGTCCACCACCCTCTCGGTAAAGTAGCGTTTCCTAGTCTCCCCCTGAGTCTCATGGAATGCCCCCGGTGGCCCCTTCCTCCCTCAGCTGGAGCATCCTATTTAGGCTGACCCTGACCCTGCTCACTACCTTTTGATATTTAAAGACCTCAATCATATCCCCCGTCCCTCCTCTCCTCCAGGGAGCACATGTTCAGCTCATCAAGTCTCTCATCAAGGATCTTTCCCTCAGACTCTGTATCACCCTGATTGCCCTCCTCTGGACCTTCTTCAGAAGTGCAATGTCCTTCTTCAAGTACGGGTGTCAAAACTGCACACAGTACTTGAGGTGCGGTCTAACCAGGCAGCTATGCAGAAGGAGAAGTACCTCTCTTCTCCTCAAGGTTATCCCCCTGGCAATGCACCTGAGCATTTTATTTGCTTTAGCTGCAGCCCTCCTACACTGCTCAGAGTTATTCATTTTAGCATCCAAAACCTGCAGATTCTCCCCACTCAAAAAGTACTCATGATTAGAATAAAATATTGAAATATAATCAGAATACTAGCAATGGCTGCACACTAAGTATCAGTTTAGTCTGGGAATGCTAGCTGAAAAAAAAATGTTTTTAAGGCAAATAAATACGTTTTTAAGGCAGATTTAAAGCTCTTGATGGTCAGACGCACTCTAATCCGACAAGGTAGGGAATTCCACAGGGTAGGGGCCACATAAGCAAATGAACAGGCCCCAGAGGTCTTTAGTCGAACCCTGGGAACCTCTTGCAATCCCTTGGAGGAACAGAGTGAGTGGAGGGGGTGGTAAGGCCAGAGAAGATCTTGCAGGTAGCGCAGTCCCTGTTCATGTAGGGCTTTATAGGTTAGTAACCCAACTTTAAAGGTGATCTGCCAATGTACAGGTAGCGAGTGCAGGCTGCGAAGCACAGGAGTGACATGGCAAGATCTCGATAAGCCAGTCAACAACCTGGCTACTGCATTCTACACTGGCTGCAATCAGCGGTTATCGATCCCCGGTAGCTCTAGGTATAGGGCATTGCAGTAATCAAGGTGAGAGGTTACAAAGGTGTGGATGATTGAAGCTCGCCAGGCGAGTTCAGATGCTTAATCCAGTCGATGTTCTTCAGATGTTAAAAAGAGGTGTTAACGACAGCAGACACCTGAGATTTTAATGTCAGGCCGCTGTCAAACACAATGCCCAGATTTCACGCCAGGTCAGAGGTCAGCAGCTGGTCTCTCCCCCCGACCCAAAGCCTGGATGGTTGACCTACCGATAACTCCATATCTTGGCAACCTGGCTCCACCACCAGCACCTCGGTTTTGCCAGAGTTCAACCTCAGCCAATTGGCACTCATCCAACCCTGGATCTCGAAGAGGCAGCTGTTAAAGACTGAGACCACTCCATTTTGCTCAGGCACAAAGAACATGTAGAACTGAGTATCATCTGCGTTGCAGTGAAAACTCGGCCGATACCACCTTATAAAGTCACCCAATGGCAGCATATACACAGCAAACAACATGGGGAACAGTACAGAGCCCTGCGGAACCCCAGATGACGGGGAGAGGGATCGAGGAATAAATCTGCGACACCACTCTCTGGTTCCTGCCAGTAAGGAAAGAACAAAACCATCTGAGGACTGTACGAGATAGTCTACAGAGAATCCACAGGCACTCCAACAATACCCCATGGTCTACAGTGTCAAACACTGCAGAGAGCTCGAGAAGAACCAAGATGGAACAGCTCCCCCAATCCCTTGCTATCAGGAGATCATGCAGTACCCGAACAAGGGCAGTTTCGGTACTGTGCCTCATCGTAAATCTGGACTGGAGAGGATCATAGACATTGTGAGATGTTAAATGGTTATCCAGTTGCAACGCAATCACCTTCACAATGACTTTGTCCATAAAAGGGTAGGTTAGAGACAGGTCTGTAGTTTACTAAGCAGTCTGGGTTGAGGGAAGATTTCTTCAGGAGTGGTACCACTACCGCCTCCTTCAGGGTGTCCTAAAACACCCCTGTCGCCAACAAACACCGGACTATCTCAGCTAGGACTGGGCTGATGACTTCAACACACCCTACTAGGAGGCGCACTGGACTCGGATCCAAACTACAGTAGGTTGGGCGCATATTCTGGATGACCTGCACAATGTCCACAATCTCCAACTGGCCAAAGTCAGACCAGGCAAACTAGGTGTTTGCAACCTCCTGCCGAGGTATTACCGCAATACCTATTAGAGGGTGCAGAACGGATTTCTGATCTGATGGCGTAAATTTTATCTGTGAAGAACTGAGCAAACTCATCACAGTTAACTTGTGAAAATGTTCCCTGCAGCTGAAGACTGGTTGGATTGCACAAACTGTTGACAGTCTGGATGAGCTGAGCATTTCGATTTTTCACTGCAGCAATCTCCTTGGGCAGGAATTCTGCCTTCTTACAGAAGGTTGCTGATTGATAGTCTTTATAATGGGCTATCAATCTAAGGTTATCAGCCACCAGGCCAGATTTCCGCCTGCCACTCCACCCTTTGACCCCTATGCCTCAACTCCTTCAAAGTCCCATCGAGCCAAGGGGACTTTGGGTGAAGAGTGAGGGGGTGAACACAGGAGCTAAGGAATTGAGGGCCCCTGTCACTGCTTTGTTATAGGCTAGTACCAATTCCCTTGGCTCCCCGCTTACACTTGACACACCTGATGGGTCCAGTACTGCCATAAGACCATCTGGAGTTAAACCCCTTAAAGAGTGGTACCAGACCATTTCCATAGGAGCAGGTCTATTGGAGGGTGCCTCGAATCTGAACCTTATAGTGTGATGGTCCGACCAACCTACTGGCTCCACCACCAGACTGGTGATCTCCATCCCCAGTAGGAGGACCAGGTCCAATGAATGGCCGTGACTGTGGGTCGCAGAGGTAACTACTTGTGTCAGGCCCAACAAGCTCATCAGTTGGAGGAAGTCTTGTCCAAACTGTGAGAGTTCATCGTCGGCCCAGGCATTGAAATTCCCCAGAATAATCCATATGGGGGACTCCAGTAGCAGTTAGACGATGAAGTCCGTGACTTCCTGGAGGAATTCCCTCTCACCACCAGGTGGACGATAGATGAGAAATATCCTGTAAACTACACCTGCATCCATGATACATTCAGTGGATCTGGTCACTCCAGTGGGGTGTCTACAAGGCCCAGGTCCGATTTAAAATAAATGACCACACACCCCACCCCTACAATACTTTCTCAGGTGGTGTTTCACTGAGTACTCAGCTGGAATTGCTGATTTCAACAGTGGGTGAACATTCTCACCCAACCAGGTCTTGGTGATGCATGCCAGGTCAGTTGTACCGACAAGATCAGCAATAATAGCTGTCTTGATTTTTATTGACCTGGCATTGCACAACAACATCTGAGTAGGATAGGTGGACAAGGTAGACCGAGCGACCTGCCCACTCAAGGTGGAGCCCTTGGGCATGGGAACCAGGCAGGGGGTCTCCTTTCCTGGACACATTTCGCCCCACAGCATATTCACGTCCCACCACTCTAATCTACCCACCTCATTCCACTACCCCACTAGGCACAACTACCCCCCCATTTTCTACCCCTCCTGTCTATCCGCAGTGCCCAACAGCACCAAGTATACCTCAGCTGGCAAAGGGGAACAGTCAAAAGGGCTGAGGTCCCTGAGCCGGTGGGAGAGTAGTGCCTGACCACCAATGAACTCTACCAACACGTATTGCCCCAGAGACTACACTAGCAGCTATCAAGAGTAATTGACAATAACCCGCCAACACATACACACACTCACCACCCCCACACCACGCAGTAATACAGGGAAAATATCACATAAAACACACCCTCACTAAACAAAGTTCCTTCCAGCTCAAAATAACATTACAATAAACCCACCCCTCAACAACCACCCACAATACAAAAAGAATAAATTCCACACACCCTCGTACACACACACATAACCACATGACCACTCATCCAAATACAAATACAACGAATTATAATATTAAAGTAACTTAATATAAACTGATATACTTAAAAAGAAATAAAAATCCAGCCCAGAAAAAGCTCAAATGGTAATTAGTCTATACGGCTCCCACCACCTAGTACCAACACATGTCCTTCTCCAGGCCTTCGGGACTCCCACTCTCGAGGTCCAGAGGTTCAGTATTAAACAAAAACTGAGCAAACCGGCTTAGGAGCTCCCACCTCCTAGAACCCACAGCGTCAATCCAGAAAAACTTGTCGTATGGGCATTCCTCTTGAATTCACTTCACTGATTTATATGGAGAGTGACATAACTTTACATAACCTGATTTTAAAAATAGCTGGTGGAACCAGTTACAAAAAGGGCAGGATCTGCAGGTTGGCCTTCACACATGATAATTACAGAATGAAATGGGATGTCAGGGTTGAATTAAAATACTACTGCATGTATGTATGATGCATAACTCTCGAGGTATGCATATCATCTACCATATACTGTACTGTATATTGGCTAACGCAGTTGCTACCTACGCTGATTATGCACAGCTTTCACATAATACCAGGCTACCACTGCGCACCTAACCCTATTCTTTATCAACTAACCCTATTTAGTGTGACATCATCTTGTAACTGTTTTTGTAAACTTTGAATTCTGTAAATATCGTGTTTTGTGTCCCCTCATCCCTACCCAGCCAGTTATTCCTGTCCGTGCAAATCCTCTCAATGTGCCTTACTTTTTACTAAATTGTAAATAAAACCGTAACATGAGCTAGATGCAAATATGTGATACCTGGCAGGTAACTTTACCTACAAAAATACTAGTTTCTCAGCTAGGCAGCCAGCACTGCAGTATAGCTACCACTTGTGGAGCCAATGACCCAGGCAGGTTCGAAAATGAGCCTTGTGCATTGGAGAGCAAGCTGGGGAGGAAGGATTGAGGAGGAGGAGACCCTTGGGTTGGGAAGGCCAAATTCAGTTTAATGTTGTGGCTCCTTGTAATGGACCATCACCATGCCCAAACAGTTGTTTGGTCATACACCCTGTTCATACCCCTCAGACACATGAAGGTTTCAATCATGCCCCAACCTCGGACTGTAGGGAATACATGTTGGAGTCAGCCAGTCTTTTCTCCTAGGTCCTGACCTGCTGGTCATGAATCTAGTTGGTCACTTCCTTGATCCTTGTCCTTTTTTTGGAGAGGGTTCCAGATTCCACACAGTACTTCAAATGTAGTCTCATCAAGAACCTGTACAGGAGTAGAATCACTTCCTTCCTTCCTACTAGTTAAAAAAATGCCCTCCCAATGCACCCCAGCATCCTGCTAGCTTTCCCATATGCTTTGTTACTTTGGGACAAGGTTTTGAGGCTATTGCTTATTACAATTCAACTCCCAGAACCCTACTCTACTTTGTTTTGTTTTATCCTCGCACCCCCCGCCTGCCCTATGCAACATTCAGTTCTCAGATTCATCTATCCTAAGTTTCAAACCTTGCACTTTGTGGTGTTACATTTCAGTAGCTGAATCCTGGGTCATGTTTCCAACTTCTCCAGTTCCCTTTTCAAGTCTGTTATAGCCTTATCACTATCCACCCTGCCACCTAACTTATTGTCTTCTTCGAATTGACACATCTTGCTGTGGATCCCTTCTCCAATGTCACAAATGAGCACACTGAAGAGTATTAGACCCCAGAATGGACTTCTGTGACACCCCGCTAGTTACTGTCCTGACCTCAGAGTATGAATCATTTAGTAACACCCTTTGGACCCCCCCCAGTCAAACTGTTTCAACCTGGCTTCCTCCCCCACTCCCACATCCCACAATAACTATGCAGCCTTTTGTGAGCCACAGAAATAAAGGCCTTGTTGAAGTCCAGTTATGGGATTTCCAGCCCTTGACTCTTGTCCATCACCTGGGACAAGGCACTGTAAAATTCTGTGAGGTTTATCTGACAGGTTCAACCGTTACAAAGCATTGCTACTTGCTGTACTGAAGACTTAGTAACTCCTGGAAGTCAACCAGGTTTTCCTTGACTATAGAATCGAGGAGCGTCCCCACAATGGAAGTCATGTTTTTTTTATTTTAGTCTTTGGTAACTTGGTGAGGCCCACTAGGCACAAGTGCCTGTTTTCAGGGGTGACCTGGGAGCACTGAGTGGTTAAGTGACTTGCTCAGAGTCGCACAGTATGCAAGTGGAGGTTGTGAGAATCAAACTCAGGTCTGGTCTGTTGAATGTATCAAACTCATTCACACCTCATTCCTCTAACCTCTAGGCTATACTGCCAGCCCATGTTAAACAGTCTATAGTTCCCTGGATCTCCCCATCCCTACCGTTGTGCGGGGGGGGGGGACTACATCCACCACCCACCAGTTCTGGGAACAATGCCAGTCTCAATCGAGCACTTACATAGGTTCACCAGGGGGCTGTCAGAGCATGCCTTCAACTCCGAGTGCCCATGGGTGCAATCCATCTGTCCCTGGGGACTTCACCACCTTTATACCTCTCAAATCCTTGAGCACTCTTTCTTCAGTGATAATCTCCATAGTCTTTTTTGTTTCTCTTCCGACTTGTGATATGCACCAGACCACTTCACCTTGGCCTATTATGGGCTAATTGACTGCTGGGTGTATGCAGTAAATATCTCCTCTATTTGGAGGGTAGTGTTTACATCTGGAAGATAATTATGCACCTGTCCAACTCCCGAGTGTAGTTAACTAATCTACAGAGCCAGCTTCATCATTTTAATCAGTGCAGGTGATTTTTTTTGCTGACTTCCAAATTAACAATAGGCTGCTGTGACATTTACAGAGAAGCTACTGAAATTCAGAAATCACCCAAGTCTGCCATATGACCCCAGTGCTTCACTCCAACGAGCTTCCTCAGGGGATGTGGTGTGTCGCTAACTGGAAAATGGTCACTTAAAAGGCAGTCTAAGAGTCTAATTAGCTATCATTGTGCAATATACTGATATAAGCTTATCAACATCACTGGTGCCAAATTGATTATGTGGTGACTGAGATCCAGGAGGAAGACACAAAGAAAAGTGCTCGCAATTATCTCTTCCCTTATAAACATGGCATAAACATTATAAACATTAAAAGGCTTGTTCAAGTCGTCTTAAGTTGATTATCCTTTGTTATTACTTCCACTTTCCTAATACAAAACAGAACACAATTTAAACCTGCATCTCAAACACAAAATCAGTATAAAATGTCTTGTTTGGTTCTGTTATAAACCCTTTCTAAAAATGTAACTTTTGAGTTCCTTTGCTTGGGTTTGACACTTGCTGGTCCAAGCAATTCTAAATGAGACCTAATGCACACCCTGTAGTACACGAGGTAGTTTGCAACAGTGTGTCTTAATGTACAGGGGGGCCCCCATCATGATTCTCAAGAAGTGCGCCAGTTGAAAATTAATGGGACACTATGCACACCCTGTAGTACACAAGTTAGTTTGCAGGTCGATGGGCTTAATTTATAGGTGGTCCCATTAATTAATTTTTGTGTTGTGCTTGCAGGTTTAAATAGTGCTCTGTTTTGCCAGCTAACAAACACGGTTGCTATTGCTAGTGCTGTACAAATTAGCAGTAACAATAAAATAACCTACATTTTAAATTTCCTGTGATACTTAAAGCACAGTTGATGTCATCAGGAGATATTTGAAAAACACAATAGTTCCTGGCTTACACCCTGTTTTTCCCACCTCCTACACCCACTACTCCCCCTCCCTACTGCTCCCTCCCTCTCTATAATCCTTTTCTCCTTTTCTTTCTGCCAAGTCCTGTCCCCTTGCAGGGTTCTCAGCATCCTGAAGGGAATTAGCTCTTGGGCTGCCTATTCCCGTCCCTCCTCACCTTTCTCCCCCCCCCACTCCTTTTTTTCTCAATCCTTACTAGCACTTAGTAACCTTTTTAGATCAAAGTAGCACTTAGTAATCCGTGTGCTCAGACTGCTACTCTGCTGTCCACCTGGCCTCTACCTTGTGGGTTACCTATTCCTGAAATTGTTACTATATATATATATATATATATATATATGTATGTATATTTGCTTATTGTACTGTTTTATCTCAGTATGTCTCACCATATGTTCCTGTCTATGTACTCTGGAATATTACACCATCTTCTATAGGATTTGTCTATTGCCTAAGTTTTGAAAAATATTGTATTAGTTCCTCACTGTATGTGTCTGAATTTGCACTGTATGTATTTTTATTTTTTCCCTGTTTTGCTCATCCAGTCCCATATGTAACTGTCCCCCCAGGACACTTCTGGAAACACATTGTTTGCAGCTCATGTTGTCTTTCCTGGTGAAACTTTTTCAAATAAATAAATACAGTATATAGACACAATCCCACTAGTAATTCACGTTAATTCTGTATTTTGCCTCCCCTTTTTATTACTGTGATCTTTGTTTGTTCCTTAGGAGTTTATCTGTTTCAGTTGCCTAATCCCTCCCTACTTGAGGTCACAATATGTACTTGTTACATCACTGTCATTTCCTTTTTTCTCTTTCACTGTTATTCCCATTACAACAGACTGTGATGCCACAACAGAGGCTCGTCACTTCAGGTGGGGAATGAGCTGCTAGACTGACGGACATTAAGGGATCAGGATCTTGGACTAGATTTTTAAAACATTCAGGGACTAAGTCCCACGCCGCAGCCACTGCTGTGGGACAAAATCTCTGCACTTGTGGAAGGGATGTTATGCCTCGTCCCGCCGGCTGTAACTTTTCGGCACAGCTGTACTGAATAAACGGCTGCAAGATGCCATAAATGGAGGTACCAATTGTAATCCAGATCCACTTTTGAAAATACAGCAGCTGTGGTTAAAAACTGCAGCCCCACAAGTGGTGACTCACTTGTGCCAGTTTTTTCCTGCAGCCACGTAACTTTCAGGGGCACTGAAAATCTAGCCCCCTGTGTTTATGCAAATTCCATCAGTAATAAATAATGGGGATGGAGAAATCTATAGAAAATATATGAACTGCAAGTGGAATTATGTCTATATATTATGTATTTTAGTGCTTTTCCCTGAGCTGCCAGCAGCTCTTTAAAGGGGACAGAAAACATGTACCAATTGACAGCAGTTTGTAATATACCTGTTCACTGAAATGAAATTCATAATGCCAAATGTTCCCCATTTAAGTGCACCTGAATAAACACTGATGTGGAAGGCTGTATTTTTCCTTGTTTTCCTTCTGTGGATAACATTCAGCACAGTTCTTTTCATGGAACCAATATTTTGGAGTTTTTACAATGTCCTGGTCTGTCTACAGAATGTTAAGCATGAGCTGTTGACCTATCAAAACCATGCTTGGAGTTCTGTAAGCAAGCTATGACATAGCTAACACTCTAGATCACTGGTTCAGTAAAGAGAACTGTAACTGAATGCTGTCCATAAAAACAAAACAATGCAAAATGCAGTTTTTCACTTCCATTTTTATTCAGGTATTTTTAAATTTGGATAATCTAGAGGTATGAATATAATTTCTGAAAGTTGAAATATAAATAGCTACCAGTTTGAAAACATTTTCTGTCCTCTCTTGAGTCTTAGTCATAGGAGCTGGAAGGGGAAGCCATTTTTGAAGTCCCCTGAATTTGTGATAGGGCCTGTGGTGAATTGTGAAGGTATGATTTCCTATGCTGCAGTCTGCAGTGATGCCTTGTCAGTGAGCCCAGAGCTGGATCCGGTTACACAGCCACAGGGAGCGACCATAGCACAGTCTTACATCTGTCCTGCCAAGTGCACAAACAAATGACTCCTGTACTGTGCCAAGCTTTGCGGTGTCACGTGTGCAGTGATTTATACATTTTCTTTCCATTTATGTTGTTTTGTAACATTTCTTGCTCTCTGTAACTATTTCTCTTCAGAACTCATAGCTGCCAGGAAATCTGTGTGCGTACTCTATGCAAATACATACATTGGAGGGAATTTCAGGAGTTTTAACAGTGAGTCTCAGAGGTGTTGAAATCCCAGAATTTCTGAATGAGCCCGTAGTGACTGCAAAGACTGGTATCATGAGTGAAAAAATCAACCTGCAATTTTCCCGTCTTCTCCCCAGTTCCCTCACCCCACAAAAATAGACATACACTTAAAAAGAAACACATACTCACTGGTAAATCTGTTAAAAGGATATATCCTGTACTGCTTGTTTTTTCTTTTCAGTGTGTTTGGAAGCTTGACTGTCTTCCTGCAATGTTAGTTTGTGTGTCAGTACTTCAGATCTACCCACTCGCTAATTACCACACACTTCAGGCAGTACTTGGTAAAGGTATTAATACGTTATCAGACCATTATTTCGAAGAGTGGCACCAGTGAGGCAGTTAGGCAGGCTCGAGATAGGAACACACTGTCACTTCAAATGGAGCTGAGAAGGATAGCCTCATCAGCAGCATACTGTTCTTTATAGTACAGTGCACTATGACAGGCTTATGAATGTGCATGAAATGTTTTACAAGTGTTCATTTGCCCTTAATAATCTTTCTGGCTCCTGTGGAACTTCTACAGTTCAGGCCCTATGATGGTTTTAAATCAGGATTTATCCCACCCCACAAGTTCTAGCTTCCATACAGCTTATACCAGTCATGCCCTATGGGTGGTTTTAAATCAGGTTCTTGCCACCCTCACTAGTATTGGTAACTATGGAGCTTCTAAAATTCACACTCTATTGGCGGTTCTTGGCCCCACTGTAGCCCACCCCCACAAGCTTCCTGACTCCTGTAGAGCTTTGGAAATCCCGTCCTATGGGCGGTCCCTGAATTTGGCCTAAGCTAGGCCTCACTAGCTCCTATGAAGCTCACTATTAGGCTGCCTCTCTGGGTGGGCCTATGTTGGGGGAGCAACCACCCACCCACACGGCTCCGGCCGCTCACTCGAGCACTTGATGGTGCAGTCAAATTGATAAATAAAACAGCTTTATTTCTTTTTCACAGGCTGTTGACACAACTGCAGTGTGCCACCATGTGACTGAACACCACAACCTGGGACGGTGGCCACTGAGGAGTGGGTCTGGCTTCTGGCGTCGCTGACCCTATTGACACTGCTGCTGGCTGAGAGGGAGAACGGAGGAAGGAGGCCTGGCTGCCAGAACCGTGCAGACTCACTGAGGAGCAGTGGTGTCATTTCACAAGAATCAAATGGGCGGGCCGGCCTGATGGCACTGAGGGTTGAGGTGCTGGACGCTACACTTTGTGCTACGCTGGTGACCCAGGTTCAAGAACGACCTCAGGTTGTCGGGGTGCTGGCATGGGGGGAGTGGAGCAGGATCGAGCATGCCGATGGGCAGCTCTCCTCTTCTGAGGGTGTTGAGGGTGGGTTGCCCCCCCCCATAGTTCCACTTCCACCAGGTGGAGGTCCAGTGGGTAGCATAGGTGAAGAGGGGGCAGCAAACAGTTACAGGAGGTGGAAGGGGCTGAGCTGGTGCCACAGGGTGTGTAGCGTGCCTCCACACACTCGCACGGCAGTGTGCCAGGGCATCAGGGGGGTCAGGGGAGAAAACCTGTAAAGTACCTATGTGTCCCCATCGCCAGTTGGTGGGAGGAGGTAACTGGGACCAAACAGCTATAATAAAAAAAAATTGAGGGGTTTGCAAAGATTCCTCACTCGCTAAGTTGTCACGCCCCAAACTGTATATGTTCAAACCCTAGGAAAACCTTGTTTTAGGCTGTGTGAGCACTAGACCCTAAAAAGTGTTAGCCAAAGTGGCTACTCATGAAAAAAAATGTTTATATCCACATTGGACATTGGTTAGCCACAATTAAAACAGTAAAATAATTACTAGTGAAAAAAAAAAGCTTTGTTCATATTTATTCTACAGTGTATTACTCATCAATGTGTGTCTCATTCTTGTTTTTTTTACCATAGGGGAATGGTGACCTACACTAAATAGTCACTCTACACAATATCATCAGTACAATAATAGCAAAATGTTTGTTTCACAGCACTTCAGCAGATTATTTCTTACTTTTTACATTCTAAGACAGTGTATAATTTTATGTACCTGTTTCAAGATAACTTGCCATTTGGCCCCAATATTTCTAAATATTATAGAGTAGTTTTCTTAAGTGCAGATTTCAATTACAGTTAAAAATGTACAGCAGTGGCTTTGAAATAAAGTTACTAGACTTTAAAACGTGTAATGCCATTCGGCCCAGTACTTCCAACATTTAAATATTAGAGAAGTTTTCATAGAAACGTAGAATCTGATGGCAGAGGAGGACCGCTTGGTCCATCCAGTCTGTCCATTTTTTCCTCCTGGTTATACTGTCACTGCAAACCCTACTTGATCTCCAGCTCCCTTCTTTCTTCCCACTAAGATAAGTAGAGAAGGACCACTTGGGCCACCCAGTCTGCCCATTTTTTCCCTGTCAATACTGTCACCACAGACCCTATTGATCTCTGACTCCTTCTCTCACTTTGTTTCCACAAAGATTCCCATGTGCATATCCCACGCATGCTTGAAGCCCACCACTGTTTTCACTCCATCACCTCTGCTGGAAGGCTGTTCCAGGCATCCACCACTCTTTCAGTGAAGAAGTACTTCCTCACATCTCTTTTGAATTTACCCCCTTCCTGCTTCATTGCATGTCCCCTTGTTCTTATGCATTTTTTCCTCTGAAAAATACCCCCCTCCTGTACCTTATTTACCACCATGAGGTACTTACAGGTCTCTATTGCATCCCACTCACTCTTTGCTGTTACTGGGTGTACACATTGAGGTCCTCCTTCAGTCTCTCCTTGTAAAGCTTCCGATGCAGACTCTGCACCATTTTAGTTGCTCTTCTCTGGACTGCCTCCACTCTATCTCCTTCCTGAGATGAGGTCTCCAGAACTGGATACAGTACTCCAGGTGAGGTCTCACCAGTGATCTATACAGTGGTAACACCACCTTCCTTCTTCTACTGGTGATGCCCCTCCCTGTTCACCCCAACATCCCACTGGCCATACCCATTGCCTTGCTGCACTGCCTCACCACCTTGAGATCATCAGATATGTTTACTCCCAGGTCTGTTTCCTGTTTGGTGACTGTCAATACCTCTTCTCCCATATTGTACTCTGCCTCTGGGTTTCTGGTTCCTAAGTACATGATTCTGGACTTTTTCACATTGAAACCCAGCTACCATACCCTTGACCATTCCTCAAGATTTCTCAGGTCTCTGCACAGTCATTCCACCCCCTCTGGAGTGTCCATGCTATTGCAGATTTTGGTGTCATCTGCAAAGAGGCAGACCTTCCCTTCCATCTTATCTGCAAAGTCACTTAAAAAGACATTAAAGAGGACTGGTCCCAGTACTGAGACCTGTGGCACCCTGTTGGTCACCCTTCCTTCCCCAGAGTGAACTCTGTTTACCGCCACCCTCTGTCTTATTTATTTATTTATTTAGTATTTCGGAAAGATCTTTGAGTGTGAGCTCTTTTACAAAGGTTCCACATCAGGGTGGACAATAAGACAATACACATATTCAGTGGTTACAGAGGCCTGATCATTAGGCATTAAAGGGCGATTACATGACAATTAGACAAATAGGAGAAAAAACAGAGCAGTTGTAATCGAATACTAAGCTGTTTCTAATTGGTTGCCCTAGGTAGCACACCCATGGAAACCTCCAAATCCATTGACAGACTATGGCAGAGTAACTGCATAGGGTTTAACACTATCCCAGATGGCGAGAGGCTGGGTGACAGTGAAACAAGGGGGATTGGGTTTGAGCCTACTGCAGAGAGTGAGAGGTGGGGGAATAGTGAAATGGGAGGCTGTAATGGGGGAGCAGCTCCAGAGGGTTTTGTCGAGTATGGGGGTTTGGGAGGGCAGTACCAAGTGCGTTTAAAGAGACTGATAGCTTACTTAAGCCCTTGGTTAGGCTGGAATGGAGGCAGGGTTCTCTAGGTAGCCCTGCCGCATGCTACCTTGGAGGTAGGCCTGTCTATCAAGTGGGGCCTGAGAAGCAGGTGCATTTTGAGTTAGACATTAGGTGCTGTTTGAGGCCTGCTTTGAATTGAGACAGGCTGTTGTTTGTTTGTAATTTCAACGGGAGTTCATTTATCCAGAGGGGGGCCCGATAGGAGAAAGCTCGCTACCCTAGTGAGGTTCGGTGGAATGGTATGGACAGTGCTCCATTCTTCCTCCGTCTGGTGATGTGTGTTGAGACAGAAGCCTCAAGCAGGTTTCCTATACAGGGTGGGGTTTTTCTGGGGAGTGCCTTCTTTCCCAGGAGGCAAGTTTGGTATTTGATCCTGTCTTTTAGGTTAAGCCAGGTTGTACGCTCATACAGGGTGCAAGTATGAGTGTAGTGATCTGCATACAGGGTGATTGGCATGCCTTTCTGAGTGCAGTTTGGACCCTTTTGAGCACTGTATCAGTAGCAGCTCCATAGACCACCTGTCGCTTATCCCTTAACCAATTTGTTACCCAGTTTACCACCTTTGAACCCACCCTTAAGCTGACCAGTTTCCTTATGAGCCACCTATGTGGAACGGTGTCAAAAGCGCTACTGAATTCTAAGTAGGTCAGGTCCACGGGCTCACACTGCTCTAATTCCCTGGTCATGAATCTGTGTTGTCTTGGGTCTTGTAACCCACTGGATTCAAGATACTCCACAATCCTTTCCTTTAGAAGTGACTCCATTAGCTTCCCCATCACCGATGTTATGCTGATAGACCTATAGTTGCTAGCCTCTTTCCTGCTACTACTTTTGTTAAGTGGGTCTACATCTGCCCTCCTCCAGTCCTCCAAAACCACTCCTGTTTCCAGTGTGTTGTCAAAAATGACTGTCAGAGGTACAGCCAGTACTTCCCTGAGCTCCCTCAGTACCCTTGGGTGTACTTCTGGCCCCATAGTTTTGTCCACTTTCAGATTTGCAAGTCCCTTCTGAACTCTGTCCTCTGTAAAGGGGCTTGTGTCTACTTCCCCCCTCCAGTGGCCCTGTTGCTTTTATGTGTCCCCTCCCTTTCCCTTTCCTCTGTCAAGGCTGAACAAAAGTATTTGTTCAGAATATCTTCTTTTTCCTGATCTTCCTCTGAACAGCCCTAGTCTTCCAGTTTTCACTTATACACCTAAAAAATGTATTGTCCTCTTTCGTTGCCCCTTGGCTAGTCTTTCCTCAGTTTGCACCTTTGCACTCCTCAACACTTTCCCTGCCTCCCTCTGCTTCTCCTGATACACCTTTCTGTCTTCTTATCTCTGCATCTCTTTATACCTCCTGAAAGCTACCCTTTTAGCCTTTACCTTTTCAATCACTTCTTTCAAGAACTCCTTTTTCGTCTTTTTTTTTGTTTTGTTTGCTTCCTTTGCACAGAAGTTTGTTGCCTTCACTATGCCTTCCCATAGCTTAGACCACTGTTCCTCCACCCCAGCTAGGTCATCTCCCCCACAATGTTATCTTGTCCCTGAGGCATTCACCCATTTTAACAAAAATCTGCTCTGCTAAGTCCAGGATCTTCATCCATGTGTGGTTCAGTTCCACCGCCATCCTTATGTTGAACCAAAGGAAGAAAGAAATGTACGAGCACACCTTCGGTTATTTGAAGCTTAAATTAGCTTATTTTATTGCCAGAATACCCACGGCCAGTGACCCTGTGCTTCGGCTAAAATGCCTTCAAGGGAGTTTGTTGAACAACACCGTATAGTGATCATTGGTCCCCAGGCGGCCTCCCACCTTGATATCTGCAATACTATCCCTGTTAGTGAGCACCAGATCCAGTATTGCCCCATCACAAGTGGGCTTCCAGACCAGTAGCCTGAGAAATGCCTCCTGTGGAGAGTTCAGGATGTCCCTGATTCTAGCTGACGATGCAGCTGGGAGGCTCCAATCGACATACGCAGGCTGAAGTCCCCCAGCAGCGGCACCTCCCCTTTTTCTGCCATAGGGCCAATGGCTCCACACGTGCTTTATCTAAATTCTCCTTCTGTGCTGGAGCTCTGCAGATCCCTTTAGTGCAAGTAGTGACTCTGTTTCCCATCTCCAGGGTAACCCACAGTACCTCCTAACCCTCCGGTCCCCCCTGGATTCCCTGTGTTTCTGTTGTTTTAATACCTTCCATACATACAGCACCACCCTGCCTTTCTTAAGAGGGCAGATTTCTGTTACAGTTAAAAAAAATGTTGTGCTTTGAAGAATAAATAAAACTTAAATCATAATACAATGAACAAATTCCATGCAGCCTCAGTACATTTATGACACATGTCAGTAGAGAAGTTTTCCTTAACTGCAGCAGTGTCTTAACATTTCTCACTTTCTAATTAGACTTCGGCTATTTTTGCACCAATACTTCAATTGACCAAAAAAAGTTTGACAATAGAAGGATGTTTTTTTCTTTATTTCGGTTTACATCACAGCAGCCCCCTCCCTTTTTTTTTTTTTTTTTTTTATAATTTAAGTTTTTATTAGTTTTCTTGGAGCGTTACAGACATTACATCAAGTTTATAGCCATGACAGACAGGTGTAGTCACAACTGATAATTATGCTATCCATCAAGTAACAGAAGCTGCAATTATTTAAACAACATTGTTTGATGTTCTCATAAGTGCCTTCAAGGTGGTACTCTTCCCCAAATGGCTCAGAATGTTTTAATATCTGTGCTTTCTCCTCAACTGACCTAAGGTACTATGTCTAATCTGTGTCCCATGACTCAGAGGAGCCAGTTATTCCAAAAAGTATTTAATCTCTCTGTTTGCAAGTTGATGCCAGCTGTCAATTTCGCCATTTGATATATCTGCTGCACAACATCCTCCTACTCCTTTTATGTTGGGATCTCTTTTTGAAGCCACCTGCAGGAAATCACCTTTTTGGCGGCCAATAAAAGAATGGCTAACATTTTCCTTGTATGGGTATCGCGTATCTGGTTTGGAAATCGCAGCAGAACTGCGCATTCTGGGGTAAGTTTTCCCAGCTCAGGAAAAAGATCCATGAGTGCTCCTTCTAAAGTTTGCCAATATGTTTCTAGTTCCTGACAACTCCAGAAAATGTGTGTATGAGTTGCACAATTCTCTCCACACTCCCCCCAACATCATGTGCCATGCAGTGTGTTAAATTTTCCTGTGATTTGTGGAATTCTAAAGTATCTTATGACACACTTTCAACCGTATTCTTTCTGGGAGTGATATGTCGTGGCTTTATGCGGTTCAACACATATACCCCGCCAGTCCTCCCCTGTTAGCATTATCCCCACTTCTTCTTCCCATCTACGTTGTACCTTCTGTACTGCTTGTGTTGTATCAGATTGAATAGTTTTATATATGCGGGAGATGCTGTGTGCCGGGGTTGTCGCCTGTAGGGTTTCTATTATAATCTGGACTAGAAAGTGTGTTTCTTTTTATCCCATGTCGGACCTACATTTTCTAAACAATAGTATCTAAGTTGAAGGTTCTAAAATGATCCTGTTGTCTAAGCTGATATCTCTGTTTCAAACTTTGAAATGGAAGAAAAGTTCCTGTTTCATAAAACTGTAAAATATGTTTAAGCCCTAGCCTCTGCCAGTTCTTAAAGGTGTGGTTGAGCCTAGCTGGCATAAAGCCTGGATTATACTGCCGGTCTCAGCAAGCCTTTGGTCGTTTGTTTAATTACTGGGGTTTTCAGGTGGTTTCTCCAGTTTTTGATCATATGCCTTGTATATATTGAATCTCTCTCCTTTTCAGGCCGTAACCTGGTCATGAGTTCCCTGCCCCTATATTGAGTTTAAATATATCTACAGGTACTAAATGATGTGTCTGTGTACTTTTTTTCTGGTGCAATCATATCTAGACAACAAAAAACCTCTGGACTATGTTGAGACTACATAACTTGTTCCCCCACAGTTGCATGACATGCTCTGTGATCTTTATTAGGGCATCACTTTGCCAATGCAGTTTCAAAGTTAAACAAACTGATTTCGGGCCCCACTACATTGATCTTAAGCAAGTCATTCACATTTCTCAGTTTAAGTAAACTTCTGGGGCCAGATATTCAAAACTTTGCCCAGTGGGTGAATTGATTACACCCTGCTTGCCAGGAGTTTACGCCTATGCACAGTATTCAAAGGGGGCTGTTGCACACGCTAACATGGTTACTGCATGCAAAACACAGTAATGTATGTGGTGGGCAAAGGGAAGGGTGGGGACAGTAATACCCACGTAATGCCATATTCAGCGTGGCAGAGCTGCACAGAATGAGTACTGCAGGCCACTTGTGCAGCACTGTTACTGCATACAAAACCCTGATTTACTTCGGGCAACCTAGTGGCTGCCAGAACTACTGCAGCCAACAACCAAGTTGGCGGTTAGGGGAGCACACCTGCCCCTGGCATCTAGTGGCACCCCCATTCACCGATCGCTGTCCCCCGTAAAGTAAAAAATATCCCTGGTGTCCAGTGGTCCCCTGTCCTCTGATCCCTGTCCGCATTAGTAAAAGATAATGCCCTGGTGCCTAGTGGTTCCCCCCACCCTCCAATCACCATTCCCATACAAAATAGATTATGCCCTGGTGGTCAGTGGTCCTCCTTTCATTCTCTGGTCTCCGGCCCTGGCAGCTCATCAAGATTCCCCGGTGCCCAGTGGATCTCCCCATCTCCGATCCTCATCCCTCTTGAAAATAACATACTCCTTTGCATCTAGTGGTCCCCCCACCCTCTGATTGCCATCTCCTTATATGATAAAGGTACTCCCAGGTGCTAGTGGTTCCCCACCCTCCAATCACCATCCCCACATATGACAAGGTACTCCCTGGTGCTAGCAGTCCCCCCCACCCTCTGATTGACATCCCCTTATATGACAAAGGAACTCCCTAGTGCTAGTGGTACCCCTACCCTTCAGTTGCCTTTCCCATGAGAAGAAAGAACTCCCTGGCATCTAGCACCCCCCACACTGCCGGCACCATGCAAACTACTGTGCCACCCCTCCACCCGTTAATGCTGGGCCTCGGCTCTAATACAGCAACTGGCACAGCCCTCCTCTCACCTCTTCAGCTGGCCACCATATAGACAGACAGGGACCGCGTGTCCTGTACAGTACAGAGGTTGCATGCTCCCTGTCTATCCATACAGCAGCCAGTGGAGGAGGTGAGAGGAGGGCTGTGCCAGTTGCTGTATCAGAGCCATGGCACTGGCATCAGCAGGTGGAGGGTTGGCACCATGAGAGGAGTACAGATGTCTGGTGAGAGGAAGGCTTTGCCATCTGCTGTATGCTCCACTACAGCAATTGGCACAGCCCTCCTTTCACCTCCTCCATCAGCCACCGTGTGGAAAGACAGAGACTGCATGTCTTGTACAGTACAGAGGATGTGTTCTCCCTGTCTGTTCATACAGTGGCCAGCTGAGGAGATGAGAGCAGTGCTGTGCCAGTCACTGTATTGGAGCCATGGTGCCAGTGTAAATGGGTGGGGAGGTGGCACAGTAGTTTGCGCAGTGCCAGTAGTGCGGGAAGGGGCCACTAGACATCTGGGAGTTCTTTCTTGTCACAGGAATGGCAATCAGGGTGGGGAGTAGTACCTTTGTCATATATGGGATGGGGGAACCACAAGCACCAGTGAGTACCTTTGTCATATATGGGGATGGTAATCGGAGGGTGGGGGACCACTAGGTACCAGAGACTTCATTGTCCTGTACAGAGATGGTGATTGGAGGGTGTGGGGACCACTAGGCACCAGGGATTACCTTTGTCACATACAGGGATGGTAATCGGAGGGTGGGGGACCACTAGGTACCAGAGACTTCATTGTCCTGTACAGAGATGGTGATTGGAGGGTGTGGGGACCACTAGGCACCAGGGATTACCTTTTCATATACAAAGATGATGACCAGAGGATGGGGGACCACTATGCACCATGGAATCTTTTTTCACAACCTGGGCTTGTGATTGGAGGGTGGGGGTGGGGTGGGAGCCACTAGGAACCAGGGATTATTTGCTGTTACAGGACTGGGCAATTGGGGTGGAGGCGGTTGCAGTGGTGCAAGCCTGACACCACTTCCTGACACCACTTCCCATGTAAATGTGCCCATTATGGGCAAGCAAATTGCCCCTTAGCACCTTGCATGCCCAGGGGGCTCATTTTCATAAGGCTATCTGAATATCATGCTGGGAACTACTAGTGCTATCAGGTCTGGTGGCAGTGTTCCCTGCACTGCCAGGTTCCATGTCAGGGCAGCGCTACTCAACCTGAGCGCTACACCAACATTTATTTATTTATTTATTGAATTTTGTTGACCCGGTAAGCCCACTGGGCCTAGAAGTCCCTTTTTCAGGGACGACTGGGGGGGGGGGATACAAATGGTAAGCAACTGAAATTGAACCAGATTAAGCTGTTGGTGGTAATTTTAGTGAATGGGAGAAATTTGGCCAGGACACCGGGGAAATTCCCCTACTCTTTTTCGATAAGTGCCATGGGATCTTTAACATCCACCTGAACTACCACCAATCCAGGCAGATGGGACCTCGGTTTAACGTCTCATCCGAAAGACGGCACCTCAGAAGTGCAGCACCCCCTCATGCTGCACTACAGTGTCAGTGTTGGGATATTAACCCAAGTGCCAGATGTGGGAACTGAACCCACAGCCCTCTGATCTCCCTGCCTCAGAGGCGAGTGTGCTACCTACTGAGCCACTGACACTGGTAACATGCCACTATATTCAGTTTTCAGTCAAATAGTGCCAGTGCACTATCTGACTGAAAATAGCATCCTCTGGTACATGAGCAGTGGGCAAGTGCAGCACAAAACTTTGCACTCCGCTTTGCCCATTTTTTAATATCAGGCCTTGTTGTCTTTATGGCATTGTAGTGACTTATAGCCCATTCACAGCCCATGGATACAAACATATGAAAATGCCAGCAGATACAGGCCATATGGTCTATAGAGTCTGCTCAATTGCACAGCTCCCAGTCTAGTCTACTGCAGCTGCCCCCCCAACCCCTTGCCTGTCCATCTGATTTATCACCCCCTTCTGCTGACTCCCCCTCCCCAGCTTCCCCCAGTTTTGACCTTCACCTTGACCCTGTCCCACCCCCTCTTAAAACAGCTCACAGATTTCAATGATATCCCCTCTGCTGGCAGGGTGTTTCACCTCGCTGTCACCCTTTCCATGAAGTAGTGCCTCCTCATTTCCCTCCTGAATCTTCCACCCTCCAGTTTCAGACTGTGTCCCCCCCCCCAATCTAAACATACCCTTAATACTAACCCTATACATGTTCTTTAAGTGTTCTCAAAGGTCTCAATCATATCCCCTCTCTCCCTTCTATTCTCCGGGGAATACATATTGAGCTCCCCCAGTCTTCCCTCATATGGTTTGTCCCCCAGCCTAAGGATCATCTTGGTCACCCTGTGCTGGACCCCCCTCCAGTAGTTTGATGTCCTTCTTTAAATAGGGGCACCAGAACTACACACAGTACGTCAAGTGAGGCCTCACCAGCAACTTGTACAGTGGCAGAATGAATTCCTCTTTCCTAGAGGTTATTCCCCTGGCAATGCACACCAGCATCTTATTAGTCTTTGCCATCACCTTTGTACACTGCGCTGAGTGATTCATGTCCCCTGTGACTAGTACCCCCAGATCCTTCTCCTCCAAAGAAGTGGATAACTGCACCCCCTCCTCCAGTCAGTAGCAATTCCCAGTTTTTCTGGCTCCCAAGTGCATGACTTTGCACTTCTTAGCATTGAACCCCCACTGCCATGTGTCTGACCAGTGCTCAAGTCTTGCCAAATCCTCTTGGACTACCTGCCCCCCCCCCTTTCCACGCTATCCACCTGAACACCAATCTTTGTGTCATCTGCAAAAAGGCTGATCTTACTCCTAATCCTATCTGATATGTCTGCAATGAAGATGTTAAATAGCACCGGTCCTAGTAACAAGCCTTGTGGGACCCCACTGGTTCCAGCTATGGGAGTTGAGAGTTCTCCCCCTACAACTACCCTCTGCTGTCTGTCCTGCAGCCAGCTTCTAACCCATCCAACCAGTTTCTCCCCTGCTCCCAGGTTTCTCAGCTTACTAGTCAATCTTTCATGTGGCACTGAGTCAAAGGCCTTGCTGAAGTCTAGATACAAGACATTTACCACATGGCCCTATCAAGTGCCCTTGTCACCCAGTCAAAAAAGTCAACCAGGTTTGTCTGGCAGGATTTGCCTGAGACAAACCCATGTTGCATATCATCCTGGAGACCATTCTTCTCCAGAAAGATCACCAACCTCTCTTTAAGGATAGTCTCCATTAGCTTCCCCAAGATGGAAGTAAGGCTAACAGGTCTGTAGTTACCTGGTTCATCCTTGGGCCCACTCTTATGGAGGGACACCACATGTGCCATCCTCCAGTCCTGGGGCATGTACCCAGCCAACAGGGAGGTGTTGAACAAATCTGCCAGAGGTCCCACAAGGACCGCCGCCAACTCCTTCAGGACACTTTGATGCACGCTGTCTGGCCCTGGTGCCTTATCCACCCACAGGGACCTAAGGCCCTCCAACACCCTTCTCACTGGGATCTCCCCATCTGTTACCCCCAATCCCCCCGTACCCACCCCGCCTTTCCCCTGGGGCATAGGCCCATCCCTCTCCCTGGTAAACACTGAACAAAAGTACTCACTGAATGTTTCTGCCTGCTCTGCCCTGTGTTCTGCCCACCCTCCATCTTTCTTGATCCTGACACTCTGATCTTTACAGCTTCTGTTCTCCCTTATGTACCTCAAGAAATCCTTTTCCCATTCTCTGATCCCCTGTGCCAGCCTTAGCTCCCTTGAAGCCTTGGCTGCCCTGGCTACTCTACTCACCTCTCTGGATTTCCTCACATACTCCTCCCTGTCCTCCTCTCTTTTGGATCTCTTATAGCTTCTGAAGACAGTTCTTTTCTCATTCACCCTCTCTACTACTACCTCCCTGCTCAACCAGCTCATTTTTTTTGGACCTGGCCTTCTTACTTTGAATCTTTGTGCATGAGTTAGTGGCCTCTGCCAGACCCAGCTGGATGATGGCCCATTTCTGGTTGGCATCCATGTCTGGGTGGATGTTGGCGAGGTGCCCATCCAGTATGCCTCCCATCCTGCCAAAGTCTGTTCTTTTGAAGTCCACTACCTTTGTCTTGGTTCTGGCCACCTCCTTACCTGGATTGAGGAAGAACAACACTGTGCAGTAGTCACTTCCTGCCAGGGGGTCTTCCACCTCTACATCCTGGACATGCTCCCCATCCATCAGTACAAGATCCAGTATGTTTCCTTCCCTGGTTGGCTCCATTACCCTCTGCATCAGAAAGTCATCCGGGAGGGCCTCCAGAAGGACCTGTTCCTCGGCACTTGTGGTAGCTATGGTGCTCCAGTCTACCCCTGGCAGATTGAAATCCCCTATTATCACAGTATTGCCCTTACCACTAAACCTCCTTATTTGCTCCCCAAACTCCCTGTTGATTTCCTCAATTTGAGAGGGTGACCAGTACACTACTCCCAATCCAACCATCCTGCCTTTTGAGTTCTGGAACTGTACCCATAAGGCTTCAGCCCTGCCCTATCCCCTTCCTCCATGTTGCACAATATCCCTTTCCTTACATAAATAGCCACCCTTCCCCCTTCGCTTTTTCTCTGTCCCTACAGTACAATCTGCACCCAGGGATCACTAGATTTCAGTCCTAGTTTTGGGTGGCCCATGTCTCAATGACGGCTGCTATGTCCACCTCTTCTTCTGCCATCAGTGCCTGCAGCTCTACTGCCTTGTTTCCCAGGCTCCTTGCATTCAAGGAAACCACCTTCTGTGGTGACCCCTGCCCCTCCTCTCCCTTCCCCTCTCCTCTATCACCCTCCCCTTTTTGAATTCCTCTCCTTTCCCTTCTGACCAGTTTTTTGGGGGGGCCTAACGGACTCCCTTGCCTGGTGGAACTTTCTGTCACCCCCTCTTCCCCCCTTACTTAGTTTAAATTAATTCTGGATGCTATGTACTCCCCCAACTTTTGCTTCAGGGCCCCTGAGCCTTCCTTACTCAAATGCAGCCTATCTGGTGTATACATATCCTTGTTCTCCCAAGTCCAGCTCCCCCCCCCCACCAGTCCATACCCCATGGTCTCACACTTTTTCCTCAACCATTCGTTGAACTCCATAATTCTTTGTTTTCTGGCCGTACTTGCTCTAGGTTCAGGGGTGGTTAAAGCATACAGATATTAGGATATGCATCCCTATCCATAAACAAAATCTGGCTGAAGAACTCCCTCATATCAAGATGTTTGTATGAAGACATCATTCCTTTCATTATAGACCAATCTAGTTTGGGAGACAGGGGCAATGAGAGCATTGTGACTGTTTCCTTTTACATCTGCTTCATTGTTGCCAAACTGTGTAATAAGAGCATCAAGATTTTGGTCACCATAGTCCAGATGTTCATCAGTGTCAGGCAAGTTTCTGGGATCAAGTATGGAAAAAACTGTCCAAGACAGCCCGGTGCTGAGGCGCTGGGTGCCTTACCTCGTGCCATGCCGGTGACCCATGTTCAGGAACAAGCACGGGCTGCTCGGGGTGGGCTGGGACAGGATAGAGTGGCCGCCAAGCAGCTTTCTTCTCCCAGATCAGGGAGATTGGCTCTCCTGACTTAAGACCACCACCATGTGAAGGCATGATGGTGGTGCAAACATGAGTGGGAGTTGGGCGCTAGGCCAGGGGTGGCTTGAGCAGAGTCAGCTGGGCCAAGGCATGAGTACACATTACCACATGCGCCCGACCTTGTATGGGGCTCTGGCGATTAAGGGGAGAAAACGTGGAAAAATGCAGGGGTTGTGGCTGGATGATGCCCCAGGCTGGCTCTGGTGGTTCCACTGGGACGAAGTGGGTGTGGCCTTGAATGACTGCGATGCCCGGTACGGATAGCTGACACAAGCCGCCGGCCCTCCAGGGAGACATAAACACCTGTATGAAAAAAAAAAAGAAAAACTGTCCAGGACATCTCTATCTGGGAACTGCTCTCCCAATTCCTGCAACCAAAATTTGTATGAACTTTGACTTTGTAGTCTTGAAAGTCTCTCTTTGATGGTGTATATCACTGATTTGGTGGGACTTAACATAAGAATGCTCAGTTTCCTCATCATTCATGTCTGGTGGTAGAACAAGTTTCAGAAATTCTTGGAAGTAAGGACCACTGGTATGAAGCAAACTAGTCAGTGCACACGTGACTATTTTATGCCTGATTTTTGAATATTCAAGATTTTTGACTTGTATGCTTTTGCATTAAGCAGTAAGAATGCCATCTGCATCTGCCAGAAAGTAGGTGGCTGCAATGAATGTGTATGAAGCTACATTTTTCAGGATCCATCTGCAGTGACCTTCTGAGGGTTATCTGACTTCAAACTCACTATACATGAGATGAAGTTTTCCAAGAAACTTCTAGGTCCCTGCATACTGTTATGTTAGAAATAATAGCAAACAGGGTGGTTGGTATTGGGATATACTGGACCACCCTGGGGCATAATGAGGCCCAGAGCTGCAGGCAGAGGGCCTTATAGCCCCTGGAAGCTCCAGTAAAGCCCATGTTGCCCACCTGGAGGGTATTATTGCACTTAGAAATGTTTTTAAATATTTAAAAAATATATAAAACGTGGAAAATGAAGATAAATGGATAAAAAAACCACACACGCATTTTATGTAAAGTAGTCCTTATACTGCTGGAAGTAGCAGTAGAGGGCACTGTTCTGCAGCTGATAAGTGGTGTGGTCTCCCCCCCACCCATTTCTACTGCCACTGCTGTATCTGTCAAGTTGCCAGCCCTGGGTACAAGTGCCAGCTCCACTAAAGCATTTGTCCAGTTCCTAGCCACGAGTACAAGTGGGGTAAAGTTGAGCAGTAAAATTTTGCTTTTATGGAATCCCTGAAATTCTCCATTGGACCCATGCTTGGCTCAACTCCATAATGCCAATGACGATTCATTTCGAGGTGAGCACAATCAGGAGGCAGCATTGCAGTCGGCTCTGAAAAAGCAAGTGAAGTTGATTTTGAGGAGTTTCTGGGATAAGTAGGTTACCTACTGAGTTGGGAGGTGTTTACTGAACCTAGGGGGCTCTCGCTCGATGGCTTACTGAGCGAGCAAAAAAATGGCGGATTATACTTTTAAAACTGCCAACCGCCGATTGATTTTATATAGGAAACAGTTGGCACTGGGCTTGCTAGTTCCTGGTCTCTATCGGGTATGTTCAGTCAGTCAGAGGTTGGGAAATATTCAACCCATTTTCTAATAAAAGAGAACCATCTTGTGAAGAAGATTTGCCTGATCTTTTTAGCATAGTCCTCTTTGTGCAATTCGTTACTATTTTCCAAAATTGAAATTACTTTTTGAAGACTATCTCAAGACTTTCCCAATTCTGTTCACAACATTAATGTATTTTATAAGATATGGCACTTTCATTGCAGACTTTTCTGAGGCTAAAGCAAGCCTATGAGTTAATAATGATTACTAAAATAGGCTGTGATCTGCTTTGAATGTAGTTGTTAGCCCATTGTTTTTACCAGTCATTACTTTAGCTCAGTCTGTTGCCATTCCAATCATTTGCACTGTCCATATTTATAACTTTCAATTTAGATGCTACTTGCCTTGTAAGTATCAACTGCAGTGCAACCTTCCAGCTCACCAACTGAGAAGAAATGCAACCTATTTTTACCCTGCATCCATTTATAAATCTGAGCCACATAACTGTGTAGCACAACAATTTTAAGAGGGGTTGCTCTAAAAGCACAGTCAATGTCCATGTCAATAACATCTGCCATGACTTTATAGACGTCATCCACTGGATCATGATGAGTATAGACTGCAGCTTCTTCTTTGTACAGTGGCTTTAAAGCTTCACATCCCTAAAATAAATAAAAATAAGATGAGTTTTGTTTTACTTTCTAGTCTTTAGCATGCACTCTAGGAATCTGACTACTGACATTATTCCAATTTTAGCAATATGAATGTGCTAATTTTCTGATTTTTGTATCATTGTACTTTATATTTATGTATTGTAATAAATTATTGCAGTTATTTGGCAATTGTAGTAATGCATCCCTGAAATGCACTTGTACTGGATTATGATATCCTGCTTTCAGTTTTCTTAAGCTTTTGACTGTTTCATCTCTTTCATAATGACAAAAGGTCGATCAAATAAAACTGAAACTGACTACTTTAGCTAGTTTTTGTGGCCTTATCAGTCGTCGGAGTTTCCTAGTTGGAAATTGCTCTTTTGCCATGATATAAATGGTTTAAATCTGAGCAATAACTGTTTGTGACAGGGTTGAACAGGACCCTGCCCCAGTTGTTATGGAGAGTTTGAATGCAAGGATCGTTTTTGTTCTTTCCTTTCCTTTCCTGTCTTTTGTCTGTCTGGTTGTGCACAGAGCAGTTTTTAAGCCCTTTTTCAGAACCTGTGGAGAAGGGGCCTCAGTTCTGGGATATTGTGTTCTTGCTGCACCTGCATGAAATTGACAAGAACATTTTAGAAAAAAAGATACTTGCTAAGAAGTGGGGTTGCAAAGACTTATAAAAAAAAGAGCTGCGGTGTTTTGAGAGACATGCAGAGATTGAAGAAAATGTACTTGGATCTTCTGTTTATTCTGCCTTTGTAAATAGTTATTCTGAAATTTTTTTTACGTTACTGCTAGTACTAAGAAACACTTTTTGTGAATTCTACAACTGCTCCTGTTTTTTCCCATGCTTTCTGACCCATGCCTCAATGACAGATGGTGCCAGAAGTGGGATTTACACCATGCATACTCTAAGTCCGAAGTTTTGTGCATGGGTACTGGACCTAGTACCAGGGAAGCATAGAGAACAGTATGGATTCTGCAGCAGCAAGCCCAGGAGTGGTTACCAGGAGAATGGCAGCCAAACTAGCAGAGACAGAAGTCCAAGCTGAGACTGTACAGCTAGCACCAGTTATGGAAAAAGAACAGGCAGTGACAGAACCTGAAAGCCTGACTGCTTTTTATGTTGATTGCGCACAGCGCAAGAAACATATTGGGACAGCTTGCTCAGAAGCAGGTTGTGGAGGCGCGGCACTGTTGTGGCCAATGCCTCCATAGCCTACAAAGGTTTGTCCCTCATCCCCCAATGCCATTGCACGCTGCTGCTGACAAGGGTTTGGAACCTTGCCACCAACTTGTGACAGTTTCGCTGCTGCAATCAGGGGCCACCTCATCATTGCAGCATCAGCCATCTGCTGCAATGAGGGAGTGACCTGTCATTGCAGGGTGGAACTTCCAAACCCTGATATTGTTTGTGAACATGGCGGCAGCTTGCCACCATGTTCACAAATAATATCACACCCCTCCGTGTTTATTTGCCAACGGGGGTACCAATCGGTATTCTGTAAGCAACCCCCCCCACACTTTTACTCTGCCGACGGGTGCCCAATCCCCATCAGCATAATGTAAGCCCCACCCATTTTGTTGTGTGCCGACGGGGGTGCCCAGTCCTCCGTCGGCTACTGCTGCCCCCCAAAGAAAGACTCTGGTGGCACGCTGGAAGCCCACCCCAGCATGCCACATGCCCCTGTGGAAAAAAAAACTGTCACTGACTTTTTTTTTTTTTAACCTGAAAAAAAGGAAACTGTCCCTTGGAGGTCTCCCTACCCCCCTTCCCGCAATCTGTGCTCACCCACTGTGCACCCTGCCTCCCCACACCCCCCTCACCCCATACTTACCTCCGGAGCTTGGTGCGATGATCTTCGGTGGACCAGGAACATGTCTGCACTCTTCAAAACTGACCGTGAACTGAGGAAATGCCGGTAAGTTGTATAATGGAGTAAATATGATTTTGTCAACTTTAATGCATATCTCAGTCATTTTTTGGAATTTTGGCACCAAATTTTCAACATGGGGCTTTGGGACCCCTCCTCATGAATTCTTGAACTGTCATGGCGTTTATCGGCCCCAAAAGGTGATTTTGCAGTCACTGCGTGGAATCACCTTTCAGGGCTGATTAACGAAACAACAGTGCCAGTGTTCATGAGGTGGGCTCTCAAAAAGCTTATGTTGCAAATTTGGTGGGAAAATTAAAAAAAATGACTGTTTTATGAGTGTGTGCTGCGCAGTTCCTATACACGCTCATAACTTCGTGAATTTACATTACTTACACACCAGATTTTCAACATTGGCATTTTTTCACACCTTCTTGTGAACAGTACAGCTGCCATTGTTCACATCTTGGCGGAAATGTGTTTTCGCACTTCCAGCGCAGAATAGCACGGTCGCTGCGGGCAATCACTGTTCAGGACAGGTTAAGAAAATGACAGTGTCACTGCTCATGAGTAGAGATCCAAAATGGCTATATTGAAAATTTGGCAACGATAATTCCATAAATGAGTTGTGTTATTTAGCCGCAAGCGCAGTTTGCATGCCCGCCGTGAACTGTATGAATTTATAATATTTTCTACCCAGATTTTCAACATTGCCATTTCCCATACCTATTTATGAACAGTGCAGCTGTCATTTTTCCCATCCTGTCCGAAATGTGTTTTCGCACTTCCGGCACAGAATAGAGTGGTCGCTGTGAGAAATCACTGTCTGGGACAGATTAAGAAAATGACAGTGATACCGTTCATGAGCAGAGGTTCTAAAATGCCTGTGTTGAAAATTTGGTAATGATAGCCCATCAAATGACTGTGTTACAAGTGTGTGTTGCACACTTTCCACACACCCTTGTAACTTTGCAGATTTGTAATGTTGTCATGCCAAATTTTCAATAGTGGCATTTTTTCACACCTCCTTATGAGCAATACAGCCATCATTTTTCACATCCTGGCTAAAATATTTTTTTGCACTCCTGCCGGAGACTAGAACAGTCACTGTGGGAAATCAGTGTTTGGGACAGATTAAGATCGAATGAGTGGGGGGGGGGTGACCAAGCTTAGCTGAGCTCTGTCGGGACTGCTGTGGATTTGTTTGTGGGCAGAAAAAGGCCCCAATGCAAGAGCCCAGTACAAAAGGGCAGCCTGAAGCACTGGGAGAAACAGAACGAGAGAGCAGGTGAGGGAGGGGGAATGAGCGAACTCACCGGAGCACTGTCAGGACTGCTGCTGATTTTTTTGTGGGCAGAAAAAGGCATCAGTGCAGGCAGGGGACCAGTAGAAAAGGCCAGCCTGCAGCGGTGGGAGAAACAGTATGAGTGAGTGAGACAGGGGGACTGAGTGAGCTCAATGGAGCTGTATCAGGACTGCTGTGGATATCTTTGTGGGCAGAAAAAGGCGCCAATGCAGGCAGGAGCCTCGAACAAAAGGGCCGCTTGCAGTGCCAGGACAAACAGAATGAGCGCATGACAGAGGGAGACTGAGCAACTTCAACAGAGCTCTGTCAGGACAGCTGTGGATTTCTTTGTGAACAGACAAAGGTGCCAATGCAGCCAGGAGCCCAGTAAAGAAGTGCAGCCTGCAGCGCTAAGAGAAACAGAATGAGTGAGTGACAGAGTGGTAGTGAGAGAGCTCAACGGAGCTCTCTTGTGACTGCTGTGGATTTCTTTGTGGGTGGAAAATGTGGCAACGCAGGCAGGAGCCCAATACAAAAGGCCAGCTTGCAGCGATGGCAGAAGCGGAATGAGTGAGTGAGAGAGAGGCAGTGAGTGAGCTCAATGGAGCTGTGTCGGGACTGCTTCAGATTGCTTTCTGGCCAGAACAAAGCCACCAATGCAGGCAGGAGCCCAGTACAAAAGGGCAGCCTGCAGCAGCAGGAGAGACAGAACGAGAGAGTGAGGGAGGGGGAGTGAGTGAGCTCAACGGAGCTCTGTTGGGACTGCTGCAGATTTGTTTTCTGGGCAGAAAAAGGTGCCAATGCAGGCAGGAGCCCAGTACAAAAGGGCAGCCTGCAGTGCCGGGAGAAACACAACAAGTGAGCGAGCTCAATGGAGCTGTATCGTGACTGCCGCAGATTTCTTTGTTAGCAGAAAAAGGCAGCAATGCAGGCAGGAGCCCAGTACAAAAGGCCAACCTGCAGCGCTGGCAGAAACAGAACAAGTGAGTGAGAGAGGGGGAGTCAGCAGGCTCAACAGACCTGTGTCAGAACTGCTGCAGATTTCTTTGTGGGCAGAAAAAGCCACTAACAGAGGCAGGAGCCCAGTACAAAAGGGCAGCCTGCAGCGCCAGGAGAAACAGAATGAGTGAGTGAGAGAGGAGGAGTGAGCCACCTCAACGGAGCTCTGTTGGGACAGCTATGGTTTCTTAGTTGGCAGAACAAGGTGCCAATGCAGGCAGGAGCCCAATACACCTGCAGCACTGGGAGAAACACACTGAGCGAGTGACAGAGGGGCAGTGAGCGAGCTCAACACACCAGCGCAATCAACATTCAGCATTGACAAATGCTTGTTTCAAATGGTGGGCTATACAACAAACAGAGACAGAGAAACAGAGGAGAGAAGAGATGCAGTAACAGGAGCTGCGATGGCTGGGTGTCTTGCAAACTATCAAATGCAGAGCATCTGGCACAGATCCAGACAAGCAAGAAAACACAAGCAACTTAAAAGCCATTAAACTTACAAAGTTGTGTCCCTCCGACGATATTGAAGCATATCTGACAACTTTTGAAAGGGTTGCCGCAGCCTGCCAGTGGTCAGAGCAGCAATGGGCAATCAGACTGGTATCTTACCTGACAGGGAAAGTCCAACTTGCCTACAGCAATATGGACACTGCACATTCAGAAAACTATGACCTGGTGAAAAGCGAAATCCTGAAAAGGTATGACATCTCAGGAGAGACCTACAGGCAGAGATTTCGATCTCTGAAGTACAACTTAGTCGACAATCCTCAAGAAGCCTTCACCCAACTCAGAGAACTCCTGATAAAATGGCTCCAACCAGAGGGCAAAACAGTTCCACAGATCATTGACACATTTGCAATGGAGCAATTCATCAACATCCTGCCGACAGATGTGCAGCTTTGGGTAAAGGAACACCGACCAGAAAGTGGGGAAAAGGCTGTTTCTTTGGCCAATGACTACCAAATGGCCAGACGGATGCCACAGCAGCGAGGTAACAGCCAAGTAAGACACTCTTTTTCCCATTTAAACTCTAAGTCTGATATGAACTCTGGTGGGGGTAACAAATCTGTACACAAAGACACTGTTTGCTATAACTGTAATAGGCCAGGTCATATTGCAAGAAATTGACAAAAGAAGAGTGACACTGGAGCAGATTTGTCCTTAGCAAATTGGGACAAGTACTTAACAGATGTGAAGGTGGGGGATAAGACTGTAAAGGGCCTCATTGATTTGGGAAGCAGACAGACCTTAGTGCATGTTGAGGTGCTGTGAAAACACTGTAAAAAAGGACCAGGTACTGGTGTCATCTACATCCATGGGGACACTTGATACTATCCCACCACCCAAGTGACTCTGACCATTAAGGGTGTGTCGCACCAAATGAAAGTGGGGGTAGTACCTAAGTTACCTGTACCCATGAATATTGGAAATGACTGTACAAGATTTACTGAGTTAATCTCACAGGAACTGAACCCTGCAGTTTCAGCAGCAGTGGTAACAAGAGATTGGGCAAAGAAAATCTCAAAAGGTGGGGACACTTTTCCTTTCACTGACTTTGATTCGGACTTGTTTAAGAACAGCTCCAAGATCTGGAAATCCAGGAAAGAAAGACGATGCCTGAAGAAACTGTGGCAACAAATGACTGATGGACATAAGGGGTTAACATATGAAAATGCCGAAACTAAACTGATCACTGATTGTGATTTTCTTTCAGAACAAGCTAACAATGTTTCTCTCCAGGGTTATTTTGAGCAGCTGGAGGTGAAATCAAGACAGGGTGAGCGTATGTTTAAGAAATGTAATGGGCTACTGTACAGAGTTTGGGTTAAACCTCAGACACAGGAACAGACAGAACAATTGGTTATATGACAGAAGTATAGAACAGAGTTGTTACAGATAGCACATGATAATCCTATGACTGGTCACTCAGGGAGGGATTGCACCCTTGCTTGATTTTTACTGGCCTGAATTTATGAAGCTGTTGCTACCTATTGTAATTCCTGTGCTGAGTGTCAGAAAGTAGCCTCAGTCACTACAAAAGACAAGGTGCCCCCGGTGCCCCTACCCTTGATAGATGTGCTTTTTGAGAGAATTGCAGTGGGTGTGGTTGGTCCTTTAGACAAAAGTAAAAAGGGTAATAGATTTATCCTGGTACTATGCCACTATGCTACTCTATACCCAGAGGCAGTTCCAATGCGTACTGTCACAGCTTCAAAAGTGGCAGCAGAGCTTACAAACATTTTCAGCAGAGTGGGCATATCTAAAGAAATTATTACTGATCAGGGTAGTAATTTTATTGCTGCATTACTTAAGGAGCTGCACAGACTACTACGTATCACTGCCATACAAACCTCCCCCTATCACCTTCAGACAGACGGTCTTGTTGAACGTTTTAACCAAACCCTAAAATGCAAGTTAAAAAGGTTTTAAAAAGGGAAGGGAAAGATTGGAACCAATTCTTGCCTTACTTACTTTTTGTTTACAGAGAAGTGCCACAGGCATCAACAGGGTTTTCACCATTTGAAATGCTGTATGGTAGGCAGTCAAGAGGGCCACTGGATGTGATAAAGAAACGTGGGAAGATAACCCCACTCAGAAACAATCTATAACGTCTTATAAGTGTGCCCTAAGAAAGAAGCTGGCAAAATATGTTGAAATTGCCCATAGTAATTAGGAAGAGGTCCCAAACCAGCAGAAGGTACAATATGACCTATGTCTAAGCACTCTATAAGGCCCTTGCCACTTCATTCACAGTTTATTTTCTGTTGTGGGCAACAGCAGCAAAACCTTTTCACCTGGCTCAAAAAAAAGGGCCTTGAAGAGTGCTTGGACATACTGGCACGGTTGACTACAAGACTGAGACCCCTAACAGGAAAAATCCTACTAAGCTATGCCAAGCTAACTTCCTCAAGAAATGGGTTGAAAAAATGCCAAAAGCTGCTTTGCTAGTTTTGCCAGAAACTGATAAAGAAGATATTGATGTAGCTTATGATAGACTGGAACAAACTGTAACTGCTGGTGCTATAAAGGTGAATGCTTCCTTAACCTCAGAACAAACTGCAGAAATTCGTATTTTTCTAAAGACATTTAACAGTACTTTTACCACAGTACCAGGACAAGCAAAAGGGGTTGAGCACATAGTAGTGCCAAGGAATGCTCGCCCTATTAGGCAAAAGACATACAGGTTACCAGAGCGGTTAAGAGCTGAGGTGGTTAAGGAAATCAAAAAAATGAAAGAATTGGGTATCGTAGAAGAGTCGAGGAGTGCTTGGTCATTTCCAGTGCTAATTGTAAACAAAAAAGAAGGGTGTGTTAGAATTTGCCTTGATTTTAGGAAACTTAATCAAGTGTCAGAATTGGACAGTTATCCTATGCCCAGAATAGATGATTTGGTGGACAGACTGGGGAGTACAAAGTATATCAGTACCGTCTAGATCTCACCAAGGGTTACTGGTAAATCCCTTTAGCTAAGGAATCCTGAGACAAAACTGCATTTGCCACTCCTGTTGGATTCTATCAGTTCACCACCGTGCCATTTGGTTTACATGGTATGCCAGCTTCATTCCAGCGGTACATGAATGTAATTGTATCCCCTCACACTGGTTATTGTTCTGCATACCTGAATGATGTTGTGGTGTACAGTCCAGACTGGAAAAGCCACCTGGAACACCTATGAGTAGTTATCCAATCAATCAAAAAGGCAGGTCTGACAATTAATCCTACCAAGTGTGTATTGGGTATGCAGGAAACCAGATATTTAGGCTATGTTTTGGGAAATGGAGAAGTCAAGCCAGAGGTTTCTAAAATAAAAGTTGTAGCTAACAGCCCTGTCCCTAAAACAAAGAAACATGTCAAGTAATTTTTAGGGCTGGCTGGTTATTATCGGAGATTTGTTCCCGACTTTGCTGAATTAGCTACTCCCCTCACTGAACTCACAAAAAAACTGTACCCAAATAATGTGAAATGGACCCCAGAGTATGACGAAGCTTTTCAAGCCGTTAAGGCTGCATTATGTTCAACCCATTTTAAGAAGCCCAGACTTTGAGCAACAGTTTTTGTTACAAACAGATGCATCAGAGGTAGGCCTAGGTGCAGTCTTGAGAAAGCATATAGATGGGAAAGAACATCCTATTCTGTACATAAGTAGGAAGTTGCATGACAGGGAGAAAAGATACTCCACCATTGAAAAGAAATGTTTAGCAGCAAAGTGGGCAATGGAGTCCCTTAAGTTTTATTTACTAGGAACTGACTTTGTACTTAAAACAGATCACAAACCTCTCTGTTGGCTTACCCAAATGAAAGATAAGAATTCCAGAATCATTAGGTGGTACCTGGCACTACAGCTATTTAAATTCAAGGTGATACACAAATCTGGTAAAGAGAATAACAATGCTGATTTTCTGTCAAGATATGGATCAGGAACCGAGGGTTCTGAAAGTTGAAAAGCAAATGTATGAATTTAAACTTTACTGTTTGCTGTACTGTTATAGAAAAAAGGATACTGCACATGTGCTTAATTTCTGAAAGCTGGAAGCTAATGTAAGAGAATTAATAGAAAGTTTTGGAAACCTGTTTGATAAAACAGGTTCCCTCTTAAGGAGGGGGGTGTATATGACAGGGTTGAATAGGACCCTATCCCAGTTGTTATGGAGAGTTTGAATGCAAGGATCTGTTCTGTTCTTTCCTTTCCTGTTTCTTGTCTGCCTGGCTGTGCAGCCACATTTTCTTGTGAGACCTAGGATTTGATCACACCAACAGCCTCGCAAGTCTTTGTCTCTCACTGTCGCTCAGTCTTCCCTTGCTGTTTGTGTTTTTTCCTCCCTTACATATCTGCTGGTATAAAAATATATCTGAATCAAAATGTGGAAATCTAACTGTTATTGGGATCCCTTTGTTTGCAAATTATATAGTATTACTGTTGAAATGTATATAATTATAGTTTGAGATGATTGCAAAAAGCTATTGGGAACTCAAGGGATTATCCTAAGAGAAGTTTTTAAGCCCTTTTTCAGAAGCTGTGGAGAAGGGGCCTCAGTTCTGGGAGATTGTGTTCTTGCTGCACAGTCATGAAATTGACAAGAACATTTAAAAAAACAGGATGCTTATTAAGAAGGGGGTGGCAAAGACTTATAAAAACAGAGTTGCAGTATTTTGAGAGACACACAGAGATTGAAGAAAACTCAGATTCTTTGTTTATTCTGCCTTTGTAAATAGTTATTCTGAACACTTTTTTTTAATGTTACTGCTAGTACTAATAAACACTTTTTGTGAATTCTGCAACTGCTCCTGGTTTTTCCTATGCTTCCTGACCTGTGCCTTGATGGCACTGTTATCTTTCACATTGCTTTATGCTTTGCAGGTTGCAGTCTGCAATTGCTTTTTCATCACTGGTAGCCTTTTAATCTCCTTGCTAAGGATAAGATGCAAATACTGAGCTGCTCACATTCCTAACAGTCCACTCCTTGTCTGTGTCATCTTTTTGGGGCTTTTAATCTGATTTTCCTGACACAAAAATGTGATCTTTCTGTGTTGCACACCAACGTTTGTATGCAAAAATGTGCTTTTCCAGATCATGTACAAGTTAAGTAAAAGTTGTGAACTATTCCATTTTTTTATTTTTCAGATATTATTTCTTTTAAACTTTGATTTCTTTTCAGAATGAATGTCTTCCTGCTCTGTCTGAAGTGTATCAGAATTATCATCTTCTGCTTTTGTAACTCGTTTGCCAATATAATGTATAATGTTCATCATAACTGACTCTCATTGGATGATTCATCCATTCTACACCACAGCCCATCTCACTCTAGTCAGTTGCGTGACTTATTCATTTTTGCAATCATGCACAGGAAATTTTATTTTTTTGTAAAGTTCAGTTTAACCTGAGTGAAATAAAACAGCAGATTTCACTGATAAATACTTAAGCACTGTCTCTGAGAGTCGTGGACTTACTTGTTTGTCAGGTACAACTTGATGCTGCACTGCACTGTACTGCAGGAGAAGGTTTCTCTGCACAGGCAGTCAGGAAGCTGAGAATCCCTAATGCACCACTGTTCTTCGTCCTAGCTCTGTGGAGCCTCACTTGTCTCACACGTCTTGTAACCCTAAACCCACCCTCATGGGGGGGCAGGAGACTGGAGGCAACAGCCTTGTGTCACAAGAGGCAACACAGATTTTTTTTTTAAACAGACAGACACAATTACTTAAAAGGGACCTGCAGACTTAGAACTTTAGCCACAGTGGCTAATTGGGGGGGGGCTAAACATTTTTGTCAGTTTCAGTGTGGAGTCACCATTGGTGACAGTGGTGATCCTTAGGGCACACTCAGGGGTTCATTGGGATTGCAAGAAACATCATAGGGGTCTCAACTACAACCCCTGTCTACCCCTAAATGACACACCTTCTGAGGAAAGGGGACGGCGCTAGCTGCCACCGAAGGAGGCCACCAGACATTTGTCACTGCCATGACCCACCTGCCACTGCTGCTGAAGACCACTGGCCAAAGGGAAGGACCTTGTCTGGAGCCAAAGGACCCACTTCAACCTCACTCAGGTAAACTTTTGGGGTACCATCGCTCCTAGTGTCCTCCTCCCTCACCGGTCTCTCTGCAGCTCCCAATTTTCACTTTGACCATTTGTTTGAAGGCTTGGGGTTCTAAGCTTTAACCCCGAGTGCAAGCCCCAAACTGCTCTTCAACCTTGAATAAGCCCACATGTTGGGTTAGGGACAGCCACAACTTGAGCTGTCTGATTGGGGGGGGGGGGTGTTCGGAGTGAGCAGGTAGCACGAGTCCAGAGAGAAAGAAAATGTTTAAAACATCAGCCCTGGTTTGGAATGTACAGGATGGAATGGCTGCAGGGGAATCAGTTTACTGGGGATGCAGGGGCTGGATTTAACTGAAGTGGAACTGGTGGGAGTACTGTCTGCCATAGGGGTTGACTGGTGTGGGCAGAATGCCTAAAATAAACAATTTCTTCCCCCGTGTCCCCACAGGGGCCACTTGCAGTCACTGTTCCATCCCTCTTACTAACTATGGAAACTCAGACTGCACTTAATGTGCCCTAAGGAGTCGCTCAGCACCTAATGTGCTTCCCCTAAATGCCCTGGAGGTCCCAAACCTATTTCTTTGGAGGGCCCCTGGTTCACTGGGGCACTACAAATTAAACTGCAAGAATGGAAACCAAGAAATGTCCAGGGTAGGATGATTTTAGTTGGGAGTTCCAGCAGCAGTTCCAGGGTGGAGTTACTCCACTTCTGCAAAGGGCAGGTCAGATGGCTTTCGCTGAGAGTGGTCAGTTGGCCCCTTATTGGAACCTGCCAGTTATCTAGGTGATCCCACACATTGTGCCTCTTATAGGCCAATTTCAATTTTGAACCTGGACTATAAGATATTGACTGATTTTGATGAGGATGCTAGAGACCATCATCCCACATTTAGTAAATTCAGATCAAGTGAGGTTTGTCATGGGATGCCAATCACAACATAACATCAGATAGACAGTTCACCTTATTGACCATCTGAACTGATCCAAACTGACGGCTTTCTCAATGAGTTTAGATGCCAAAAGGCCTTTGATCATGTGGTATGGGACTACCTGGTGTGGGGGGGTCCTCGCCAGGTTTGGTTTCTCTGAGACATTTGTTAGGTATAGATGCTTTAGATAGATGCTTTATTTATAAAATGCTCCTTTCCAGAGATTTGGAGTGCTGTACATTAAAAACAAATCATTACAATAATAAAATTTGATTTCAGATTCCAAAATTTCACATTTCAAATCAGCAAGAAATAGAAAATAGCTCAAACGCATCTATCAATGCATACATAAAATATTGCATCTAGTGTTAATTATGGGTAGAATGGCAATTGAAACAGGAATGTTTTAAGACCTGTTTTAAAGGCTTCTACTTGAGGATGCCTCCCATAAATACCTGGGTAGTGAGTTCCACAGGGTAGGTGCAGCAACTGAGAATGCACAGTCCCCTGAATGCCACAGCCTAACCCTGGGAACCCCTAGGAGAGCGCCCTCGGCAGAACAGAGAGCCTGAATCGGCTGGTGGGGCACCAGAAGATCTTGCAGATAGACTGGTCCCCGATCATGCAGGGCCTTGCAGGTTAGGAGCCCTACCTTGAAGACAATTCTCCCCTTGACTGGCAGCCAGTGCAGTTCGCGGACAGGACTAATATGTTCACTTCTTTTTACCCTTGACAATAATCTCACTGCTGCATTCTGCCCCAGCTGCAGCTGACGAAGGTTGCCTCCAGATAGGTTAAGGTAAAGGGCACTCCAGTAGTCCAACCTAGATGTGATGAATGCATGTACCAGAGTGGGCAGGTCCTCAGATGGGATCAGGGCCCGGATCCAGGCAATGTTCCTCAGGTGATAGTAGCCACTTTTGACAATGGCTAACACCTGAGCATCTAGTATCATGCCATTGTTTAGGATCACACCCAGATCCTTTGCCTGCATAGATGGGGTAAGAGAAATCACCCCCCCCAGCACTAAGTCAGGGGGGTCACCTCAATCACCCCACCACCACCACAACCTGGATCCACCACTAGCACCTCAGTTTTGTCCGGATTAAATCTAAGCTAGTTTTGAGACATACAGCTCTGGAATTTCTCTAGGCAGCTGTTAAATATGGAAGATGCCATCTGGTTGCCAGGTGCACAGGACAGGTACAGCTATGTATCATCTGTGAGCTATGTATCAGCTATGTATCAAAAACCCAGTCCATACCGCCTGATAATGTCTCCTAATGGTAGCATATACACCGTGAATAACAAGGGCAACAAGACCAAACCCTGCAGCACACCCCACAACAGAGGCTTTGGGCTAGATGTGGCGAACCACATCTTTACCCTCTGCACGCTGCCTGTCAGATAAGACCTGAACCAGTTGATAACATTTCCTAATAGGCCACACCAGTACTGCACCTCTGATCCACAATGCCAAATGCTACTGACAAGTCCAGAACTAGGATGGTATGCTCCCTCCTGTCCTTTGCCATCAGGAGATCATTACGCACCTTCACCAGGGCAGTCTCCATACTATGCCCAGCCCAGAATGCAGACTGGAATATCTCATAAGTGGAAGAAGAGGCAAGATGCTCTTCGAGCTGGGTGGCCACAACTTTCTCAATAACCTTCCCTAAAATGGGAGGTTAGAGACCAGCCTGCTATTGCTGAGGCACTCCGGGTCCAATGGGAGTTTTTTCAACCAGGGCCTAACCAATGCCTCTTTCAGGGCTGTCGGAAAGATCCCACTGCTCAGAGTGCTCCAGACAATCCTGACAACCACAGACCTAATCGGGTCCAAGAACTCCACCAAAAGGCAGGTAAGACCTGGGTCAAGATCACATTCTGTTGGCCGCAGCCTCGAGATCGTAGTCACCACATCTTCCACTCCAACCGGCTCAAACTCAGCCCAGACAGGAGGAGTGGTCCAGCATGGATCAGGAAGGACCCCGCAATCCCTTCAAGAGACATTGGGGGAGATCTCAGTCCTGATGGAGGACACCTTGTTGGCAAAGAACAGAGCAAACTCCTCACACCTAGTTCTTGAACCAGCTCCTCCCACATGGAGACAGGCCAGATGTAATAGCCTGTCTACCGTGCAGAAGAGCTGAGCCAGTCTGTTCCTTGCCGCAGCAATCTCCCTAGACAGAAAACCCACTTTCTTTTGGGAGATTTCCCCCTGATAGTCATGATAATGTGATCTCAGGGTCAATCTGTCCTCCACCCGCCCAGACCTCCTCCAGTGCCTCTCTAACCTTCGACCCCTGGAGCCCGATTCCAAAAGGAGCTTAGATCGGTGCAAGCTGTGGCAAACTGCAGCTTGCACCAAAGCCCAGTACACCAGGGACCCTGCACTGAATTCAGGTACAGGTGGGGTCCCAGAGCCTAAGTCTCCACACCTGTGGCAACCCCCTCCTATGCAGCGCACATCCGGCACATGGTAGGGGTTAGCTGCAACATGGCAGGCATCCTTGGCCCCATCCCCACTGGCCTAGCGGTCAGTCCCCCTGCTCCGATTAGGCCCGTTATATGGTGTAATCACAGAATTATCCCTGGTGGTCTAGAGGTCCCTCCCCCCACCCAGATATGGCCGATATCGTGCATTGAAAAATTACTGTACCCTTGTGGTCCAGTGGTCCCACTCACCCAGCCTGGTATGTAGCACCCCTACCCTGCTCCTCCCCCAATCCATACCTTGAGATGGCACCAACACACACCTCCTCACACCACCCCGGCTGCCACTGACTGACCTGTCACTGAGCTATGTACTACAGTACAGTACTGTATTATAGTACATTGCTCAGTGACAGTTCAGTCAGCGCTGGTTGAGGTGGTGTGAGGAGGGGTGTGCAGATGCCAACTCGAGGTACGGGTTGGGGGGTGTAGGGAGGCACTACATACCAGGGTGAGTGAGCGTGACAAATAGACCACCAGGGTACAGTAATTTTCAAAATACACAGTATCAGCCATATCGAGGCAGTGGGTGAGACCTCTAGACCACAGGCAATAAATATATGATTACACAATATAACAGGCATATCGAGTGGAGTGGGTGGGTCCACTATACCACTAGCAATCTCTATATTATTAAACAACATAAGGGGCATATTGGAGCTGTGTGTGTATGTTGGGGGAATGTGGCACATTGCCCCAACAGGCTATACCCCTACTGAGGATAGTGTTCTAAGTACCTTTGGGCCAGCCCAGGCAGGTCTAAGGGTACTTACAATTTCTCCCTCTGTGGGATGTTTGTGAATGGCATTTCTGGGCTGTGACAGCTTGTGTCTGCTGCAGGGTCTGTAGCGCCTTGTCACAGCCCATTTTTGGGCGCATAGGAGGTGCAAGCCCTGTTTGGGGCAGGCGGCCTGCATTTGATGTGAGCTACCTTTGAGAATCGCTCCTGGTGTATCTTTCGGTGCAAGGTGCACCTTGCGCCATTCTCTTTGGCACAAGCCACTTGTGCCATGCCATAAGCTTTGTGAATGGGGCTCCTAGTCTTTAACTCCCTGAGCTCCTCATCAAACCAAGGAAGTCTCTGGTGAGCGGACAGGGATCGGACATGAATGGGTGTGACTGAATCAAAGAAGGCCACAACTGCCCTATTATAGGCAGTCACTCCCTCCTCCATTCCAGTAGTGCAAGCATATGGAAAGTATGTCACATTATCTATAGTCTCTTCAGCATATGTCTTTGACAATGACCATATTTCTCAAGGATTTAAGGTTGGGGAGGAGGATAAAACATGGCTGCCCTCTCTCTGCTATTCTTTTTGCCTTGTATATAGAACCTATGGCACAAAGTATTCAACTGCGTAGGAACGTCAAAGGGAGCCAGATGAGTATAAAATAACATAAAATTGCACTTTATGCATACTATGTTTTGCTATATTTAGGGAATCCAGAGGCCTCTTTGGAGAAGGTAGTGGTAGAAATTGCATGTTTTCCATCTTTCAGGCTATACCCTTTATATCTCCAAAGTAGAGATCTTAGTATTTCATCATCAGGTCTCCTGATCACTTCAGCTAAAGTATCTAATGAAGTGTGGCACACCCAATTTAAAATACTCTGGGATTAGTTTAGGCTTAGATCATTCCAAATGTTTATTTGAGGATAACTACATGCCACCAGTGAAGGAGTTAATGGAGGACTTTAGGAGACGGGGCTTATTACTCCTCCTGTTCTATTCCAGCATACAATCCATTAAGAATAAGGCCCTTCTTAGGTACTTGTTCCAGAGTATTCTGTGCCTGGACCCATCTAAAATGTTCATCATCTGGCAAAAACAAATGCACACCTTTGTATGGAAATGGGCCGAACCTAGAGTGAGACAGATGACATTACAACTTCCTAAGGAACAAGGGGGATGGACAGTACTGAGATTGGAGAGCTATTGGATTGCTGCACAGATGTGTATAGCCCTGTTGTGGGGTATTAATTTTTATCAAGCACAATGAAAGGACATCAGTCTGCATGAGACAGAAGGAGTAACCCTGGTGACACTCTATCTGATCATCAGCTCTGACAACAACATGGTACCTGAGAGCCACTTGGTATGTGAACAGCACTGGGAGGGTGTGACAGGTGACTGACAGGGAAAAGGACACAAAGGAGGCTGTGGCAGTACAGATGGTGAGCCTGGAAAGATAGATTCTCTACAACCGGGATAGATCACTGGTTTCAATGCCAGGAAAAGTAGTGGTTGTGGGCACCCTGGCAACCATTAGATGGAGATTGAGTTTGGTCCTTTTTTTTTTTTTTTGCTCCTTACCAGCCCCTCACAGTCCCACTTCTTTGGGCTCTCATACTGGCACTCGCCTCTGCACCTCGGACTGAACCCTTTTTGCCATACCTATCTCGGGCTCCCCCGGGGCTCTGCCGATAATCCACAGTGGTCTGGCATATTCCTGCCAGAGGGCTCCCCCCCTAGGGAGACAGAAATGGGGAGAGTAAGCAAGTATTACACTGGGATGTCAGTCGGGGGTCAGGCTCAGTGCTCTGGGCAGTTGGCAACAGTAGGGGTCTGATGGGAGGGCCATCATCCAGCACTACAGGTCTCCTCTTTCCCATTTTCTGGGGTACCCACACATCACCCACAATGCGTGGGGTTGCAGCTGCATCCTGGGTGGCGGGACATATGACAGTGCATGTGGTCACCCACGCTGCCAGGTACGCCTCTGTGAACCACCACCACGAGCAGTTACTGCAGTAGCTCACCTCATCCCACCCACCTGGGAGGGAAGCATCCAAAGGACGCTGTCGACTCCCTCCCTGCTGGCCTCTGCTCCTGGCATCTGGGCTCAGAGTGCGAATCTGGAGTGCCAGAGCAATGTCCCCTCACTTGGCACCATGGAGGTGGCAGGGTTTGGTCCTTTGAAGAATGTAGGCATTAGGACCATTTCCAGTACTTCCAGTTGAGGGATCACACGCTTAAGCAACTAAGGGACCTTGGGGAGACAAGAAGGGGGAACCCTTTCTTTATGGTGTTCAGGGTCATATGGGAGAAAAGCTCAGCCAAAGGGGAGGGTCATCTCACAGTCATATGCATTCTATATTTCCACTTTAGGGAACTTGACTATCTCGGGTCTAAGTGGGAAAGAGAGATGGGTGTTTCTATCCTGGAAAAAGCTTGGAAGAGGATGTGGGAGGGGGTTTGTGAGACTTCATCCTCCCCCAACTGGAGAGAGCTTGTTTGGAAAATCAGAGTCTGTTATGTGTTGATACCACTTTTCCGATGTAAGTGGAACCTTGGGATACTGCCAGTTTGCTGGAGACAATGTGGGGGAATGGAGGCAACCCTTGCCCATAAATTCTGGCAATGCAGAACACTGGGGAGATATTCGAAAGAGGTCCAGACCACTATGTTCAAACTTTTTAATATAGCTGTCCCTTGACAAGTTTAAACTTACTCCTAGGTGTCAAACCACAGGCTTTGAAAGGTAACGAGAATGTTTATCTAAAGAACGTTTTAGTTGCTACAGCAGCAAAAGCAATTGTGAGATGGTGGCTACAAGTTGACCCTCCTACCCTGTCAGACTGGGTGGATATGGTGTCTCAACCTAAGCAGATGGAGAGGATTACTATTCTAGCTCAATGCCGTACCCTTGTATTTATCAATAGGTGGGAGACATGGAGGTATTCCAGTTGGATGAGGAAGAATCAAAGTAATTAGTTTGAAAGAAGGGATATTACGTTAAGGGTGACTTTTCTATCCTCCCAGGTTAACAAGGGAGCTGCGTTCTATGGGGGCTGTGGGAGTATGGAAGGAGACAGCTAATCTCAGAGTGAATATGGGGGAAGAGGAAGATATCATATGCCTTACCTTGATATGTTAGTGGGAATTAAGATAAAGAACTGTAATAAATTGGTTGACACTCAGTGCCTTGTATACTTTCTGCTTTTCTTTATTGGTTTATTTGGTTTTTAGCTTACCAACACAGTTTTTTTAAGTCACAAAACAGTTTCATCAAGATTCTTACTGCATCATTTGTTGCGTAACTGTCAAATAAATGTGCTGTACAGTCTGTCGTGAGTTCAGTAAAAGTAGTATTGTATTAAAAAAAGAAATCGTCAGATATCTGAGGAGATTAATCAGGGTGAACTGCCAGCAACTGCTCAGGCAGACTGAGGGATCCATAACAAAGGGTCATTATTATAAGCTACTGGGGTAGGGATTCAGAACAGATGCGAAGTACCTCTGCATGGAAAGAGCAGTGGGAAGGTAGTAAATAAATGTCAAACCAGTTACAAGTTTCAAGAAAGATTGGGATAGGCACATGGGTTTCATGAAAGCGATGGTTGAGGGGGTCAAGGGAGAGTCACTTGGGTAACAAAGCAGAGCTACAAGAAGAGAACACACTGCACAGGACTTTCCACTTATAGACTAGTTGGGATTAAGGTAAGGCCCTTGCAGACTCGATGGACAGAAAGTCTTTTTCCATCTGTAAATGTTTATGTTGCTAGCAGCTTATCTATAATCGAGGTCCAACTGACTGACTTACTGAAGTTTTCCTGGGTCATCCCTGTCCCTGCTGCTGTGTAGTGGGCCCACTTTAGCTACCCTCCAGTCTACTGAAACTGCTTCCATCTCCAGGGAATGGTGAAACAGATTTGTCAATGGTGTTGCCAGTGCCTACCCAACCTTCTTTAGCACTGTAGGATGCATCCCTTCAGGACCAGATGTGTTATCCACCTTCAGGGGTTTTATATCCTTGAGCACCCCCTAGGGATATCGGTCTTGTCTCCAGTCTTTTCCAGCACCACCACCACCACCCCCCACTTTATGATTTTTACCCTGCATTCTGCCATCGCCCTCCCTACTCCACTGTGAATACAGAACACAAGTATTTGTTTAGTATATCAGCTTTTTATCCATTCTCATTCATCCATAGTCCCTTTCATCTTTAATCTGATTATATCCTCCTCTGTTTTTCTTTTTTCCCTGATGTACCCAAAGAAGGTTTTATCTACCTCCTTGGCCTCTCTCAGCCAATTTCAGCTGCATCTATGCTTTACCATTTCTTACCATTTTTCTGACCTTTAGTTTTTCCAGAAAAGCTTCCCAGATGGCCTCAATCTGTTCCCGTTTGTATTTTCTGAATGTTACCTTTTTGCCCTTACCAGCTGTTCTCCCACTTCCTTTGGAAAATCTTATCAGTTTTCTGTGTTTTTTGTTTTTTTCTAACCTGTCTTGTTCAGGTTTTAGTCACTTTGGTTACTCCCTTCCTGAAGACATCCCATTTGATCACTACCCCTTCTGTTCCTGCTTCCCCTGCCAACTTTTCTTTGAGTATCCCCCCATCCCATCAATGTACACCCTTCTGAGGTCCAGGACCATAGTTTTGAATTGAAGTGATGTGCTTCTTTTGTTGTACTGAGCCACACAGAAAATAGAGGGAAGTAGGTAATATAGTAAAACTAGCTAAGAGGGAAGGGAGCTGCAAAACATAATAAGGAGGAGGAATGAGTAGTGAAGATGAGAAGGAAGATAAAGGCAGGTACAGAAGGGGCAAAGTGATCCCTTAGCAGTGTTTTAAGAGATGAAGGAGTGGGGGAGGATATTGGTAGGGTAGTTTATTCCAGAGGTTTGGGTGGCAGGATGAAAAGGCAGATTGCCCAGCCAAGGTTTTACAGCAAGAAGAGAGAAATAGTGAGCATCAGATGAATGGAGAGCATAGATCCAGACTGGAACATGCTACTGTGAGACAGCTGGAAGGTCACTGCATCCCCCACCTAGTGGGAGTTTAGATGGAAAATTCTTAATTGATATTCCTATACCCTCTCCATTACAGTTCACTTTGGTGGGGGAACTACAGACCGATGCTGGAGAGGCTGTGGGGAATGGGGTAATCACTGTCACATACTTTAGCAATGTCCACAGGTGCAACAATTCTGGTCTCAGATCCAAAAGTAACTGAGCAGGATCTGGGGTCTGAATACCCCTAAACTTTAAGGTGTATGTCCTGGGTTTCCCACCTAAGGGTGTTGTCTCCAGGGGTCATAGAGATGTTTTTAGGAACATGTGTCTAGAGGCTCTTGAAAGTATCACATCATACTGGCAGTCGCCTCAGGTACCCACGTTGGGTGAGTGTAGGGAGAAGGGGAATTCCATCATGGGTATGAAATGTACAACAGCCACACTACACTTAACAAGGCAGAAATTTCTGGAGACATGGTCCAGGTGGGAGATGCACTGTGCCGTGCCCCCTCCACTGGCAGAGGAGGAACCCGACCTGGTATCTGGTATATCTCTGGACTAGGTCAACTATCAGTTGGTTCTTGGAGACAAGCAGCTGCACCCCTGCTTATTACCAACTATAGCAAATTAATTCTGCACAGTAAGGCCTCAGGCAAACTATTTGTTAGTTGCATGTTTATTTTTTATTTATTTTAGGTACATTAGGAGAAGTGCTGCTGGTCGGTGACTTCAGTCTACTAGATGTTGATTGGAGCATCCCAGCCACAGCCTCTGCAAGGAGCAAGGACATCCTGGACTCCCTGCAAGGGGCATGCCTCATGCAGCTAGTGCTAGAGCCCACCTGGGAGGGTGTAATTTTGGACCTGGTACTCACCAACAGGGACAGAATTGCAGATGTCAGGTGGGAGAACAACTGGGGTCCAGTGATTATTGCATGGTGCAGTTCAAAATGAGTGCCGTGGCAGAATCAAGCCACACAAAAGCAAGGGTCCTGGACTTCAGCAGGGCAGACTTTGCAAAGTTAGGGATATGTCTCAGGAAAGCCCTAGCAGGGAGGGAGAACCGGGTGGGAGGAGTTGAGGAATAGTGGGCCCATCTACAAGGAGCCATAGTGAGGGGCAACAAACTTTTGTGTTAGGCAAATAAACAAAGGCAAGAGAAAAAGAAAACCACTATGGTTCTCAAAGGAAGTTGCTGGGAAGGTAAGAGCGAAAAGGCTGGGTTTCAGAAAGTACAAGGAAACACAGAGGGAGGCGGACAGGGTAGTGTATCTGGATAGGCAGAGAGAGGCAAGGAAGGCAGTCAGGAGTGCAAAGGTGCAAATAGAGGAAAAAATAGCCCAGGCAGTAATGAAAGGGGACAAGACTTTTTATAGGTACGTCAGTGAAAGGAGAAAGACAAGGGGCAGGATTGTAAAGCTTAAGGGGGAGGAAATTGAGTGTGCGGAAGGGACTTGGAAAAAGCAAAAATCCTGAACAAATATTTTTGTTCAGTATTCACAGAAGAGGGGGAAGGTGAGGGACCACAATGAAGTGGCAAGAGCAATAAGGGGACGGAGGTGGACACCAGTCCATTTGCACAGGAGAGAGTTCTAAAAGAACTCGCAAAACTGAAAGTGGACAAGGCAATGGGACCAGATGGAATATGTCCTAGAACATTAAAGGAGCTTAGGGAGGTGCTGGCAGCACCGCTGGCAGCACTGTTTAGTGAATCGCTGGAAATGGGAGTGGTTCCAGAGGACTGGAGGACAGCAGGTGTAGTCCCCCTACACAAAAGCGGGAGGAGCCTGGAAACTACAGACCAGTCAGCTTGACCTCGGTGGTGGGGAAAATAATGGAATCACTGCTAAAAGAAAGGACTGTGGAGCATCTTGTATACAGCTGAGTGCAGGATCTGAGGCAGCATGGATTCACAGCAGGAAGGTCATGTCAAATAAATCTGGTAGATTTCTTTGGCTGGGTGACCAAGGAAGTGGATCAAGGGAGGAGCAGTGGATGTGGCCTACCTGGATTTCAGCAAGGCCTTCAACACTGTTCCACATAAGAGGCTTGTAAACAAGCTAGGCAGCCTGGGAATGGGTCCCAAGGTGGCAAACTGTGTTAGAAATTGGCTGCGTGATAGAACACAGAGGGTGGTGGTAAATGGAGCTTAATCTGAGGAAAGGAGGTTGACCAGTGGGGTACCACAGGGATGGGTTCTAGGGCCAGACCTATTCATTGTCTTTATAAGGGACATTGCGAAGGGGCTGGAAGGAAAGGTATGCCTCTTTGCAGATGACACTAAGATCTGCAACAGGGTAGACACTCCAGGAGGGGTGGAAAAACTGAGGAGGGACCTAGGTAAACTAGGGGAATGATCAAGAGTTTGGCAGGTAGGAGTTAGTGCAAAGAAGTACAAAATTATGCATTTTGGGCACAGGAACCCAGGGTAGGCTTACATGATGGGGGGAGATACTAACGGCTGCCAAACAGGAAAGGGATCTTGGGGTAATCATATCAGATGATCTAAAGGTGGCCTAACAATATGACAAGGCTATGGGGAGAGTCAGTGGAGTACTGGGGTGCATAGGGAGCGGCATCACCAGCAGAAGAAAGGAGGTGGTGATGCCTCTGTACAGATCACTAGTGAGACCTCATCTGGAGTACTGTGTCCAGTTCTGGAGGCTGCATTTCCATAAGGACATAGACAAGGTAGAGGCAGTTCACAGAAGAGCAGCAAAAATGGTGCAGGGCCTGCACCAAAAGTCATATGAGGAGAGACTGGAGGACCTTAATATGTATACTTTGGAGGAGAGGAGGGAGAGAGAGAGGGATATGATAGAGACCTAAATATCTCAAGGGCATAAATAAGGTACAGGAGGGTAGCATCTTTCAGAAAAAGAGATGTTCTAGAACAAGGGGTCATGATATGAGGCAGGAAGAGGGTAGACTAAGGGGTAACGTGAGTAAGTATTTCTACACTAAAAGGGTGGTATATGCATGGAGCAGCCTCCCAGCAGAGTTGGTAGGGGTAAATTTAGTAGGAGAATTAAAAAATGCATGGGATAGGCACAGGTGAAGCCTTGCAACAGAGAAGAGAACAAAGCTAGAGATCAAGTAGGGTCTGTGGTTTTTTCAGCTGGTAGGGCAAATAGGCTGACTGAGTGGTCCTTACCTGCCATCAATTTCTATGTTTCTATTTTCATTGTTAACCACAAGAACTTTTGTGGATACAATTTTTATTTTCACACGGTGAATGTTAGACTAACACTACCCAATAATGTACATCAATTTACTTAGTAGAACTGTCAGACATTTTTGTAATGGTACATTCTATAATGGTATATATGTACTTTCCCTTTTGCAATTTTTAATAAACTTGAAGTTTCAAACATGAACGGAGAATGTAGGAGCAGGATATATATATCTATATATATATAGATATATATATGTGTATATATATATATATATATATATATATATATATGGGGAGGGAAGTGAGGAAACATAGCATTGAAAGAAAGAGAGCCAGGATTTGGCAAGAAGGAAGGAGTTGTGGATGAAGTCCTAACCTCAAGAGGGGGCAGAAAGAGTTTATGGTAAAGTGAGCAATGGTGCGTATGTGGGGGGGGGGGGGCAGTTGAGGGCAAAGTGACAGAGTAAGTGGGATAGAGGGTACAACCTGGCTAAAGAGTTCTTTAAAGACCCAAATAAAACTGCCACAGGACTGACAATATCTTACCTTAAAAACATGAGAGTTGAATTTTAAATGGAAAAACATAAGAAACTTTTATTTACTATATGCTTTAATGTATCAGGAGGTTTGGGGTGAAAGAATAAAGATTAAGGTCACTAGTGAGTTCTGGTAACCACACTTTAAGACCGCAGGGGTTTGGGCTTGAGAACAACTGACTTAGGCCACCTTTAAGTATGTTCTTGACATGACTGCAACTTTGGCAGGAGACTTAACACCAGAAACAGCCAGCACAGCAATTCTGAGAGTACAATATTGTTTTCCAGTTTTTAGTGGCATTAGTGTCCCCTCATCCCATTCTACACCAACGGCCATATGCCTTGGGCTGCTGATAGCCCCACTGCAGTGAATCATAACATTACATCATGGCAAGTTGATGGCTTTCACCTATATCTTCATGATGAGCATAGTTTATTTATTTACTTTATGTATTTATGACTTTGGTAACTGGGAAGGTGCACTGATCCCAGGGACCATTATCAGGCACGACTGGGGCCACGTACTGTGGCACAGAGTAGATCTAAACAACAACATGTAGCAGAAGAGCAGTATTACACAATGTTAAAAGGTTACAAAAGTACATTTGAATACACAAATGGAAGCAATAAAAAACACAATAACAGGAAAGATATGAATAAATCACATTGTATACAGAAAATAATAAATACAAGATCTGACTAAGCGAAAAACAGTGCTTGGTGGAATAGAGAGCAGTCAAGAATTCAAACAGATTGCATTAAAAGATACACCAGAGGATAAAAAGTAACAAAAGGTAGGTGTGGGGAGGGGAGGAAAAGGGGGGAAGGAGGGAGGGATTAAGCAAGGAAGAAGTGGATAGTTTTGTTTCTATGGTTCCCCCATCCCTTTCCCATCATCACAAGCCTCCACATGTGCACTGTGACCAGAAACTGTGAGGGCAATGGTGCAGTCATCTTTGCATTATTGGGCCAACACTATTGAGTGACTAGGGAATGTATTTTGATGTGATATACTATAAAACTTTATTTCTACAGTGCTCATCAAGGACACTCTGGGAATCTTATAACACACCTAAACTTCAGACTGAGTGATATGTTGCAGAACAAGCATACAAACAGAATTTGTATAACTATTAAAGAGCAGCTGACACCTTTAGGAACACATAATAGTTAGACACAGTTTAGCTTGTATTTCATGGATCTTCTATAGATTTCTCCTCTCCATTATTTATTACTCAAGAAATTCCCCCCAGAACAAGATCTTGGTTCTTTAGAGTTTATCTGCCTCTATAGCTTATTCCCTACTTGTGTGTGGTTCATAGCTCAGTGCTTGTGCTACGTACTGTAGCTGAGTAATGTACAGTAGGTTGTGTTTGGATACAGAGGCTAGACCAGTAAGTAGGACAATGTTTATAAGGTATCACTTGTATGAAATGATTAGTGCTTAGATACTTCAGCATAGACATGAGCAAGTCAGTGATTACAGTTCATGTGAACTGGATAGTATATGCAAGGTGCTTGGATGCTTGAACTGACGAGTAGCTTGTTATGACTTGATGTTTTGGTCTTTCTCTGTATCCCACTGTAGGAAAGATGCTTAGTCAAGTAGAATGACCCCGCCCAAAAGAAATAATGATTATCAGTATGATTACCTCCTCCAACTCCAGAGAGTGTGGCCAGTAGCACGCAGGAGAGGGGAAAAAAACCCTTGGGAGAAACCTCTGAGGACCCATGGCTACTGACCTGCCCATCCTTCTGGGCAAACTAAGGGAGAGTAATCCTAAAGGAGCAATATGTAATATCGGCTAGTCCAAAACCCCCAGAGAGGAAGATCTGAAGGTCGAGAAGAGCAAATGGAATCCAGCACGGATGTATGGCCAGCAAAGACAGTAGCACAGCCGAAGCAAATCCCAGACTGAGCTGTCAATATCCAGGCAAACTATTGATTAAAGGTCATCCTGAATCCATTGGAATGCACAGGCAATCTTGAAGTAGAGGCCCAAGTTGGGATAGATGAGGTCATGGAAGCAGAGAGTCCTGGGAGGCAAGTAAGCTGGATACTGATGGGAAGCTGAAGAAGGTGGAGCAACTGAACCCTTGGTCCTGAGTGGGTGAGTGGTAATGAACAGAAGGCTAGAAGCCCAGAAACCTCCAACTCGTCTGGCGAAGCAAGTCCAGTGAGGAACAGGACCTCCCTGCCCCAAGCTGGGTGAAGGAGGAGTGCAACAGAAATAATCAAACCTCCAGGCTGATGGTTGGGCAAGGCAGGTGCAGAGCAGGAATAGACAAACTCCCAGGCCCTGATACTGGGTGAGGCAGGTGAAGGGTAGGAAGCGAACCTCCAGGCCCCGATGCAGGGTGAGGCAGGCGTAGGGTAGAATTAGTCGAACCTCCAGGCCCCAAAGCTGGGCGAGGCAGGTGTAGCATAGAGAATCAAACCCCCAGGCCCTGATGTTGGGTGAGGCAGATGCAAGCTAGGCCCCCATGTGGCCGGCGGAAACAGCCAGACCACACATAGGCCAAGCAGAAGGATATGGGGCGGCCAAGCCAGGCTCTATGAAAGCTAGCAGGACTGAGAAATACCACCACAGAGGGTAGCCAGGTGTAGCAGACATTCCAGAGGCTGAAGCAGAGGGACGGCAGTGGCGTGCAGCACAATTGCGTAAGCAAGAGTGGACCCACACAGAGGTCTGCAATATGGAGAAGCCAGGATGGGCGCTAGACCATAGAGTGAAATAAACAATCATAGTAGGATAAGAAGCCAGACAAAGGCCAAAGAATAGGTCCAGAAATCAGGCAGAAAGATGACAGCATGAACCCTGGAGGGGGGGGGCCTGCAAACAGTGAGTTTGTTTCTCTGAAGTCTGGATACTGGCCCAGTTGAGAATACAAATCTCTGAATTACAGTAGGAGTTCACTAGGTAGTGCATGCCACTTCAAAATGTTCTGCCAATGGCTGCTGTACAGGGCTACTAGAATGGAATTAAGTGCTGAAGAACTGAAGCTGCCACTACAAAGGCCCTGCTTCCTGACAGATTGATTTGGGACTGCAGCATCAAAAGGGCCTGGCCCTTGGCTGAGTGGAGGGGTGTTGTGAGGTCATGGAGATAATGCAGACCCTGGTCACACAAGTCCTTAGAAGTTAACAATATACCTTGAATTCAATGGACCACCTAACAGGCAGGCAGTACTGCTGAAAGAGCACAGTCTTGATACAGTCTAGTGTGGAGCCTGCATTAGGTACCAGCCTGGTCATGACATTCAGCTCTAGCTGTAGGCAGTGCAGACTTTGGGGAAATCGAGGTACTGCGCAGTATAGTAAATCAGGTGGTAAAGCATGAATGAACGCCTCTGTGTCATCCGGTCACACTTCACAAGATATGAGTGTTATCTGGCCAGGTTCTTGAGGTGAACTAATGAAAAAGTGGCTATTGTCCGGATGACTCCAGAGAAAACAAAAAGCAGCCACACAGCTAGGAGTCCAAGTGGCCCAGTGCAAGTGTCGGAAGTACTTCAGCTTGAGGAGAAAACACTGGGTAGGGAGTAGAACATAACCGGCAGCTGATAAGCCAGCGCCCACACAGGCCAACAGAGAAGGAACGAGCCAGAAGGATGGCGAAGTGCCGCAAGCCAGGAACGAGCAATGCGAGGAGAAAAATGAGATAGCAGCAGAGTACCGAGGTGTGGCTGGTGGGGCGGCAAAAAAGCAAAGGAGGCAGAGGAAGGCAAGGGAGGGGAGGGTGCGCGGGAGGGAGAAAAGCAAAATGGGGGTGAAAGCAGGGCAACAGTGGAGGAGAAAGGGGATCAAAAACAACACAACCAGAAAGAGGGTGGGGGAGGGACAACCAGCCACGTGCCGACCAAGCGAGTGCGACTCGCTCTAAGCAGAGTGGTAGTAGCCTGTTGTTTAAATAGGATGTGGGGGACGAACTCTTCCCTCACATAACTACAGGCATGCACCTTTCAATTGAAATCACAATCTTGTGTTGTGACATCACGGTCTGTTGCAATGGAAATAACTGTGATATCACAAGCAGAGTATTATGACATCAGGTTGGGAAGAAGCAATAGGAGCTGATAAACCCTCAAGGAATAACTATCCTGTTTTCATGCATATTACTGCAGTAATAAATAACAGGGATAAGGCACACAGAGCTAATGAGAAAGATAAGCTGCTTTGTATCCAAATATTATGTTTTTCAATGTTCTCCTTGAGGCATCAGTGGCTCTTTAATAAAAATGGCCAAATCTTTTTAAATTAGATTAAGAAGAAATCAGTTTGTCATCTTGATTTTAAAATTCTTGAATTGTGACAAGAAACATATTCTACAATTTAGATATGTAACCTGAAATGGTTCAGTCTCTGAGCATTTCCTACATGTTCCCCTGGAAGAACAAATGGAATGGTTTGGTGTTAACCAGGAAGGTGGTGGTCTCACTCTTTCTCCCCAGAAACATGTCTGTGTGCCTAGGCCCCAAGGAGGGGAAACAGAAGCTCAGAGTTGACTTCAAGACATTTGATTAGCAGTGTAACATGCTGTTATGCCGTCTTGTAGGACTTCTTTATTACAGGCTGGTAGAGCTGAAGACATGTAATCTCTTGAAAAGAAAGAGATCCTAGCTGAACTCCAGGCTGGGTTTGCCAAGATAAACTCCAGCTTTCTGCAAAACATGCAGTTTTTGGGTGTGGCAGCAAAAACAATTTGTTCTAAAGCAGGTCTGGATACCTTGTGATAAGGAAATAAACAACAACAGTGGAACACTGGCTGCAACTCTGGAGATATTACAGTAATTAAAACCTGGCTGAGGTATATACAAGCCCTGCTAGCAAGTCTGTAACTGATGTCTTTCATTTTATTAAAAATTCCAATTTAAAAAGAGAGGATCACAGAAAGAAAAGCATGATTTGCAAGTGTGTCCTGCTAGCAGTACAGTCATGTCACAGCCATTTTCATCTTGAATTTTTGCACACTAGAAAAGCATCTAAACTTCACAAGGATTAGTGGGGACAGAAGCAACAGCAGAGTTGTTACAAAGTATAAATATAGTGGCTACAAGTAAGCATTAATCACTGACAGAGGAGGGCTCTACCAGTGGATTAATGCCCGCTGGGGGGGATTGGTGCACGAGGGCGAAGCCCGAGGGTTCCAACCCCCCAGCGGGCATTAATCACCGGCAGAGCCCGACTCTGGAGGTGATTAATGTGCTTGTAACACGGCAAGCGTGACGGGAGTCCTCTCAAAGGAAAGCGCAGCTACTCTCTCCGTTATGACAAGGACTCGCCTCAGATCCAACCGGGCTGTGACGGTGCCGGCGCGGTGCTTCGGGGGTGACGAGCGGCGGGCTACGGCTCTCGAGCACCGCCGGTGGCCACCTGCTCAAGGTCACAGAAGAAGCTGCAGTTGGATTTTGATTCTGCAGTCTTCCTGCTTCACGATTAGGGCCACCCTGCCAGATATGCTACACATTGCCTAGGGACCAGCATCCACACAGGATAGACGGGTGAGGCACGGGCACGGGCACTTTACTTTTGGAAGCTTCTGCTCAGTTTCAGACAATTAACAGGATGAGCCTAAGCGACGATCATGAACCTTATGGCTCGGGTCAGCTGCAGGGCTACAGACCAGATTACAGAGGCGATATGAAAGCACTCACCTCAGATCCAACCGGGCTGTGACGGTGCCGGCGCGGTGCCTCGGGTGACGTGAAAGGCAGGTTACGTCTCTTGAGCACCACCGGTGGCCACCTACTCAAGGTCACAGAAGAAGCTGCAGTTGGATTTTGATTCTGCAGTCTTCCTGCTTCACGACTAGGGCCACCCTACACACCTGACTAGCAGGTGAATTGGGCCTGGATCCAGCTCACAAAAGGTAGGCCGCAACTCCTAGATCACCCCACAAATCTCTTCCATCAAAAGTTTCCTAAACTCTTTCCAAACTGAGAGAGGGCATTCACCGCTATCCAGCTCCACCCTGCTGGGTCACGACAACCCAGTTGAGGAGATCCTGGATCAGATTAAGGACACTGTCAGAGAAAAACAATGAGCAAACTCTGCAGCTAGCAGATGAATTTGCTCTTACTGGTTGTAGACAGACTGAATGGAGTGGTCTGTTCACAGTCCAGAAGAGCTGAGCTGGTCGACTTCTCCCTGCCACAATTTCCCTAGCCAGGAATGCTGCCTTCTTATGGGAACTCACTCTTTGATACTTATCGTGAGTCTTTAAAGACAGTTTATCCTCCTCAGATCTTGTTCTCCTCCAACAATGCTCCAACCTCCAACTCATAGACTCAGCTCTGTGAGTTCCCTGTCAAACGACGGGACTCTCAAGCATGAAGTCCAGGGTCACATATGGACTGGTGCAGCTACACTGAAGGCCATGGTAATGGCCCTGTTATAGGCCACCACCACCTCTGATGGTACAGCCCTACAAGCAGCCATCATGCTCAAGAGATCCACTAACACCTGGAGTCCTTCTGGGGACAACCCCTTTAAAGGGGGATAGTGAACCATCTCCACTGTGGGTGGACTATGAGGGTGGCCCTGCATGAGAACTTCACTATGCAATTGTAACCCCTAGGTGGCGGTATCCCAAGGGCCACTACCACTGTCTACTTGGCTAGTAGCAGGTTAAGGGGCCTGAGTTCTGAAACGGGTGCCTCCACCCGGAGGTCAGGGTTGGTAGTGGTCAAGCTAACCTGGGCACAGCCCTCCGGGACACTGTAGCCCCCCTCTTTCTCCTCTAGTGGCCTGAACACTGTACAATAATCACTTTCACAATACCCCTGGTACACCACACACGTATCCACATGGTTTGCACTTACTACCAGGGCTGGTTCCTCTGGCTTGATCCTGGGGACCCCCTGTAAAACAAGGTTAAGCACAGCAAATAGCAACAGTACAGTACTTTGAGCACAAACTGGAACCACAGTCAGATTACATGCAGAGAAAGTTAGATCTCATTTATTCAGGGGACTTGAACAAGGGAGGGGCAAAATCAGGTTAATTAGCTTAAAGGTTATATCAATCAAGCAGTTATGCATGTGTTTTGAGTCCCCCCATACAATCCACCTCTGGGTACCCAGGTAGAGAAGAGATGGGCTAGTCAGGACAGTTGCCTGGGGTTGCAGCTGGTTGGGGCCCTGTGATGGAAAACACAACATGCACAGTACACAATATTTGTAATCCAGAGCAAGAGGGCTCAGTTCGTAAAGGAAATGAAACAACAAGACAATCAGATGACACACTCAGATTAAGCTGTTGTTGTAGGGAGCTACCCTGGTATTTACTCACGATACCTAAGACCGGACACAGGCTGGACAAAAATCGAGACTGTGGTTGATCTGGAATGCCAGCAGAAGCAGGGTCCATGCAAGTCACAGAGGCATCATTCCTGTTCAAGCGTGGAGCAGGGGGGCTGATCCCCAGGCAGGTCTCTCGTCGATGGCTTCTCTGTGCAGTGGGTAGTCTGGCTGGGCCAGTCTGGCAAAGCCCAGACCGCATGGAGACAAGTTCAGAAGCAGTCCGTTTTGGGCTGGATACAGCTTCCAGCAAGCAGAACACAGTTCACACAGTGGGGAACTAACTCACAACCCACTAGCAGCTCATAGCACATTTACATAGAAACATAGAAACATAGAATTTGACGGCAGATAAGGACCGCTTGGCCCACCCAGTCTGCCCATTTCCCTACCTACTGGATAAGCTGCAGATCCTAGTTAACCAGCAGCCTACTTCTTCCTACCCCCACCCCCTAGAATGGCCTTATGACTGTCCCATGCATGCTTGAATTCCACCACTGATTTTGACTCCACAACCTCCTCCGGAAGGCCGTTCAATGCATCCACAACCCTCTCTGTGAAAAAATACTTCCTTAAATTACCTCTGAGCCGCCCCCCCATCTTCAAATTGTGCCCTCTTGTTCTTGCACACCTCTTTTTTTGAAAGATGCTACCCTCTTGGACTTTGTTGATTCCCTTGAGGTACTTGAACATTTCTATCATGTCCCCCCTCTCCCTCCTTTCCTCAAGGCTATACATATTAAGCTCCTTCGTCTCTCTTCATATGTCTTCCGGTGCAGACCCTGCACCATTTTAGTTGCCCTCCTCTGGACAGCTTCCATCCTGTCTATGTCTTTGTGGAGATTGGGTCTCCATAACTGCACACAGTACTCCAGATGGGGTCTCACCAGCTGTCTGTACAGAGGGATAATAACTTCCTGTTTTCTACTGGTGATGCATCTCCCTATGCATCCCAGTATCCCCACCCTCCTTGCTGCCCTCTCACATTGCTTGCCCACCTTTAGGTCATCTGATATAACTACCCCCAGGTCCCTTTCCATTTTTGTTGTTGTTAGTATCTCACCCCCCATTGTGTACTCTTCCCCTGGGTTTTTGTTTCCCAGGTGCATTACCTTGCACTTCTTAGCATTGAATCTACATGTACGGGAATTCTACTGTACCAGGCAAAGCACTCCCCAGGCACAATCGCAAAGTCTCTGCACACACCGGGAGCTTAGGGGTAGCTGGAACTCCTGACAGGCTGATCGCATTCAGCAAAAATATTCGGTCTTCTTCAGGTTGAGCCTGGCCCACTTTAATAGCTTACTTTAGTCACACAAACTTGGATTTAGTCCAAAATAATTCTCTTCTCTCCCTCTCAGGAGCAGCACACCGGCATGCAGGCCACAATCTTAGCCTTTTCAGAGTTCTCCCATGCGAATCCACTCACGATTGCTGCTCAGAAACACTTCAGCTCCTTTTTGCTCAGCTTCCAGCTTAGTTCTAACTGAAAACTGCAAGTAGTCTGGGACTTCCCCAAGATCCAAAAGATTTGGTTGGCTGATTTGGCTGTCAGACAAAGCAAGAGCTCCCCCTTCAGTTGCAAAAAAGGCACAAAAAAACTCCAAACTCAAGTTCCTACAGATTTTGAATTCAGACAGCTCATGTAGTCCGGCTGCATTTTAGGTCCCACCAGTACTGTTTGGTCCAATTTGCAGTCCAGGACCAGGATAGCAGAGACAAACAAAACAGTCCTTGCTACAAAGAAAGCAGGTTAGACAACTACATTATCATTATCACTGTAAATGATTTTCAGCAAATAGTTACATCTTTCAACAGAGCTGCCTCTCAGATTACTCATGCTGCAATTAGGCAGCTCTTAAAGAGACAATACACAGAGGCTATACAAGCTCTGGTAATCACATTTAAACTGCTAAAATGCAGGACACCAGCCTGGCAGTGATCATTTAGGCAGGCTCAAGGAAGACTTTTTTGGAACCCCCATTTGTAGGGGGGTTACACAATGATCCGACCAACTGATCACATCAGTCTCAAAGTTGTTAATCTTGAGTTCCAGTAAGAAGCCTACTGTACGTCCAGGGCCTGACTGTGTTGATGGGTTGCAGAGGTAACCAGCTGTGCTAGGCCCAGTGATTCCATCAGCTGGAGGAAATCTTGACCAAACTGTGATAGTTCATCATTGATCCAGGCATTGAAGTCACCCAGAATTAACCATCTGGGCAACTCCAGCACCCTCTCAGCAATAACATCTGTGATTTCATGCAGAAAAACTCTCTCATGCCCTGAAAGTTGGTACGCAAGCAGGATTCTGCAACCTGCACCAGGACCCCAACGCATGGCCATGCATTCAAACGATGAAGTTTCACCAACTGGGTGCACAGTGATGTTCAATTTGTATCTAAAGCAGAAGGCCACCCCCCTACTGTTCCTCTGAGGGAGTGCACCATGGACAATCCAGCTGGACAGCCGCCACCAAAACATGGACCAGCATCATCACTCAGCCAGGTCTCCATGATGCAAGCCAGATCAAGTGAAGAACAAGAAATTAAATCTACCATGATGGCTGTCTTGCTTCTCATTGCTCTGGCATTGCAGAGCACTGCCCATAGGGGATGAGCAGAGGCTGCTGGTCTAGAGGCTCCTTCCTAATCAGTCTCATAGGAGCCTTGGGTAGGGGTACCAGCCACATCTGGTCTCTTTCCTGGACCCATTTTTTGCCCCTGGGTGCCTCCTGGTCCCCATCTGACCTACAGTGCCCCCCCATTAGCACCCCCATGCCCCACCACCTACCATCCTGCCTCCTAATGACACCCACCTCCCTGCAGTGCTTATGTGCTACCACTAATGGTGGGTCATTAAAGGGGCAGAGGTCTAGCAGCTGAGGGAGGGAGTGTCTAAGCTGAGGGTCCTACATGCTTGGTACATAATGCCACCACCTTAAACAACCCTCCCACACTGTTGCCATAAGCCCCCCACAACTAACAACTTCCACATACACACTCTAACCACCCAATTAAACTAAACCAAACACATATTTACAAACACTAATATAAAAAAGTAAATAAAAGTAGCTACCCACACACACAGCACCATCTAGGCCACTGCACTAACCATACACACCAACCTACTCTCTCCCAATTCAATAAATAAAATTACTAAACTTATTTAGCAGAATCCATATAGTATGCAGTTCATGGTGCAAATTAATATCCAACAGATGGTGACAAGTTTAGTGTTCAGATAATGCTTATTTTTATACAGTGACATTCCAGTCTCTGCTGTCACCAGAGATATAAGAAAAGTAACCAGTTATAGTGCTCCAGGCAGCTTTCTCACTGTAGCCTAGAACAAAACAGTTATCACCACTAAAATTGAACCCATGGATTCTCTTACCACCCACAGCTTTAGAGTGAAGTCCTGAGTACCTGGTATAATCCAGGATCATCTCTAGTTAACTAAGACAACCGGTGGTTTCATGATGAAGAAGAGAAAGCTGCTAATCACATATTAGTGGTCCAAGACAGGTCCAGTAAGAAGCAACCGTGGAAAGTCCAAACGCTCTGACTGCTGGCTAGCATTCATCACTCAAGCCTTCCAGCTCGGACACACTCTCCACTTCACATACAGCAGGCCAGTCTGGGTGCTACTCGCTTTCAGGAACTTACAACCTAGCCCCGATCTACTCATCGCTTTCTCTGGCAGTTCCTTGGAACTGCCTGTGTCTCATGTGAAATGCAAATAAGGCATTTGAGATGGCACTGGTCATAAACTTCATTTGCATCCATTAACATCACAATTCCTTTGTCACAAAAAAGTTAATTGAGTTTTATTTTTAAAGTTTTAAAGCAAAATTCACAGAACTCATGTGCCACAGAGCTACAGTAGGCTGGCTCTCTCTCCTGTCATCCTGTTTTGACCTGTGCAGCAGAAGCAAAAATGCCAAACTAAATGTGATTTTCCACAGCATTGCTAGTTTTATTAAAACAGTTAAATGCAAAATTCTTAGCAAGTTGTTTCCATCTACCGCATAAATGTGTCAGTTCAGAGCTCATAACTAGCAGGTTTACAATTTGCTATCAATCCCCACGCCCCTCCAACCAACCAAATGTGCATCCCGATGCCAGAACTTAAACTACCTGCTGCTAGCTCCACCAGTTCCTTCTTCCTGGCCTGACTTCCATTGTTAGTGATGCACAAAACTTCTGTTTCTCCCAGGTTGGGGCACTTAAACAGAAAAAGGAACTTCACTACAGTTGCAAGCCAAAGTTCTGCCCCATGTTGCAGGCCAAAGTTATGTACCATGTTGCAGTCCAAAGTTCTGTACCATGTTGTTAGAAACAGAAACATAATTTGTTGGCAGAAAAAGACCATGTTGCAGTCCAAAGTTCTGTACCATGTTGTTAGAAACAGAAACAGAATTTATTGGCAGAAAAAGACCTCTTGGACCATCATAGCTGCCCCATACTGACCTATCTACTGTGGAATGTGTGAACCATAATGGTTTCACTGCCTCTCCGTCCTGTCCCTCTTTTGTACTATCTTTATTAGACCCATGGATCTGTCCCACCTACATTTGACTCCTTGTCCCTGTATTTGCACAGACCATCTCTTTTGGTAGTATACTCCACCCCGCACCACTTTCTCTCACTGTAAAACAAGCATTTGTCAATGCCGAATGTTTGCTTGCTGGCATTGGCATTGGTAGTGTAGGAGTTACAGAGCTGCATAATAGGAATGACAGTGAAGTATTGATCTGAGCCAACCCCACCACCACCCTGCAGATACTGACAGGCATTGGGGTGTGCCTTTGGGTCATCAGGCATAACGGCCATGCCATTTCACCACACCCTACCCTGCAGACACTGACAAGTGTCATAGTGTACCTTGGGGTCTTTGGCCCTTATGTTCACTCCATTCCATCAGGAAATATGGTGAGATGGGTGCTGTATAGGGGACCAGGGTGAAATTTGGGGCTGAAGAGTCCAAGGCACACCTCAATGCCTCTCACTGGCTGCAGGATGTGGGTGGGTGGGGTGGAATGGTATGAGCATTACAGGCGACAATCCCAAGTCACATCCTGACGCCTGTCAATCTCTACAGGGTGGGGCGTTATGGTCGGAAACCCTAAGGCCTCAAGCGTTCATTGGCATTTTCACTGCAAATTTTCAACATGTTTTTTTTGTGACCCCCCACCTCATGAGCAGTGGCAATATCAATTTGTTAGTCGAAATCTGATTTTGCACAGCGACTACGCCATTTGGCACCACAGGTGCGAAAATACATTTCGAACAGGATGTGAAAAATGACAGCTGTACTGTTCATGGGGAGGTGTAAAAAATAGCAATGTTGAAAATCTCCAGTGAAAATATAAAAAAAACTGATGAAGTCACGAGCATGCGTAGAAACTGTGCAATGCACACCCGTAATGTAATTAGTTTGGAGATTTTTTACAGCAGATTGTCAACACAGGCATTTTAGGACCTCTGCTTATGAACAATGTCACTGGGATTTTCTGAACCTGTCCCAAACAGTGATTTCCCACAGCGACCACGCATTTCTGTGCTGGAAGTGCGAAAACACATTTCGGCCATGGTGTGAAAAATGATAGCTATACTGTTCATAAAGAAGTGTGGAAAAATGCCAGTGATGAAAATCTGGACTGAAAATATTACAAATTCATGACCTTACGAGGGTGGGTGGAAACTGTGCAATGCTCACTTGAAACACAGTCATTTTATGGACTTTTGTCGCCAAATTTTCAACATAGCCATTTTAGGACCTCTGCTCATGAACAGTGTTACTATGATTTTCTTAATCTGTCCCGAACTTTGATTTCACAACACCGACTGCGCCATTGTGTGCTACATGCACGGAAACACATTTTGGGCAAGATGTGAAAAATGACAGCTGTACTGCTCATAAGGAGGTGTGGAAAAATGGTAATGTTGAGAATCTGGAGTGAAAATATTAAAAATTTGCAAACTTACGAGCGTGTGTAGGAACTGCGCAACACATGCTCGTAAGTTAGTAATTTATGGGAATTTTTCACCAAATTTTCAACATAGGGTTTTGGAGGCCTACCTCATGAACTGTGACACTGTCATTTCATAATCGGTCCCGAAGGTGGTTCCACGCAGTGACCGTGGAAATCACCTTTCAGGACTGATTAACGCCATGACAGTGGCAGAATTCATGAGGAGGTGTCCCAAAAAAGCCATGTTGAAAATTTGGTGCCAAAACTCCAAAAAATGCCTGAGATATGCATCAAAGTTGAAAAAACCCTATTTATTCCATTATACAGCTTACCGGCATTTCCTCAGTTTGCGGTCGGCTTTGAAGAGTGCAGACGTGTTCCCAGTCCACCAAAGATTGCCACACTGGACTCTGGAGGTAAGTATAGGGTGAGGTGGGAGTGTGGGGAGGTAGGGTGCACAGAGAGTGGGCCCGGGGGGGGGCAAGACAAGCGACGAGGGACCGTTTTTTGTTTTTATGTCTTTTTTTCTTTTAGGAAGATGATGCAGAACTTTTGCCATGCTGGGGTGGGCTCCCACTGTGGCAGCTGGAACTTTGGTTTTTTGGTGGGGCAGTGGAGCCAACAGGGGATTGAGCAACCACATTGGCCATACAGAGGTTTGCCATGCTGGGGTGGGCTCCCAGCATGACACCTGGAAGTGCGTTTGGGGGGGGGGCACTGAGCTGATGGTGGATTCGGCACCCTCGTTGGCCGTAGTCCACTTCAAACTGAGATTATATTCCAGGAAGAGAAAGCAGAGACGTATACAAGCAGGATTGCCGGCAATATGCTAATCATCACTATCTTATCGCTGCTCACTGAAGCGGAGCGCTCCCTTTCAACTGTACAGCACTGCATTTTCAACTGCTGTCATAGGCAGCTGCATCATTCTTTGGTGAACTGTGGCTGCGCCTGCAAACACACTGACTGAATTGGAAGACAGGGTGCCACACCTACAAAAACTCAGATGATGGCACTATGTTTCTTGCACGTGCGTGCAAGCAAACATAAAAATGTGTTCCTCATACCTTTCTTGATTTTGCCACCCTCCAGCTTCATGGAGTTTCCTTTGGTGTTTTTTCCCCACTCGTTTTGAACAAATCCCTTGTATGTTTCAATCATGTCATCCCTCTCCCTCCTTATCTAGAGCTAGTACATGTTTAGTTCTGCCAGCCTCTCTTCTCCAATGAAAAACAGGATTGCCCAACTGGGGGGGGGGCTGAATTGGCTGCACATCCGCAATTATTGCACTAAATTTATTATTTTGTACCTATTTGTGCTCAAACTTCCCAAGCTGCACCAATTGTTTGGCACAAAACACCACTTTGTCCCATTTTTTTTTTCATGCAAACAAAAATCTCTTTTTAAAGTTGCCACCAATTGTTGTGCAACATGCTTTATTGGGATAGTAACTGTTTCCTTAAACTAGCCCTTCTGGCTTGTATTGTACAAGTAAGATTTCGCTAACGTCTGTGGGCCAAGAATTTTACTGGACACTTGTCCTGCTGACTAGACATTACAAAATATTAACCTCCTTACACCCAAAAGCAGGGGAAATGGGCATTGTACAAGACAGACAAGAAAGGGCAAACTAACATAGAATGAGAAAGTATACAAACACATTTTATCAATATCATGCACTGCTGCTTTTAGCCTCATTGCAACAGTCCACTCAATTGTAAAATGGGTAGAACTCATTTACAAAGATTCCATCTTAATTTAGGCATACAAAGACAAGTAGAACAAGTATATTGCAAGAGATTTCATCAATGAGATAGCGATAATTGACTACATTAAGAACATTTTTTGACATTCGGTGGTAGGATCAATTACAATGGTTCTGTGTCGATAGCAAAAAACACAAGCAGGTAAGACAATTCATATGGCAGCAGCATTCTAATTATTTATTCCGAAACTAGGATACCCTAGGAGAAATATTAAAGGGTAGAGACATGGAGGGTTAAACAGGGGATGGGTGCTAAACTATATTTTAGATGAGTGAGGTCAAGAGGGAAAAAGAGGCCGAAAATTCATAACCAGGAACTGAGGCTCCACAAGTTCCCTTTGTTTGGGGGTGAAAAAGATAAGGAGAGGAGGATGGGATTACAGAGAATTTATAGTTGGGATAAAGGAGGCTAGAAAAGAGGGGGGAGTGGGTTGAGGTGAGGTGATGCAGTGGGGGAGGGGATGTTGGGGATGAGAGGTGGGTGAGGAAGGGAGGGTGGGAAAAGAAGGAGGGAAGGAGAGAAATATTGGGCTGAGTGGCAAAGCAGAGGGGGAGTCAGGGAAGAGGTGGGGGAGCCTGAGGTGGCAACCTAGAACTTAGAAGCAGAGCCCTATTTAAAAGTAGAGCATGCATCTCAGCCAGGCTTGTCCGAGAAAAAAACTTTAATTTCCCAAGTTCAGTCTCTACTATGCCGAAAAGCAAAGGAGAAGCAGATGGGGTGTGCTTCAGCAGCATGTTCTTAAACTGCTCTCTTCCCCACTCCCCATTTGCTGAAATTTCTTTGGGTTGCTGACGAGCCCTGCTGATCCACGGCTCACTGAAATGTTAGCAGATGCAACACCAGTGCCCCGGAGTTCAAGCAAATAGAAATGGAACATTTCGGCAGAGGAGAGGGAAGTGAGTGAGAATCACACAGGGAAAGTGGTAGGGACCCAAACCAGAGATAGCAAGAGTCAGTTTCAGGACCACACTAACAAACCCAACAATGAAAATTATACGCAGAGGCTAAGCTTGACTGCTATCTGCCTCCAGGTTCTTGGAAGCCAACTTCCCAGTTCTCCATTCTGAGAAAAGACCAGTCCCCTAGCCAGGCATATCCTCTCCCTCACTAGACTCCAACTCACACTGGGCCATTCACTCTATTCACTGGGTTGTTGACTGACTTACTGTAAGACTGGGTACAATGATGCGTTACAAAGTGGCATCGGCTCAGCTGACATCATTGTTTTCTGCTTCATTGTAGTCTTCAGCCCAATTGATACTGGGTTCTAGAACAGCTGTAGTCATTGAGAAAATGAATGTTAGGTGGGAAAAAGGCTGCATTAATATGGGGCCCTAAACAAGGAAGAAAACATAACTATTTCAGAACAAACCTACAAAATAATATACTGGGGTGACAAAAGAGACATCACAGATGCCCACATTTACAATTATATTACAAAATGTAAACAGCAGTATTTCTGTTCCCTTAAAATAGCCCAAGCACACTTTCGATTAACAATATATAGTATTGCACAGATTTGCACCACCCTGAAAATGTCACTGATGTGTATTTTTACAGGTAGTCCTAGGCAGCTGGGCTTGTCTAGTAATGGAGTTTCTAGGCTTTTACACTATGGGGAAAGGGAGGTTGGTCTTCTGAATTGGTGCCACCCAATCTACTTGGGGATGATGAAAAGTTAGACTGAAGATTCTGAGTAAATTTGCACTGTAGAGTTCCCTTGCAGGAAGTCTGTGGTGCTCTCACAACTCATTGCTAGCAGGCAGCACCACCTGTTGAGGGAATTCATATTGAAGAGGTGGACAGAGAGAGAGAGAGAGAGAGACAAGAAAGAGAAAACGGGGGGATGGGGAGGCGCAAACTGAAGAACTGCAACAATAAAATCCTGGCCTGCTGTTAGAGGAGGGAGAATAATGCAGTACGGTAAAATATTACATGCACTAACCTGTTTCATAGTGTTATGAAATTCTACACCACACCCCTGCCCCTGGAGATATTACAGAACAAGAATTTGAGGTTTTTTTTTTACATACAGTAATATCACAAAATACTAATTGAAACTGGAAATTAGCCATCATAATCCAATTGGGGGGGGGACGGACATTTTTTTAAAGCAGATTATGGAGCCAAGAATGATATCCCATCAAGTAGGTTGCAACATCTGCTGTTGTTGAAGTCCTCAAGAACTGGAGAGAAAGGACAAACTATAAACTATAACCACCACAGCCTGGGTAAGCTGTAAAAATTAACTAAATCAAGCAGGAATGGAGAGGTTGCATGCTGCCTGGGGTGTTTTTGTTAGTGGTTTAGGTTTTGCAAATTGGAGACAGTATAAGAGGCACCCTTTCTGGAGTAAGATTATCTTGTCATCAGCGTGACTCAACAGAATCAGAGAGTGTTTTGAGATTGGAAATTCCCTGTCATTTCTTTATATTAAACCATAGTTGGGAGTAATGAAACCCTGAGGGAAATCAAAATAATAAAAAAAAAAACTTGTTAGGATCTGTTTTCTACAGTTCCTTTATCTTCAAACTAGGAAAAAACAATGTTCATCTAAGATTTTAAAAAAATAATTTACTGTACTTTCTTGTTTTTTTCTGCTGGGCAAAAGCTGCCTCTTTGATTTTAGAAATACCTTTCCTATTGGAATATTAGGGGAACACCCTGGACTCTATTTGTAGCAGTTCCAGTATTCTGGTAAAAGTTTAATTTTGAAGCATTTTACATTTAGTAATGCTTGCATATATCTTAGTTGTCTATTAAAACACTGCAGTATTTTAGCTAATGTTCTGCTTAGCACCTTTTTGTTAATTGGAAAATACTCCACATATAAGGACTTGAACCATATTTCACAATCTATTATTTCTGTCTACTATACATAACGGGGGAACCTAAAGTTAAAATTTACAAAAAAAATATGTTATGCAGAGTGTTTTGATTTGTAGATGTAGTCTTAGGGTGTCCTTCCCTTTGTTTGCTGTAAGGATTTTTTAAAACTTTGCCTGCTAGTTTTATGACCTCCAGGGATATCCATGTTCAAACTTTTTACGTCTCTTCTTTTCCCTACAATGCCTCCTGTCCCACATGACAGTAATGCATCCAGGGCCGCTTTGTTAGCTGCTTCCCCACAATGTTGTCCCAGTTTAAAGCTGTTGCTGATGGCTACCCCCAGAGCATTTCCCTGCTGAGGTTTAGCTGTATCTGTGTAGTTTAGGTAGTACTTTACTGCAATATTTTTATGTATACTAGGAAAAAAACATTTAAAGTATTAAACCTTTCTTCCCTTTTGGGACCATGGGAAGGCAGGAGAAGAACCTCTTTATATTAAATTATAAAGTGAGGGAGCACTCCAACCAATCGGAGTGCTCCTTTCCTCTGTGCACAAGACACTCTTATTCTGTCAAAAGTATCTCATGTGCAGGTGTCCTGGAAATGGTCTTGTTCCGGAACATTTTTTTTTACTTACATTCTTAGGGTATCAGAACCGCTCACCTTTGTTTCGTGGTTCTCATACCCTAAAAATACATGTAAGACCACTCTTACAAGCGTAATAGTGGTCTCCACGGTGGTATTAACATACATTATACTTTCTTGCCTAGCAGGCTTGCTGGCATTTTATTCATTCATTCATGCTTTACTTCAGGAAGCTTTGGAATGCGTTTCCTTTACCTGAGACTCCAGAAGAGGAGAAACAATGGATCCCTGTTTTTTTGTTTACCATTTAACTTTGAATGTTTGGCTGGAAAAGCACATTGAGCTGAAGTTCATTTATAGGTATGACTTGGGAGAGACTTAATCACAGGGAGGTAAGTGATTTGCTCAGGATCTCACAATATGCAGAGTGGTGCAAGGGCGTAGCTACCGATACGCCTGACACGCCACGGCGTGCTGCAGCTATCAGCTGGGGTAGCAGGAGCCAGCTGGTCGTCTGCTGCATTCCTTTGTTTCTTTCGTTTTTTTTTTTCACGGGCTTTCCCAATTCCCTGGGCACTTCAGTAAAAGTTTTGAGGGAGGAGGGTTGGGGGGTCGCTGTGACGTAAGCGCGTACTGTGACGCGGCTGCTAGGAGGACCTGATTGAGAAATGTATTTCGTATCTCAATCAGGTCCGCTGGTCAACAAAGGAGGCGTGCCATCCAAAATAAGGGGCAGGGTTGCGGTGTAGCGGGCTGTTTAAATGCCCGATGAAGTCACAGTAAGCTCTCTTCAGTCGGTGCTTTGGTCACGGTGGTGGCGTGGAATTCGGGTCGGATGGAGTCAGAGAAGAGTCCTGGCAGCGTGAGTGTACATGACGACAAGTGAAGACTGCAGAGACGACAGTCGGACAGAGAGAGGAGTGACGAGCCAAGGATGAGGTCGGTCACCAGTCAGCCAGCAGCAGAGTCGGTCGGGAGCCAGTAGCAGTTGAGTAGTCAAGCATAGAGGTAGTAGCGGCGGGTCGGACTAGACTAGTGGACTTACTGCTGTGCCTATTGCCTAATCTGATTCTGAGACTGCGGTGGGTGAGTGCGGTCAACCGCCAAATCATCCTGTGTGTGTCTGGTGCGGTCTAGTGCTAAATTAACGGTCCATCGAGAGAGCGAGCAAGCAGGGGACTGGAGACACCTAGGAGTCGGGAGACAGACTGACTGCGACTGCACCGCTGCATCCTCCAAAAGTTCTGCCTTCACCTCCTGTTTCTAAGGTGAGTGACTGTGACAATGTGGCCATTTTTTATTTGTGATAAACGAATAGGCTAGCCTGGCTAGGTCTGAGTTGCAAATTAAATGTGGTTTATATTTTTCTCAATTTTGTCAGCATTTGGAAATTCTGATTAATCATACATTTGCAGCAGGTTTCATTCAGTGGCCCAGTCGGATTGCGGGTATTCCACTTGTTGCTGTCCTGGAACTAAGCCAAAGCTTGATTCTGATGTCTCTTCCTTGGGCAATGCATTTCATGGCTGCATTGGAGTTATCATGCTAAGCCCTCCCAGTATGTTGCTCCAAGTATGTCTGTCTCCCATGGAGGTAGTGGTACTCCAACAGCTCTGGAGGCTGCTTTAATTTTAATGACTGGTTTTCAACATAATTTGTTGAGACTCCAGGCTAGCATCACTAAACTGCTGCATAGCTGTGCTCCTCAGGGAATGAGTTATGTAATGGAGACTTAGTGACACTCCTTCAATCAGCAGACAGTCAGGGGAGCATTATAACCAAATAATTCAATGTCACTCCCATCAGCTTTCTAGTTCTACTGTAGCACACAGGTGGACTGTCCAGGAAGGATTACTTTTGCAACATAGGTGACCCCCCACCACTCACCAGCCACACACCTCGGACAGTACTGTGGAGCCACCAACTCCACAGGTGGTTATCCCATCCTCCAACCACATGGGAACCAACAGCTCAGTGCAGCTGAGTTAAAATCTTTGAGCTTGGCCCCTTTTCTGTACTTGTGTCCAGCTCCTCCAGGATTCTCCCAAAAGACTACTAGGGGGTCAGAGAGTCACTGTTGTAACTTAGGCGACTGTCCCCCCTGTCACTTGCCAACCAGTCATGCCACCTGGACAGCAGAGCCACCAACTCCACCGGCGATTAGCCCTGCTCCCCAACCTTTTAGGTAGGGTTATTTACAGCTGAATCTACCCCAAGTTACACATGGCAACTGCTTTGTTGTAGCACTGTGTGTGTCACCCTCTTAGCTTGTTCTAAGTGCTTCTGTAATTCTAAGGCTCTGCTCCATGATACTCAGCCGTGCTAGCAGAGCCTTCTTGTACCTGTCCCTCACTTTTCTGCTTACTCACCTAGTTACTACTTTCACCATGCTCAGCACCCCCCTATTGCCTTTCTCACTCGCCTATTTCTGTCCTCCCCCTTTCCCCCTGCTGGCCTGCTTCCCTACCTTCCTACCCCTCACTCTCCTCTCCATCCTCTGTTCAACTCCTCCATTCTCCCCTCCACCCTCTATACCATCTCTCCTCCTCTCCTTTCCCCCTACCCCCCACATCCATCCTGGGTGCCTAGTACTCCCTCCTTTAATCCTGAGTTACTTCTTTGTGCTGGCCTTTCCCTCATTTCTTCCACCCCACATCCCACTGGTCCAAGGGTGCAACTCTCCTCCATTCTCCTTCTGATACTCCTCCTTATTCTTCTAGCTGGAGACGTTCAGCTCAACACTGTTCCTCCTCTTCCTTCCACCACCTCACCCCCCTCTGCCTAAAGGCCTCAGGTATTTCCACTTCAGTGCCAGGAGTCTCCTTCACAAGCTAGACAACCTTAAAGTTGAGGGTCTTCCAGTACTCCCCTGACCTTTTATGTTTCACTGAAACCTGGCTGTCCTCCAGGGTACTTGACACCAGCTTAGTGCTCCCTGATTTCCACCTCCAGCACCAGAACTGTGGCAAGCATGGTGGTGGGGTTGCCCTTTACGTATGTCAATCCCTTTCATGCTCCATCTCCCTCAAATTCCCTTACCTTCTCCCACAAACTCCTGCTGGCAAGGATATCTTTCTCCTTCTCTCCCTATTTTTGCTGGGGTTGTCTATTCCTCTCCCAAGATTTTAAACCCTAAAAATGTTTGTTGGGACAAATGTTAAAAAGCCGAAGTGTTAACCCAGTCTGTAATTGAAAGGACTTGAATTGTGGTTTGGGAAAGAAATCTAGTGTTTACAGCCCTTTCCCCTCATACATGTACTGGCCCTAGACACTTTTTTGGGTGCCAAAGTGATCCAAAAATTTAAGGTCTGTATGGGTAATTACTAAATACAGTAACTGCAGATCGGGTGCTTGGCACACATTTGCACTCCTAGGCTTCATTTAGATTAGTTTGCTTTGGGTAGGAGACTAGTTTTATACCCCATTAACATTAGTTTGTTGAGAAGTCTGATTGGAACCATTTGTGGAAGCATTGTAAAAATGTTTGCAGAGTGAATGAGTACTGTGTAGGGAGGATTGCCTAGAAGTGATTAACTGTCTACAAGTACCCACTGTGTTACACTTCTATTTTATCTGCATACAGTTTTTTGTTTAGAACTTGATAACCAGGATAAGTGCACTAAGCCAAAGCTTGATTCTGTGTGTGGGGGGTTGGGGGTAGATAGCCTAGGGCGGTGAAGAGCAAACAAAATACATTTATAGTGACAACTGCAAGCACAGCCTCCCTAAAACACAAGAGGAGCGTGTTACTGTTACTTAGTAGCACCAGACAGAAGAGGCAATGATGATGAATCAAGGATTCGACCCACTAAATGACTAGTAGCTTGTAGTTAAAATACACCAGAGTTACCCAGGTCTGTAGCATCACAACATCTGCTCTCATTGATTGGTAGGCTGAGGGGCGATTATTTATATTAGGGGACATAGTGCCCTGGTTGTAGAATTCTGCGGATTATGGTACTTTTTCATCCAAACGGTGGTTGTTGGCCATGCCCCCTTTCAAACGTCAGTTTTCCCCGTCTGCAATCAGCTAAATCGGATTTATTTATTTATTTTATATGGTCATAAGCATTATTGAACTGTACTGGTACCACCCCCCAAATAAATACGTAAAACCAAAATATGCAGTTTAATGGAGTTATATTTTTATTACTATCTTCAGCGCCACACTCATTCTGATGTTCTCTCTGTCAATCATACAGTGCGGCAAAACATGCCTTTCTATGATGGGAAGCGATGTATTCCAGTACCAAATGAGCTATTCGGCTGTAGTAGTTTGCAATAGCCTTATGTTTGTTCTGTGGGGGTGCTCCGCCTCCACCCCCACACACCCTCGGGTCCAGGAGTATATTCTGAAATATCTTAATAATTACACATTTCCTAGTTTTGGCTTCAGTAGTTTGCCATAGCCTTAAGTTTGTTTGTTCTGTGGGGGCGCTCCGCCCCCCACACACCCCGGGTCCAGTAATATATTGTTTTGAGTGCAGCAAACGATGCTGTCAATAGTAAAATATTTTAATAATTACACATTTCCCAGTTTCGGCTTTAGTAGTTTGCGATAGCCTTATGTATGGTCTGTGGGAGCATGACATATCAGTGACTGCTATGCGCATGCGGACGTTTTCTCACTCGGCGCACTTGCTTCCAAGGTATGTCCCCTAAAGTAAATATATGCCGGCTAAGGTAAGGGGTTGAGGGGCACAAGCACACTGGGAAGTAGACAGCACTGAGTTGCTGTTTGAGAGGGGTAGGAGGAATGGCAGATGGAATGAGAACAGGAGTTCCAGAGGAGGTTAAGTGTACCAAAAAAAAAAAACAGGCAGATTGGACAACAAAGGTGTTACAGTGAGGGCTCCTGAAAGAGCGCAGGTCTCAAAAGCAGAGTGAGTAGGATGAGGATGAGGAGGAAATATTGGGTGAGAGCAGCACAGAGATAAGAGGGGAGAGAGGCAAGCCAATATTTTGAGAGGAAGGCAGCACATAGAGAGAGATAACAGGATTCAAGAGGGGATAGAGAGGTTCTGGTACAGGAGACAGTGGTGAGTTAGTGGCAAGGAGTCAGTGGCAGAGCAACAGAATGAATAAAGGAGAGGGTCCAGCCTGGCCAGGGTGGATTTAGGTGAAAGCTTTTTAGAACAGGTCAGCATAGTTAAATGATGGTAAGAAAGGTAAGAATTAATTAACGCAAGTTTCAAAGAAATACAAAATCACACATGCCCCCACACTGCAAAGCATCATGGGCTGCATATGCAAATCACCACAGAATATTATGCTGGTTCAAATTTAAGCAGAAATGCATGGTGCTGAAAGGCCTCTCTCACAGTTTGCAAAGGGTGCCAACAGAAGACATAGACACAAGTTTGTTGCATTTGGGAACAAACTGAGAAACGTGTACCATTAGACACAATTCATCTTGTATTTTATTAATTCTTGTATTTCCATTTCCTTTTGTTTTTCAATATTTTATTATTTACATGGAAACAGGATCATCAGATGTATGGCACAGTTTAGCTGCTTTTTTAACTTTATTATTTTCTTGTTCAGAAAAATATTTATTTAAATTTGGTGACTAGGTAGACGCAATGCACGGTGAGTTAGGGGGCAAGCGGCTGTGTGATGGTTACTTGACTTGTCCATTAATACTTACGTTTGATTAGCTTAGTAATAAAATAAATTCTAAAAAGCAGCTCCAGTACTCCTCTGCATTCTTACTTCAGTTGCTTGCATCTCTTTTTGAACTAGAAAGAAGAAAAAAAAACAGTTGAACAGTACTTTGCCTTGAAGGGAGCCACAAATCGTGGAAAAAATAAATGAAAGTGTGTGTTTAATGGAGGGATAAAAACAAGACGTAAAACGTGTGCACACAAACCACTATAAACATGGCTGGCTGTTGGGGTCTCCAAAAAGTTAACTGTCTGTGCAGCTTGTTGTTTTTTTTCCAACTCTGGTTTTGCAAACACGGCTGGATGTTTTCTTGAACTCCTCCTGGACTTCGTTGCCTTTGTTTGGGAACCGTGGGGGAGGGACCGGATTCCTACCTTCACTTCTGCAGGACCTTTAAGGTGCACTACAACTCGTGAACATTGTACCAGCAGAATGCTACTTATTTGATTACCATTGTATTGTAGTTTCATGCACCATACTACAGGGCTTCTACGGGTCTCATATTCCTGTCTGAGAACACTGTTTTTGTTACTCTATTTTGGTGACAAGGGACCATCAGCAGCATGCCACATTTCTGTTTTTTTGTGGAGGGTTGCCATGCTGTGGGATGGGTCATTTCTGCTTTTCTGTCCCTTTCCTAGGATGTCAGTGGCAAGGGTGCACATGCGCATCGCAAGCATGTGCAGTACGGCACCAGCAGAGTGCCAACATCTTCCCTCCCTATGAGCCACTCCTGACTACACTGCCACCAATTTGCTCAGGGTGCCACAGTAAACCTGTGGCAGTGGTGGGATTCAAACCTGAGGTCAGCTACTCCACAGCTCGATCTAGCCATTAGGTCATTGTGCTTTGCAATGAGCTTGACTTCATTTGTGAACCTAGCTATCCAAAGCAGTTTTGGCTTCTCCAGAAATTACACAGACAGGGGTAGCCTGATGGCCCAGTCATAGTGCATTGGGCTACCACGTAGGTGACCTGTGTTTGAGTGCGGCCTCTGACCACCTGGCCTTGGAGTGGCTATGGCCAGTGGGAGGAGAAGATGACAAAATTTGGGGAAGGCCTCAAATACAGTTGTGTAATACTGGCTGCCAGTATTGTAGGGCCACATGCTGCACTATAAGCTGCATTGTGATTTCAGAGCTGAGAGGTCTCTGACAGTAACTGGTAGAGTGACAGACATGGGATGTGCAGCTTAATTAAAGACTAAGATAGGCAGGGTGGATAAGGGCCCTAATGGTCAACTTGAATGGTTTCCCCCAGATGAAAAAAAGCTTGTAGCCTGGGCTGGTGGCGCTGAGGGTTGAGGTGCTGGATGGCACACCTCGGTCCATGGAATGTTTATGTGAAATGGCTGGTCTGTTTTTTTCTCTATAAACCACCTGGAACACTGCTGGGTGGGATATCTGCATTCTGTAATCATGGCACGACTGCAGTAACCTCTAGGTGAATTTGTTTAAAATGATGGTAGTAATTACGGCTGGTCAGCAGTGTTATGCACTGCAGGTTAATGTTGCTTAATAATGGTCAGGTGAGCAGTTTGATTCTATGGTGGCAGGTCAGGATGTAACCTAAGTGCTGATGCCAGAGGATAATGCGTTTAAGCAATGTAGCCTGCCAGGTGTGTCGTGCTGGGATAACGTCACGCCTCAGGTGGTTGGGTATGAGGCCGCAGTCCCAGTGCATCTGACGACTGAGACGTGTCATTATCCCAAGCGACACACACCTTGGAGGGCATTATTGCTATTATACAGTGGCTCGTTGTTATACAGAATTAGAAAAGTCATTTCAAAGATGTTTTTGTGTGGAAACAATATTTTTGTATAAGAGAAGATGAAACGATCCAGCTCAAGATGCTTGTACAACTGTACAACTATACAATTCACAATTGCAGTACTTTTACAAGATTTCTGAGCGTCTAGTGTGCTACTGCTGCTAGGGTAACTGCCACATTGCTGTTTCACTCGACCCTGCAAGTCTCTATCTCATTTGCATACTGCTGCCGGTTCTTTGGTGCGCACTGCTCGTGCTGTTTCAATGCTGACAATCGCTGTCTAACCATTACTTGCTGTTATGGAACCTCGGTAATGTTATTTTAAAATAAGTTGCACTGGGCCCAGGCAGTTGAATACTGACACATGAGTGCATCATTCTGTCATCGGCTAATACTATAAAGAAATGTACAGTCTTTAATTCGATGGGGAATTTTCACAGCATTACAACAGTCACACAAACATCATCATGTGACAATAACAACTGTAAATGCAACACATTACGCAGTCTGGTGCAGGCTGCTCATGGGTTGACTGGTAGTTTCATGAGCAACAGCACTGCACAGGCATCCATGGATTTCAATTGGCACAGGCATGTCCAGCAGATAGCAGCCATTGTAGACACTGTAAGAGAACTAATTTCAGTCATACAGAACTGTTAATTTTGTATACTCATTGGAGGAGTCTCTAGGGACTTGTGAAAAGTGCTCTCAGAAAAACGGGTCAATAGTTTTTTGGCCACGAGCGAACATGGCTACTGACTGGAAAACCCAGTAGGCCCATAGACCTTTCCATCAGCCAAGCTGGTGTATGTACTGAAATGTGTTCAGTAGTACAAAGTGCACACAGCTAACATAAACTTGCTGGCCTAATTCAGAATTCACCAGCATTTTGACCTCTGATAAAGGAATCCTGATTGTACTGATTTTGTTATGCCATTGACGTTCAAGAAGCATTAAAAAGCAACGTCATCATATCGTATAACATTGTACAACTTTGGAATGCAGTTGGTAATGGGCTCCCTGTACCAGTTGTATATTAACTCACAATTGGTAATTGTGTTGCCGCCATCATTTCACAAAAACATGCTGCTTAATTGGGGCATGTACCCCCTTTGGATTAATGTACATTGCAGTGGTTAGCTAAAATTGGAATTGGCTAGCTACCATTACTCACGGCAGTGGGAGCTGACCGGCTTGATCCCAGTACATCTGGTTCGCCTTTTCGCATCTCTTGTCAGTCTTGCTTTGTACTAGGCAGGCTATTAATACGTTTTTTTCACCTTATTAAAGGCAGGGGTCAGGTGTCGTTACACAGGAGCAGCGTTGAATACACATTGGTCAGAAGCTACACGTCAGAACAGTTTGTCCACTATATAAAGGTACAGTACAGTCCTTCAATCTCCCTTTCAAGCATCTGTTGTATTTGCATGTCTTTCCAACAGCCCTATTCTTGCATTTCTAAGGCTAATCTCTTCATTGACAAGATGGAGGCTGGAAAATGCAAGCAACCATCTGGAGCACATGTCCAAAAGGCAAAACGTGCCAGAATGGAGGAAACTGCAAAGATGTGTAGGGTGATGCAGTCCGTCCTCACTCGAGGTTCGACATCTGGGTAAGACGTGCATACTTGACAATGCATTGTATTGTACAGAGCACTGGCAGTTTGGCGCAGTACATTTAAAGTTGGAGCATTTGTGTGTTTCAGGGTTGGCAACACAGAGCCATAGCTCTGGAGTGCCACAGAGAATGCATTGGATAACTGTGCACCACTCATGAGAGATGACAGTGAAGTTAAAGATTCAACATTACATGCCATTATCGAGAAACTAATGTCACCTGTCATTTATTGGACACCTCAAAGAACTTGCCCTTGACAGCTGTTCCTGGATGAACCTACCTTGATGGAAGCTGTCCAGAATCAGAGCAGTTCCCAGGAAGAACACACCATTGAAGCTTTCCAGACAACCAGCTGTCCACTGGAAGTAGTAGTCACTGCAGACGGCCCAACTAACAACATCCCCCAGGAACTGAATCAGAATCCCTGCAGTGCTGAAGACCTTGGCTGTTTTAATCGGGCTCATCTTACATATGCTGAAAAGAAGCAAATTCTGGAAACACAGTGGCTACCAACACCAGATTTTACCTTTCCAGGGCGTCTGATGGGTCCTGAAGGCCCAAGCCAGCATTTCAGGTGTTTTAATGCACAGCTGTTGAATGATTACAGATTTGCACGGTATTCAAAGATGTTGGATGGTGTATTCTGCGCTCCATGCTTTGTATTCAGTTCCAGTAGCATCATTCTGGCATCTACACCAATGAGGGATTGGTCCAATGGGAAGAAGACTCTGGAAAGGCACAGCAAAGCAAAGGACCATGGGAATGCTGTTGCTCGGGCAGATGCATTTCTTTTCAGTTTGTGCTGGGAAGTTAAGAACAGCAAGCCAATCTCTTCTGGGTGTGCCAACAAAGCGACAGAAGGACCTTGCATGTCCTACGTTGCATAAGTGTGATTATTCTCTTTTGTGGAAGGCAAAACATTGCCCTCGGGAAAATCTAGTGTGCTTGGCAACTTTAATGCCATGGTACAGTACACTGCAGCAATGGATCCAGAGCTACAAGAACACATCACAGCAGCGTAAGGAATGCCACGTACATGTCACATAAATTCAGAATGAATTGATAAGGGTAATGGGACAACAGGTGCAGAGACAAATTTTTAGCAATGCAAAGGAAGCAAGTGGTACAGCTTCATAGCAGATGGTACTACAGACATTTCCACAAAGGAACAGATATCTTTATCTGTGCGCTATGTGCACCGTGACGCTTCTGGGAATGTCGAAATCCATAAAGATTTTGTGGACTTCACAGAAGGATTTGACAGCACCGGTAAGGGTCTCGCAGAACTGTTTCTATGATGGTTAACAGCTTGGGGCATGGATACAACACTGATGAGAGGACAAGGCTATGACAAAGGCAGCAACATGAGTGGTAGATTCAATGGCGTGCAAGCAAAGATCAAGGCAGTGGCCCCCGAAGCAATGTATACTGTTTGCAAGGCTCACAGCCTGAACACTGCAATTGTCCACTCATGTTCCACAAGGCAAATAGCAAATATGTTTGATATTACAAAGAAAATAATCTCAACACTGAAATCATCATATAAGCGCCATAATGCCTTTCTGTCTGAGCTAAGAGAATTCCGCAATCTCCCATCTGACTACGATGATGAGCCAGCAGACCGTGTATCATCAATTCCTGCAGCTGGAAACACCAGATGGATGAGCCAAACTGATTCTCTGTCAAGATTCAAAGACAAGTTTTTGGTGGTAGCCAGCACTCTAGAAAAGATAGCTGAATATGACAGTGAAGGGGACAGACTGGGCTGCAGCAGTACAGTATTGGCTGCAATACTGAGATTTGATTTCCTTGTGACACTGTGTAGTGTGGATTTTGTTTTGACCAGAACAAAACCACTCCATCTTTACCTGCAACGAGTCAGCATTGATCTAATTCAGGCCTCTGAAGAAACCTCCACAGTTATTGAAAGAATGAAGGACATGAGGGAGAGTTCGGAGAAGACATTTGGGGAGCTGTATCGCAGATCATGGCTTTAGCAGATGCTGCATGTATTGAAGAGTCGGTGCCCCGGTCATGCGAAGGCAAAGCAGTAATGCAATAATATCAATGCTGCCACTGCTGAAGAATATTACAGGCGTAATATATTTATTCCATTTTTTAGACCATGTGATTTCTGAATTGCAGGAGCAGTTAATCGACTGTCGCCCTCGTTTCCTTGCCCAGTACCTTGTGCCAAAAAAAACTGGATTTCTGCAGGAGGCACAGCTGGCAGACTTGTTTGCTGCCTATCAAATGGACCTAAGTAGCTTGGAGGACCTTGAAGTGGAGTTGAAACTATGGAACACAAAGTGGTGGTGTACCTTTGGCAGAAAGACCAGATTTGATTCTGACGACCTTGCAACAACTAAATCCAGATATTTATCCCAACATAAATGCCACCTTATCGGTCTTGGCCACCATGCCAGTCAGTGTGGTGAGTGCAGAACGATCATTTAGTGCCTTGCGGATGATCAAGACCTGGCTCAGAAGCAGCATGAGCGAAGAACGCCTTACAGGACTGGCTCTTCTGCATATACATCAGGATATTGACATTGATGTAGAGCGTGTGCTCAAAGACTTTGATCCGTGCAAAGACAGAAGATTTTCAAACACGTAATGGAATTCAGCAATTGAGCTGTGCCACAGTAACAACTGCCAATCTTGCATGGGGATCAAAACCTAGGGTAATATCTGGAGTGGTGTGGATCAAGAACTCAACATCTGAAATGTCACATAAAAGCATTGTGGATTTACGTCGCAATGCACAAGAGACAGCATTCTATGTATGTGACCGGAAGCAAAACCCGAGCACCACTGAGGTTACCCTATCCCTCTTTGACTGTAATCTAGTGCCTGGTATGTCTGAGTTGCTGACTCGGCTGTGGCTATTCCTGGGCTGCTGCAGTACAAGGCTACATTTTGATTGGATTGGGAGCTTGGCTCTCTGGGTGTGTGTGTGTGTGTGTGTGTGTGTGCCTGCTTGTGTGGTTTTCAGCGGAGTAGTGAACATGGCATGCTTTTGTGGTACGGGGCTCTTTGGGGCGTAGCGGTTTAAAATTGGTCCAGAACCAACCCCAGAGGTATGGGCTCTGTGGTGTGAATGGTTTAAGTGATGGTTACAGTGCCGGAAGCAAAACCCGAGCACCACTGAGGTTGCTCTATCCCTCTTTGACTGTAATCTAGTGCCTGGTATGTCTGAGTTGCTGACTCAGCTGTGGCTGTTCCTGGGCTGCAGCCGTACAAGGCTACATTTTGATTGGATTGGGAGCTTGGCTCTCTGGGTGTGTGTGAGTGTGTGTGTGCCTGCTTGTGTGGTTTTCAGTGGAGTAGTGAACATGGCATGCTTTTGTGGTACGGGGCTCTTTGGGGTGTAGCGGTTTAAAATTGGTCCAGAACCAACCCCAGAGGTATGGGCTTTGTGGTGTGAACAGTTTAGGTGATGGTTACAGTGCCGGAAGCAAAACCTGAGCACCACTGAGGTTACCCTATCCCTCTTTAACTGTAATCTAGTGCCTGGTATGTCTGAGTTGCTGACTCGGCTGTGGCTATTCCTGGGCTGCAGCAGTACAAGACTACATTTTGATTGGATTGGGAGCTTGGCTCTCCGGGGGGGGTGTGCCTGCTTGTGTGGTTTTCAGCGGAGTAGTGAACATGGCATGCTTTTGTGGTACGGGGCTCTTTGGGGCGTAGCGGTTTAAAACTGGTCCAGAACCAACCCCAGAGGTATGGGCTCTCTGGTGTGAACGGTTTAGGTGATGGTTACAGTGCTGGCAGCAAAACCCGAGCACCACTGAGGTTACCCTATCCCTCTTTGACTGTAATCTAGTGCCTGGTATGTCTGAGTTGCTGACTCGGCTGTGGCTATTCCTGGGCTGCAGCAGTACAAGGCTACATTTTGATTGGATTAGGAGCTTGGCTCTCTGGGGTGTGTGTGTGTGTGTGTGTGTGCCTGCTTGTGTGGTTTTCAGCAGAGTAGTGAACATGGCATGCTTTTGTGGTACTGACTTGGCTGTGGCTATTCCTGGGCTGCCAGTCTGTGTGAAACCTGTTGGTGTGGTGTGAATGGACCTCTGTGATACTGGCCAGAAAAACATCAGTGTGGCCAAGAAGGGGGGAAGGGGTTACAAAACAGCTTACAAGAGTGCATGCAAGCAGAGCAAGACAGACACACATGAAGCAAAGATGACTTGCACTACTCTCAATAACAATATCATTCCTGCATTGCAGAGGGCTGAGGGCTGCAAGTTCACAAAATAATCTACAGCAGCAAGACATTCTGGAGATGGGGTCCTTGCACTGCATTACAGATTGATGTCATTGATTACTCTGGTAATGTTGTCATTTATTTATGTATAACAAACACAGCATCAATGATTAGGTACAAAATAAAGTGCATAATGTCACAAATGCACTCCGCAGGTCAGGCCCTCTGCTCCCACAGTGCCAACCTCAGAGCACAATAGTGTGAACAGGTAACAGACAAGGTAACACTCCTCTCTGCTCTAGGTCCAAATCACCTGTTAGCATTCAAGTTCTGGGAGGATTCAAACGGTGAACCTTATGCTAGCATACCCAATGTACAGTCTCAGATATGTACCCTCTTCGGGGACTGCAGTATAATCCTTTGCCTGAGGCACCTAGCCAGGTCTCCAAAATTAACCCTTAAAACTCTGTAAGAGACCTTAAGTATAGTCGTACCTTTTCCAAGCTTAGTAGAGCCATCAAACCTTTTAAACAGTTGTCAGACTTAAAAATACAGGCACGTCACATGCAAAAAGAAACTGAGAAGACACCCAGGCAGTATTTCAAGAAAATGGTTATTTACTAAAAAATTGCAAAATAAGTCAAATAAAATACAGAACAAATAGCATGAGCTCACAGTCTCAAAAGCAAATGGGAAAAATTACAGAACAAAACTCTTACCACAATACTTTTTGATCTTTGCTATCTAAGTATTACCTTTTTGTAAGTGCTAATTTAGTTAGAGAAAACGTTGTTTCTTCAGAGCCCAAGATGATATATCATATTTCAGAAACAATGATAAATTTTCAACTCTATCTCCCCACCCCTTGGTGAGTCATCTAGCTCCTCCTTTTACAGTTAATTCTTACAAACATAATTTAGTACCAGAAGGTATTTTAAAATTAATTGTACATCAGAAGAAAAAAAAATTTCCTAAATATGGCATTCTTTAATTAAACATTTCTCTTTCATCTTAACATTCCTACATCTGTCATGTCCTTTGGCTGATTTCCTGCCAGTGAGATCTGAGGTATTTTATGACTCGTCAGCTGTTTGCTGAAAGGAGAGGAACAAGCCAAATTACTTTTCTCTTGAAACGTCCTAAAATTCACCTTCAAGTTCCAACTTCAAAAGCAGCAGCAGGCAATAAACCGTTTCTGGAAGGATGTCTTAATTAACTGTTTTCCTCCTGATCTGTTTAATTACCTCTTATTTCAGCTACTCTCACTTTGAAGTTACAGGCCAAATCTGCCAACTTGTGTGAGCCAAATTTCCTACACACACCAGTTATTTATTTTACAGATATCATGCCATAATCATAAGCAAGGTACAGAGCATCACACTCCTCCCCAGCTAGACTAAATTTGGGGGCTCTATCCCCTGCATGGGATGAACTCCACAAATCAGTTCATTCCTCATATAGATGCAACAAGCTATCACATGGTTAAGGGGGTTAGTCCAGGTTTGATGCTAAACAGTGGGACAAAGTCAGCTAAAACCTCCCTTACTTGCTGGATCTTGTCCAGGGCCAGCTGGGGTGACAATGTAACTGCCTTCACAGAAGACTCCCACATGCTTTCTTCCAGCAAGTCCAGAAGGGGTCTCCGTCCATCTCCTCCCCAAGACTACACACTGCAAAAACCATGTCAGCCCTATTAACATATAGCTTCATCATGTTGACATGGTACATTCTTTCTGTCTGTCTTTTGTCAGGTAACTCTGTGATACAGTTCACATCATTTACCTTTCTGACTACTTTATACGGTCCTGCCCACTCAGCCTACAGCTTGTCCTTCCAGACTGGGATGAGGACCATGACTTCATGACCCGCTGTGTACGAGTGAGCTCTGGCTCTGCAGTCATACCACACTTTTTGTTTTTGTTGGCCAGCTGCCAGGTTGCTCTGGGCTGTCCCCATAAGCTCCTTCAGCCTTTCCCTAAACCTAAGGACATAATCTACTATGGGAGTTCTCTGGGTGGTGTGCTTGCCTTCCCTGTCCTCCCTGATCAAGTCTAGGGGCCCACATACCCGGCATCTGTATAAGAGCTTGAAGGGAGAAAACCCTGTTGACTCCTGGGGCACCTCCCCATATGCGAACAACAGGTGGTAAAGGTATTTCTCCCAGTCCCTCCCATGCTGTTCAGCAAACACTTGGAGCATTGACTTCAGGGTACCATTAAATCTTCCCATTGGCTTGTGGGTGATAAGGTGTTGTGCATTGCTGTACCACCCCACACCTCTTCCACAAACATTTCATCAGGTCTGACATGAAGGAACCCCCTTGATCAGTGATAACCTCCTGCAGAAACCCAACATGGGAGAAAATCCCTAGTAAGGCATCTGCCACTTTGTCTGTCCTCAGTGAGGATAGGGCAGCTGCCTCTGGCTACCGGGTGGCATAATCCACCACAGTCAGGATGAACCTATTCCCAGAGGAGCTGGGAGTATTTAATGGCCCCACAATATCCACTTCCACCCTCTGGAATGGCTTCTCCACTATGGACGATGGAATTAGGGTGGCTTGGATTTTCTTACCCACCTTCCCTATTTCTTGGCACCGGTGACAAGACCTGCATTACTCCTTCACCTGCTGGGTGAAGTTGGACCAATAGAAATTCTGGGCCAACCACTGTATAGTGCATGCGATTCCCAGATGACCAGACAAGGGAATATCCTGTGCAGTCTTGAGCAACTGCTCACGGTACCCCTGGCGAATGACAAGTTGCCTGCCTATCACCCCTCCCTCTGTCTTAGTATCCTGCATATAAATCAGTCCATTGTCCCAATAAACTTTATGTTTCCCGTCACCTCCTTGTACTCCATCAGAGTCTGCCCAAGCCCTCAGATTCTTTAGACTAGGGTCACTTTTCTGAGCAGCTGCAAACTCCTTACACATTCACAAGGCATGGGACAGGTCCCCTTCAGTCTCTAAATTAGGGTCCCTAGCTCTAGCATCAGGGCACTCAGGATCACTGCCATCCCTAACCTTCTGACAATGGGTCACCCCTCCTTCTTTGGAATAACCCTCTGTAGCTGTTTGGTTAACTGCTACTGGGGAATTTTCTACCCTCTTTTCATTAGTCTCCATAGCAAGAGACACAGGCTGGGGAACCAGCCTCCCAGTGGTTTCCACAGTGGCTTCTATGGGGTCCAGGGAATTACAATGTTCCCTTGCCACTTGGCTATGGGTAACTGCACACACCATCCCCTGTTTGAGACTGTTGCAGAGAATGACATCAACTGCTAAAGTCTAGGCTACAGCAACCTGTTACACAGTTCCCCCATCTCACCCCAGTCTAGGAGAACACTAGCAAGTGGCAATGTTTTCTCCTCCCCAGTGAACCCCTGTACAGTTACAAATTTATTGGGTATAAGCTGACCAGACTCTACCAGATCCCCTTTTACAAATGTCAGAGATGCCCCTGTGTCTCTTAACCCTTGTGTCTGTACACCACTCACAGTGACTGGGTGCATGTGTTCCCTCATGTTTATAGGCATGCTTTCCGGGACACACAAACAACCCATTTCTTTCCTAGCACCACTTTACGTATTGCCTGTCCTTTTGGGACACTGTCTGGCAATATGCCCAGTTCCTTTGAAAACCCAACATTCGTTTCTTTTCTTCGAAAAATCTTTTCTTTGAAACCTGGGGCTAACTGGTTTCAGTGGAGGCAGTGAGGGTTTTAGCCACCCTGAAGGCATGCTTTTCCCTTTCTGCACTGCCACACCCACCCCATTTGCTCTCAGAGCAGGTCTGCTCTTGGCATACCAGTCCAAGAGTTCAGTAGCCTCTTGCACTGTTTTGGGATCCCAGTCCTCCAGCCAGGTTTTCAGCTCTGCTGGGCATGCCCCCCAAAAATGCTCTAACAATACAGCATTTTCAATTTTATCTACAGAGTTTGCTTCAATTCCTTCCCACCAACATTTTAAAAAGTGATGTTGTTTCATGACTAGCTCCTCATAGCTCATGTCAGGGCTTCTCCTGAGCTTACATAATTTAGCTCTGTATGCTTCTGCAGTTGAATCAAACTTTTTTTTAAAGTGTAGCTTTAAGTTTGCTGTAATCATTACTGTCCTCATCGTCCATTTGACCCAATGCTTCCCGCGAGCTTTCCCCATAAATAGCGGGGATAGCTGGAAGCTCCAGGACCCTCTAGGAATATTTGCCTGAATACAAACTTTTTCAAAGGAATTTAAAAAGGCATCCATATCCTCCCCCTCTTTAAATTCAGCTACCAATTTGGAATTTAATTTGTAACCCAGTCCTGTAGTTCCAGTTAAACCCAGGCCACTAACCTGCTCTGGTCCTGGTGGTTGGAGTCATAGCTTCTCCAGTTCATGTTGCCTCTGGCACTTACACTCTTCATGGTCAGCCTCTCACTGTTCACGCTCCCTCTTCTCCTCTGCAGCTCGCTGCTGTCACTCCGCTACTCACCATTCTTGCTCAGTTTCTTACTGTTCTCGCTCCCTCTTCTCCTGTACAGCTGGCTGCTCTCACCGCTCTTCTCTGTGGAACTCCAGCTCCATCCTCTGCAACTCCATCTGCAGCTTGATGGCTTCTGGCTCCAGAATTCTGGTGACCTTCCCCTGCTGCTGTGGCCCTTGGCTTGCACTGGCCCTGCTGTCCTCCTCACTAGATCTGGACACTGCACTGGCCACTGGCCCCTCCACATCCAAGGTTCGGCCCTTTTCAGTCACAGACTGTGACTCAATGCTCTGGGCATTGGCGGCCATCAGGGCATCTACAAGGGTCTGCTTGCTGGCTTTCCCCTCATATTGGACTCCTATTTCCTGGCACAGCTGCCTCAAGTAGTCTGCAGTATACCCGCTGTAGTTGGAAGCCATCTTCTTCCCTAACTATGGCTACTGTAACTTGCACCCGAAAAAAATAAAACAGGTAGGAACTTAGACTGTAAGCAAAATGACATAGTTCTGTTTTTTTTTTAAACAAATCACTGCCTTCTTTTGCAAGTGAGCTGTACAGTATTAAGTTGACACACTGAACTGTTAAAGCTTGTGTTACCAAATTCTTTATCGCACCGTTGCCAACCAAATCTTTCACAAACACACTTTGCAGGTCAGGCCCTCTGCTCCCACAGTGCCAACCTCAGAGCACAATAGTGTGAACAGGTAACAGTCAGGGTAACCCTCCTGTCTGTTTTGGGTCTGAATCACCTGTTAGCCTCAAGTTCTGGGGGGATTCAAATGGTGAACCTTATGCTATCATACCCAATGTACAGGCTCAGATATGTACCCTCTTCGGGGATTGTGGTACAATCCTTTGCCAGGGGCACCTAGCCAGGTCTACAAAATGAACTCTTAAAACTCTGTAAGAGACCTTAGGTATATTCTTACCTTTTCCAAGCTTAGTAACATCATCAAGCCTTTTAAACAGTCATCAGACTTTATTTATTTTTATTTTTTATTTAGTTTTTGTTGACCGGGTAAGTGCACGAGACAAATCCTGCCTATTTTCAGGCATGACCCGGGAGAGGGGGATACAGATGAATGCCAACTGACCTTGAATCAGATTAAGCTGTTGGTGGTATTTTTAATGAATGAGGGAAATTTGGCCAGGACACCAGGGAAATTCCCCTACTCTTTTCGATAAGTGCCATGGGATCTTTAGCATCCACCTGAACTACCAGCACCAATCCAGGCAGATGGGATCTCAGTTTAACGTCTCATCTGAAAGACAGCACCTCAGAAGTGCAGCACCCCTCTCATGCTGCACTACAGTGTCAGTATTGGGATATTAACCTAAGTGCCAGATGTGGGAACTGAACCCACAGCCCTCTGATCTCCCGGCCTCAGAGGCGAGTGTGCTACCTACTCAGCCACTGACACTGACAATAAAAATACAGGCACTTCACATGCAAAAAGAAACTGAGAAGACACCCAGGTAGTATTTCAAGAAAATGGTTATTTACTAAAAATTGTAAAATAAGTAAAATAAAATACAGAACAAATAGCATGAACTCACAGTCACAAAAGAAAATGGGAAAATTACAGAACAAAACTCCTACCACAATACTTTTTGATCTTTGCTATCTAAGTATTACCTTTTTGTAAGTGCTGATTTAGTTAGAGAGAAGTTTGTTTCTTCAGAGCCCAAGATGATATATCACATTTCAGAAACAATGAGACATTTTCAACTCTATCTCCCCACCCCCTTGATGAGTCATCTAGCTCATCCTTTTAGAATTAATTCTTACAAATATAATTTACTACCAGGAGGCATTTTAAAATTAATGGTACATCAGAAGAAAAAACACTTTTCCTAATATAGCATCCTTTAATTAAACATTTCTCTTTGATCTTAACATTCCCACATCTGTCATGTCCCTTGGCTGATTCCCTGCCAGTGAGATCTGAGGTATTATATGACTCTTCAGCTATTTGCTAAAAGGAGAGGAACTAGCCCAATTACCTTTCTCTTGAAACGTCATAAAATTCATATTAAGTTCCAACTTCAAAAGCAGCAGCAGGCAATAAACTGTCTCTGGAAGGGTGTCTCAATTAATTGTTTTCCTCCTGGTCTGTTTAATTACCTCCTGGTTTCAGCTACTGAATACTTTGAAGTTACAGGCCAAATCTGCCAACTTGTGTGAGCTAAATTTTATACACACACCAGTTCTTTATTTTACGGATATCATACCATAATCATTAGCAAGGGGCAGAGCATTACACATAACAGTGTGCAACTAACAGGATAAAAGTACAGTGATGGTGGTAGATCCATGAGGTTGAACACTGAGCAGCACATACGTGTAAAAAAGTGTCAACAGTGTAGGTGGAAAAATAAATTGCAATAACTGTGGCACAGAGTCTTGTTCAGGCAGCGGCAGTATACAGGTGAGTGTAAATCTAGAGTACAGGTATGGCAGGGCTTTGCAGAGGTTGGGTCAAGTGGAGGACTGGCAGGAGCATGATGGGGCAGTGACATTTAAAGGAGAGGGGGAGAAAGCTGGCCCAGTGGTGCAAAGGTCTTGCCACACCAGCAACCCATGTGCAGGAATGAGTGCAGGTCATCAGCAGCCAGCTGAGTAGGGAAACGATTGAGCACCCACAGGTAGCGGAACTGCATGCTCTGCCGAATGATTGCCACTAGGTGGAGGTCTAGTGGCAGTGCGGGTCAAGGAAGGCAGTAGCAGGGAGGTGCTGTGGGACTCTGCAATGTGCACGTGGCTCCACACGCACATGCAGATGTGCGCACCCTAGCTAGGGGAATGGGACAAAAATGGTGGCAAAGTGGCAGGGCAGGCGTTCATGAAACCTAACTGTTGGCTCTCACTTGCTGCATCACTGGGACCCTGAAATGGAACTGGATTGTGCTTCAGCGGTGGGGGATGGGGGATGGTCTTCCACTCCTGACCCCACTATGGGGGTGGGGGAATCTGTGGGGGTATTCCAGCCTTAGGTAAGACCCGGGAAGGTGCTTGATGGTGGGGATCAGTGGGGTAGAGCTGAACAGGAGCCCAGCCTGTCCTTGCCCCAGAGGGAAAAACAGAATATGGGAAAAAGTAAATAAATAAAGGAGAGGGGGGGAGCGAGAGAGACAGAGTGTGGAAGGGAGAACGTTCCAGAGGGAGGGAAGGTGACAGAAGAAAGCACACTACCCAGCAGAAGAACACGGGGGTGAAGGGATAAGGTGTGAGGGTCACTGGAGCAAAGGGAGCAGGAGGCAGAAAGGATTGGAGAGAGGAGTGAGGAGAGGTATGGAGAAAGGGTCCAGATGCAATATTTAGAGATGAAGGATGCACAGTGGGACTGGCAATATGAGGGGAGAAGTGGAATGGATAGGGAGAAGCAAAGGGAGCAGTGATGAGTTTGAGAGGGGGTAGCAAAATGACAAAAAACATTGCAGAGGGAGTCATGCACTTCCAGTAATGTAATATATTATATTCTTTACAGGAAGTGTGCAGCTATCTACCTCAGAGATCAATTCAGGGAACATAATAGGGCAGTAAGGTAGGGAGACACTGATGAACCCATTGTATTCCATGTTACCTCCAGGGACTGTAATATCAATGATCTTTCTGTCTGTGTCCTTCAGCAGGGTTTCTATTTATTTATTTGCTTTTGTTAACCAGGTAAGCACACTAGACAGTCAAGTGCCTATTTTCAGGTGCAACCCGGGAGGATTACGAAGGTACATACATGAGAATCAGGCAGACAGGGTACATATAATAGCAACAGGCACATGGTTTACATCAAGAGGTAGATAGCAGCATAGTACAGTCATTGGGAGATAACAAGGTACAGTACATCAGACATCGAGCAAGTCAGTTACAAATAAGAGCATCAGGCACATAGATTTCATCAAGAGGTAGATAACAGCATGGTACAGGCATGGACGACATTTGCCTACAATTAGGGTCAGACATACCCTCAAGCAGGCATGAGAAGCCACTCGGGGGGGGACTGAAAATGTTATTATGCAGGCATCTTTTTCAGGGAAAGGTGGGGCAGGAAAGGGACCCAGATTCTTTGGTAAGCCAGGTTGCAATGAGCGTGCCAGGTGGACAAAGTGCTTGCAGGAGCCGGGGAAGCATAGTCCAGCAGTCGAATCCAGGATTTTTAGCAGCTCAGGAGCAGAGGCAGGTGGAAGCTAATTTTAGGAGGCCCTATAGGGAGGTTTTGAAGCAGGGATGGGAGGGGGAGGAGTGAGTGTGGGCAGGGAGAGAGTTCCACAGCTTGGGCGCGTAGGCAGCGAAGGCCTGATCCCCTATCTGGGTGCGAGTTTTAGGAACCAGGAAGACCTGAGAGTCACTGGATCTTAAGTGGTAGGTGGGGTTTGCAGGTTTCAGAGATATGGCGCGAGCAGGAGGGATGGCAGTTCTGACAATATGGTTGATGAAGTTCCCAAGGAAAAAGGTGTGGTGGTCCTCCAGAGGAAGCCACTCCAGCTGGGAGTATGGCTCACAATGGTGCGTGAGGCAAGGAGCAGAGAGGGCAAAGTGGCATACATTGTTGTACGCTGTGTCCGACTTAGAGAGACTGGTTTGTGGAACTAGGGCAAAGGCTACCAGACCTTAGCAGAGCATGGGTAGGAGGATCCCCCTGGCTATGGCGAGATGTGCAGCCAGGGTGAGACAACTTTTGGCTCTGTACACCAGGCCCAGCTTGCAGTTTGTGGCCTTACAGGTATTGCAGATATGCAGTATGAGGTCCAGTTGCGGGTCAAAGGTAATCCCCAGTTACTTGACCACATCCATAGCATGTAAGAGGGAACCATCAGCTCCTGAGAGTTTTAGAGACGTATAGCAGGCTTTTGTATTGGCCGAGGAGCCAAAGAGCATGACCCGAGTCTTTTTAAGGTTAATGGTTAGCTTGTGGTCCTTGAGCCAGGACTGAATGTGGTTAAAGTCAAAGTTTAACCGTGTGTTGATGTCCTTGATGTCCTAAGAGCTGGCCAGGATGATGAGGTCATCCATGTACAGGGTGGAAAGCCCTTGGGCAGTGACCTAGGGCAGCTCCTTAATAAAGAGGGAGAACAGCATGGGACCAAGTATGGAGTCCTGGGGGACCCCGCAGGTCACCAGGGATGGATCGGAGAATGCCTTGTTAAAGTTGGTATATTGCTGTCTCCCAGAGAGGTAGTTAGTGAACCAGGCGTGGGTAGTGGGGGAAGAAGCCCATGGCCCAGAGAGTGGAGCACAGGAGTGAGTGGTCAACCCAGTCAAAGGCTTTAGAGAGATCCACAAAGATGGCTCCAGTCAGCTTGCCTTGATCAGTGGCAGACCTGATCTCAGAGGTGACAACTGCTAGGGCAGTGGAAGTGCTATGCTCTTTTCTGTAGCTGGGTTGCGCTGGGGAGAGAAGCTCATAGCTCTGAAGGTAGTGGGTGAGCTGTGAGGCAACCACTTTCTCAAGTAGCTTGCTGATGGCACACAGGATCACAATAGGGCGGTAGTTATTGAGATTCCTCGGGTCACCTTGTTTGAGGACAGGGACGACCTTGGCCACCTTCCATACATCTGGGATGGATCATGAGATTAATGAAGCATTGAATATGAGAGAGATAGGACAGGTTAGGAGGGATGCCCCCAGGCAGAGCAGTTTGGGCTCAAGAAGGTCGTGCCCCATTACAGTGTGAGGGGAGAGACTAGCAAGGAGCATCTGGGTCTCCATGACAGAGACAGCCTTTAGGTAGAAGGAGGGTCAGCTGGAGTTCCCACTAGGGGAGGGACCCTGAGTTGTGGGGATGGGGGGTTGGGAGGGGGGAGCAGCCAGCTCAGAGAACTGGCCATTAAAATCATTGGCAATGGTGAGGGGGTTATTGCAACTAACCCCCTCCAATGAGCATGTCAGAGACCTGGGCTCTGGCAGACCCTCCAACCATGTTTTTAATGTTTTGCCAGAAGATCCTCAGGTTCCTGGCCAATGATAGCAGGGCAGATTGACAGAATTCACTCTTTTAAGCATGGATGGCTCTTTTACAAGAGTTTCTCAACTGTCTATATTCGAGGAAGTTGGAACTGGAGTGGGAGGATTTGAATCTCGCCCAGCATTTGTCCCTTTGCTTCATGAGGGAGAATAGGCCACTGTGGAGGAACTTGGTGACAGTGCCCCTCACCCTCCTTTTCGTGAGGGGTGCATGCTTGTCTTGTAGGGGAGTAAAGACATTGAGGAATTTGTCACGGGCCCCTGAGGGATTACTCATGGCTGTGATCCGGGTCCAGTTGGTTTGCCGAAGGTCAGCAAGGTAGTCATCAGTGTTAAACTTGGAGTAGTCCTGCATCTGGATCTCTTTGCAGGGGATTTTGGGAGGGGAGTCACTCCAGGTACAATAGGTGGGAGAGTGATCTGAGATGGCATCTGGAAGGACCCCTGAGGAGACTATCCTATCAGGTCTGTTACTCAGTACCCAGTCGATGAGGGAACCTTTCCCCCACGTGGGGAGGGCCTCATGGGTTCAGTAATGAGCTGACTGAGGGTGAGACCAGACAGCAGGAGCTCATAATGCTTGGCATTTCCCCCATCCAGTTTAAGTTGAGGTCGCCTAGTATCAGCAACTCATTTGAGCCTACTTCGTTACTGAAACAGTCAAGTAGAGAGGAGAGCCCAGGCATTTCTACCTGTGGAGGGTTATAAGCACACACCAGGTGAACTTTATTTGTATTGCCCAGCAGAATGAGGGCATGCAAGAACTCGCAGAGGGTGTGTGAGGGGTGTGCCTGATGACAGACATGTTTAAGTGCCCCTTATGGTAGAGGAGCACTCCACACCCATGTTTATTCCCCTCTCTGTCTCGCCTTATGAGGTTGTACCCTGGGAGGGCACATGCAGAATCTGGGGTGTGCGGCTTCAGCCAGGTTTCCATGATCCCCAGGATATCAGGGTTGTAGTGCACCACCCAGGTAGTTAGCTCTGCTAGATTGGGTAGTAGACTGCGCACATTCAGGTGAGCCATTTTTATGCCTTTGGCTGATGATCAGGCCGGGGGAAACTTGAAAGGGGGCAAGGCAGCCAGAGCCCCAGGGGTTTGAGCTGTGCCCCCAGCTGGGCCAGGGAGGACCGAGCACCCACCCCAGGCTAGCATCCTGTGAGGTCGCTGAGGAAGGAGTATGTAAGTCAGGTTCAGACAAGTTCAGGGAAGTGGCCACCTCCTGGCCCTTTAGGTAAAGCTTTACACTGGGCAGGGAGGCAGGCCCCCAGACAGCCCCAGGGAAGCAGAAACAAAGACCAGAACAATGCTGCAGTACAGGGGGTATTCGAGCAGGGCCTGAGGCAGCAGTTGGCAAGGGTGGCACCACACTAACTTAGAGACAGTTTGCAACCACAGATAGTGTTACGTCATGATACAATAACATTGGGGGCAGAAAGCTGCAATATACTAGCTTAGGGATGCTATACTAGCTCTATACGACAATGGGTTGTAATAGGCTAACTCTAGAAATGGCAATGCTAGTACCAGCCCCATACATCAGTGGGAACATGTTATCATGCACACATAAGACAGTGAGAAATGTGACCCCTAAATATCAACAGTAATACACTCCAGCAAAGGGATCGGCATAGCGGGGTAGAGGGAGTTACAGGCTGGAGGTTAGATTGATGAGCTGGATTATTTCCCTGCCTAGCCAGGAGAGGAGGCTAGGCCCTCTGTTAGCCTTTCCACAGGGCCTGTATGAGGGAAAATCCCTAATGTGGCACAGAGGGCACAGGGAGATACAGCACAGACCTGCTACAGCAACGGTGAAGAAGGCAGCCCCAGAACTAATGGGAGGGGCTAGAGTGCATTTAATGGGAGGAGGAATGGGGCAGAAAAATTTAACCCCAACCCACACTGCAGCCTCTGTGATAGGCTCCCGCTGAGCAGCCTGGTAAATCCAGCAACACAGTTTTAGCCCAGCAGCCCAGTTAGTCCAGCACGCACAATTCAAAGTCCCAGCACATGCAAAGCAAAGTCCCAGCACAGTGTAGCAGAGTCCGGGCTGCGAGGAAGGTCCCGGTTCAGAATTCATAGTTCGACGCAGGTTCAAGGTGCCGGGGAGGGTCGCCCAATGAATGCAAGAAGCCGACGCTTCACCCAGGGTTGTCCTGTGCAGCGATGCAGCGTCTGCGAGGGTCATTTTTTGGGGGGGGAGCACCGTGGTGTAAAGGACTCTTGGTCACCTCCCCAGGGTCAGTATTGTGAAGGAGTGAGATGTTGACCAAAGAAAAAATACAGAAACCAAGCTTATCAGCTGCCAAGGCTCCCAGCAACTCGCTGGTTTAAATGACAGACTTATTTTCTACTGACATCTTTTAGCCACCTTATGGTTTACCACTATAGTCTGTCTGTTTTACAACCCCCCCATATCTTTGCTTGCATGTGTACATAGTATGTTGGCAAGTGTTGGCATGCCTGCACATACTTCCATCTACAGTGTGTGTATATAAGGGTATACTCACATAGTCATCCCAGCTATGTGTGCATATCTATCTTCATTTTCTCCAGATGTCTGTCTCCTTCCCCCACCTTTGTCACCTTTCAACCTTCTTACTATGCTCTGTTAATTATTCCCTACTTGAGGACTCCTCGGCTCATTCACTCCTATGCCTTTTCATACTCATCATCACCCTTTCATTTTTCAGCTTTTATTCTTACCTTGTTTATTGTCACTTTTTTCACCTAGATACCCCCATTTTCTTTCCTTACATATGTATCCCTTGTTTTCCCTTATCTATCCACTAACTTTGCTTTTTTTCTCTTTTATATAACTCTTTGTCACAACACGTGGGAATAAACTTCAGATGAGGCAAATTTACAGGTTTAAGACACACTGTGGTGTGATATTTACTTTTCAAATGTTCAAAAAATAATAAATGAAAAATAATTGCAAAGAAAATCACTACTTAACATCAGTAGTTTCTCACATAATACAGTCCTAGATCTTAGAGCGCCTAAGACCCTTCTCATCTGCATTCAACAGCTTGTCTACAGTAGCAGTAGAACCTCTCCTTTCTCAGGGCTGAGCCCCACTGCACTGAAGTGAACTCAGTGAAGAGTGTTTTTATATCTTTTTGGTGGGGTCACCTGACTGAGCCCTTTTCTATTTACAAGTCTGGACATACTGTTTCATGTCTGAACATGTTGTTTCAAAACCAAGGGGGTTGTTTCAGGGGATTTCCTGATTCAGTTAAAGGTACAGTGTATATCTCCACAGATATTGACTCTCTATAGTTCTGATCCACAGTGACTAAGTATTTTTATAAGGCATACCACATTCTCATACATAGAACCTTATACAGTAACAGGTCTAAATAGTGAATTTATGAAAATACCTTAAGGATTTCTTATAACTATACTCATCATGACATTATTATTGTTTTATATGACTTCTGAATCCTTTTTCTTTAAAAAGGCTTTACTAATTGAATTCATTCCTATTTAAAATGGCCTTCATGCTTTTTGTACACAGAATGTACTTATGCACGTTATGCAACACCTCTCTGGGTGTTTGACATCATTCCAGGGACTGGATGGATTGAAACAGAAAAAGAATGAAAAGAGAAAACTAGTAGGAAGTTTAGTAGGGACAGTAAAGAGCTGCACTAGGTGGCCAACCTAGGGTGAGGGGAAAAGAAGAAAAGCGTTAACTGTTGCTAGGAAATGAGATAGAAAAGTGTTCCATCAGTCACAGCCGAGGGTGTGGTCTAACTCGGCCACACACCTCCCTCCTTAAGAAAAAAAACAGTTCTCAAAACTATACTGTTTTTTCAAGAACCCCCTCTCAGTCATAAATATTCTACCAAAACAGTAGAATGGGGGTTGGTTGAAACTTTCTCTCACCCACTATGAGAGCTTCGCCCCAGGGGTCCCTTAATTCAGCTATTTTTAGTATTGTCCACCATACCAAGTTACTGCAATACAACAATTCTTTCACAGCATTACTCTGGGGCTATCATACAGTTAATCACAGTACCCTTCTATGCTCTCAGAGGACTTTAGTCTGTAGTAACTGTCTAGCCCCTATTGTAATATCAGGCAACCATCAATAGGCATCGATTCAGCACCCATCACTTGGCATCATTTCAGAATCCATCACTTGGCATCATTTCAGCCCTGTGCACCCGTATCATACCTTCATCAGTACATTAAAAAAGAGGAAGTAATACACAGCAGTTTTATGCTGACTTCCAGCTTCCTCCATACCCATCACTTGGCATTGTTTCCACTCAGAGGCCCAATATTAGGTTCCACTCCATGCCTAGATCCTCTATGACCCTAGGTTACTCATTTTATGTCATACAGTATAGACATTTCTTTCATGTTATACATGTCTTGTAATCATTTCATTTATCCATTTCCCTTTCATATATTTTCTGGTAGACAAGAAACCTTCTCATGCTGAACATCAACCAGCCAGTTCCTTATTTATTTATTTATTTCAGTTCTCGGATTGAACCATTTGAGCTCAGAGCTCTTTACATAGGTTCCACGTCAGGACATTTCAGACAACAGGTATGAAATTATACAAAGGATTGTGGGTAGACAAGATAACAACAGGGTTGGATATCAAAACATTTCAGTACATGTGAAATTATACAAAGGATTGCAAAATACAAGGTAACAAACAGGATTAGATAACATACACAGTCAGATTCTCACCAGAAAATGGACAATTTACTATGCCCAACAGTGAAACCTGCCAGTTGTCAGCAAACAAAAAGGTGTTAGAATGTTGCTAAGTGCTGAAGAAAGGGGTGGGGAGGATTAGCCCCAAGTGCAGTGTGCAAAAGAGAGAGTAATATCAGTTCAGCAATAGGGACCTAGAGGGCGGTGACTAATGTGGTGCTAGCAATGGCAGACACATTGAGATTCACGTATTATAAGGTGCTTCAGGTTCACTTTGAAAGTACTCAGTGTGGGCAGGCAAGCAATGTTCTTCTGGAGGGAGTTGAACCACAGCGGAGCACAGTATACAAAGGACCTTTGTCCTTGAGATGTTCAACATTTTGGAGTTAGGAAGGACTGGTGCTCAGAGTTTCAGGTGTGCCGCGGATTTATGCTGGTAACCAGAAGTTGTTGGACCCTAGGCGGTAGCTGACCAAGGCAGATCGTTTTGGCCAGGAGGCAGGATTGATATTTTAAATGGCCATTGAGCATTAGCCAGTGCACCTTGGCATAGAGATCACAGGTGTGAGTCAGTCGGTGTGCACCTAAGGTGAGCTGGCAGGCTTTGTTGAGTGCAGTTTTTATGCATTGGAGGGCAGTATCTGTGGCGGAACCATATATAGGCAGATTGTAGTCCACAAGGGAAACCACAGAACCGCGAACAGCTATGCTGAGGGCTTCTGGGGTCAGGCTTTGCTTGTGATGATAAAGTAGCCCTATGCGTTTGTTGCTAGCTTCAGCTGTGTTGTCAATGTGGATGGCGTAGGAAAGCGAGCTGTCAATAGTGATACAGAGGTATCTGAAGTGTTGAACACATTCAAGGTAAACACCACCGCTATTATATATTGATAGTGGGTAGTTTCTGTGCTTTTGTAGAGAGCTGGTGAATAGTATGTTTTTTTGTTTTCTTGTAGATCATTATCAATTTAGGAATTTTGAACCACGTCGCTACACTGGTGAAGTCACACTGTAGTTGCTGTTCCAATGCAATTGGGTCAGAGCCATTTGAGAAAACAACTGCATCATCAGCTTAGAGGAGGATACGGCCCTGACTGGCTTGGGGGAAGCAATTCAAAAATAAGCTTCCTAACTCCAAAACCTTTGGGGTTTCCTTTCAACCCTTATTTTTAGCATACCAGGGGTTTCTTTTCAATCCTTACACTGTTCTGGTACCCATAACTGACTGTACTCAGCACCAGCCTTTATTTATTTATTTATTTATTTAAGAACATATAGGAATTACAACCCTTTGAGTCATAGACTCATTTTCAAAGGCTCCATGTCATGTACAGAGTAAAACATACATTAGTAAAATACAGAAGTGTTACAATCGAGTGCAGTTTGATCAGCAATTACAGGTGTACATTAAGTATAAGAAGGTACAGTAACATATGGAGGTTGGTAAGCGATCAATGCATGGAGGAATCTAAATTCATTGTAGAGGGGAGCAGTCCAGGGAGACATTGTCAATGCAGTCCTATACAAGTAGTTGCTAAAGAACAGTAGTAAAACACAGTAAAATAATATACTGGGGTGCTGTTAATGCTATATTCATTTTAAACATTACATGTTTCATACATTTCATACCATATCACAGGGGGTTCCAAACATGGGAAAGTCCATTCAACCACCATAGTCTCTTCACTGTTGCTTGTAGTCTTCACCCCAGTATGCAAATGTCCTGAAACAGTCTTACCTGGGGCCTTCATCTCATCATCCTTCAAGTGGCAGCAGCCCAGAAAAATGGGCAACAATGGGATTTCAAAAGTGACTGACAACAAAGGTTCCATCAGGGTGTCGTCCTCCTCTAGAACCCATGGATACTGGTCCTCTGCCTCCGCCACGAAATCCTCCGGTTGTGAACCCTCCATCAGCACCTGATAGCAGTGCTCCACCTCGCTCTCCAGCACTGGTTCACCTCCACATGCCATCGAACTCCAATCCAAGTAATAGCTCCTCTCCAGTTCTCTTAACCTGGGCTCTGGTATGCACAGCAGGAAGTCCTTCCTCCTTCAACAGATCATTGGCATCAATGAGATCCTATAGGTATGCCATCCTGTTCTTTGTTCCCTATGTCTGGATACCAGGGCTGGTATCTAGGTACTGGTCTCCCACTTGTTTCTCTGGACAGCCAGTACTATCCCACTTCTGACACCAAGTTTTTCACAGTGTGTGGGAATAAACTTCAGACGAGGCAAATTTAGAGGTTTAAGACACACTGTGGTGTGATATTTATTTTTCAAACTTTTGAAAAATAATAAATGAAAAAAAAATTACAAAGAAAATCACTACTTAACATCAGTAGTTTCTCACATAATAACCTCCTAGAACTTAGAGCTCCTAAGACGCTTCTCATCTGCATTCAACAGCTTGTCTACAGTAGCAGTAGAACCTCTCCTCCTTTCTCAGGGCTGAGCCCCACTGTACTGAACTGAAGTGAACTCAGTGAAGAGGTTTTTATATCTTTTTGGTAGGGTCACCTGACTGAGCCCTTTTCTATTTACAAGTCTGGACATGCTCATCCTGTTTCATGTCTGAATATGTTGTTTCAAAACTAAGGGGGGTTGCTTCAGGGGATTTCCTGGTCAGTTAAAGGTACAGTGTATATCTACACAGATATTGATTCTCTATATCTCTGATCCACAGTGACTAAGTACTTTTATAAAGTATACCACATTCTCATACATAGAACCTTATACAGTAACAGGTCTATAGTGTGAATTTATTAAAATACCTTAAGGATTTCTTACTAATTATTCTTATTAATTAATTCAAGAATGCATGGGACAGACATAAGGCAATTATTGTGGGGGGTAGGAAGAACTAGGCTGTTGGTTAACTAGGATCTGCGGCCTATCCTGTAGGTAGGGAAATGGGCAGACTAGATGGGCAAAGCGGTCCTTATCTGCCATCAAAGTCTGTGTTTCTATGTTTCTAATCATGACATTATTATTGTTTTATATGACTTCTGAATCCTTTTTATTTAAAAATGCTTTACTAACTATATTCATTCCTATTAAATAAGGCCTTCATGCTTTTTGTACACAAAATGCACTTATGCACTTTACACAGCACCTCTCTGGGTGTTTGGCATCATTCCAGGGACTGGATGGATAGAAATGGAAAAAGAATGAAAAGAGAGAACTAGTAGGAAGTTTAGTAGGGACAGTAAAGGGCTACGCTAGGTGGCCAATCTAGGGTGGGGGGGGAGAAAAGCAAAGAGAAAAGCACTAACTGTTGCTAGGAAATAAGGAGATAGAAAAGTGGTTCATCAGTCACAGCCAAGGGTGTAGCCTAACTCCACCACATTCCTGAAGACCTATGGTCAAAATGTCGATTCTAACTCAATTTTCTATTTTCAGTGTGCATAGAGAGATAGATAGATAGATAGATAGATAGATAGATAGATAGATAGATAGATAGATAGATAGATAGATGGATGGATATGTGTATTGTGCAAGCATGGTAGTGCCTGAATATTAGGGTTGTGTTTTTTTTTTTAAAAAGGGCCATTTTCAAATGCTTATAACTCTGCCATCTTAGACCTTAGGACTGTAGGATTTGGCATACATCATTTCAGTCCTAGTTTTTACTAATGTGGCAAGGTTTTAGGCATCTGTGTGTCTGTTTTCGATTTACAAAGTATTGAATTTATGTATTTTTGTCCATTTTTGAACTAAATGTTTTGCCCAAAGATAGAGAAAAAACTACAAGAAGTTTATGAAATGTAAAGGTTTGTTGCATGTTATGGAGGAAGATGTCATTTTTGTGGTTTGGTGAAAAAATTTTAATTCATTTTGTAGTTATTAATGACATTTGCTCACACATGCTCAGTTCGATGAAATAATAGCTACAAAAACAGATACGTCTTGAAACTTACAGGTTTGTTTGATGTTAGGGAGCTATAGGTCCTTTCGGTAGTTTGGTGAAAAAATTTTAGTTCATTTTGAAATTATTAATGATTTGTTGTTCGCACGTGCTCAATTCATTGGGGGAAAAGCTAACTACCATATTTTATAAATTAGAAGCCACTCTTGAGTAAAAGCCACTCTCAGAAACAAGCTGCAGTTCAAAATGAATACTTTTAATAAAGACCACCCTCAAATACAAGTCATACCTTCTGGTCAAGGTGAAAGTCATGCCAGAATAAACACTGTCGGTGGGACTCTGTGATTTTTATCACTGTAAACAGGATCATTATCATAATTTTGGAAAAAAAAATTATTATCTTAGTTGGTGTTTCTTTTACTTATTTTAATACGAAATAGACCAATAACAATAAACTTGGTCAAATCCAGGATGTGTAATATTTTATTTTTACCACTTAAAACATTTGATTTTGCAAAACAAACTACCCACAAATACAAGCTGTCTTTGAATACAAGCCACTGATAAAAATACAAAATTTTAATAAAAGCTACACAAAGTAGTATTTATATATATTTTTTACAAAGGTGTTCATTTTCCTGGGCCAGAGCAGGCTGTCTCCATTTGGATCAGTTCCCGATACTCCCCATCAGTAGCCACCTCGCCAGGACTCCCCTGTCAGCTATGTTCCCTATGGATTGTCTGCTGTGGTGGGGCCAGAATGGGGAGGGCCATCCTTTCCCCGAAGACTCTCATCCAGTTGCTGCTGACAGGGGTCCTGGCGATGGCACATGTGAGGTGCAGTGCACAGAGCCTCATGTATGACTGCCCCACCATACATTTCCACCACTTTTTTCTCCATTCTCTGTAGCTGGGGCATGCATATTGGCACATGTATGTGAAGGCATGCATGTGCCTCATAGTCCTGCAGTTCCCTCTTCTCAAGCCACTGCAGACTCACACTACCTCTAGGCCTCCACCTAGTGACAGTCTTGCAGCAGAGCTAACAAGCCCTCCCTTCCCAGGAGAGGAGAGTAGTCCATTGGATATTCAATCCTTTCTCCCACCAACTGACCCCCAGCAATACAAGACAGCTTCTGATCTAGGGTTGCCGGCGTGGTGGGCAGTAGCTCTACTGCCATGCCACTGGAATGGCCTGTATTTAGATATCTTCGATTAGCAAATAGAACATTTTCACAGGAGTCCCTCACAACTGTTTTTGAAAATCTACCTCCTGCACAAATATTTTGAACATCTACACAATGGTTTTCAAAATATACATGCTGCAGTATGGTTTTCAAAATCTACATGTGGCGCGAGGGTTTTCAAATTTGTGTGCTGCATGACAGTTTCCAAATTCTTTGTGCAGCATTATGGTTTTTACAGTCTACTTGCTGCACAATGGTTTTCACGAAACAAATCCTACACAAAGGTTTTGAAATATACCAGCTGTGTGACTGTTTTTTTTTAATCTGCATGTTGCACAATGATTTTCAAAATCTACCTGCCGAGTGAAGATTTTTAGTCAGTGTCTAAGTACAAGGTGACTAAAACCTTTAAGGTAAGGTAACCTATTAAATACTTAAATGCTAAGAGTGATATGTTAGTTTTTGTGAGGGAGAGGTAAGAATGAAATTCACAATGACCCTCATGTTATGAAGGTTAGCACAGCATTAACAAGCATACCACCATGCTAACCAGACTCAGTGCATGTGGGTGGTTGGGAACCATATCCAAAGGGCACCCAGCACAATGCACAGTGGATGGTGCTGATACACAAACTACACCACTGCAACCTTGCAAACGAGGGTGTCCTCTTGCATATAGGATGCAATGGTGTATTCAAAGGCTTTTGTAAGCGGTAATGGGAAGCTGGGGTTGCCCTTGTGAATGGTAACAGAACCCTGCTTTATCAATGCGCACAGTGATGCGTGACCCTTGCCTCCCCAGCAGCACTGGTGCTGGTGACCCTGGCTTCCACCCACCACATCCCTGTTAGTAGAGAGCTATATTGTAGATACCAACCCTGGCAATCTAGTGGTTTCCTGACCACAATTGCTGTCAGTACTGTGCAATATTAAAGATCTGAACCCTGGCATTATAATGGACACCCCTCCCTCACCCAGTCCCTGACAGTATTGTGGAACTGTACTAAAGCCCTTGCCTGGCAGTTTAGTGGACCACTTCCTTAATTGAACCCTGTCAGTATTGTGGAACTGTATTAAAGCCCTTCCCTGACAGCCTGGTGACCTCCCCCTTTCCTCACCTGATCCCTGTCAGTATTTTGGAACTGTACAAAACTGTTTCCATGGCTGTCTGGTGGACCCCCTCCCTCACTCAGTCCGGTGTTATGGAACTGTACTGAAGCCCCTCCCTGACAGTACAGTGTTATCCCCTGATGGATCTCTGTCAAAGCCCCCCCCCACCAGCTCACCCACTGAGCAGCAACCACTCACACCCACTCTTGGCTCCCTACTTATCCAAAAAAACACAAATAATGAAGCACTCAGAACAGCCAAAAAATCAGACATGCAGAATTCACGGCAGTGTAGCAAATGAGAACCGCAGCACACTACCCCAGCGCTTCGTGTCCACTCCGGGACACTTCATCAGGAGGTGGGGATCTGGTGTTTTGGGTCTTACTTTTATTCAAGATTGACCATTAAAGTGATGATGAACCAATCAAAGATTTAAAATAACATATTTTGCAAACAGTCTAGAAATCCCTCATATTGCAGACACCCTAAGTGTAAATATAAACAATAATTAAATAATAACAAAACTTTCCTTAAAAAAAGAGAGTAGTTAACACAGCAAAAATGGTGGGGGGTCTGATCCCTAGTATACGTCATTAGTATTTCATTACCATAAGAATTATCTCCAAATTTGAGCAAAAACAGCATTGTGAGGATTAGGATTTAAGTATAAGGAGCAAAAATAAATAAGATGTAAGGTGGAGGAAGGAAAAGCATATTTTTACCTCTTCAAGGGTAATCTTAGAGAAAGTATGTAATCTATTTCAGAAATACAAATAGTTATTACCATCGAAGAACAACATTTTCAGAACATATGTTTTAATCCCACCAGAGCCATTTAATAATGGCTAAAGGTATAGTTACTTAATCAGGAGTAGCAAATTAGAATAAATATAAGATATTTTCTGAAAGAGTATTACCTATGTTCTAATCCTATCAGAGCCACTTAAAATGAGATTTTTTTTTCATATCATATTTGATATTTAGAACCTTCCACCACCATTACACAATAGCAAATGTTCTAGTGGGATTAAAACATATGTTTTAACATATGTTCTGAAAATGTTGTTTTTCGATGGTAATAAAATACTAATGATGTATACTGGGGATCAGACCCCCCACCATTTTTGCTGTGTTAACTACTCTCTTTTTTAAGGAAAGTTTTGTTATCATTTAATTATTGTTTATATTTACACTTAGGGTGTCTGCAATATCAGGGATTTCTGGACTGTTTGTAAAATATTTTATTTTAAACATTTGATTGGTGCATTGTCACTTTAATGGTCAATCTTGAATAAAAGGAAGACCCAAATCACCAGATCCCCACCTCCTGACGAAGTGTTCCAGAGTGGAAAATGAAGCGCTGGGGTAGTGTGCTGCGGTTCTCATTTGCTACACTGCCATGAATTCTGCGTGTCTAATTTTTTGGCTGTTCTGAGTGCTTCATTATTTGTGTTTTTTGCATTCAGCTGATTGAATGGAGCACCCGCTCGTTCCATGTATGCGCACAGGCCTTTGTGTATTTTGACTCTCCTTACTTATCCACCTGTCCTTAGGTCAGCCACCATCTGATCCTCAGATGGCAACTGGGACAGACCCTCCTTTCACCACCTGAGGAGGCCACCATCTGACTGATAAAGAATGAATGCATGCATTCTGTAGGAAAAACAATTTTTCTACAGTATTTGCATGCTTACTACCTATCAAGCAGATGGCAGATGGTCGAGGTGGTGGGGGATGGGTTGAGGGGCATAGCCAGTCAAGGTTTGAGAACCTGATGGAAGCTCACCTATGGATGGACAGGTAAGTTAGTGACTGACAGGGGGTGGAGCTGGTGGTCACTCAGTGGGTGGGTGGGGGAAATAGGCTTTGACAGTGACTGTTTGGGTAGTAATACTGAAGTGCCAGGGATGAGCATTAGTACATTTCCACTACACCAGATAGGGCAAAGGAGGAGAGTCCACTAGCCTGCAAGGGAAGGGATTTAGTACAGTTCCACAATAGCAACAGGGATTGGGTGAGGTAGGGGGTCCACTAGATGGCCAGGGGAGGGCTTTAGTGTAGTTTCATAATGCTGACAGGAACTGGGGGAAAGACAGTGTTCTGCTTGACTGCCAGGGATGGCATAGGTGGGTAGGGCTCCTGTGTGGGGGCGGCCAAGGCTGGGTACAATGCCTCCTGCATTTGTGCATTGATGCATTGTGCTGAGGTGCTAATGATCACATAATGACATGCAAATGAACTCTTAGTACTATGCATCCATATGTATGTTGTCTTTAGTATACCAGCCACAGAATATGGCTCTCAGAAGTGATGGCCCTATTCCACTTCAGATGGTCTGTCTCTCTGCTCATAAAAACATAGAATTTGCCAGCAGATAAAGACTGCTTGGCCCACCTAGTCTGCCCATTTTTCCCTGCCTATAGTATCACTGCAGATCCTACTTGATCCTACTGGGAGCCTGTTGCTAGCAGGGACTGTGGCAATGCACATATGCATCTTGCATGGCTCTTGTAGCAGTTGGGTACTGACTACGTTAACATAAAAAACTAACCAAAGACTCATGCTCCCATATACTCTTGTTTGGCTGCTCCACTTGACAGGGGAGAATCTGCTGGTGCTTTTCTGTGTCCTCTGGAATTCATCAGTGAATTGAAAGAGCCTTTTCTGTGGCCACCCAGCTCATATGAAATGCCTTACTTAGTTTTGTCAGATCTCCTCTGTTGAAGCTTTTAGAGGGGTTCTTAACACCCATCTTTTCCCTTGCATTTGAGGACTTATTTTAAACATGTTATGCAATCAAATGCACTTAGTCTCTAGCTATTTATGGTTCCTTTCTTTTTTTCCATTCACTTCATGATGAGCTTTGCTTGATGTTTCTTTGGTCATGTCAGAAATAATCACTCCTGGCTGGCTTCATGGTGCTGAGCGAAGGGTTTCGCTTGGCATGCTGCTAACACAGGTGTGCGCCCTGAGCCTGGGTGTCAGGAGTGGAGACCAACAGGGAGAGGATCCAGAGCATCCATTGGATATATCCCTCCGGGGGGGGTCGGGCCTTGGCTCCTGGCGGTGGATTGGGAGACGAGCGAGGGGGTGTAGAGCCTTGACATGCCCACCCACACGTCCCCAGCTCAGGACGCCGCTCCCACATAGGCCAATTGGGTGGAGTATGTGGGCCAAGAAAGATGGAAAAAGTGCCCTCCAGCCATCTAAATGATGTCCGCCAGTCCCTGGTTCCTCGGTAGCCCTGGATAGCCCTGAACTGACCCCCGCCAGCCCTGGGATACAAAGTTGTACCTAAGAGCACTTCTCCCTCAGAGGAGGGGGACCCATCTGATGAAGGTTTATGTCAGGTTACCGGGAGGTTGCCGGCAATGATGGGGTCAGCAGATTGTGACCGGGGGATGGTAGCAGCCAGGTCCCTAAGCAGCCCGAAGGAGTGGCTGGTCAGAGGGCCAGGGGAGGAGCATAAAGAAATAAAACAAAAAAAGAAATAATCACTCTGCTACATGATAGGTTGTTGTCAAGTTTACTAATATATTTACAGTTACACACATGGAACATGGCCCCAGAAATTGCTATCCTTGTCAACATTGCAAGACAGACTCTATTTGGACCCTTAGGGTACCTTAAAAAATATTTTACCCTTTACATATCTCTTACAGGAGCCACTTTTGATAGATTTATAAGTACACTACTATACATATTGCACTTTCTTTCTTTCTTTCTTTCTTTCTCTTTCTTTCTTTCTTATACATGGAACTACTCAAAGCATGATACATGTCTGAGACATGTATACTACTTTATGCAGTGTCTTCTTGAAACTGTATGAAACAAGTTAACATTTTCACCCCTTTCCTAACAATTCCAATGATTTTGGATGGGGACCTAAATTTGGCATTCGATCCAATTATGGACCATACAGGTAATAAGTTTAAAGGTCTTTCTCCAGCCCAAAGGGCGTTAAGGGATATGTTGGACCAGGTGGGGCTATGTGATGTGTGGCGTATTCTGCACCCCTCAGATAGATGTTCCATCTTTACTTCTCCAGTTCATAAAACGTCTTCTAGGATTGACTATATCATGATTTCTCAACGATTACTGTCAGGGGTAGTAGATTCATCCATTCATCCAGGTCCACCCTCAGATCATTCCCTTGTTATTTGCCAGTTTTCCTTTTCTACCCTTCCAAAGACTGGAGGGCGTTGGAAAATCAATAATCAACTTTTAAAGGACCCAAACACAGTGAAAAATATTATAGATCATATTTCCTGATTCGTGTCAGCCAATTTTAACACTATGGGCAAGCCCGATATAGAATGGGGTGCCTTAAAGGCTTATTTGAGGGGGCTACTAATTGGAGCTGCATCTAAAAGGAAAAAAATGAGAGAGCAGCAAATGGCACAGCTTCTCTCCCAGATTAGAGCTATTGAATCAAATATGTCCCCAAATACACCTGAACAAGTCCGTTTGGAACTTACAAAATTAAGGGATTCTTATTTGGATCTCCTGAGGGAGAAGGCAGAATTTTTGATTTTAAAATCGAATGCTACTTATATTGATCAGGGTGAGAAAGCGGGTCACCTTCTAGCTTTAACAGTTAAACAACAAGAATCTTTTAGATTCATTGCTTCTATTCGGTCAGCTGATGGGGCGCTGAAGAACAACCAGGCAGACATTAAAGCTGAGTTTTATAAATTCTTTCAATTATTATACAGTCCAATGGCAAATTCTCCTCCCTTAGAAGATATGGATCAATACCTAACCGAATCTCACCTGCCTTCTCTTTCAGAAATGCAACATACCTTATCATGTGCTCCCATAACTGAAGTGGAGATTCTTAAAGTTATTGATGGCCTTCCCTTGTACAAACCTCCGGGACCAGACGGCTTCTCACCCAATTTTTACAAATTGTTTGCAAAACAACTAGTCCCTTTACTCCTCCCTTTGTTCCAACAGATTATCACTAGCAATAGCACTGACAAAACATTATTTGAAGCGTTGCTTATCCTACTGCCTAAACCCGGTAAAGCACCCGAACTCATGACAAGCTACAGACCTATATCTCTATTAAACCAAGATATTAAAATTCTGAGTAAATTGCTAGCTGAACATATTAACACAATTCTTCCTGACTTAATAGGAGTAGAACAGGTTTTTTTATGAGGGGGAGGTCATCTAGTGACCATCTGCGCACTTTGGCTCATGTCTTCTCGGTGTCCAGGGATGCAGAATTTCCAGCTGTTTTGGTGTCCATGGATGCCAAGAAGGCATTTGACAGAGTGGATTGGAATTTTCTTTTCCGGACTCTACATGCTTTTGGTTTTCCCCTCGGAATTTCAAAAATGGATACAGGCAATTTACAAGACCCCTACGGCCCAGGTATCATGCAATGGAATCATCTCAGATTTATTTTCTTTAGGTTCTGGCACTAGGCAGGGCTGCCCCTTATCACCTTTACTTTTTAATTTATATCTGGAGCCCCTCATCCGGAGGCTGGTTGCTCGTCCTAGGATCCATGGTATTGTTATACAAGGCTTTGAAGTTAAAGTCTCGGCTTATGCTGATGACTTATCACTTCAAATATCCCATCCTGGAGATTCTATCCCATGTATGTTGGAAATTATAGAAGAATATAGCTCCTTTTCCAATTATAAATTAAATGTTGAGAAGACTTCGATATTTCCCCTCAACCAGAGAGTATCAAAACACGAAATTGAAGTTCTAGGTTTGTCTTGGGAAAAAAAGTCATTGAGATACTTAGGTATTGTTCTCACAAGAAGCGCTGCACTTTTTCAAAAGAGGAATCTGGACTCTTTATTATTTACTATCACACAGGATTTAAATAGGTGGTCCCTCCTCCCATTTTCACTATGGGGCAAAATTAATCTTATCAAGATGAATATTTTCCCCCCCGCCTTTATTACCCATTCAGCCTCTTAAATCTATGGCTGCCTCAGACATGGTTCAAGAAAGTGCATAGTACTCTTATTAACTTTATCTGGGCTGGAAAGCGACCTCGTCTCGCTTTTCATAAATTAGCGGCTCCCAAAATCAGGGGGGGCCTTCGCCTGCCACATGTTAGCCTTCATTATTGGACTAGCCATGCAAGTAAATATTTAAGGTGGATTAGGCTAGACGAACCAGAAAATCCTTCTTTGTATAAGCCCCTCTGGCTCAAAATAGAATTGGCACAAATCCGGCATTATAATCTCTCCCCTGTGGCAATGTTATATACGAATCCTAAATATCTTCCCGTACAGCTGCATTTGACACCAATTGCAACATCTGTAAAAGTGCATTCCCAGTTTTGTAGTTTTATAAAATACAACCATTGCTTAGATTTGGAGCAACCACTGCTAGGCAATCCTAATATCAAAATAGACAGGAAGGTTCTTTCTTCCCTGTGGCTTCCACAGGCCACGGATGTTAATCTCACATATTTTAGGAATGACATAAAAGGGACATGGCTTTCGTCCCCGGAGACCCTAGCTAAGATGAGAATTCCAATCTCTAATATTTTTAAAATATTCCAGTTGCGCCACTTGTTTGTGAAAACCATAGGGTGACGCCTCCTTATCCGGAGCCTCCTGCCTTTCGGTCAGAATTAGTCCAACCGGCCGGCCTCCCACACGCTGTATCGAGGATTTTCAATGCCCTATATGATTGGATTTATCCCAAATCTTTCGGACCTTCTGTTTACTGGGCCTTGCTTCTTTCTGAGATATCTATTAGTTGGGCGTTTCTCTGGCAAGGGTGTAATAAATTTATTACGCAAGACAGGCTCCGACTCATGCAATTTCAGATATTCCACAATTTATATTACACTCCTCAAAAAATGGCTAAATTTGGTTTTGTTTCCTCTTCTAGCTGCACAAGGTGTGCCCAAGGGGAGGGTAATTTATTACACATTTTCTGGCTTTGCCCCAAGATAATTTCCTTATGGTCACAAATTAAACAGAGAGTGGATGCCCTATTGGGTCTTAATGACCTGTTTTCTGTTAAAGTTTGCCTCTTAGGAGACTACTCTGAAATCCCAGTAACTATCCGTAAGTATCATATGGCTCTAATGTCTATGTCTGTTAAAAAATTAACACTTAGACACTGGAAAGATAGTGAGGAGATATCATATGCTGAATGGGTGAGGGAACTCCTAGCTAATCTTACAACTGAGAAAATGATTGCCAGTCTTCAGAACAGAATGAATAGATTTAACCAAATCTGGGCTCCTTTACTAACCCTTTATTCTCTTCAAACTACTTAGATTAATGGGTTTACTGTTGTAGAGATACGGATTGGCCAAGTTTTATTCATGCAAACCTGGGAGGGAGGGAGGGAGGTTGGGGGAGAGGGACATTGTATATTTTCTTTAGTTAAATTTTGCTTTATGTAGGGGGGGATGGGGGTAAGGGGGAAGGGGAGGAGGCACATGTTATATCCCGGCAACATTTGAATCCACTTTATGTAACTTGTGATGTGTTGTTTGTTGTATGTTGAAAACTTCAATAAACTCAAATAAAAAAAAAAAACTGTATGAAACAAACTACAAGTGGATGGTACATATTATACTAGGCAATATGTGAAAGAAAATGCTGCTGTTAAATTTATACTATACACAGGGTTCACAAGGCCATAAACAGTCAATATACAATGGCATGGTAACTGTGCAGCTTAGCATTGCACCAAAAGAGGCTCACATGAACCAGCACAGCCATGTACCATGGAGCAGGATCTGTAGCTGGGCCTTGGCTCACAAGGGTAGGAAATGGGGTGCAGATTAGGGCTGCTGTTTACAAACTTTGAATATGCTGGCCTTGTATGAGGTACCACACCATTGATACTTGGCCTCATACCTGTAGCTTGGTCTTGGGTAAAAAGAGGAAGTCGAGGGGGGGGTGCGAATTACACTTGCTACCCTAGTACCACATTTCCAAACTCTGTGGGCATTGGGTTAAAAACCATAATAGTGCATTCCCAAACTTTGATGGTTTGAGTTTTATGTGGTAGCAACTTTAGTATGCATTAAATGTGTTTTTTTTCAATGACTATATATATATATTCTTTGCAATCATTATATATATATATATATATATATATATATATATACACACACACACACATATATTTTGCAAAAAAACTTTGTTAATGCATCAGTTAGGGCTGAAGTCACAAAAGTAGGGAAATGAGACGTTAGGGTTGAGCCCTAACACCCCCATCAACCCCACCAGCCCTCCCCACACCCACCCTCCACAGACCAACAGACATCGGGGTGTGTCTTGGGGTTGTTGGGTCTAACTCTCACCCCATTCTTCTATACTGTACCATGTCAAATTTCTTATACATGGAATGGGATGAGAGTTAGGTCTGACAACCCCAAGGTACAATCTAACACCTGTTGGTCTGTGGAGGGTGGGTGTGGGGTGGGCTGGTGGGGTTGGATGGGGGGCTATTAGGGGCCCAACCCTAATGTCTCATTTCCCTACTGTTGTCACTTCAACCTTAACTGATGCATTAATGAAGTTTTTTGCAATTTATTTCCTCACTTTTTGAGATAGTATAATAGTAATCTTTATTTTACTGTGGGAGCGCAGGGTCCTTCAGACCTTGTGCTCCCATCCCGCCACAGATGCACATATGTATCTAGCTATAGAAACACAGGGGTCTCTGGCCCCTGCGCTTTCACACATTAAGTTATGAGCAGGCATAGCAAAATTGCAACAAATAGTTATAGCTGTGCCATCTTAAATAATTTCACCCCAAATGTTTGACATAACCTTCTTATCACCTCACCATATCTACCCAGTACAGAAAATGTTCAAATTCCTGTTGAAATGTAATTCAGTGCAACTGTAACCCCATTTTGCACCACAGGTGCGGAAAAACATTTTTGACAGGATTTGACAAATTACAACTGTACTATTCATGTGGTGGCATGGAAAAATGGTAGTGCTGAAAATCTGGAGTGAAAATATGAAAAATTGGTGAAGTTACGAGCATGCATAGAAACTGCGCAATGCATGCTCGTAATGTAGTAATTGTTTTGAAATTTTTCCCCAAATGTTCAACATGGGCTTTTTGGGACCTTCCCTCATGAACAGTGGCACTGAGATTTTGTTACTCCATCCCAAAAGTTGATTTTGCACAGCAACCACGCCATTCTGCATTACAGGCGCAAAAACCCATTTTTGGGCAGGATGTGAAAAATGACAGCTGTACTGTTCATAAGGAGGTGTGAAAAAATGGCAATATTGAAAATCTGGAGTGAAAATATTAAAAATTGGCGAAGTTACGACCGTGCGAAGAAACTGTACAATGCATCCTCGTAACACAGACGTTTTTTGGAATTTTTCACTAAATTTGAAACATGGGCTTTTTGGGACCCCACCTCATGAACAGTGACACTGTTATTTCATTAATCAGTCCCAAAAGGTGATCCCGCACAGTGACCACAAAATCACCTTTTGGGACCGAGAAACAAAATGACAGTGCCGGTGTTCATGAGGTGGCTCGCAAGAACCCCATGTTGAAAATTTGGGGCCAAAATTCCTAAAAATGGCTGAGATAATAACATAAGTTGAAAATCCTATTGACTGTCATTATACAGCAGTCACCTTGCTTCTTCAGTTTGCGGTTTGGCTTTGAAGAGTGCAGATGTGTCTTGGTCCTCAGAAGATGACAGCGCCCAACCTCTAGAGGTATGTATAGGGTAAGGGGGGTGCAGAGAGGTGGATGCACAGAAAGAGGGTCGAGATGGGGGAGGGTAGCAGTGGGGATGATGAGGGACCATTTCCTTTTTTCAGGTAAAAAAATAAAAGCCGTTGGTGGACAGTTTTCTTTATTTTACAAGTGTTTAAAAAAAAACAACACATTTGGGCACACTGGGGTGGGCTCCCAGTGTGCCACATTAGTGGGGGGGTACATACTGATACAGGGATTGGGCACCCCGATGTCGGCAATAGAAGTATACGGGGGGGGCATTAGACACTGAGAGTGGGCATCCCGGTGTCGGAAATAATTTTTAAAAATAAACATTATTTTGGCACACTGGGGTGGGCTCCCAGTGTGCCACATTAGTGGAGGGAGGCGGGTGGATACATGCCGACATGGGGATTGGGTACCCCGATGTCGGTGAAAAGACTATACAGGGGCAGACTAGTTTGATGCAGGATCCTGTATCGAAAATGTTGATGCAGTATTCTGCATTGAAAAAAAAGACGCCAGGGACAGTTTTCTTTTTTGACAGGTTTATTTTTTTAAGCACATTTCTGCACACTGGGGTGGACTCCCAGTGTGCCACATTAGTGGGGATATACATGTCAACATGGGGATTGGGCACCCTGATATCAACAAAAAAAACTGGTGGGGCAGTTTGATGTAGGTTTCTACATCGAAAATTCTGATGCAGGATTCTACATAGAAAAAAGACGTCAGAAAACTGTTTTCTTCTTTTCAGCCACATAAAAAGTAAAAAAAAACAAAACAGGGGATGCATCAGAGGGTGGGAGCCATTAGACATTTTGTTTTCTCCCCTTGCTAAGTGAGAAAACAAAATAGTGCCAGATGAAGACAGATTTTTCTTGCAAAGAGGGATTTTGTGAGATTTCTGAATCCCTCTTCATAATCCCTCTTTGCCAGCCATTCATGACCAGGAATCCTTGATCGAAACTGTGCAGCTATCCCAAAGACTGAACTGAGCATGCTCAGAACCCCAAATTTCAAAATTTAATAACTTTGGAACGGATTAATATTTTTTCACCAAACCAATGCTGGATTGTTCCTTATGATAACCTCTTTCTATCCTGAAAAATCTCAGGCCACGATTCCAAACGGTGTGGATGCAGTGTGATGAGGAAAAGATGGGAAAATTGGCCAAAAGTAGTGGAAAATGCATTTTTTGATGATTCACTGCACCAAATCCTCAAATCCGATCAAAATGAAACTTGGCAAATCCAAAGATCTGCTACCTGATACCATCTATTCCAAATTTTGTGCAAATCAGTTGAACAGTTGCAAAGTTATTAATGTGTACAATGTATGGTCTAACATTAAAGTTCCTGGTAAATCTTAACTATAGGGGCAATACCACGCCCCTAAAATATAAATATATATAGGCTAGACTAGGTGCCTTGGGTAGACTGGGTGGGCCTTTTCTGCCGTCACTTTTCTATGTTTCTATATAAATATTCTTTGCAAAAAACTTTGTTAATGCACAAGTTAGGGTAACAATGCCACAAAATTAGGGAAATATGGCATTAGGGTTTCCAACCCTAACTCCCCACCTCCACTCCACAAGCAGCAAAAGGAAAAAAAACATTAGGGATCTGGGTCTCCGGAGTCATGGTGAATCAGTGGTGGGGTCTTCCTTGGGGTTGACAACCCTAATGGTCCCATCTCCTCCCCCAGCAAATAGTCTATAGTCCAAAGCACAAGGAACTGCTCCAAGCCAGTACCTCATAGTGATACACTCTTCAAAGGTAGAAGGTAGACACTGGGCTGCCGTTGTGACAGTGAGAAAGCAGCGAGAAAGTTTAGTTTCAGCAGTGATTTTTTTTTAATTTTTATTTTTATCTTATAGTTTTAGTTTTTGAACATTATTTTTTAGTTAGTGAGGGTTAGTCTAGTGAGGGATTTTAAGTGAGGTAGCTAGAACTGTGACTAATGTTTTTGGTTACTGTGCTGGTGAAGGAGAGGAGGAAATTGGAAAACAAATTGATACCTAGTGGTAGCTAGCTCTGGGTTGGTCCAGAGATCATTTGGAATCTACATCTGTGACCTGGTGGTTCATAGGAGGAGAGGTAGAGGCTACCGAGGAGTGTGGAGGAACTGTCTTGCTCGTTTGACGGTTTGGATGGTGCAGCGACTGGGTCGTATTACATCAGAAGACCATGGTGTGGGAAGTGGTACAGACCACTGTGTGACCCAGCGGTAGTAGCAGATGTCGGGAGAATTGAAGATAGAGGGGGCTTAACGTTCTTCGTGTCTGCCCTCTGGGAGGGGGAGGAAGGTGCCTGGTTCCTATACGGGAGGGTGGACAGAAGAGTCAGCCAAAGGGCTGGGTCTGGATTTAAATCCTCCTAGGTGCTCTGAGGGACATCTGACATCGACCGGGTGGTCCCTTGGGGTCCATAGTCTGCGGGATCATTCGGGCTGCCCATCCTCCTGGGTGGTGGATGTGTGAGAACTAGCCCGATGCTGTCTGGGCCTGCCTGCAGAGACTGAGGATTTCTGTTATAACGAGCATGGAAGACGAACTTTGTGTGGATTTCTTATTTGGCTGGTTTGGTTAACAAACTCCTTCTCGGACATCTGCTGACCTAGTCTGAGACATTTTTCTTCTCCTCTTCTTTTGTCTAGCCCTAAGTTGATGGTCAGTTTAAAGCAGTGAGAGTGCTTTTGTTGTTTACTCATTTATACTGCTGATGCCAGGAGGCTCAGGTGAGAGCTAGTGACCTCTTGGATGTTCTATTCTACTTTACCCCTGAAGTGAGAGTTCATGGGGGTGTTTACATTCATAAACTGGTGTGGAGAGACTAAATGGATTATTCTATGGACTTTTCATGAATTATTGGAGATATTGTTATTTTTGTAAAGTGTTGGGTTTTATTTTTGGGGCGGGGTTGTGTTTTATAGGGTGGTTTTGTAATTGTTAAAGTGTTGTGGGAGTATAGTTATTTTATTGGAATCACTGCTGATATAGAGTAGGCAGTATGTGTTGGGACCAATCTTCGGTGGTCAGGTACTACTCCCCCTCCAGGTTGAGGGACCTACGCCCCTTCTATACCCCCCCACTGCAGCCCATGGTATATATATATGCATTGTCGTGCCTTGGGGATTGCTCGGAAGGGTCGGAGGGGCTGCGCCCTGGGACCTGGCGGGGGAGGGGCATGGGGTGGGCCAATTGGGGTAGTGAGATCAAGGAGGCACCCCAGGGCAAAATGGGTCCAGGGAAGGGGTCCTCCCTACCTGGTTCCCATACCTGGGGACTCCACGTATAGTGGGCAAGTAGCCTGCTCTTCCATGGTCTCTCATCCAACCTGAGTGGTGTTATGCAATGCCAGGTCAATAAAGAACAAGACAGCAACTATTGCTGATCTTGTTGAGACATCTGACATGGTTTGCATCACTGAGACCTGGCTGGATGAAAATGCTGGCCCAGTTTTGGAGTCAGCAGTTCCAGCTGGGTACTCAGTGATACACTGCCAGAGATTGGATCGTAGGGGCAGAGGTGTAGCTATCTGTTTTAAGATGGAACTGGGCCTTGTGAAGGTCCCAGTGGGGACCACAAGATCCTTTGAGTGTATCATAGGAGCAGGTGTGGGCAGCATGATTCTTCTCATCTACCATCCACCCGGAGATGGGAACATTTTCCTGCAGGAAGTTGCGGACTTCATGGTTGACGTGGTGTTGGAATCCTCCAGGTGGTTGGTCCTGGGGGATTTCAATGCCTGGGTCGACGATGAACTCTCGCATTTTGGTCAGAACTTCCTCCAACTGATGATTTCACTGGGGTTCACACAGGTAGTTACCACTGCTACCCATATTCAGGGTCACTCCTTGGATCTGGTGTTCCTCCAGGGGATGGAGGCCACTGACTTGGTGGTGGAACCAGTTGGATGGTCAGACCATCACTCCATAGGGTTTAGTTTCACGGCTCCCCCTATGAGACCCGCCCCTTTGGAAATGGTCCAGTACTGCCCTTTGAGGGATGTGACCCCAGAGGGTTTGATGGCGGTGCTGGACCTATCAAGTAAACCATTGGAATGCACTGATCCGGCATACCTACTGGTGCACTATAATAGTATGGTGCTGAGGGCCCTGGATTCCTTAGCTCCTGCCCATGTTCACCTGCTCCCGCTTCATCCTCGGTCCCCCTGGTTTGATAGGACTTTGAGGGAAATGAGGCGAGCAGGGTGAAGGTTGGAATGGTGTTGGCGGAAATCTGGCCTGGATGAGGACAGACTTAGGTTGATCGTCCATTATTCAGACTATCAATCAGAAATCTCCCGTAAGAAGGCAGAGTTCCTGTCCAGGGAGATTGCTGCCACAAAGAATCGACTGGCTCAGCTCTTTTGGACCGTGGACAGACTGTGCAATCCAGCCTGTCTCCAGGTTCAGAGAACTTTCTCTCAATTAAAGTGTGATGAGAAACACAGAAACATAGAAGTTGATGGCAGATAAGGACTGCAAGGCCCATCCAATCTGCCCATTTCTTTTTCTACCTTATAAATGTGTCATCGGCCTTTGTTCTGTCAATGTCCTATTTATTCATACTCATCTGTATTGCTCCCTTATGCCTATCCCATGCCTGTTTGAAGCCCTGCACTGTATTCATATCCACCACTTCCCGAGGTAAGCCGTTCCACGCATCCACCACCCTTTCTATGAAAAAGAACTTCCTCACATTACCTCTTAATTGGCCTCCCTCTAATCTCATGCTGTGTCCTCTTGTCCTGCTATTCTTCTTATATTGAAACATGTTAGACTCTTTTACCTTGTTAATGCCCTTAAGGTGTTTGAATGTTTCAATCATATCACCTCTCTCCCTCCTTTGCTGTAGGGTATACATATTGAACTCTGTTAATCTGTCCTCATATGTTTTCTGATGCAGTCCCTGCACCATTTTGGTTGCCCTTCTCTGGACTGCCTCAATTTGGTTAATGTCCTTGTGAAGGTGTGGCCTCAGTACTGCATGGGACTCCAGATGGAGCCTAAGTCTTGTAAAGAGGGATTATTACCTCCCTATTCCAACTTGTGATACCCCTACTAAGATACCCTAACATCCCTCTAGCCTTACCTACTGCTTTAGTGGTCTGCTTGGATGATTTCAGGTCATCGGTGATGATGATGCCTAAGTCTCTTTCTTCCTTTGTGACTGCCAGCAACTCCCCTCCCAGCCTATAGGTGGCTTCAGGGTTTCTCTTCCCTATGTGCATGATCTTGCACTTCTTTGCATTAAACCCCAGTTGCCACTCTTCCGACCATTTTGCTAGTTTATCCAGATCTCTTCTCATTCTGTCCACCCCATCTGGATCATCTACTCTGTTGCAGATCTTGCTGTCATCTGCAAACAGACAAACCTTACCCTCCAGTCCACCTGCAATGTCACTGATGAAGATATTGAAGAGGACTGGCCCCAGGACTGATCCCTGAGGTACCCCACTTGTGACTTGCATCTCTTCTGACAGTATACCATTTACCACCACTCTCTGTTTTCTGCCCGTCAACCAGTTTGCCACCCGGTTGACCAACTTCTGACCCACCCCGAGCCTACCCAGCTTATTAATCAATCTTCTATGTGAAACAGTATCGAAAGCTTTGCTGAAGTCAAGGTAGGTGACATCAACTGCTCCCCCTTGGTCCACCACTCTGGTTACCCAGTCAAAGAAATCTATGAGATTAGTTTGACAGGACCTTCCTTTTGTAAACCCATGCTGTCTTGGATCCTGTGCTCCTATGGATTTCAGGTGTTGCACTATCATTTCCTTAAGAAGTGCCTCCATTATCTTGTCCACTACTGAGGTAAGACTGACTGGTCTGTAGTTTCCTGCCTCCTCCCTGCTACCACTCTTGTGGAGCAGGATCACATGAGCCCTTCTCCAGTCTTCTGGGACCTTTCCTGTGCTCAGAGACTCACTGAACAGTTCTGATAATAGCTCTGCTGCTTTCACCCTTAGCTCCTTTAGTACCCTTGGATGTATGCCATCCAGTCCCATTGCCTTGTCCACTCTGAGCTTATCGAGCTCTTGTAGGACCCTTTCTTTTGTGAAGGGACTAGTGCTCACCTCCCTCCCCCCTGTGTCCATGGTGCTGAGCTGTAGGCCCTGACCTACCTTCTCTTCAGTAAATACTGAGCAGAAGTATCTATTTAGGATAGATGCTTTTACATGGTCCTCCTACTCACACACACCCTTATTTCCTTTGATCTTAGCAATACCCATTCTGGACTTTCTCCTTTCACTAATGTATCTATAGAAAGTCCTGTCACCTTCTTTTACTGTCTGTGCTAGTGTTTGCTCGATTCTTTGCAGATAAGGTGTCTGCCATCAGGTCTGAGATCTACTTTACTCGTTCAAATGAGTATGACGGTGGTCGATGTGAGGACACAGGCACCCGGTCTGTCTGGACAGACTTTGACTGGCCAGCGATCGTGGATCTCATGAAGATTGTTCAGTGCTTGTGACCAGCTTACTGTAGTTTGGATCCTGGTCCAACTCACCTCCTTATGGGGTGTATGGATGTCATCGGACCGATCCTTGCTGAGATAGTCTGGTGCTCACTGGATCAGGGGATGTTCCCAGAACTCCTGAAGGAGGCTGTGGTGACACCTCTGTTAAAGAAATCTTCCTGTGACCCAGATTTTCTTGCAAACTACAGACCGGTCTCTAACCTTCCCCTTTTGGGTAAGATTATTGAGAAGGTCATTGCGTTGCAGCTTGAGAACTTTCTTACCACCCATGAAATCTATGATCCTCTCCAGTCCGGTTTCAGGAAGAGGCATAGTACTGAGACAGCATTGGTTTGAGTACTTAATGATCTCCTAATAGCAAGGGATCAGAGGAGTGGTTCGATCTTGGTCCTCCTTGATCTCTCTCTGCAGCATTCAACACCGAGGATCATGGGGTGCTGCTGGAATGCCTGTGGCTACTCTGTGAACTGTCTGAGACAGTTCTCAGGTGGTTACATTCCTTCCTCACAGGCAGGACTCAAAGGGTGGTATCGGGAATTTTTTCCTCGGCCCCCTTTTCCCTGCCTTGTGGGGTGCCACAGGGTTCTATGCTGTCCCTCATGTTGTTCGTGGTGTATATGTTGCCATTGGGAGACATTATAAGGCAGTATGGGCTGAGTTTCCACTGCTATGCAGACGACACTCAGCTCTACATGTCCTTTGTGCTCGAACAGAATAGTGCGGTCTCAGTCTTTAATAACTGCCTCACTGAGATTCAGGACTGGATGAGTGCTAACTGGTTGAGGCTGAATCAGATAGGACTGAGGTGCTGGTGGTGGACTCAGGTCATCAGGTAGAGAAGTTGACTCCAGGGCAACTGTCTGGCCTTGTGCTAGGGGGCAACCAGTTGAGACCTTCTGAACGGGTGTAGAGTCTGGGCGTTGTGCTTGATAATGATCTGACACTAAAAGCAGAGGTGTCAGCAGTTGTTAAGTCCTCATTTTTTCATCTGAGGAACATCGACCAGATAAAGCACCTTGTTCCGCCTGGGGACCTCCCTACATTGGTTCATGCCTTTGTGTCCTTGTGTCTTTATTACTGTAATGCTCTATACCTAGGGTTACCAGGGGTGGATCTCTGTCACCTGCAGCTGGTGCAGAATGCTGTGGCCAGGTTGTTGACAGGGTTATCAAGAAGTAGCCATATCACAACTGTGCTGCGCGAACCGCACTGGCTGCCGGTGTGATGGAGAATCACCTTTAAGGTCGCGTTGCTGACCTTTAAGACCCTACATGGACAGGGACCGGGTTACTTGCAAGACCTCCTTCGGCCTTACTGCCCCATCTGCTCACTCTGCTCTGCCCACAAGGGATTGCTAGAGGTTCCCAGGGTCCGTCTTCAGACATCAGGTGCGAAGGCCTTTTCTTTTGTATCCCCGACCCTGTGGAACTCTCTACCTCATCAGATTTGAGAGTGCCTGCCCACCGAGACTTTTAAATCCTTTTTAAAAATATATTTATTTGGATTGGCATTTGGGGATCATTTTTAGTCTCATGACTGCTGCCTTATTATTATTTTAATGTTTTATATGTATAATGTTGTTTTGAATTGTATATGTGCTTTGGTTTTGGAAAAGCGCATTAGAAATACATTTTTGTTTGATTGATTGATTACGTCTCACCACATGCTGCCAGCACAATTTGTTGTAGCTTTCTTCATGCAGGGCCCTGCGTAAAGAAAAGAGATCATATGTGATGTTGTTTGCTCAGGGAACAGGGTGGGCATTAGGGTTGACAACCCCAAGGCAGACCCCATCATTGATTTACCAAGACTCTGGAGACCCCAAACCCTATTTTTCTTTCCTTTTCTTGCTTGGGGGGTGGGTGGGGAGTTAAGGTTGGAAACCCTAGTGCCACATTTCCCTACTTTTGTGGTGTTAAGTTACTCTAACTGGTGCATTAATGAAGTTAGTTGCAAATAATTTCCTTTCTTTTTGATATAGTGGAATTGTATTCTCATTCATGTAGGTCCAAGCAGATGCAGATGCCCTGTGCGAAGAGAAGAGCCTTTGTAGCCCCTGCAGTTTTGTGCAAGAACAGATGTGAAGAACTCATGGAACTGTCTGGTGGGCTGTGGAAGTGCAGGGCCCTGTGGTCCCTGCACTTCAATGTGGCCACTGCTACAGATATACAGGGCAAAGAGTGCATCTGTCAGCCAATGCACAGGGCCCTCTGCCACCCAAGAGGAGAGGTACAGGGCCCTATGCCAAGAGGACAGTTGTCCTCACTATGTGGTAGCCAGGCCTGTGCAAACAACCCTGCACCTTTCATTCTGTGGCTGGAGGGGTATCACATAACAGCGCCATCCCCCCACCCTCACTCCCTCCAGCTGGATCACTGATCTCACCACCGAACTCAGCTCTCCAGCACAGGACCACAAAGCATAATTGCTGGAGTCAAGACTGGCACTACACAAGGCTTTTGGAAATTTTTTTTTATTTTGACCCAAAATTTTCAAGATACTTGTTTTATGATTCACCTTATAAACATGACGTACCATTTATAGTATATTGCACAAAATGTCATTTTGCACTAGAAGTCCAAAAACATGTCTCGTCCAAGATTTTAAAAATGACATGTGTCACGTTTATGAGGTGGTGTGGAAAAATGGCTATGTTGAAAGTTTGGAGTTAAAATATTTAAAATTAGTGAAGTTATGAGTGAACATTAAAATACTACAATGTTCACTCATAACCTGGGCATTTTACCATATTTATACACCAAATTTTCAGCATAGCCTTCTTATTATCTCACCTCATGAACCTGGTAGGTGAAAATGTTCAAATCCCTACCGAAATATCTTTACACACCACTGAAACGTCATTCTGCACCACAAATGTGAAAACACATTTTGGCCAGGATTTGAAAAATGACAAGGGTTGTGTTAGTGAGATGGTGTGAAAAAATGGCTATGTTAAAAATTTGGGGTCAAGATATTTAAAATTACCAAAGTTATGAGTGAGCATAGAAAATTTCAAGGTACATGCAAAACTTTACCATTTTTACATATTTTGATCCCAAATTTTCAACATAGCTTTTTTATGACCCCACATCATGGACAAGGGTGGTGAAAATTTTCAAATCCCACCCAAAAGGTGATTTTGCCAAGTGACTGCAAAATCACCTTTCAGGATTGACTTGCATCATTCCATTGCCATTGGTCATGAGGTGGGATCCCAAAAACGCCATGTCGAAAATTTGGGGTCAAGATATGCAAAACTGACAAAGTTATGCAGCAAAGTTAAAAACCCCACTGAAATACATTGAACTGCACTTATCTTAGTTTCTCATATTGCAGTCGGCAGTTCCAGCAGCAAGATGTGTCTTCGATTGGAGGGTGGATCTTTGCCCTGGGACGTGTTCAGGTGAGTGGGGGGGGGTGTGGGGGAGTGCGGGTAGTGGGTGCTCAGTGGGAGGTTGGGGTGGGAGGATCAGATTGGCAAGGGACAGTTTTCTTTTTTACAGGTTTAAGAAAAACAACACTGAGGGATGGTTTTCTTTATTACAGGCAACATTAATGCAGGGACAGTGATTGGAGGGTGGAGGTTGCCACTAGACACCAGGGGAAAGACATATAGAAGTGGATGGCAATCAGAGGGCAGGGGGTGTCAGTAGACACCAGGAAAAAAAACATTCATGAGGGGATGGCGATGGGAGGTTGAGGGAGGGGCTACCACTAGACATCAGGGAAAAGAACATTCATAAGGTGATGGCAGTTGGAGAGTGGGGGGCACCACTAGACATCAGAGAAACATTATACAAATACAGGGCCAGTGATTCGAGGGTGAGGGCACCACTAGACACCAGGGAAATATTATATAAATACCGGGCCATTGATCGGAGGGTAGGGGCACCACTAGACCCCAAGGAAAAATTATATAAATATAGAGCCAGTGATCATAAGCTGGGAGGAACCCCTAGGTACCAGGGAAACATTAGATAAATACCGGGCCGGCAATTGGAGAGTGGGGGGCACCACTAGACACCAGGGAAACATTATATAAATATGGGCACAAGAGAAACATAACATACATAATGGGACAGTGACCGGAGGGAGGGGGTACCACTAGACACCAAAGAAAGAGGGGCCCACTGCTCTCAGAGCAGGCCACAGCAGGAGTTCCAGCTGCAGCTTTAGAACTCAAGAAAGTCTGACTGTTACACAGAAAGGGTCAATGGCTGTTCTCACTAAGCTGGGCACCCAGGATGTTGTGGTGCCCAGAAAAGGTATTTCTGGTCATTAATTGAAGAAACAAACATCAGAATCTAGCTAAAGCAGATTCTGGTGTGTTTTTTTTAAATGACACATTTTTATGTAATTTCCATGCTTATTAGTTGAAGGAGAAAAGAAATAAGATGGCAGGCCTCACGGCACAAAGAAACACTTTGTGTTGTGAGAAGCAAGTAGTGAGAAACCCAAAACTTTAAAGCCTTATAACTCTGAAACCAATTAACATCTTTCACAAAACCTTTCAAAGGCACTATGTTAGGACATCACACCTGTACCGTAAAAGTTAGGGGAAAAAATTCCATTTCGTGTAGGCTATAGATGAGAGCAAATAAAAAATCCCATTTTAAGTATAGGAAAAAAATTAAACATCTAAAAAAAAAAATGACATATGCGGATCTCAGAAACCGCACAAGCTGCCACCTCAAAAAGCTTTCTACAGGTTTACATCTTGCATCCTAGACAACATGTGCAAAATTTCAGCTGATTTCATCAAACACTGCCAAAGCTATTAAGGTGCAAAGTTAAGGGTTTAACATTGAACACCCTACTCAACCCTAACTATAGGGGTGCTACCACACCCCTATAATACACACACATGTATGTATATCATGGGGGTGCAGATAAATTTGTCAAGATAACAGCTGTTACCTGCATTGAACAGTTAGTTACTATGCAGATAATATCGAAATCGTGTTATTTGCACACTAGCTACATTAACCGTACAGTAGACCTCAATCATAGTTGCAGCATTCGTCTTTACTTATTGTGTGCAGTCTCATTTAGAGCGTCACCCTGTACTGTGTTCACAACATGAGTTTAGTATGGAAAACAGTCTTAGATACTCAATAAAGTAACCAACAGTACTTCAAAACCTTTTTTTTTTCACTGACATACCTCACGTTACCTAGAGCGTTCATTTGGATATACTATGGTCAGCCAAAATGCATCGGCCTGACCCTAATCATCCTGACCCTAGGCACTCGAAACCCAGTTGCCCGACATTGGGATTTGCCTCCAGGGAGTGATTTGAGGGCTTCTCCCCCACACCCCCAATGTGGGAAGCCTCGCCCCCACACCCCTGCACTTAAGGATTCTCACTCTGGGGGGGCAAACCTAAATGTCGGGCAACTGTGTTTCGGGTGCCCAGGGTCAGGATATTGCCGGTCGGGCTGATGCATTTCAGCTGATCGGAAGTATCTCATTCATGTCTAGCAGGAAGCAGATTACACTTGCAGCACAGACCATAATTAACATGCCACAAATACCTGTGTATGACTTTAATATGCAACATATATCCTGAATCTCCCCAGCTACCCTAATCAAAACAGTCCAAAGTGCTGGGGCCATTTTGAGGACAGAAAGTTCACCCAGCAGCGGGAAACAGACATTCCCTTGTGTAGGCTCCATGACTGATGAACTGCAGAGCATTTCTCGCACTGACAGCTACAGTGTGATAATCTAAATGGTAGGGTACCACTTCTCTGCTATTGCTAACAAGAAAACACCTTAGAGCAGCACATGAGACTGTATTTAAATATGTTACCCATCACAACTGCCCCCCTGTAAAACATTCAACTAATAGGCAGAAAAAGCAGCACTGATTTAAACTGCAAATCTTTTCTTTATTTTCTGCCAGCGTGTTTTTTTGTGTACTATGGTAGGCATACATATATACAGTTGTTCACTCCCATGGTATACATCGATTGGCAATTGTCCCATGAGGTAGCTCCAGATATGCATGTTATCTGGTTTGAAATGCTGTTGCTATTGCCACTGTGCACTCGTACAAGTGTGTAATAACGATAACATTCCAAACCAGATATCATGCATATCTGGAGTTACCTCATGAGATAATCCCTACTTATGCAACATATGTTTTAAGATAACTGGCCAGATAAAAACTGATATCTTTCTGAGCATGAAAAAATAGTATTATCCTTTCATGATGCAGTGTTATCTTTTTTAGTTCAGGTTTAGAAAGTTCGGCTGCAGTAGCAGTTCTAATCATATTCACATGCAAATAACTAAAATGAAAAATGATAGCACGGTACTGTGAGCACAAAAGTTGTTCAGCGCAAAAGTATCTACAATATGAGTGGTGTTTCATTTATAGATACCTTTTACATTTTTTAATAATCAGCAAAAAAATGGCATCAATTTTTTTTTCACTTTTTTAACAAATGTAAATAACTTTAAAACAAAATATGATAGCATGGTTTTATGAGCACAAAGTTGTTCAGCACATAAATATTTATAAAATGAGTGGTGGTTCATTTATAGATACCGTAAGTGTTTTTGTAATCAGCTAAATATGGCAGAACATTCAATTTTTTTTCACTTTTCAATGTACAAATACCCCCAAAATAGCAAAAACAAAAGAATTATACATCAACCATTTTCATTATGTACTGACCAACATGTAAAGCTATGGGGCTTAGTGAAGTTAAATGGAAGTAGAAGTAAATTTTGGAAACCACTTTCAAAAAAGTATAGTAACAGTAACAAAGCCAGAAGTTAGTCACACATTTCAAAATCACAAGCACTTTTTTACACATTCCCAGTCATTTTTTATCCCAAAACATGTCTGTGCAAACAGAGCATGATATGGCCTGACTGAAGTTATCATATTTATCTTCATTTGTGGACAGTAATACTAAGATATCTCGCTCATGGCTGCGCCACCCGTGTGCTATAATATCATTAGCCTCTCATGAAGATAAATATGATATCTTCAGCCAGGCCATATCATTTCCCCTAGATATACATACTGGGCTGGATATTCAAACTGCGCTATTTTGTGGCGCAAGCCCTTGCGCTGCACAAAATAGTTGCGCGGGGGTGTGGACGGGGCGATATTCAAAGGAGTTGTGCTATTGAGCACTCGCTTTGAATATCACCCCAACCACAACCACTGTGCATGGCGCAGTGGAACCTAAAGCACCGCAAGTGGTCAGAGTGGAGCATTCAAGTTGCGGTGGTAAGTACCATTGCGCCATGCACAAATTTCTGATATTCAAAAGGTGACATGCAAATGGGGCCATAATTCATGCAAGGTGCAGGGGGGCCATTTGCATCTATTTATGGCCCCATTTGCATGCCATTAGCATGCAGGTGCGCCGATCCCCGAGGACTTGTGCCTGGTGCCCTGCCAGGCAGCAGCCGTCGGGGACCGATGCCCCCTGCAGCCCGATCGCGGGCAAAAGTGTAAAAAATGCCCCCAACCCCCTGACTGGCCTGATCGCAGACAAAAGCATAAAAATCCCCCCCAACTGGCCCGATCGCGGGCAAAAGCTTAAATAACCCCCCACCAGCCCGATCGCGGGCAGCAAAGTGTCCCCAGAACATATCCCTGGTGGTCCAGTGGACTGCTAAGCCCAATTGCAGGCTGCAAAAGTTTAAACCCCAACCCCACAGGAAATATCCCTGGTGGTCCAGTGGACCGCTAAGCCTGATCGCAGGCTGCAAAAGTGTAAACCCCACCCCATAGGAAATATCCCTGGTGGTCCAGTGGACCGCTAAGCCTGATCGTGGGCTGCAAAAGTTTAAACCCCAACCCCCCAGGAAATATCCCTGGTGGTCCAGTGGACTGCTAAGCCCGATCGCGGGCTGCAAAAGTGTAAACCCCCACCCCCCAGAACATATCCCTGGTGGTCCAGTGGACCACTAAGCCCACGATCGCGGGCTGCAAAAGTGTAAACCCCCACCTCCAGGAAATATCCTGGTGGTCCAGTGGACTGCTAAGCCCGATCGCAGAGCTGCATAATGTGGTGACACACCCCCAAGACCATATCTCTGGTGATCTAGTGTCCTCCCCCACCCACCCAGGAAGCCCACCACCCCTCCCCCTGGCAGCCAGCGGGCAGCAGCATCCCACCCACCTGCTGCCCACATACCGACTGACTGCCCAGTAGGGCTGCACGCCCCATTGGGTGCAGAGCAGAGCCAATGGGCATGCAGCCCATACCATTAAAGAGCAGTCCAGATATGTGAATGAATGAATGAATTCATTCCACATATCTGGACTGCCTTCTCTGATATGGAATTCTGCAGCTCTTGCTCTGCACCAATAAGCGTGCTCTACTGAGCAGTCAGTCGGCGAGTAGTGGGGCAGGCAGGAGTGGGACTACTGCCTGCGGCTGCTGGGGGAGGGGTGGTGGGTTTTGTGGGTGGGTGGGGACACTAGATCACCAGGGATATGGTCTTGGGGGTGCTGCCATTATGCAGCCCACGATCAGGCAGCCATCCACCTGGACCACCAGGATATTTCCTGGGGGTGGGGTTCTAAACTTTTGCAGCCAGCGATCGGGCTTAGCTCCACTGGACCACCAGGGATATGTTCTGGGAGGACGACTTTGCTGCCCGTGATCGGGCTGGCTGGGGGTTTAATTAAGCTTTTGCCCATGATTGGGCCAGTCGGGGAGGGGGATTTTATGCTTTTGCCAGCGATCGGCCAGTCGGGGTGGGGGATTTTCACACTTTGCCCAAGATCGGGCCGCGGGGGTACAGGGAGTAGGTTGAGGGCCAGCCACAGGTGGCAGCTGCTGTGTTGCGCCCTGCAACGCGGCAGCTCACCTGTGGGTGGCCTCGACTTACTCCTTATTTTTGGCTCAAAGTTGTGCAGGCGCGGGTTGGGGTTGCACCTGCACAGCTCTGCAGCCAGCTGAATATCGGGCTGTGCAGTTTATGCATGGTTCCTCCCCCTCCAGTTCAGCATGCATTCATTTGCATTGCGCTGTTGCTCAGCTTGCCTTGGGGGGCACAACTGCCTCCTGCTAAATATGGCAGAATGGCACAATTTCGGACTTGCGCAGGCACAACCCTATTGCGCATGGCGCAACCCTTTTGAATATCCAACCCACTGTATATTTCAGGGATATGCAACTCCCTTACTGGAAATATTGTTGATATTTTTTGTTTGGGTGCCAACTGACCAGATAACATCACGAGTGGTGAAGCCGCAAGTGATATCATCAGGTCAATTGGCATGGGAAGAAAAAATACTGACAATATTTCCATTAGAGGGGTTGCGTATTTCATTTATGCCATACCTCCAAAAAAAATGATAAAAAATTAATTTCTTGCCATTATTTGCTGATTGTAAAAAAATCATAAAGGGTATCTATAAATGAAGCACCACTCATTTTGTGCATATTTTTGCCCTGATCAACTTTTTGTGCTCAAAGTACCATGGAATCATTTTTGTTTTAAAGTTATTTGTATATGTTTGTTTCAAAAAGTGGAAAAAATTGAATTTTCTGCTTTTTTATTTTTTGCTAATTATAAAAAAACTAAAAGGTATCTATAAATGAAACACCACTCATTTTGCAGATAGTTTTGTGCTCACAGTACCATGTTGTTATTTTTTATTTTAAAGTTATTCACATTTGTTTGTCAAAAAAGTGAAAATAATTGCACTTTCAGCTGTTTTTTTTTTTGCTAAATATAAAAAAAATAAAAGGTTGTGATAAATGAAACAACACTCATTTTGTAGATATTTTTATCCTGAACAACTTTCATGCTCACAGTACCGTGTTGTAATTTTTCATTTTAAAGTTATTCACATTTGAATATGGTTAGTACTGTTACTGAGGCCAAACATTCAAATGAGTTCTGAATGAGCTAATCAGGACCTACTATATATATATATATATATATATATATATATGACATACAGTGAGGATATTTCGATATAATGTATGGTTGAACATTGTAAACCATCAAAATCTATCTTTTCCTAGTGTTGTTATAGCCTCGATGTGACATCACAATGTTGTTATACCATTGTGGGTATGTCATATTGATGGTACAACAAAGAACACTCTGTGCATGCACGTTCAGCAAACTACGATGGTTACAGCTGGACCTGGAGAGAGTGGTGATGAGAGTTTAAAAGTAAGGATCAGGACTACAAATTGTCTTTTTTTGTTTACATTGAAAGGACTGATGCCCATACACTATAAAAGACAATGTATGGGCATTGATCAACCACTCTATTCTCACTTCTCATGGTTGCCATGACAACTTACTCACTCTAGGTCCCCAGGAAGCAAAGGTTGTCTTAGCTGTGTCATCTTTGCTGGGCTCACTGACACCCGCTATTACCCTTTAGTTTATACCTAAGATACTGGAAGTAGCGTTTTGCTCTGTTCCAGTTCCTTTGCTGCCAGAAAGTCTGTTCAAAAACCTTTGAAGTGCCCTGAAAAAGATACATCATCTCCCCAATATGTCGTCCCCTCAGGACTTCCCCTCGGTTCGTCCAAGGGGTGTTGGAGTTAGAAGTAATAAAAATGCCCTCTATTTCAAGAGAACACAGCCAGAGGTATGTCCAGAGAGCACCACACCTCATTTAGCATAAGAATATCTGAGATGCAGTTGGTGTTGATGGTTTTAGTAGCGTGGAACTGAAAGTTGCATTTTGCTCTGTTCTGGTTCCCTCACTTCCAACAAAGTCCTGAAAGTCTGTTTAAAAACCTTTGAAGTGCCCTGAAAAGAACAAACACAGTGTATGGACAGAAAATGTATAAAAAGCACACCAAAAAACAAGCTGTGTCTGCAATCTCGTACTTCAGCTAGTACTTCCCTGTGTCCCCAATATGTTGTCCCCTTGGGACTTCCCCTCGGTTCATCCGAGGAGTCCTGGAATTAAAAGTAATAAAAAATACCCTCTATTGCCCTCTATTTCAAGAGAACTCAGCCAGAGGTATGTCCAAAGAGTACCACACCTCACTTAGCCCAGCATCTAAAAAAAAAAAACATCACTAGATTGCATCCTCTGCTTGATACTGCTGACCTTACCACTCTTGTAAACATCCTCATTTTCTCCTGACTTGACTACTACTATGTGCTCTATAAGGGCTTCCCAGGGGGCAGTTGCACTGCCTACAGCTACAGTAGTCCAGAATATGGCAGTGAGGCTTTTGACCTCTGGTTGGAGGTCAGATCATATTACACTGTGACCACAGGTCTTGGGTTGGCTGCCTATGAGGTGGCGGATTGACATTTAAAGCCCTGAATGGGATGGGGCCCCAATATTTCAGTGAGCTTCTGACTCCCTGTGCTCCCACCAGAGCTTTGAGATCTGGTTTATGGTGCTTGCTCAAAATTCTGTCTGGTAGGCTCAAGTCTGCTGGAAACAGAATCTTTACTGTAGTAGCTCCAGTACTCTGGAATACTCTTCCATAAAGTATTGACACTGCAAATACAGGTAACATTTTTAAAATTAAATTGAAGATGATTTACATCCTATTAGCCTTTGGGTGAGTTGATGTAGCAGTAGAAGCTGTATGTGTGTTATTCATCTTTTTTATGGCTGTGGGTGGAGCCTACAGCCATTTTACTATCTGTAGCTTGAAAATGGAGTTTTGTGGAACACATTTTTTGGACTTTTCAATGTATCCTTCCATGTTTACAAATCACTATGACAAAATAAAATAATCCCTTCTTTCTGTTTAGAATGTTGGAGACATAACTCCAAGCTGCTTATCAGATGACCATTAGGAAACTGAAACAGCTTGTTAAATATTGGTTGCCTATTAAACTGGAGATTTGTTTACCCCCTTCGAAATGGAACAGCTTGCACATTTAAACGCCTAGCATTTAAACATTTTTTGCTACCCTTTCCCAGCAAATTTGCAAAGATTTACACTGTTTTTTAACTTCTCAAGACCTAGCTGATAAAACACCAGGTCTTCAATGAACTATCCAGACTAAATATATAAATTTCTTTTTGACAGGAGGGCTGTGGTCTGCTTCCCAAACATAACAGATAAGAGCTACTGAGATCTCTTATTGTAAGTGTGTGTGTGTGTGTGTGTGTGTGTGTTTGGGGGAGGGGGGAGAAACAGCCAAACTCCTGGCAAAGGGAGACCTCCTCTAATGAATTAACTGCTGACAAACCATGAGTGATACAGAAGCAAATTATTTCATACCTTTTATTGGACCAACACAGATGTAACAAAAATAACATATCATTTATAAAATTCCTGATTAAACAACTGCAAACAGAAGACTGTTTTATAATTACTGGTGAGCAATTTTTTCAATGGGCTCACCGAGTTGATATTTCCCATAATAACCAGTCAGTTATTACGACATTCACGCGCTCTGTCTGTTGAAAGGGAGCGATCCCTCATTGGCCGCTGTTTTGAATTTGGGCGGGCTAAGCAGTTCTCTGACTCTGTATCATAGCGTAGCGCCGTCACGGTTTCACTATCAGCTTCCTGTAATCACCGTATTTGTAATATATCTGGTTGATCCTACCTCAAAATATTACAACTTTCTTTTTAAGTATCTGGTTGATCCTGCGGTTCACTAGTTTTGGGGAACAAAGAAAGTTGGCAGAATAAGTCTGCAGTTAACTGCCTAACTGCGGAGTAGCGCTAGCCTTGAGCCTAATCGCGATCCTAATTTAACCTGTAAATTTTAAAAACAGAATGAAACTGGGCAGAATAGGTTAAGAGGAGAGGGACTATGGGGATTGGTACACAGCTCAACTGGGGAATCTGAAATGGGAGCTGGGGGAGCAGTGAGCTGTTGCTTCTCTATTTGGTGCCCCACAGAACTAGAGTGAAGCTGCCACATGGAGATTTCTTAAGAGAGACAGAGTGTGTGTGTGTGTGTGTGTGGAGAGAGAGAGATAAAGAGAGAGAGAGTGTGTGTGTGTGTGTGTGTGTGTGTATAGAGAGAGAGAGAGAGAAAAAGTGTGTGTGTGTGTGTGTGTGTGTATAAAGACTATATGTCAGTTGAGGTGGGTTACAGCATTTAAGCTGGAAAAAATTGCTCACCAGCAATTATATAAAATAAAAGATAGGGAAGTATGTGATAATGAGAATTTAATGCACACCCTCGGTGTGGGATGCTTTGATAAACCCCGAGGGGGTTAATGTAGCATCCCACACCTCTGGTGTGCATTAAATTCTCATATCACATACTTCCCCATCCATTATTCTCTATTTGTCATTTTATGATATGATATACTGAGTGTTCATTTACTGGGTTGCTGGATCAAGGCCTTGAAGAAAATAAGAACACTTACTTAACTCATTCAAGATTCCATCAGGTGGACAGAAAAAAGACTGTGAGAATTTGTCTGAAAACTAACTATAAGACGCAAAAATTGCATTTGTGTATGTATATGTAGATATGTAGATAGATATGTGTGTATATTATATATATATATATATTATGGTAGCACGGTAGTGCTACCATAGTTAGGGTTGAGGAGCCATTTCCATGTTAAACCCAAAATTTTGCACCTTAATAACTTTGCAACTGTTTGATGGATTTGCCTGAAATTTGGAATGTATGATCAAGACCCATAGGCCTTGGGATCTGCCAAGTTTTGTACTGATCAGATATACAGTTGCGGAGTTATAAGTGTGATCTGTTGCGTTCCACGCTTTTCTGAATTCTGTGGTCGCACCTACAGGTCGTACGGGTTTATGACTGGCCTGAAATCTTCAGGGAACGTGCAGTCAGGGTCCCGATGTGCCTTTGAAGATTTTGAAAAATATTAAACGGTTCAAAAGTTATTCAAAAACAGTTTCCCATTATAAGTCAATGGGAAAAGTTAACAAAAAGTTCAACACTTACTTAAATGCATTTTACTTTCGCAAATGGGCCTGTTACTTTCTAAATCAGCCATTTTGTTTTCAGTTGGTGATCAGAAAAATGGTTGGCATTTAAATTTGGGACCCTCTAGCAACCTATTTTTTTGTATTCACCTAGTCGGGCCCTGAGGATGCTGGCCATGTCTTTATTTTGTGGTAAACACCCCAGAAATATGTTTTTCAAATTTCTGGAAAAATGCTTTCATAAATTACTTTCGTGCTCACGAAAGTGTCGCAGATCTACTGAAAGCTTTCAAAGTGCGACAGTAGTTTTCTAGTCTGTGAAAATGACAGCAATTCTTTGGCACTGCGCTGCAAAAGAACCGTTGGGAGTTTTGAGCTGAAATTTGGAGGAAACGCAGACGACATCTCACAGATGTGCCTTTCAGTGTTGTATTGAAAAAATATTACATGGCGGCAAAGTTACGGCACTCCAAAGTTGACGGGTTTTCCCATAGGATAACATTACGGCACCCGACGCATTACAGAAATCCTTTGGCACCCTGCTGCAAAATAACAGTTTGGTCTTTTTTCCTGAAATTTGGAGGGAAGACAGCCAACAGCCCACAGATGTGCCTTTCAGTAGTTTGGTGAAAAAAATACCTGCATGGCAAAGTTACGGCACTCCAAAGTTGACATTTTCCCCATAGGATAACATTCGGCCTAGCGCATAACAGAAATCCTTTGGATCCCTGCTGCAAAATAACGGTTTGGTCTTTTTCCTGAAATTTGGAGGAAGACAGCCAACAGCCCGCAGATGTGCCTTTCAGTGGTTTGGTGAAAAACATTACAGGAGAGGCAAAGTTATGACGCTCTGAACTTTTCTTTTTCCCATAGGATAACATTACAGGCGTTCACCACTTTTTTCAGGGCCCGTATCTAGGAAGCGGTGTGAGATACGGCTTCGTCAGAAAACTTCTTAGCCTCCATGGGGCTAAGATACAAATTAGCCAGGACAGTTGTAAATAATATGACTTTTAAATTTTTTTTCTACGTCGTACAGTTCCTGAGATATAATGTATTTAGTATTCCAAGATCTCATTTTCTGCGCCGATACTCATTATTTTGCATACATTATTTGTACTCACTGTCTTTCTCAATGCAGGTTTTGGGGAAAACCAGCCTGTGCACTTACATTACTGTTACTGTTGCCCTTTCCGCTTGTGGTTCTGTACCCGTTTCACTTACCGTTGACGCTCTGCGCCACCATGTGCATTATCCTTTAGTGCTTTCATTTGCGCTATGCTTTCGTTATTTTTTGCCATTTTCTGTCTACAGTACTGTTTATCTTTCTGTTTCACTTTACATCACCATGCCCATTGACATTTCTGTTTGCAGGCACCATGTTACTATGTGACAACACATCCGTGGCAGACCATTCCCGTCGCCACCATGTCGTTACCCTTTCTGTTCTCATTCGTGCTTGTGTTACCATGTGCCACTGTTAGCATTTCTGTTTGCGTTGTTGTCCCTGTTAGTATGCCACAAGATTATATAAGGGAGCGCGGCCTAGAGGGCACCGCGCCCCGCTGCTGCATTACATTCACTATTTCTTGTTATTCTCAAAAGAAGGGAATTAGAGGCAAAAATCAGTTTAATGCATTAGTTAGAGTTGTTCCACAGTGACAAAAGTGAGAAATTCGCTGTTAGGGTTGAAAAAACCCTTGCACTCCCACCCACCCTCATTCAAAGAGGTTAGTGTGCATTGAGTATGAGTCCCAACTCAACCCCATTCTCCTATACTTCTGCTGCTTACACAGGTCATGGGTTGAGAGTTAGGGCTGATGATTCCAATGCACACCTAATGCCACCACGCGCGCCATCCTTTATGCTTTCATTTGGCGCTTGTGTTTCTGTTACTTTTTTCGCCATTTGTGTGTACCACACTGTTTCTCTTTCTGTTTCACTTAAGGCCACCATGCCCATTGACATTTCCATTTACAGGCACCATGTTACTATATGACCAGACATCCGTGGCACACCGTTCCCGTCTCGCCACCGTGTGCGTTACCCTACACTGTTATCATTAGCTTGTGTTACCATGTGTGCCACTGTTAGCATTCTCTATTGCATTGCTGCTCCTGTTACTATGCCACAGATCATGGCGGATGGCCCCAAAGGGCCCCACGCTACCGCCACCACATTACATTCACTATTTCTCGTTATCATTCTCAAAAAAAAGGAAATTAGAGGCAAAAACTCTGTTTAATGCATTAGTTAGGGTTGTTCACAGCGACAAAGTGAGGAATTCGCTGTTAGGGTTGAAAACCCTAACTCCGAATTCACCCCCCCAGCACCACACACACACAGACACACAGACACACACACACATTCAAGTATGGGGGAGGACCAAGTCAACACAACCAATGACAGACATCCAGTAGCAGGTGACAGAAATAACAAACAATTGTCTAAATGTACTCGAGACATCCCCACCCACCTGACCAGGTACTGCATGCTCAGTGGAGATCAACAGCAAAACTGAGCCATGTACACCAAGCGTACACATCCCTGATTGCAGCTGCACAGCATACCACACTTAGTAGTTGCATGGCCTTACTGATGCCCCACCACACCACAACTGGTACTGTGCCGTTATTCAATATAAATGCTGAAGGTGCATGATGACAGTTGTAGAAAGGTTTTAACACTACTGAGTATACATTAATTAAGAGAAGCACATAAATTAACTACAAGACACTAGCATGCTCAAGATAAAAGTAGTGATACATTTAGTAGGTGATTTACATAGTAGTACATTTACTGCAATGGTTTACTCAACATAGAGAGGCTGATGTAAACGGATGGAAAAGCATTGCCTGTTCAACGCTGTGAAATTGGTACTGCCAGTATCACATGCATTCTTACTGATGAAGGTGTACTGCTGATGTACATACATAGACCTTCAGTGTGTTTCAATACTAAAGATGCAGTAAGTATTCTTTGTAAGAAAGATTGTAATTGCATGGATCAGGCCAAGCAACTTCTAAATATCATAGCACTACTGAGCCAACAATGATGTACCTGTATCGGACGTGTATATAGGATAGATTTTCCTGTAGGCACTTACTGAGTATGTTGTACCTGATAAAGACAATCTCATTGCATCATTTAGCAGCCCGGCTAGCTCAGTCGGTAGAGCATGGGACTCTTAATCCCAGGGTAGTGGGTTCGTGCCCCACGTTGGGCGACTACGATGTTTCCGTCTTTCGGATGAGACGTTAAACCGGGGTCCCATCTGCTTGGATTGGTGGTAGTTCAGGTGGATGTTAAAGATCCCATGGCACTTATCGAAAAGAGTAGGGGAATTTCCCCGGTGTCCTGGCCAAATTTCCCTCATTCACTAAAAAAAAAAAATACCAGCAACAGCTAATCTGGTTCAAGGTCAGTTGGCATTCATCTGTATCCCCTTCCCCTGGGTCGTGCCTGAAAATAGGCAGGATTTGTCTAGTGCACTTACCCGGTCAACAAAAGCTAAATAAATAAAAATAAAATCTGCGATGACTAACTTCTTCAAATAGTAATACATTTGCTATTGTTGCAATGAGTGATCTATGCCACTTATGGACGCAGTGTGATTTTTTTAACAGTTGTTTCATACTCAGGCTGTATGCCTACTGTTTGGGTTTGCCACACTTCTGTCACAGATGCTATCAAAGTGATAACTATGTTAATTCTGCTACAACAGGAATCAAGTAGGTATGGTGTAGATATAAACAGAATGTCTTTTAGTATTGATTTAACTCATAATGGGGTAAATGTACTAGGACAGCAGGGGTTATCCTCTATCACTGAGTCTGTCAGTTATAATCACACTAAGTTTTGATGACTGTAATGATCAAGATTACACTGTTCATCTTCATGAGTTCATATTCACAGCCATTCTCCAGCAACTAGACGATATATGGTGTAACTGGGTGGGGCACTGTGTTACCAAGCTGCTGCAGTGCCTAGCAGAGGAGAGTATCTACTCAAAAAGACAATTAAGCTATAAGGCATGACCAACAGTTATGTTAAATGGTCTGTTAATCACCCTGTAGGGGTTTAATGTTGAATGAGGCATATCCGAGTGCCACATGTCGCTAGACAGTGATAAACTGACTATTAACATAATACCTGGGAGTAGCTTATTGCTATCATAATAAAACAGTTTTTTAAACAACATTAAACCATGTTCATCATATGGTTAGGCTCTACATGTATGTTAATAAAAACTAAACATAAGGCTGTTACAATGTTTCAAGTCAATTAGAAAGCTGCATTTCTCAAACCCTTGTTAAATCAGAGATATTATACCTGTACAACTCCTTGGTTTTGCTTAACTCTATTGCTCAGGTGGTCCACCACAAGTGGTGTGGTGTGGTGTGGGGCATCGGTAGGTAAGGCCATGCAACTACTAAGTGTGGTACGTTGTGCAGCTGCAATCAGGGATGTGTACGCTGTGTACATGGCCTCAGTTTTGCTGTTGATCTCCACTGAGCATGCAGTACCTGGTCAGGTGGGTGGGGATGTCTCGTAGTACATTTAGACAATTGTTTGTTATTTCTGTCACCTGCTACTGGATGTCTGTCATTGGTTGTGTTGACTTGGTCCTCCCCCATACTTGAATGTGTGTGTGTGTGTCTGTGTGTGTGTGGTGCTGGGGGGGTGAATTCGGAGTTAGGGTTTTCAACCCTAACAGCGAATTTCCTCACTTTTGTCGCTGTGGAACAACCCTAACTAATGCATTAAACTGAGTTTTTTGCCTCTGATATATATATAAATGTCTCTAATTTATTTGCAATAAATTTGTATACAGGCATTACTAGTATTTTTTGAAAGATTGTCTGGCTTGTGATTACTAATTTTGAGTATAGTTCATGAAATAATGAGCTTGATATTTGTTATTTCATATAGTCCCCCATTACGCCTTATGCATAGCATATAAATCCAAATCATTCCAACACCGTCTTGGCATATAATATTAATACTGAGCAGCAAATCAAAGCTCTTTTCCTAATAAAAGGCTGCTGATATAATAAATAAAGAACAAAGTCATAAATAAGGAACCAGTGGCTTATGGAAAAATCTAAAGGGATTTATACAAGGATTTGATTCTGCCACTGTGGGGAAAACACAGGGAAAATGAGGGCTTCTTACAGGGTAATGGTTATTTGGATCTGGGAGCACTGAATGTTTCTTATCCTATATTTTGTATCCTGGATAGGGCAGGGGAGATGCTACATCCCATTGTCACAGGGTTGTTGATTTACACATTTTTGCACTATATTTACTCAGGCTGTCCCAGATTAGATGCAATATCTTGTGTTCAGTGAGGTCATGATTTTACCATTTCTATAATGTATTTATTCAGGGTACCTAGTCCAGGACCCCCTTATTCCAAGGAGATATGCAGTGCATCCTGGTGGAAAAGGGAGATGTGCTGCACAATTCCAACAATACGCAGCAGCAGCGTGCTATTCAAATGTGAAGGATGCACTGGCCACGAGGGAATGGGCCAGGGTACACACAAATGGTATGCCGTTCAAGTCAAGGGGGCAATCCCATGCATATGCCATGCTGCAGCATATTCAGTGGAAATGTGCCCCTCACAGTCCAGAGCACTGCGGCCCACAGTTAGGCCTCAAATAGCTGGCCTAACCCTGCCAGCCACCCATCCACAGGCAGGCTGCAGATGTGCACCCAGGTGCACAGCAGCCTGGCAACCCTGGTGGACTAGAGGTACCCCCTTTCCATCCCCAATCTAGTCAACTCCATCCCTGAAGAGCTCCATAATGCAGGGCCCCCCCCAGACCTGATCACACCAGAGGAAACCATGGTCCATATCCATAGTCTAGAGGACTCCCATCCACTGCCCCAGTACACAGACACCCTCACTCCCCCTATACCCAACCTGTTGCAAAGACTGGTACTCCCCTCCAAACCCTGCCATGGCCAGCCATTGACAGCACTGAACCCGGGCTGGGGACCTGCACTCTGAAATGACCCAACTGGCTGTACCATGCATTGGGGCACCATGCCAGCTGCAGATCTATCAGTGTATGCAGTCGTGTGTACATCCCTGGCAAACTGAAGAGGGAATTTACATACCTCCAATGCATGCCTTGCCGATGCTGTATCTTCCTGCTGTCATACACCTCTGCAGGTCCACATTCTCATAGAAACATAGAATTTGATGGCAGATAAGGACCGCTTGGCCCACCTAGTCTGCCCATTTTCCTACCTAACAGATAAGCTGCAGATCCTAGTTAACCAACAGCTTACTTCCTCCTACCCCCCACTAGGACTGCCTTATGTCTGTCCCATGCATTCTTGAATTTCCCCACTGTTCTTGACTCCACAACCTCCTCATGGAGGCTGTTCCATGCATCCACAACCCTCTCTGTGAAAAAATACTTCCTCACATTACCTCTGAGCCATCCCCCTCTATCTTCAAATTGTGCCCCTTGTTCTTGCACATCTCTTTTCTGAAAGATGCTACCTCTTGGACTTTGTTGACTCCCTTGAGGTTCTTGAAAGTTTCTATCATGTCCTCTCTCTCCCTTCTTTCCTCAAGGGTATACATATCAAGCTCCTTTAGTCTTTCTTTGTATGTCCTCTGGTGCAGACCCTGCACCATTTTGGTTGCCCTCCTCTGGACAGCCTCCACTCTGTCTATGTCTTTGCAGAGATGGGGTCTCCAGAACTGCACACAGTATTGCAGATGGGGTCTCACCAACTGTCTGTACAGAGGGATAACAATTTCCTGTTTTCTACTATTGATGCCTCTTCCTATGCATCCCAGTATCCCCCCAGCCTTCCTTACTGCCTTCTCACATTGCTTGCCCACCTTTAGGTCATCTCTCCCCTGTTCCCCTGTGTAGTATGCCATCCTCCAGACTGCTGAGGTATCACAGTTGCTATGGGGTGAAGTATCCTGTAATGCCATTTGCAGTGTATGCTTCAGGCTATGGATAGTTTATCTGCAGTTCCTCAATTGTACAAATGAATGAAAGGACAGCTGTAACATGCCTGTTTTGGGACATGTGTGAGTGGGTACAGCATCAGCCATCACCCACACTGAGCAGTGCAATGGCACTGGGATGATGGATCTGCATGTGAGTGCCTGAGGTGTATGGCCACTCTGTGTTATCACCCACACACAGCTCATGCCTACATATAACACATTCCAGCATCCTACTGTGAGTGCTCCGCCACCTGCCGATAGATTGGTATGATATCATTACAGAGCCAGTCGTCACAATGGGATGGGCTGGGGGAGCAGGAAGGGGGTGTATGTGCACTGTTGAGGGGGAGCAGGGGCCACTACACTATGGACATGGACTGTAGGTGTATTCAGGTGCAATTAGGGATGGCATTGGAGTCCCTACAATATGGAACCAATAGAGCCTGTACTCTGGTACGGTTGGGGCTGGTGGAATGGGTAGAGGGGTGCCACTATACCACCAGAGACTTCGGGGCCTGTCCCACATGGGAGTGATTGGGTTTGGGGCTTGGGAATGAGAGCTTCTCTGATGCATTCATCCCCATGCCAACATGCAAATGGGCTGGTAATGAGCATGCATAAGGCCCCTTTGCACCCTGCATGCTCAATTAGTTCATTTGCATTCCTGGGCTGAATATCGCCTATGGGGGCTGCGATGCACACTGGTATGTGCCACGCATTGTCCCTGGAAGGTATTCAGTCAGGGTCACCTTGGATGTACTTGACTTGGCAGCCGCTTGCACTGCAACTCCCGTCCGGATCACATTTTCAGCCGGACTGATGAAGCCTGCCAGGATGAAGCGCAGTGTCACAGGTTTACTGCATGACAAAAAGGATTAACTCCCTTAGAAATTGCATTGTTTGCTGCAGTAACTCTAGTGTAGAATTCTGCAGGGCTGTGCTTCATCCTGGTGGGCTTCACTGTATGCACACACCGTACCGGTGGCGCATTCTCTTTGAATATTGTACCAGTGCTGACTGGCACACCCGCTTTGTGCAATGCATCTTTCTGCTCATGCATCGATCTGGCACTTAGTATATCCCCCAGGTGTAAAATATTGTTTTTAGTGTGTTCTGGTTTTACACAATGTAGCATAATATTGTGTAGATGTAGAGCCCCACTGAAAATGAAATGCCATTTCTTCTGTGAACTATCCAGGCTAAATATATAGAAATCAACAGGCATATTCTAGGAAAACACATTTTAAAAATGTGTAAAAGGATGACCACATTGAAACTGCCTCTCCACAGATCTGCATTGTGAAAATTCATTAGAAATAATGGGTAAAAGTATCCCAAAAGCTCTCCACAGCCATATCTGCTCTGACCAGAATTTGTTAATATTAGTAGGTGGCATGTATATTTACTGTAATATTATTTGTCATACTTGTATTTACTTGAGCATATAGTTTATTGCTGATTCATTTATTTTTCTGATTTATGATCTTTTTTGTCTTTGTGCAGGTGCTTAGGGCATTGTAGTGATGTCTCATATAAATAAAAAAGCCACCACTATAATTACTACTTTATTTTATATGGATACTTTTGATCTTATTTTGAACAGAAGTGTACAATTAAAGATAATTTCCAATACAATGTGTACTTAGTGTTATTTTCACTTTTAAGGCATATTTGAAACATACTATTTATTTCAACAAAATACTGTTTACATTGAACCCCAGTCTAATCAGTAAATCACCTTTCATGTTTTTGAAGGTCAGCCATGACTGATCATTGTTAATCATCATTTGTCACCTAGGTCCATGTGAAGTAAAACAAACAAACAAAAAATAAATAAAAAGTTGCACTTTGTGCAACACTATGCATAGTTCATAATACTAAAGCTTGTAACAATGTCTTCACATAGTTTACTGTGTAGCCATGGAGTGCACAAAGTGTGTTAATTCACCGTTTTTTGCCACAGTGTAGTACTTTTGGAATCCAGGAATTCTGTGGAGTTTAGTGAAAAAATCCAAAAAGCAATTCAGAAGCAGAACTGCCATTCTGCCTGAATTTCGCCAGTGGAGTTCTGCATTCCACTCAGCTTTAGTTATTGCTGATGGCATGCACAAGTGCCATAAAGTACATCAATGACATAGTTAATATTAGGAGGAGCAGGTCTGATCTTCGTTCCTCCACAGGCATCAAACGTGACTACCCACCAGTGCATACCAACATGGCGGACAGCGTTTTGCATTCAGTAGACTTCATTTACAATCTTTCTCTACTTGTAATTGTTTTATATGACTGTTTTTGAGTCTATTCAAGTTTATGTATGTAAATTTGTTTGTAATATCTTCTGAGTCCCCTTTGAAAATGGGCAGTCACTGTCCTTGGGGTTTTGTCCAGTCAATAATTCTTACATAAATCAAACAAATATATAATGCCCCATGCTGCTGGAACCCCATTTCAAAAATCTGGAGAAAAAGCAGTGACTATCTGCCATCAATGCCCTGATATCCCACATATTAAAGATCAATGGCAAGTATAGGATTTAATTCCTAATGATTCCTACTTTTTATACACTTATTAATAAAAAAGATTTTTGTTCACAAATATACAGTGGCTGTTATAGATAAGTTGAAAGGTACCTCGGCATACCAGTCCATGCCTCTTTTTGCCAAGTGGTAGAGATGTGGTAAGGCATTACCGTGGTGTGGGATTGCAGACTGTAAAAGCTCTTCCTCATTTGGCCACTGGACAGCTACCTCGATCCATCACAGCAATACTGTGTGCCTTAAGCAGGAAAACATTTCCCCCAGAATTTACCAGCTGGTGGCAACAAGCTGCATTGTATAAAAGTTAATCAATCTGTTTTTTCAGTTATGAGTGTACAACTGAGACCTTTTTTGTATAATTAAAATAAAATTATTATTTAAATATAACTGTTTCATTGTTTCTTTATTCTGTGCTACATTATTGCATGATTGTGCAATTGCTTCATTGTTATGTGTTTTGTACTTAAAGTAATATTGTAACTTGGGGTCAGGTCGCATCGGAAATTGTTACTTGTAATTACACATATTGGAGGGTTGTAAAACATTGCTTCAGTGCTCTTAGATATGACAAAATTATCCCTTTCACTTCCTCCCTCTGTGTACTGTCCACCCCTGACCCAATCCCGGTCCTGGTACCAATCACGGCATTGTTCTTATTTAAAGTTTCCCTCCCACTGCATGCTGTCTACACCCACTCAAACCAGTTCCCAAACCCGATGGTACTGTATTTAAAATGTCCCTCCCACTCCCTCCCTCTGTGCAGTGTCCACCTTTGACCCGATCCCCATTCTGGTACCATCACGGCACTGTTCTTATCGAAAGTATCTCTCCCACCCAATCCCTTTCCCAGAACTGGTGCTACTGTACCTTTGGGCAGGAGCATGTCAAAGCATATACTACATACTGTAGTTAGTTGTACAATTAATGAACTGATTTATAGTTACAACTATATTTGAAATCGAATGCCATAACCATTATGCTGTTACTGATATGGCAGGCGCATTATTTGAAATTAATGTTTACAGGAGAAAAAATTGCAACATCTGATTTTAAATAAACTTGTAACTATCAAAAAGATCTTGACACCCCATTTGGCATACATTTTACCTAATTTTATTGGAATCCTGTTCGAGCTCTTGCCATGCCAATCACTTCTCTGAAATTTTTTTGTCAGTTAGAGGAAGTTGACATGATATGTAAGGTTGGTGTCATAGGGTAGTTAACAACTTCTAATCTCTTTAAGGGTATGTTTCTCATCAAAGTCATACATGGTATGTAAGCAAGATTATTGATCTGCCTTTTGTAAAATAAAATTCCTCTTTCCTGACACCCCTCACCCCCACAAACACACATACAGTATACTTCCTCATAATTTGTTATAGCAATAAGTAATCTGGATGCACTTTGTCTACTCTGTTGCTATCTCTAGTAACTGGTATTAGTGATGCAGTCTGATTTGCACTCGATGATCATTCAGATTCCCAAATGCAGTTGAAGGCATCACTGTGCAAAGTGTAGATTTTCCACATGAGGAACAGATTAAAACTACAGAATATTAGAAGCTGGGTCAACGAAAATCTGTTTATTTCCTTTTTATTATTTGACTGTCCCATGACATGCAACCAGGAGATGTTTGTAATAATTTATTTACAGTTAATATCAGAATTAGTTGCATTTGAAGATGGATAGAATTAATAGCAAGTACATAACAAGTGCGTTTTAAACAACAGCTGTAGCTCTTGTGCTTTTTCAACAGGTGGACTGCATTTCATCTCATTGTCAGTTTTAATATATCATTCACAACTGGATTGCAGGTTCTAATTGTCAATTGTAAATATATGTTAATGCTTGGAGACTTTATAAATCCTGGCTTAACAGCATGTTATTGCTCCACCAGATAAAAAAAAAAGGATTATAGTGTTGGGTATAAAACGAATACATTTTATCAGATCTGGGCCCCCTTTGTACACTTTATTCAAACACACTCAGTGTGTGACTTGATTTAATAGCCCAAATTTACTGCTGGTATTAAAACTTGCTATATTTATAATAACTTCTAGTTGAGCTAAGATACTTTAACTACCTTTACCTCCATCATGATCTATGATATGCTTGTATAATATTTAAAAGATGTTGACTAATTATGAGAAATTGTTCAAAATAGTATGTATCAAAATGCATTCCTACTTGTATTGCTTATTTTTTGATAAATAAACTATAAAAAGAAATCTTGGAGACTTGTCAGGTAATGGATATGTCATACATTTTGAGTGTCCCAATATCCAGGGTTTGCACATTCTATTGTTTATACTTATTTTCACCCCTTCCCCCCCCCCACACACAAACAAACTCATCCTCTTTGTCATTAACTAAACCAATCCCTGACAGTGAACTTTTACCATTAGGAACCACATTCTAAAATAAAAAGAAGAAAAAAATACTCTATCAGTCCACTCCTCCCAGATTCCATGCAATTCAATTGAAATTTCATGGACTCATGCTGAGTGATTCATTTGACCATTCTCGATGCCTGAAGCCTCCCATCCCCCACACCACCACCCGTTAGTTATTTGATATGAGGAATTCATTAGGTGTGAACTATTACTATACTTTTTTTCTCATGACATTATTTTACCACCTCCGCAGACCTGGCAGGGGCTATGACCCCCTCCTTGGAGGGGTACGTCCTCAGGCCCATCGGGGCCATCATGGGTCCTGCTGGGTCCCGGTATTTTCCTCTGTTTCTTTTCTCCTCTATGCCCATGCCGTGCAATGGGCACAGCAGCTGTCTCCACCTCTGCAGAGGCAGCCAAGCACCCTGGGTATGTTCTGAACCCCTCTTGCTGTGCTGGCACATGCAGCACAAATCTCCCTCCCCAAGGAAGGAGAGCAGTCCTCCAGACACTCAATCCTTACCTCCCCCAGCTGATCCTTGAATGACCCGAGTCCGTTCCCGAGCCTGGGTCGCCGGTGTGGCATGAGGTGTGATGTCCAGACCCTCAACACTCAACACCACCAGGCTGGCCTACTACTATACCTTTTGAATGGTTGTAATCCCTGTTCCCCTGTACTTTGCCTCAGGTTCTGCACTACGGCTTTTACCTTGCATATTTCTTGGGTTGTGTGTTGATATTTGCATTTTTGAAATAAATATCCTTCATAGTGGTACAAAAAACTGTGTACTGAAACTGGAGTTGCCATTAATAGGGTACAATTACAATTACCATTTTATACTGGCATATTTGTATCTAGTTACTTACTGCATGTGATCTCCTAGTAGCATAGGTTTTAGAGGTTTGGAATTATGAAATTCCTATAAACAGTGCACGCATAAGGTTGCAGAGGTATGTTTGAGGGACTATGGTTATATATTATCAGCCAAAGTAGAAATGTTCTGTATGGTATGTGTAATTATGTTAACCATGACATACATCCCTGTTCTCCAATCTCCACCTTGTACCACTGGCTGCCAGCAGACATGGAAATGTCACATTCTGGCACATCAGCTTGTGACAAGATGGTACAGATCACACACATGTACTCTGTTGTTACAAGTGAACACATGAAACACAATATTGGTTAAAATCTAGGACAAAAAAAAATTGCTCTGTCCCTCATCCTGCCCCAAACCCTCCAACTGCCATTCTCCATTTCCATCCATATCAGAAAGTAAGTCATGCAGCAAGAAATGGTGAAATAAACACCATGGCAATCTCAAGCCTGCTACTACTGATGAGATTTATATCAGAACAGCCAATAAATATAAACACGAACAATATAATTAAACTTTTATTAAAAAAAAAACCGATAGTACTGGTATAAAGCTGAATAAGACATACCAATATAATGCAATAGAGAAAAGACTAACATTTTGAAAAAGCAATGTCAACAGGCATAAGAGACAAATGTTTCTATTGTAGCTGAGCTAAGTGCTGAGCAGCAATTCAGGTCAGAGTTTGGGATGGGTGACCTACTTGAATTTAACTATGTTAGTTTGAGGGCAGGGAAGGGGTGATACTTTTAGTAGCATGTCCTGTATGAGAAAGGAGAAAAGTGTTACTTATCGTGTTCAGTAGGTGTGAGCTGGGTGAGGGTATCCAGTCTGTACAGTATGTGACTATGCTGGCTGACTGGTATAGGGAAAGAGCAAATTGTTCAACCAGGAAAGGCACAATAAGCCGGGGCTTATTTCCAGGTGTGACCTGGGAGCACAAGGAAGTTATGTGACTTGCTCCGGGTCACACAGTATGCAAGTGGGAACTGATGAGATTCAGACCTAAGTCTTCAGATTAGCAGCACAATGCTCCTAACCACTGCACTATTCTGGTGGCTGGTATGATGAAATGGTGAGCAGATGTTAAAAAAAAACTATTTTTTAATTATTTTTGTTGTACCAGGGATAAAGTGTGCTGGTGGACATTGAGGTAGTCTGCCAGAGGAGTGACATTGCATACTTCTTGTATGGTTAATGACAAGCGTATTGTCCACAAACTGCTGGTCAAGAGTTTTATGGAGACTTATTTAGTTGCAGCATAGTGGGCTCTCGGGGAAGGGGGGATTGATAGTCTGCTAATATGGTGAAAGAGAAGATATTGACTGTCCGGTTTGGAGAATCTGTTTCTGTTTATTTTTTATTTTATTTTTGTTGTTGAGCATGGTAAAATGGAAGAAATTGTAATATTAGTGGAAGATAGTGCCATGGACTCATGCTATGTGACAATTAATAAAGGTAATGCATCAGAGATAATCGAGAAAAAACTTGTTTGGATCACAGGACATGCTGGATATTTAGCTTTTTATGTGCCACTGATATTTTATGATATTACAAGTCAAAATCTTTCAAAAAAATCAAAATCTTTATTTATTCAGGCGAACATCATTGAGCGTAGCTCATTTACAAGATGGACCTGAGTGGTCATACAAATAAGGGTACAAGTTTTTTTACAAAGACATGAGAATAGCATAACATTAGTACAATCAAATAAATAAGAGATATATACAAAATTTACAGATATACAAGGCACAGTAAAATAACTTAACCTGTAAAAATGAAGAGGATAATAGATATAGCAGGGATAATAATCAAATAATAGGGCTTTTGTAGGCTTTTATATGAAATGTGATAACTGACTGGGTAGAAGAAGGGAAACTAAACATAGTGGATTACAGAAGGAAGGGGTGTAGGTTGGATGGGAGACTAGGCCTTATGGTGGTGAGTGGTGATATTACAAGCAGCTATGAGTTCGTATAGACAAACCTGCATGTACCCATGTGCTCCTTAGGTTCAAATCCCTCCAGAACTGTAATTGCCACCACCATTGCTTGATCTAATGTGACTCCTCTCAATGTAATTCTGCAGTTGCTTTTGATTAGCTGTTTTTTATTAACGTTTACAGCTTTAAAATGTTTTCAAAGTGTAATGGCCAAAGAACATGGGCTGTACTATGTAGTATTCTAGAGCCCCTGTTCTGTGGACATTATACTTTGACAACATAGTAAATCAGTAAGGGTTAATGAAAAGGTTTCAGTACATGGGTGTAAAAGCAGATATCTAATTAAACATCCAATTCCTTTGACTAAAGAGAAAATGGAGGGAGGGAAGGGCTTGTATTGAATAGCAGCCAGCCAGTTCCCCCCTCCGCAAACCCACTGACATGATTGCTGTTTCTTAATTAAGCTACTGAGGGAGTGCCCTTCAATGACGCTAACCCTGACTGCAAATTCCTTTGACTAAAGAGAAGATGGGGGCTTGTTTTGAATACCAGTCAGGCATCTTCCCCTCCTCCAAAAACCCACTCACATATGAGTTTGTGATTTTAAATGACATATAGTTAAACAATTTTTTTTTATTTTGATCACTGCCTTTTGAAGATACTTGTTTTGGGAGTTGTCTTATAAACATGACATGTACTGTACCATTTATACAGCAGTATACTGACTGAAATGTAATTTTGCACAAGAGGTGCAAAAACACATTTCGTTAAGAATTTTTAACATGATTCATGTCACCATGGTAACACCACAATTAAAGACAATACAAATTATTATATTATTAGTGAATACAAGAGTATAAAAAACATGATGTTGTAAGTCCCTCCAATGTAACACTTGCTCTGTATATGTTTTTATAGTAGTTAAAGATGTTCATTAAATTATTAGCTCACTGAAGAGACCATCAGATTACAAAAAAAAAAACAAAACAGGAACAATTTGTATAATGAAAAGCTACACTCCGAAACAATGTGCATGTGTCTAAAGATGTTCAGTACAGAGTGCAAAAATAATGGGTGTACAGACTGTTATGGTATTTAAATTCATATACTGAGTGCAGATTGTAATCATACAATATTTTGATACAGCGTATCATTAATGTCCTGCCACCTGACAAACTCCTGGGAAACACATGAAGGGAGCAGTGTACAGCTACTTGATTACTTCTACTATAAGATGTATGAAAAACTGCCATTCATGAGATTATTAATTTTCATGTAGTGACTTCAAAACTCTGCTGCCAGAAGTGCAGGCTACTAGCAAGACATGCTGGGGAATTACAATGTGATTTAAAATGCTGTTTTCCTGTCCAGGAGTTGACAAATGTGTTTATGATTAGATTAGTTAAAATTATTAAATGAAAGTATGCTACGATCAACAAATAGAGATAGTTTCAAGGGCATTTGAAATATAAGAATAATATGAACTTTAAATTATGAAGGGGCATGAATACTGACACAACAACCATCCTTTTCATAGAAAGGCACAGTACAGTACAACTTGTAATCACAATGGTTGTTTTAAAAAGACATTGACTATTCTAAATTCCTTTCCTTATTGCCAAGCTAGAGTAAAGGCAGTCATGTTTTGCTATGACTGTGATTCACTAGTTAACTCATTTTCAGATGAGTCATCAGCGACGTCCTCATTACAGGTAGTGGACATCTTTTCTTCGGTGACAGGGGCTCAAACATGTAAGGCAGCACAGCATGATTAGTGGTTTGACATACATAAAAGCCCTCCCTCTACTTTCATTGCTCTCTACTTCAGAATCACTGCTACTTTGACTGGCTCTTTGATTTATGGCTGGAATGTTTTCTGCCATTTCCAGTTGGAGATGGAGCAAACTGACTTTGCTCAGAGTTTATCAGGTCACTATAGATGCATGGCCATGTGCTCAATGAATCCCAAACTGCCAAGCTGGCTATCATAATTAGCAGTGGAAATAAAAAAAAATAAAACAATGCAACACATAATTGTTTTGCACTTTAAATAGTTTATTCACCATCATAAAACAATCTTATGCACCCTAACCATTGCATTCAGATAAAGAATCAGTGTCTCCCCCCCTCCATCTCCTCTACATTGTATACTGTACCAGCATTTGTGGATGCCAAGTGTTTGCTGCTGGTGTTGCTATTGTACAGGGTCTTGCTTGTACACATTTTATTGTATATTTATTTACCCAGCATAGAGCAGATGAGATGAAATGTCTACAGGACACCACTGAAAGTGAGACATTGCATCTCATTTGCTTTATCCTGTGACAGAATGGGAACTGAATGCATGTCTAGGCAGGTGGGGGGTCCCATATGTTTTTATTAGATTGTTTATTTATTTATTTATTTCTGCTTTGCTGAAGCCACAGCAGGATCTCAATCTGAATTTCTTTATGTAGCAAATCTAAATTATGTTTCACCACTGATGGACAGAAGGTACTGTAGATATTTACTGCTGTATTGTCAGGATGACGTTGCAGAACCAAGATACGGACATACATATTGCTGTCTGCTGACATATGGATTGGTGGGTCAGGGTGACAAACAGTGTCAGCTTATGGTCAAAGCAAAGAGGTTACACATACAGTCTGATGGAAGTTATTTCATCAATTTCCTGATTTTCCAGTATGGATGGGAATTTATTGCATGTCTGGACTCTGGGGATAACCCCATACTTTTTGATTTATTTATTATTTTACTGCTTCATGGAAGCCATGGCAGGATCTCAACCTGAATAACTTTACATAGCAAATCTAAGTTCTGTTTTGCCACCAATGTACAGTAAGTACTGTATATATTTACTGCTGCATTATTGTGAAGATCTTGGGCATAAGTATCGCTGTCTGCTGACAAATGGATCGGAGGATCAGGGTGATAGTAATAGAGATAGAAATGCAATCAAGGATTTCTCTCATTGGAATATTGTATTATCTGTATACAGTATGTGAACCCAATTTACATGCATTAACCACCACCACCCCTCCACATGTACATCAATTGAAGAAAAAGAGAATTAATAAATACACCACTTCCCGTAAATAAGCAGCCCCTGGATTGAGTCTTGGAGATGGAATGGGAACTGAATGCATGTCTGGGCTGGTGGGGGCGTCCCATATGTTTTCATTAGTTTGTTTGTTCGTTTATTTATGTGTGTTGGCCAACAGCAGCATTGCTGACATGTTTAGTTGCAAAGAATACTTGTGTATGGTCAGCAGTACAACAGAGGCACATGTGACAGACTCACTGGGGTGCCGGTCTTCAAAAGTGCTATAGATCTTTCTCCCGCATAACATAAACTCCCTATTTACCCTCTTTAACCCCACACACACATGCAAATTACTTGTCAGTTGTTAGTTGAAGCTGCAATTATTTCCCTGCAACTTACATGATCTTTATGTCATTGGCTCAAGTAGTCGGGAAGGGGAATGGGTGGGAGCAGACAGTGTATGCAATGTGCAGTAGAGGGAGAGGGAGAGAGAGTTAATTTATAGACAAAAGAGACACCAGCTAACAAAGTTAAATTTAGCAAGCCAATTGAGTTGGATACAATGCCACCTGGTGCATTTCAGCATTCTGGAAAAAAATAACAATTAAGTCACATTAATGCATGCAGCATACCGCATTCCACAAATGGAGTAACATAGTCTTCTGGCAGCCAGTGGTCAAGAGGACCAACCCCCCCCCCCCCGCTGGAGCCCCACTGTAGGAGACACATTCAATCAGTCTTCTGCAAGCCAGTGGTTGAAAGGACCAACCACCACCCCCCACTGGAGCCCCATTGTAGGAGACACATTCAGACAGTGTTCTGGAAACCAGTGGTTAACAGGACCAACAACCCCCAACCGAAGCCCCGCTGTAGGAGACACATTCAGACAGTCTTCTGGCAGCTAGTGGTTGAGAGGACCACCCCCCTACCGGAGCCCTGCTGTAGGAGACACATTCAGACAGTCTTCTGGCAGCCAGTGGTCAAGAAGACCAACCCCCCCCCCGCCGGAGACCCACTGTAGGAAACACATTCAGGTATGGCTGAGCACAGCTACGCACCTACAAATTTGAACCACGTGTGTAAGAAGGAAGGAACAATGGACCCAGTATAATGACACCAATTTCAAATAGGGCCTGCTTGATTTATAGTCAGAGTAGCAATGCTGATAGTTTCTGGCTCTTTGCCTTTCTACTAATTTCTGCAGTGCTTGTGCATGTCCAGAATGGACCTTTAATTTTAATTCTGCCTGTTTTTAAGCAATTCGTTGCAACCTGCTAGCAATTTTAACATTTGGGCTTGAACAATGATACAAAAAGGAACACAAATTTCTTCTGCCAGTACTAAGGTTTGTCCAGCATAGTGTTAGTGTTAAACATGTTTTAAATTTTAAGGGCATAAATTGTTTCTGGCACTAAGAAATGTCCTGCATAGTGTTAATAGTTTAAGAATGATTTAAAATGAACAGCGTGTGTGTAAAGGTATGTCCTGCATAGTGTTAGTAGCTTTAAGCATGTTTTAAAATCAAGGAGTTTTAAAATACTTCAGCTTTTAGCAAAGAATGCCCTGCACATTGTTATGTGCATTAAGATACTTTGAAATTTAACTCCTGGCATGAATGCTCTGTGTTTAGCATGCCCAATTGTGGACTGTAGCAGTTCTCCCAAATCCGATTTGTGTACTTACATGAAAGCAACAACCGAAGTGATCTCACGCTGTTTTGAGCCAATAAATAATGCACCTGCTTCTCTTTCCTCCTCAGACAGTCTTCTGGCAGCCAGCGGTTGAGAGGACCAACCCCCCCCCCCGTGCCAGAGCCCCGCTGTACGAGATACATTCAGGTATGGCTGGCAGCCACGCTAACTGAAATTTGAACTAAGTGGCCCCACAAGCCGCCTGCGCCAGCTGCCCCACTACACCCACCACCACCCTTCGCAGACTCAGACTTTTATAGGCTTTCTCACATGAGTGAAATAAACCTATCAACCCACTCTCCTATTAGCAGATTATATGTTTGCTCCTCTAGTGGCTGCTACACTCCAATCCCACTGCCTAGCCCTGCAAACAACATGCTGCTTCTGTCTTTCACCACAATGTGCCTGCTTACACCCATAACTTCCTTCCCTCCTGCCTCCCACCCTCAAATGCAGCCAAACCCCATCTCATTAGGTCCGAAACTACACCCCTTCCCCCTCATGTAACCTCTACCCCAGTGCTGCAGCAGCATCGCTACTCCCAGAACAAATGGATTACTAATACTTCCATCCTGCCACCCTCGTTTCATGCAGGTCTAACAGTACTAATCACCTCCACACTAAATGGCCCTCTGCAAACATCACAACAAGTTCCAACCCCCCCGCAAGCCCCAATGGGGCATGCATATGTCTAAACAACTGTTAGTGTTGCTGCTCCTCCTGTCTGGGGACATAGAACTAAACCCTGGTCCAAGCCCCCAGCACCTACCAGCCCCTCACATTACCAAGGGGTCTTCAAATTGTGCACCTCAACATTTGTAGTATCTTGAACAAAATCACCGCCCTTCAACCAATTGTACTATCACTTCACCCAGATGTAATGAAAATTTCTGAGACCTGGCTGAAGCCCCACAACTTGGACACAGAAGTTTCTGTACCCAGCTACTCACTCATTCGACAAGATCGCCTGGGAGAAAAAAAAGGGGGAGGTGTTGCATGTACATTTCTATGCTCCAGTTCACCCTGGTCCTATCCTATCCTTTTAAAAGAAGGGAGGGCTCCCGCGGGGTCCTGGTCTCCGGCCGGTGCCCATTGTGATGAATGGTGAAGATACACAGAAAGATCATAATTACGGTAGGTACGTAATTTTTATTTCTGCACCTTCGGCCAGGATGGCTTGCAAGTACACAGTCCCCACCGGTTCCCTCTACGGTTTCTCTGAGCACCCCTCGACTGAACGGCTGGTAACTGATAGCATTTCCGGAGTGCTGGAAGATGCTAGGGATGTAGAAAAGCCCCCGATGGAGTCCAAAAAGCTGGACTACTCCGAGCGCAGAGTTTACTTCCTGGTCCCAAAACGGATGGGGGGCTGGTGCCCCATTTTCTATCTGCACGACCTGAACAAGTTCCTAAGTCCGCGCACCTTCAGGATGGTCACTCTGGCTCGGATCATACCATCCTTGGGACTAGGCATGTGGTTTTGCTCTCTGGATCTCCAGGACGTGTTCTTTCACATACAATCCGTCCGCCACATCGGTGATTCCTCCACTTCAGAGCATACGAGTTTCAGGCGATGGCCTTCGGCCTTTCTCCAGCTCCCAGGGTTTTCAGCAAATGCGTGGCAGTGGTGACAGCATTCCTGCGGCACCGAGGAGTCTGGATGTACCTTTATCTGGACGACTGGCTGATAGCAGCCCTCTCCAGGTTGAAAGTGGAGCGGTCCAGAGATCTGGCCCTCCAGGTCTGCTCTCAAATTGGTCTCCTGATCAACGAGGCCAAATCGGAACTCGTACCATCGCAGGTGATTCAGTTCGAGGCAGAGCTTGACTGTCTTTGAGTCAGAGCCCAGCTCCCAGCGGACAGGGCTGAGGTCCTTTCCTCCTTTGCCCAATCATTTCTGGTTGGGCAGTTGTGCCCTGCCCAGGACTTCCTGCGCCGCCTTGGTCTCATGGAGGCTTGCACCACCGTGGTCCGTTGGGCCCGCTGGCATTTGCATACCCTGCAGTGGGGGCTGGCCAGCCTGTGATCACAGCGCTCTGGTCCTTTGGACCAGCCAGTAACCATGACCCAGAAGATGTGGGATGGCCTGCAGTGGTGGCTCGTCCCAGCTCATCTGCAGGAGGGTATCAGGTTTGCCCGCCCAAGCAGATGGTTATTCTTACGACTGCCTCTTTGGATTCGGCTGCCCATCTGGGGGAGCTCCGGGCCCACAGCCTCTGGTCCCCTCAGGAGTCTCGATGCCACATCAACCTGCTGGATCTTCAAGCGGTTCAACTAGCCCTCACCGCCTTCGCTCAGTTTGTACGGGGTCAGGTGGTTCAGGTTCAGACTAACACCATGACCATGTACTATATCAACCGTTAGGGTGGGACGCACTCCTTGTCTCTGTGCAAGGAAGCTCTCTGCATTTGGTCTCTCATGATCAGCCTGGAGGTGGATCTCCTAGCTGTCCATGTGGCAGGAGCCTCTAACAGTCTGGCCGATGTCCTTAGCCAGGTAGGCACTGCATCTCATGAGTGGTCTCTCCTGCCAGAGGTAGTTAAAGACCTGTTCTCTCATTGGGGCACCCCTCAGGTGGACCTGTTCACCTCCAGGGAGAGTGCAAAGCTGAGGCTGTTTCATGCCCGCCCCCCTCAGCAGGGCTCACTGCAGGGGGATGCCTTCTCGAGGCCATAGACCCCAGGCCTCTTCTACACCTTTCCCTCCATTTCCCTTGATCCACAAGGTGCTTCTCAAGGTGAAGGACAAGGCACAGGTGATTCTGGTATCCCCAGATTGGCCTCTCCAGTTCTGGTACCCAGATCTCCTCAGCCTCAGCTCCAGGCTCCCACAGCAGCTTCCAGATCACCCGGACCTTATCTCGATCAACAAGGGGAAGGTTCTCCATCCGGACCTTCAGTCCCTGCACCTGACAGCCTAGTTCCTGAGCGGCTAGAATTCCAGGCCTTGGGTCTTTCTGACGGGGTTCTCAATGTCAAGGCGCCTCGTAAAGTTGACCAGAAAATGCTATGCCTTTAAATGGAAGAGATTCTCCATTTGGTGTCAGGACAAGGGGTTGGACCCGTCTGCCTGTCCATTGGCTAGCATTTTGGACTACCTGTGGTCCCTGTTTCAGCTAGGGCTTGAGTCGACGACCCTTAAGGTGAACCTGGCAGCCATCTCTGCTTACCGGGCACGGGCTGGCAAGCAGTTGGTGGCACAGAAGAAAGTGGTCAGATGCTTTTTCAAAGGCCTTAATCATATAGCCCCTCCGGTGCGAGAACCTCCACCTCTGTGGGATCTAGTGCTGGTATTGGGTAAGCTCAGGGGCAAGCCATTCGAACTGATGCACAGGTGTGATATCTCCCACCTGTGGTGGAAATCCGCCTTCTTGGTGGCTATAATGTCAGCCAGAAGGATGGGAGAGCTCCAGGTGCTTTCCATAGTCTCTCCTTATCTGGTCTTCCACAGAGACAAGGTTGTCCTTCACCCCCACCCGAAATTCCTTCCGAAGGTGGTGTCTGAGTTTCAGCTGAATCAGGTGTTGACTCTGCCGGTGCTCTACCCCAATCACACCTCTGAGGCTGAATATAGGCTCCATACTTTGGACCCTAGAAGAGGGCTCGCTAATTATAAGGAGCGGACGGCTGAAGTTCAGGGAGAGGTTCGCCAGCTGTTTGTCACCTACGCTGAGGCTGCACCTGGCAGACCTGCAGCCAAGCAGACGATAAACAAGTGGGTCACCTCCTGCATAGATCTCTGCTATAGGTTGGCAGGCATGGAGCCACCCAAAGGAATAAGTGCTCACCCTACCCGCCATACCGCTGCTTCGGTGGCTGCTTCTAGGGACGTCCCTATCCAGGAAATCTGCAAGGCTGCTACCTGGAGGTCGGCACACACCGTTATTTCCCATTACCATATTGACCTAGAGTCATGCCGGGATGCTGGTTTTGGGACCTTGGTTCTCCAGTCCTTATTCCCCAAGTAGGTATCGGGGGTGTGCGCCTTGCCTCCCTCCTCCTGGAGAACTGCTAGGAGTCTGCCACAGTGTGGATTGAACAACATATCCACGTCCCTAGAAATACAGGTTACCCACTTGTAGCAGGAGTTCTAGGAGTGGTATATGTTCATCCACATGACCCACCTGACCTCCCCGGCTTCGATGTGCAACCTGGCTTCCAGCGGGCTAGATCTGGCGTCATGGGGTGGAGCCAAGGGTTTTACCACCAGGGTGAGTGGAGGAGCCAGCTTGAAGACTTTCCGTCCCATCTTCAAGCAGCAAGGAACCTGCCAGACAGTGTGAAAGAACAACATGTACCACTCCTAGAACTCCTGTTGCAGGTGACTAACTTATATTTTATGTTTATTCCCCCTGCCATGATACCTTGTAGCAGGGTTACTGCGCTCCTTAACTGCCAAAGGTTCTAGGCTGAGGGCAAACAGGAGGGGAGACGGGGACAACCCTGCTGCATCCCCCTAGATAAGGGAAAAAACCCTGAGCTAATGCCATTGACTGTTACTAAGTCCCTGGGGGTATAATACAATTGAGAAATTACTCTTAAAAATTTGGGGTCAAATTGTATGTGTTCACGGACATTTTTAAAAACTGCCAATTAACCCTATCAAATGCTAAAATGGTGCAGGGTCTGCACCAGAAGACACATGAAGTCGTGAGGAGCTTAATATGTATACCCTCTAGGAAAGGGTGGGGAGAGACATGATAGAAACTCAAGTACCTAAAGGGAATCAAAGTCCAAGAGGGTAGCATCTTTCAGAAAAAGAGGTGTGTAAGAACAAGGGGGCACAATATGAAGATAGAGGGGGATGGCTCAGAGGTAATGTGAAGAAGTATTTCTTCACGGAGAGGGTTGTGGATGCATGGAGCGGCCTTTCTGAGGAGGTTGTGGAGTCAAAAACAGTGGGGGAATTCAAGAATGCATGGAAAAGACATAAGGCAATTCTAGGTGGTGTGGGTAGGAGGAAGTAGGCTGTTGGTTAACTAGGATCTGCAGCTTATCCATTAGATAGGGAAATGGGCTGACTGGGTGGGCCAAGCGGTCCTTTTCTGCCATCAAATTCTATGTTTCTATGTTTCTGGTACAGCTCTCCATGCCCATTCAGTCCATCAACTCCATGCTAATCAAACTCTCACTCCCTTAATCCATTCCACTATACGCTGCAGGGTCCTACTGCACCCCTGACACCTCCCTGCCTGACGTGCTGGACCACCTGGGCAACCTAAAGTCAACAACCTCGGGGGGTGAGTTACATATTCTAGGGGATTTCAATTTCAACTGGCTTGCAAACAACTCTAAACTTTGCAGCCTAGTCGCTGCTCTAAACCTCACCCAACAAATTTCTGTACACACTCACGTAAATCACAAATCTCAGAACCATTCCCTCTTGGATTGGGCACTTACCTCACACCCCCATCAGATCATCACAGCTGAACTCCTCCTGGACTCCCTAAGCAATCACCATATGATCTAAGTGTTAAGGAACATATTCAGACCCAAAGCATCACCATCATGGACGTTGCTCACTAGGTTATACAAAGCCCTCAACCTAGATGCACTGCTAAGCGACCTGTCACAAGTTGATTGGTCCTTCATCCCACAGGCATCTTCCCTTGACTCAGCCCTAGAATTCTTTAAATATACTTTCCTCGCTGTATGGAACACCCACGCGCCCCTCAGAAGGACTCGGGTAAGGGTTGCCCACCTGCCCTGGGTCTCTGCCAATCTCATTGACCAATTCTATGCTAGGGACCATGCCTGGAAAACATACAAGGCAACAGGCACCCAGGCAGCACTCCAATTATACCGGACACTTCATAATTCCTGGACTAGGCAAATCCATCAGGCCAAAGCTAACTATTTCAAGGCATCCTTCCACACAAACCTAAGTCACCCTAAAAAATTCTGGAAAACAATCAAGTTCCTTTTCTCTCCCCCTGCCCAACCTCCAACCCCCACCCTAAATATAGAAGGCCCCATTGTCTCTGAACCAGGTGAAGTGGCCTCTGTTTTAGTACCTTCTTCACTAGTTGTGCATCCTCTCTTCAAGCCTCTCTGCCGCACCCCCACAAGCATGCACCCCTCCCATGCCAACATCCTCCCAGGCTACCAGCTTCTCTTTTTGCAGGGTTACCCCACCCATTTTGCTAAAACCCCTGTGGTCACACAACCCCTCAAAAGGCAAATGCTCCTCAGGACTTGATTCCAAAATGCTACACCTATCTGCCCCAGCCATTGCCACCCCTCTGGCCGCTCTGTTCAATCTCTCATTTTCACATGCCGACGTACCATCCAACTGGAAGTAAGCCATGGTCATCCCCCTCCTGAAAGGGGGCGACCCACTGGTGCCAGGTAACTACTGCCCTATCTCCCTACTCCCCATCCTAGCCAAATTACAGGAGCACCTTGTACTAGCCCAACTCTCCTCCTTCCTTTACTCCTCCTCTTTCTTCACACTTTACCAATCAGGATTCAGGAAATCACATTCCACCATTACCCCCCCCCCCCGCTAAGGCTCACTGATGCCATCCTCACTGGCATGCATAAAGGGCACACCACCTCTGCCATTTTCGTCAACCTTGCTAAAGCCTTTAACACAGTCTCCCACTCCCTACTGCTCTCCAAACTCTCTAGTGTCGGACTCTCAGGTGCTACCACCAGATGGTGTCACTCATACCTGGTTGGTAGATCACAATCAGTAAGACTTGGACCTCACACCTCCGCCTCCTCCGCGTCACTACTGGGGTCCCCCAAGGCTCAGTCCTTGGCCTGATACTCTTATCTATTTTCCTAAATGAACTACCCTTAGCCTGCCCACACACATCCATTCTCTTGTATGCTGATGACACCGTACTGTATGCATCAGGCCCCTCCCCCACGGAAGTAGCCACTATACTCCAGCAGGATTTCTATGCAGTACAGCACTGGTTTTGCTCAAACCAGCTTTTTCTTAACTGCAGGAAAACAGTCTCCCTAACTTTTGGGATGAGGCAAATGCTCTCCCAGCTCCGTTCTACACCTACTTTCCTCACCACCGAGGGGACTCCTTTAGAGACTTGCACCTCCTTCAAATACCTCGAGGTCTGACTTGACCAGCACCTTGACTTTTCCACTCACGTTGACTCAATCCACAAGAATCTGCATCCAAAACTTGGAGCCTTATATCAGAACAAGGGCAGCATCCCTCTGGTAACCCGAAAGGAAACTGATCAGAAGACGATCCTCCCTATACTTGACTATGGGGACATAGTCTACAGTGCTGCTCCCAAGTCTGCCTTAGCCAGCCTTGATCCTCTTTTCCACTCCTTCTGTTGCTTTGACCTTGACTCCCCCCCTTTGACTCATCACTGCAACCTCTACAGGTCCCTTGACCTAACATCGCTCCATGATCGTAGACACATCCACTGCATCAGGACCACAGCAACATTCTGGGTACAGTCCCTTCCCCCCTACCTCGAATCTGCCCTCTCAGCCCTATCACAGCCTGCCTACGCCCTCAGGAGTGCAAAATCTTGGCTTCTCCACGTTCCACATATGTCCAGATCCAAGGGCCAAGCGGCTTTCAAAATATCTCATGCCAAAACTTTGGAATGCACTGCTGGATATTCATGACTTTACCAACACTTTGTATCTAAATCACCTCCTCAAAGCACAGTTCTCCTCAACATGTGTCTGCACATAGGGCCACTGAGGGGCAGGTACCCCAGGTCCCTTTCTTGTATTTAGGGCCTCTAGCTGTGCAGCACCCCATGCTACCCGCCTAGTGCTCACAGCACTCTGCCCCAGTCTAGAAATTACGTTTAGGCAGAGCAGAGTTAGGGGTGACACATGCAGTCTCCACACAGAACTGTGGCAATTTTTGTGTAATTTTTACCTACTGTGTTTTAATTTCTATCATAAAACCTATTGTATTAATCCACCATACATTGCCATGCAAATTCCATATAGTTGCCCATATATTGTGCTCCCTGATTGCTCCCAGACTGTTTTTTCTTCATCTGTATATATTGGCTTTATTCCTCATTACCTGTTATACATCTATATATGTATATTGTATCTATTTCCACTATCTGTATTATATCTGTATCTGTATAACTTCCTTGTGACTATTATTTTGTATGCTCCATGTCCCCTTTCCCCTAGGACGCATCTGGAATCGAGCGGTACGCCGCCCAGTATGCCTTCCTGGTAAAACTCTTAAATAAATAAATACTGCATGCTGCTACCACTAATGCACCTGCCGCTATATACCGGAACACCAGGAAACTTATCTATAACAACCACTGTATGTCTCCTGTGATTTTTATACAATAAAAAGCATAGTTATCAATCACAATGTGTAAAGTGTATCCAACTGTAGTAATTACTTTTTTCCTCGATTCGGCTCCATGCAAGGCTATTTATGACATCAAACCTGGAGTGACATCACCTGTCAGGGCTCATGATGCCTCAAGAATGCACTGAAATGACCAGAGTATTGGATGCTGGTGTTGATTTTTCTGAGTTCTGCAATTCAGTGAATGTCCGAGTTCAGGAAATATGTTATTTTATTTCTGTATTTTTCATTGTCTTGATTCAAGGCTGGGAGTCATAGTTTAAATCAACTAATGGTAAAATGTCTTACAGCTGATCACTGTTAACATTCATGTGGAGTTTCCTTGTGTGTGTGTGTGCGTGCACGTGTGTGTGATGGATCCCTCTTGTAGTCATGCTAGTTACTGTCAGCATAAAACAAAACAGTTGATCAAATCCATATTTCTGTGAGACATACAAACTTACGAAGAAGCCAGCAGAATAAAGCCATTTGGTCTATCTAGTCTACTCATAGTGCAGGTCCACAGCTTGAGCTACTCTCCCTTCGCCCCTCCTCCCATCCCCCATCCCCATGATCCTTACCTTCCATGTATGCCTATCCCAGTCTCTCTTGAAGCTGCCTACTGTCTTCAATGAGACCACTTCTTCTGGCAGCACAGTCCAAGTGTCCACCACCCTCTCTGTGAAGAAGTGTTTCCTGACCTCCCTCCTAAACCTCCCCCTCCAGCTTAAGACTGTGCCCCCTCGTGTTATGGTTGCTACTCAGTTTAAAGAGACCCTTCTTATCCACCTTATTTATCCCTTTCAAGCACATGAAGTTCCCAATCATGTCCCCTCTCTCTCTCTTTTCCTCTAGGGAGTACATGTTCAGTGCCCTAAACCTCTTGTCATATGCCTTACCCTGCTGACACGCTATCTTCTTTGTAGCCCTCCTCTGGACCTTCTCCAGCAGGTTAATGTCCTTTTTGAGGTGTGGGCACCAGTACTGAACTCCATACTCTAGATGTGGCCTCACCAGTGACCTGTACAAGGGTAGTATAACCTTCTCTCTCTTACTACTGATCCCCCTAGTTATGCATCCCAGCATCTTGTTTGCCCTTGCTGATGCTTTCTTGCACTGCATGGAGTGCTTCAGGTCCCTACTGATCATCACTTCCAGGTCCTTCTCCTCCTCTGATGCAGATACCTGGACTCCACCCAGGTAGTTCTCCGTCCTGGGATTCTTGACTCCCAATGTGCATAACTTTGCATTGCTTGGCACTTCACTGAGCATCTTGAAACACAGATTTTCTCTTGTCAGTCTTCACCATTCATTATTTTTTTTGAAGAAGGAGTCAGCACCAATGGCGCCGCCCACATTGCTGACGCACTGCGCGGTGCACGTGGGTTGGCTGTTAGGTGCCATAGACTCCTCCTCCATCCCAGTTTTGTTTCTCCCGCCATGGAGGTTGCACCTGCTGTGCAAGTAAGTTGAATTTAGTCTGCATCTTAGGCCTTTGCTGTTCGACGCCATTTCTCCTGTTCTTCATCCCGGTTCTGAACTACCTGACGCTGTTGATATCCGGTAAGCCTGTTCCTTTTATTTCTTCGGATGGTGCCGGGCTCTTTTGCTAGAGTATGATTATATTGTTTTTGCATCATGTCTGGTTCGGGGGCCAAGAGAAAATCCAAAGCAGCCTGCACCCCACGTGTCAGTGCCCCCTGTGGCTGGCATTTTTCCGTTTTGGACTGGCATGATGTTTGCCTGCGATGCCTGGGACCCAATCATGATATAGACCATTGCAATGCCTGCTTCTCCATGGACCACCATGTTCTTGAAGTTCATGCATTTAAAGTCATCAGAGCTCTGCCGACTTTCAGAGGGCAGTGTTGCTCATGGGTCACCAAGGCCAGAAAACTTGACCTTTCCACTGGGTCCTCTCTCAGATCTATACGGCCCGACGAGGAGGAGGAGGCCTCCTCCAGTTCTAGCCTTGCTGAGGAGGAGGCCTCTTTTGCATTGTTGGAGGAGCAATGAGATTCCTTGCGGAGTCACATTGCTGGCACCGCCCTAGCAGTCACCTCCACGGAGGTGCAGACTCCCCCAGTGTCACGGTCCACGGCTGCTGGGCCTGGCATTGGTGGACCCTTGGCACCATCTCACAGTGCTATCCCGGATCCCTACACCGTTCATGGCGCTGGTGATCAGGGCAGCACCACGGGCATTCCCCATGTCCCATGGCAGCACCTCATGAGGCTCCTTTGCCTGGGGGCCCTCCCAGGGGTCCTAGCCTGGAGGTCTGCCTGGTCACTTCCTCTTTGGAGGAGGATGACTCGCAGGCCAATCTGAAGTGGCACCCTGACTCCTTGGAGTCAGAGAGCCCCTTGGAATGTGGTACCAGGCTGCCCACCATCCATTGGGAACATCAGCCTGGAGGCTCAGGGTGGGGTGTCCTCTCCAAGGGGGCCGTGGCAGCTGTCACTCCTGGTGTTGCTCTGGCCCTCAGGGGGGACTGGAACCCCTCCTCTGTGGTCACCCTTGGGGGGTCTGCAGGATTGGGGGGCCCAACTCCACTGGGGTCAAGGAAGAGGGCAGTCTCTGAGTCTGAGGGTGCAAGGGCCATGGTGAGTGTGTTACCCCCTCCACTGCCCTGTGGGGAGTGGGGAGAGTCGAAGCACTGAACCCCGCCTTTCCTTCAAGGTCTCGGAGGCATCCTTAGTTGGCAGCTTGGAGGGTCGCCCTTCCGGATCCATGCAACCCCAGTTGCATTACAGAGGAGATTCTCCCTCAGGGTTCTTCTGGAGTTTTCCATCTCAGACACTAGCCTTTCCAACCTGGTTTGGCCTCAGCCCCCAATCTGGCAGGACCAGTCTCTGGGTCTCAGAGCCCTGGCAGATCCCAGATACTATCAGTTCGGTGCCCATCTCCCATCCCTCTGCAGACACCTCCTCCACTCCCAGGTCATGTGGGTCCTATGGAGCCCTTAACCTGGGAGATGTTCAGAGCCACCACAGTGGCCTTTCCCACTTATGTCAGGGCCATGGACAAATGGGTTTTTTGCCTGTCTCCCCCGCTGCAGGAGGGCTCTGAACATTCAAGCTCCACTTCCTCTTCCAAGTTTTTAAACTAGTCAAGGGGGGAGGCACTGATAAGCAGCAGAAAAATCCCAGCCTCCCCCTACAAAACAGGATACTAAATGAGAAAAAGACCAAGGTAGAAAGGTCAGTGGGGGATGCTGCTACAGAAGGTAAAGCCATCAAAAAATGAATAGCAATGACTACCAACGCCCGTAGTCTGGGTAACAAGCTTCCTGAATTAGTGGCCTTGATGGAGGAGGAACATCTGGATATTGTGACAGCCACAGAAACATGGTACATGCAGAACCATGACTGGGACGTAAACATACCAGGATACACTATCTACAGGAGGGACAGAGAGGGCAAAAGAGGAGGAGGAGTAGCCCTCTACATAAGGGAAGGAATCAAAGCAACAGAACAAAAGGGTAAACAGGGAGGAGAAGAAGCACTGTGGGTCAATTTGGAGACAGGCAATGGCACCACAATCAGCACAGGGGTTGTATACAGACCCCCTTCTCAGGGGGGAGGAAATGGACAAGGAAATGATAGAAAGTATACTTAGAATGGCAGAAAAAGGGGAGATATTGCTGATGGGTGATCTGAATATGCCAGATGTTAACTGGAGTACAGCTGCAGCAGCCACTTCTAAGAGTGGGGTTATTCTAGATGCCCTATAAGGGGGCATGCCTTAGACAACTAGTATTGGAACCCACTCGAGAGGGAGCAATCTTAGACCTGGTTCTCTCAAATGGAGATGAAGAGAGGATCACAGATGTAGAAGTGAGTAGCCATCTAGGAACTAGCAACCATTGAATATTATGGTTCACAATAAACACAGCAATAGAGTCAAGTCATACAAAGGCAAAAGTACTGGACTTTAGGAGGGCTGACTTTGCCAAAATGGGTGAGTGCCTAAGGAATGCACTAGCAAATGGGCAGGAAGGAGGGGTGGAAGAACAATGGGGAATAATAAAAAACTGACATCACAGAGGTAACAAGCCTTTGTGTGAAGCAAATAAAACTAAATGATGTAAGAAACCACTATGGTTCTCAAAGGAGGTGGCAGTGAAGGTTCAAGAGAAAAAGAAAGCATTCAGGAAGTACAAGGAATCACAAAAGAAGCAGGACAGAGAATTGTATCAGTTAAAGCAAAAGGAAGCTAGGAAGACAGTCAGAACAGCAAAGGCCCGAACTGAGGAAAAGATAGCCAACTCAGTTAAGAAGGGGGATAAAACCTTTTTAAGGTACATCAGGGAGCGAAGGAAGACCAAGGAAGGGATAGTGAGGCTTAATAAAGGGGAGGGGGTGGGAAGAGGGTGACTGTGAAAAGGCAGAGATACTAAACAAATATTTTTGCTCAGTATTTACAAATGAAGAGTGGGAGGTACCTAAAACAAACAATACAAACACTCTGGACACAGAAGTTGATACCAGCCCATTTACAGAAGAAAGGGTTTTGAAAGAACTCTTAAAATTGAAGGTGGACAAAGCAATGGGGCCTGATGGGATTCATCCCAGAATTCTAAAAGAACTAAGGGTAGAACTAGTGACACCACTGACTACCCTCATTAACAAATCATGGGAGGATGGGGTAGTACCTGAGGACTGCAGGAGGACAGATGTGATTCCCCTTCACAAAAGTGGGAGCAGGGCAGAAGCAGGAAACTACAGACTTGTTAGTTTAACCTCAGTGATAGGGAAAATGATGGAATCACTTCTGAAAGAAAGAATTGTTGAGTACCTAGAGGAGCACAGGACCCAAGGCAGCATGGATTCACAGCAGGAAGGTCATGCCAGATGAATCTAATAGATTTCTTTGACTGGGTGACCAAAGCAGTAGATCAGGGAGGGGCTGTGGACATAGCCTACCTAGACTTTAGCAAGGCATTTGACACAGTCCCACACAAAAGATTAATATACAAGTTAGCCAGCCTGGGAGTGGGTCCCAAGATGACAGCCTGGGTAAAGGATTGGCTGGAGAATAGGACACAGAGGGTCATAGTAAATGGAGTCCACTCTGAAGAAACGGGGGTTACTAGTGGGGTACTGCAGGGTTCATTATTAGGACTGGTCCTCTTCAATGTCTTTATTAGCGACATTGCAGAGGAACTGGAAGGAAAAGTATGTCTCTTTGCAGATGACATAAAGATCTGCAACAGAGTTGATGCACAAGGTGGGGTGGAAAGGATGAGAAGGTACTTGGCAAGGTTAGAGGAATGGTAAAATATATGGCAGCTTAGATTGAATGCTAAGAAGTGCAAGGTAATGCACCTGGGAAACAAAAACCTAGGGGAAGAGTACACAATGGGGGGTGAGATACTAACAACAACAAAAATGGAAAGGGACCTGGGGGTAGTCATATCAGATGACTTAAAGGTGGGCAAGCAATGTGAGAGGGCAGTAAGGACAGCTGCGGGGATACTGGGATGCATAGGGAGAGGAATCACCAGTACAAAACAGGAAGTTGTTATCCCTCTGTACAGACAGCTGGTGAGACCCCATCTGGAGTACTGCGTGCAGTTCTGGAGACCCAATCTCCACAAGGACATAGACAGAATGGAAGCTGTCCAGAGGAGGGCAACTAAAATGGTGCCGGGTCTGCACCAGAAGACATATGAAGAGAGACTAAATGAGCTTACTATGTACAGCCTCGAGGAAAGGAGGGAGATGGGGGACATGATAAAAACTTTCAAGTACCTCAAGGGAATCAACAAAGTCCAAGAGGGTAGCATCTTTCAAAAAAAGAGGTGTGCAAGAACAAGGGGCACAATTTGAAGATGGGGGGGCAGCTCAGAGGTAATGTAAGGAAGTATTTTTTCACAGAGAGGGTTGTGGATGCATGGAACAGCCTTCTGGAGGAGGAGGTTGTGGAGTCAAAAACAGCGGTTAAATTCAAGCATGCATGGGACAGTCATAAGGCAATTCTAGGGGGTGGGGGTAGAAAGTAGTAGGCTGCTGGTTAACTAGGATATGCAGCTTATCCATTAGGTAGGGAAATGGGCAGACTGGGTGGGCCAAGCGGTCTTTATTTGCCATCAAATTCTATGTTTCTATGAGGAACCTTCCATCCACCTGTCCTCCGACGCTGATTTCACTGAGTATCAGTGGCTCCTTTTGAGGCTGGTCCAGGAGCTTTGCATCTCTCAAGTGTTGAGAAGCAATAACGAGTGGGAGACGCACTCATTCCTCAGCAAATTCAGTGCCCACTACCTGGTGGTACCCTCCTGGCCCATCCCTTTTCAGGAAACATCTGTCACAAATGCACTCCACAGGTCAGGCCCTCTGTTCCCACAGTGCCAACCTCAGAGCACAATAGTGTGAACAGGTAACAGACAGGGTAACCCTCCTGTCTGCTTCTGGGTCTGAATCACCTTTAGTCTCAAGTTCTGGGGGGATTCAAACTGTGGACCTTATGCTAGCGTATCCAAATGTACAGGCTCAGATAATATTCTCGTCAGGGGATTCAATATATCTTTTGCCTAAAGGCACCTAACCAGGCATCCAGAATGAACCCTTTTAATTCTATAAGAGACTTTAGGTATAGTCTTACCTTTTCCCAAGTTTAGTAACACCATCAAGCTGTTGAACAGTTTTGTCAGACGTCACATGCAAAAAAGAACTGGCAGACACCCAGGCATTCTTTCAAAGAAAAGATACTTTACTAAAAGTTGATAAAAAAATGAAAATGTAAACACAAAACAATATATCAAAGAGTTCACAATCATATAAAACAACAAGGGAAAATTATAAAACAAAACTCCTACCACAATACATTTAGATCTGTGCTATCTAAGGAATTACCTCTGGAAGTGTGTTTTAAAGTTAGATCAAAGAGCTGTGTTTCTTTAGAGTCCCAAGATGATATGACATACATTTCAGACACAAGTATTAGTTTAAACTCTGTGGGTGGGATATTCAGACTGCACCAGGCAGGGGCGCAAGCCTGGGTGCAGCATAACTGGGCTGAGCCAGGGCATGGACCAGGTGATATTCAACGGTGCTGCACGATGGCTCAGCACCATTGAATATGGCACTGAGGGTGCACACACTGCGCATGGTGCAGTGGCACTGCACCAGCGCAAGTGGCAGAAGGGGAGCAGGGGGCTGCGCCAGTGCAAGTGCAGTTGCGCTAGGCACAGCAACTGCAATATTCAGCTGTGGGTGTGCAAATGAGGCCATTAAGCATGCAATACACAAATGAAGCCATTTGCATGCCATTATGGCCCCATTTGCATGCGGTGCACTGATTCCTGGTGACTTGCGTCTGGCACCCTGCCAGGCTGCATCTGTCAGGGACCAATACCCTGCTGCTCCTCAGCAGTTTCTGCTCCCAGTCACCTGATTGTGGACATACATATAATACATCCCTGGTGGTCCAGTGGACCACATCCCAACACCCGATCAGGGCACAGGTTATTTAGCTCCCTGGTGGTCCAGTGGACCGCAGTACAATGCCCGATCATGGGCATATGTTAATTAAATCACTGGTGGTCTAGTGGACTACTATCCAATGCTCAATCATGGGCATATGATAATTAAATCCCTGGTGGTCCAGTGGACTGCTTTCCAACACCCGATCATGGGCTTCGGTGAAGTATTTCCCTGGTGGTCCAGTGGAACCCCCCCCCAGTGCCTTATCGTGGGCATTCGTATAGAGTAACCCTGGTGGTCCAGTGGTACCCCCCTCCTCACATGCCCACTGAGCCCCACCACACACCCCCCCAGTCAGCGCGGGTGGCAGCACCCACCGCGATGCCCCCAGCCGCCGGCCACTGACAGCGCATAGTAGGGTCTGTACACCTATTGGTCCACTGCGTTCATTCAACGCGTTCATTCATAATTTGGGCCTGTGTAGTACAGTATGGTCTGCATGCCCATTAGCCCACACAGTGCACCAACAGGCGTACAGACCCTAGTGTACGCTGTCAGTTGGCGGGTGGCATGCGTGTGGGGTGCTGCCCCTGACTGGGGGGGTGCTGGGTGGCAGGGGCCTCAGTGGGCAGGTGGGAAGGGGGATATCACTGGACCACCAGGGTTACTCTATATGAATGCCCTCGATCGGGGACTGGGGAGGGTTCCACTGGACCACCAGGAAAATGCTTCACTGGAGCCCATTATCAGGCATTGGAAAGTGGTCCACTGGACCACCAGGGATTTATTTCACTTATGCCCATGAATGGGCGGGGGGGGGTACAACCTTCCCTGAGCAGGGGGCATGTGGACTGTGCCCTGGGTGGTTGGGTGGCCACACACAGCAGACGGCTGCCGTGTTGCACCTTGCAATACAGCAGCTCACCTGGCCAGGATTTGTTCCTGGATTCACCAGGCACAACTTTGTGCTCCCCTGAGCGATGCAAGGTGGAGTTGTACCAGCATATGCGCCGCACATCCCGGGCTGAATATCTGGATGTGCTGTGTATGCATGGGCATGCCCCCCGCACTTGCGTCACATACATTATTGATGCGCCCAGGTGCATCGGGAGTTGCGCAGCGCAACTTGCCCCTTTGAATATCGCACCAGGGCACATAGGTGGGTTGCGCATGGCGTAACCCTGTTGCACCATGCACAACTCTTTTGAATATCCCACTCTGTCTCCACACCCCTTCTGTGAATTGTCTAGCTCCTCCTTTTAGAATATAAAATTACAAAAAACTATTTCCTACCAGGAGGTATGTTAATAATGTGACATCAGCAAAAACCCATTTCCCAAATTATGAGTCTTTGAGGTTTATAACCTTGCAGTCCATCACCCAGGTGTGAGATAGCCAACAGGAATCAGCTAAATGATGTCCTTTCCTGATGTAATAAAATGTATATTTAGTTTCCAATTTCAAATGCATGAGGTCATAAAAAGGCCACAAAATGCAATTTCTCAAGGAAGTTAATTACATTATAAAGTTCTCCTGGTCAGTGTAATACATCCTGTGATTTCAGCTACTGACACCTTGTAATTTAGAAGGGCCAAATCTTAAAGACGGACATTTCATACACTGACCATTTATTTATAATACCAATATCATACAATAATCATAACCAGCTGGAGAAGTGTCACAGCATCTATTAGCACCTGGCAGTCTCCAGCCACCCCTTCCCTAGCCCAGTGGACTGCAGGAGATGGTATTGCACCCCCCCAGGAGTTTCTAGGTTCCCTACCTCATCAACCTTCAGGGCTGACGTCCCTTGACACTCCTTCCAGGCTTCAGCACCTGGCGCATGACTGATCCCTAGATCCGGATTCCGCAGAATTCAACTGGTGGGGGTGAAGAGTTTTCTTTTCAACTCGTGCGTTACTGTGTATAGATTCTCATCAGGCTCACCACGTTGCCTATAACAGACATCTGTGGTCGATGCCGGTACAAGTGCTGGTATCTTTGCCTGATACGGAGCAATCTAGACAGGCCATTGCCCTCTCTGCTCAGGGTCTGGAGCTTGCAAGGCACCAAGCAAGGGTGTCTTATGACACAAATGAGGTGGTGTCTAGACTTGCGGGTACAGCAATCTGCATTAGGTGGATGGCATGACTTTGTCTATCAATGTTGTCACTTGTTGTCTGGCGTAGGGTGTTCTCCTCTGCTTTCTGGGGAACCCACCTTTTTTCTTGCAAGGCAAGAAGGACCTTACAGGTGTGCCTTCCATCCCCCCAGCCACTGGGGATATCTCCTCATCCTGAACAGCCTTAGATCTTGTTGGTCTAATAGGGCTTTAGGGTTTCCCCCTCCTGCACCTTACTGGCAGGAGGCTGAGGGATCTGCTCCCTCAGGGCTGTGCCAGATCCCCTCCGGGGGGCTTGGTACTCACTCAACAGTAATGAATGGTGAAGATTGACAAGGGAAGATATGAAAATTATGTACCTACCATAATTCTTGATCTTCTCTTGTATCTTCACCATTCATTACTGAATCCCACCCTCCATCCCCTCAAGGGCCTCAGTTCTTGGTTGTCGCCTCCACCCTGCTCACCTTCCCCCTCTTAGAGGCCAATTGGGGTCCAAGTACCCTGGTACCTCAGGGATCTCTGTTTCCTTCTCTAAAAAGTCACAGAGCATTCAACCTGGAGGATGGCGAGTAGGGTCTTTGCCCTAACCTCTGAAAGAACTCCCTCAGATTCTCTTCACAATGTACTAGGGTGTCCCCCTCTTGGGGCTTGGATAATTCTCTGGATCATGTCAATCAATCAATCAAATCTTTATTTATTCAGGAAATCACCATTGAGCAAGCTCATTTAGAAGGTGGACCTGCTGTTGGCAGGGAAAATTGTACAGTTACATATAAATATACATAATACAAAAGGAACAACATGTTTGCAATACTGATAGGAGCAGAGTATTTACATTCCAAGTCACATGTACAAGAAAGATATACATAACACAACCCGAACGTAATATATATATATATATAGTTCCCACAGGAGCAGGATGTGTATGGATGTCATATACAAACCATAGAAGCAAAAAGAAAGATTATTTATATTCCTATCCAGCAGAAACACGTTACAGGCCTGGATGGAAATCCCTAAGCTATAGAGGTGTGCATAACAGTGTGTAAGCCTTAGGTAAATGCAGCAGAAGGGGGGTGGTGAATAAGAGGGATGCAGAGGGTGCTAAGGGCAAGTGGGGCAGAGGAGGGGGGGAGTAGTAGTGTCAAGGGCTGATTGGATAAGCAGCTGGGACTAGTGTTGAAGAAGAGAGGAACAATAGTCAAGCTGCCAGGAGCAATAGAAGCAATTACAGATTTCAGCAAACGTTTTGTCATAGAGGGTCTTAAAGAAGGCAGGACTGACAGGTGAGCTAAGTCTCAACGATTTTTGTATCCTATTCCAGAGAGTAGGCAGGGCATAGCTTATGGCGGCCCTTCCAAAGTGAGTGTTGGCCCTTGGGACATTCAAAGAAATCTGCAATTGACTTCTTAAGGCATAGTTCCTAATAGGACTAAGGGGAATACAGCCAACAATGTATTGTGGGAGTTTGTTGGTAAGGGCTCAGAGCATCCATTGGGCTGCATTTTTATAATGCCTGTATTGAAGGGAGGGCCACCCTATGGCTGCGTATAAAGAGCAGTGATGTGTGGAGTGTGGGAGGCCAGTTATAAATCTCAGTGCTCTATGACATAATACATCCAGTTTTGCATGACATGAGGCAGGGCAATGGCCATAAATGAAGTCGGCATAGTCAATTAATGAAAGGAATGTAGATTGGACAAGCTGTCTTTTTGTGTCTGTGGTCAAGAGGAATTTAATTCTGCAAAAAAGACCAAGTCTCTGCCTCAGTTTTTTCAGCAGTTCTTCTGTGTGTTCCACAAAAGAGAGTTTGTTGTCTAGCCGAATACCAAGGTATTTGAATTTAGTCACAAATTCAAGATTTTCTCCTAATAAGGTAGAGATTGATGGTAATGAACTAGCGACAGCAGAGTAAGCCCCTGGGCCTGATGGTGAGAAAAGAATGGCCTTGTTTTTTTTTTGCATTTAGTAGTAACTTTTTGCTAAGGAGCTGGTACTGCAGAGTATTAAAGTCAGCTTGTAACTCAGCTCAGGCAGCTTCAGGAGATTCCCAGCTTAAGTAGAGCACTGTGTGGTCAGCAAACAAGTGAATACTGGCATCTTTGATGCCTACGTCCAAGCTGTTGATATAAATGGCAAACAGTAATGGGCCCAGTATGGAGCCCTGGGGGACACCTCTTTTTATCGGTTTAAGTGGAAAAATCTCTCCATCAGCCTTAATTTGTTGCTGTCTATCAGAAAGGTAGTCTTGGAACCATCCCAGTGCAGTTGAGCCAATGCCTATAGTTTTTAAGGTGGAGAGGAGCAGGGGTCAACAGTGTTGAAAGCCTTACTGAGGTCCAGAAACACAGCACAAACAATTTTTTTGTTGTCTAGGTCCCGTTGCCAATCATTAGTAACTTTTGCCAGTGCTGTAATTGTACTATGCTTAGCTCTAAAGCCAGACTGCATTGGGTTGAGTAGTCTAGCATTGTCTAAGAAAGATCTCAGCTGCGTATCCACAATTTTTTCCAGAAGTTTTGAAAGTATGGAAAGAAGGGAGATTGGTCTATAGATATTTAGGTCACAGGTGTCCCCTGCTTTAAAAAGGGGAATGACATGAGCAGTTTTCCATGCCTTGGGGATGGAGCCTTGTGCTAGGAACAGATTGAATAGATGTGTTATAGGTGTAACAAGTATATGGTATTATTTCAAGAAATATAATGGAAGGAGTCGGCCCCAGCAATTCTTTTTAGTATCTAGTCGTAGAAGATCTTCAACTTCTTTTATGGTAGTAGTGAAAAGGAGAGAAGTCCATGTTATTGCTACTTGGTTCTGAAGGCTGGGTGTTGGTCTGAGGAAGAAGGCTACTACAGGTGCATTATCAAATGCCAGGCCAGCAGTGGCAAAGTGATTGTTGAAAGCCTGCAGTATCTCTAATTTATCGTTAATGATAATATTATCAGTGGTAATTTTGGAAGGAAGTGCACTTCTTGGAGAGTAGCCAGATAGCTCTTTTATGGTGGACCAGAACTTGGTAGAGCAGTTTGACGCAGAGAGTAGCTCGGTTTGATAAAAGTTGGCTTTGGCCTCTCTGACCAACCTAGTACAGATGTTTCTAGATGCCCTGAAGAGACACCAGTCTGCGTCGACACAAGATTTACGAGCCTTTTTCCAGAGGTAATCTCTTTTGAGTAAGGCAGTCTTCAGATCCAGTGAGAACCAACGACAGGTTCTGGCTTTTATTCGTGCTTTAACCAGGGGAACATGGCTGTTTAGGGCGCTGGATATGATTTCATGAAGAACATCATAGGCATCGCTCACTGACTTAGCCAGGTAGAAACTCTGCCATAGCAAAGAGTTTTTTAGATCATTGAAGTATGCAATAGGGTCGAAGTTCTGTCTGGATCTTTTAGTGGAAAACTTTGATGTAGATAGAGGTTTGGTAAGAGTTCTCATGCCACCAATTAAGCAGTGGTCATTAACGTCCGTCATGTCACCCTCTGGCTGTCATTTACATCAGTGCAGTCCTAGGAGAGTCTATGGGATTTTCCTCCCTCTCTTTTTCTTATGGCACAGATGTCCCATGGTTCTTTTCTCCTGAAGTGGGGACTACACCAGTAGTCCCATGGAAAAACTTCTACCAGATGTCTTTCCCTACACCTAAGTCAGGACTCACTCCTCTTGTGAGCAGGACTGATCACTCTCCAAGGGACAGTCTGTGAGACCTAGGCTCTAGGATTTTCATAATGATTATGGATAAAGGGTGGGAGGATAGATCTGCCTCAGACAAGGCTGACAAGACCATTGATCCCCTTCAGACCTTGATTCTATAACCTCTGTAACTGGTGGTATCCTTGCTCACTAGTCTTCATTCCGGGCAGGGATTTGAAACTCTCAAGCCAGTGGTCTTCCATTTTATCGCAGCAGAGAGCCCTTCTCCCTCTCTCCTTTTATCCTTTACTTCCACCACTTCTCTCTTTCTTCTTTCTATCCTTTGCCTTCTCCTTCTCCCAAGACCACCCAAGGATTGAGGCCCCATGGCCACTTAGGGTAGGGTTCTCTCCTTTCTGTCCTCTATTAGGCTTATGCCTTTTTCAGTTTATATCCTTTCCTTTGTCTATCCCTCGGCTCTCTTGCCTCGCTCTTTCTCTAAAACTGTTTCTCCTCTCTGACTCAACAGAACTGGGATGAGGAGTCTACAGTGCCTAACAGCCAACCCGCGTGCGCCGCGCTGTACGTCAGCCACGTGGGTGGCACCATTGGTGCCGACTCCTCCCTCAAAAAAAAAATCCTGTGGTGGGTGCGTGCCTCTGGCTTATACCCAACAGTAATGAATGGTGAAGATGCAAGAGAAAATCAAGAATTATGGCAGGTACATAATTTTCATTTTTGTTGCACTGTGCTGCAATCTTTCAAGATTTCTTTGAATTTTTTATCACAGTGAGTTTTTTATTTGGTCCACTTGCAGGCAAATTTGTAGTGGGAGGACATTATTTTTATCAGATGATGATTGTAATCTGGCTGTCAATGTAGAATTATTTTTCAGACATTGCTGTAATATATCATATTATTGCTGTGTCACCAGAGAGGCAACATGAAGCATGCACCCTCCCCCCCATGAATGTCAGCTTTCCTTGCTAGATCAGAAAACACTGATGTCAGATTAAAACCAGCATCTGGTAAAAATAATGAGTACACATATTTGCTTAGTACTGCATGTACAATTTTTAATAAAATGCCCTACCTGTGTTTCACAGCTTCAAACCCCAGGATCAAGTTTATATACACTAATTCGTATGATACAGAGACACAGACACATTTCATGTGTTTTGTTACTGTGTCAATGATTAGAATTTTATAATACACAGTTCACTGGCCTATGCAACCAGTGTAGTGTTATGCTTGTGCAACTGTGTTGCTTTGCTTTGGCCATTCACACTCTCTATTCCATGAGGAATTACCACCCTGTAGGGGTACCAAAGGCAAGGAACCCTGAGGTGCAGCGGGAAGATTCCCTTAGCTAAAGGTACCATAGAAGAATCCCCCAAAAGAAATTGTAGCAGCACCAAAGAACATTAGCAATCAGAAGCCATGAGGCATAGAAGTAGAATGACAGCAACAGCAGCTTGATAAAACATCAGAGTAGCAAGGTAGCATGGGTGCAATGGAATACATTCATGATTGAGGGGGCCTCCTAAGGAGAGAAGGAACGGCAAGTAGGGACACCATCCACCTCCATCCAACAGCAGAAACTACCTAAGGGAACTAGGGGATACTAAGTATTATTTATTTATTTATTTATTTTAGCTTTTGTTGACCGGGTAAGTGCACTAGGCAAATCCTGCCTATTTTCAGGCACGACCCGGGGGAGGGGGATACAGATGAATGCCAACTGACCTTGAACCAGATTAAGCTGTTGGTGATATTTTTAGTGAATGAGGGAAATTTGGCCAGGACACCGGGGAAATTCCTCTACTCTTTTCGAGAAGTGCCATGGGATCTTTAACATCCACCTGAACTACCACCAATCCAGGCAGATGGGACCTTGGTTTAACGTCTCATCCGAAAGACGGCACCTCAGAAGTGCAGCACCCCTCTCATGCTGCACTACAGTGTCAGTACTGGGATATTAACCCAAGTGCCAGATGTAGGAGCTGAACCCACAGCTCTCTGATCTCCCGGCCTCAGAGGCGAGTGTGCTACCTACTGAGCCACTGACACTAATTATGACCTTCAGCACGGAGGAAAAAAAAAACTTTGAGGAGGAAATCTCTGGGGATCCACGGCCTAGGTCACCTTCCCTCCAGGCGTGGGATAATTTAGTGATGGCTCTGCTACTGCAATTTGGAAAGCCTTAAGGGGAGTGGAAAATGTTCCAATTTGGAGAGAGCTTTCACTCTATCCTTCTAACATGAATTTCGTGGAGGGTTGCGAGCCAGTTTGCTCTGCAACAAGCCACCTTCAAGGTGGGAGAAGGAGAGTAACAACCACCGAGGCACTCACCCAGCCTACTGATCTAAGAACAAACCAGGTGAACCAGAGGTGGTCATAAGGAGATAGCTTGAAAGGGTGCCTCCGAACCTGCTTGGGCAGCTAAAGGGGCCCTCAGTGACAGCCCACTCCTTTGCAGCGTAAGTCTTAAATTCTACAACTTGAGGTGCCATCGGTATGGTTGATGACTGAAGGTCTACCTGGAGCGAGGACATTCCCAGCTATGAGCCAGCTGAGAAGGACCCTGCCCCAAGCTTTGCATGCTCAAGATGCGGACTTCAAGGCACAGAGCAAGACTGTCGGTGCAAGACGAGCCCTGCGCCAAGGAACTACTGGACGAGGTTGGCATGCCTATTCATGCACGAATTTATTATGTATGCATTCATTCATTTATTTAGTATACTGAAGTTATTTATTTTGCTGAAGTTATTTAGTTTGCAGAAGCTTTATTGCAGCAAATACAGGATTACCAGGGACAAGCCAACCATGTCCCATTAAGGAAGCCAATTAAAAGGTGACATAATACTCGAAGGATTTTAGTGGCAGAGGCAGGATTTGAACATGAAGCAATAGGTCACACAGGTCCACGTCTCTTCCACAACATCCCCCAGTCCTCCGCTATAGGAAAAACAAGGAAGCAGTGGGCGAGGCCATGGCCCACATGCAGCATTTAAAATGAGTTTACAGCAACAGCAGTAGCCGAGCTGACCTCCAGAGTATCATGTATCATAGTATCATAGTAAAAGCCAGCAGAATAGGCCCCTTGGTCTTTTGTGTCTGCTCGGAAGCTAGCCCTTTACTGGGAGCTCGCTCCTCCACCCCCCCAGCCCCAGAGGTGGCCCTCCCTGGCCTCAGCTTCCCCCTGTACCTGTCCCAACCCTTCATGAATCCTTCCTCTGTGGTCTTTTCCACCAGACTCCTGGGCAGTGCATTCCATGGTTCCACCGCCCTCTCTGTAAAGAAGTGTCTCCTGTGCTCCCCCTGTACTTCCCCCCTTCAGCTTCCACTCGTGCCCCCTGGTAGTTCCTCCCTTCTTAAGCCTTAACACTTCTCTGGCTCCACCCTTTTTATCCCCTTTACATACTTGAAAGTCTCTATTATGTCCCCTCTGTCCCTTCTCTCCTCCAATGCATACAGATTGAGTTCATCCAGTCTCTCCTATAGGTCCTACCCTCCATGCCCTGAATCTTCCTGGTCGCCCTCCTCTGGACCCCTCTCCAGCAGTACTATGTCCCTCTTAAGATGGAGTCTCCAGAACTGCACACAGTACTCAAGATGCAGCCTAACCAGGGCATTATACAAAGAGAGGATCACCTCCCTCCTCCTGGAAGTAATCTCCCTGGTTATGCAGCCCAGTATCCTGTTTGCTTTTGCAGCAGCTTTTCGACAATTCTCTGTGTTATTCATTTTGCTGTCCACCACTATCTCTAAGTCCCTCTTGCCCGATGTGACTTGCAGTGTGGTCCCCCCAGGGTGTATGCATGTCCCGGTTTCTGACCCCCAGATGCAGCATCCTGCATTTCCATGCATTGAACTTCAACCCCCACTTACCTGCCCACCCCACCAGGGTATCCAGATCCCTCTGCAGGGCCTCTCTCCTCCCTCCTGCCCATCTGACAGTGCTCCCAGTTTTGAGTCATCTGCAAAGAGAATCAACCTACTCCTAACACCCCACCCAATCTCTGAGACATAGGAATTGAACAGGAGTGGCCCTAGGACTGAACCCTGAGGGACCCCACTGATGACCCTCCTGGGGGAGGAGACTATCCCTCCAACCACCACTCGCTGTATTCACCCCATAAGCCAGTTTTCCACCCACCTGAGCAACTGCCCCACCTCCACCCCCCCAGCTTTGTTAGTAGGCCATTGTGGGGGTACCAAATTGAACTCCTTACTGAAATCCAGATAGAGGACATCCACCAGCCTATGTAGGTCCAGGGCACCTGTCACCCATTCATAAAACTCCACCAGGTTAGTCTGGCATGACCTCCCCAGAACAAAACCATACTACCTGTCATCCAGGTGCCACAACCTTTCCAGCTACCCCCCCAGCCTCTCCTTGATAATGCCCTCCATAACCTTGCCTACCACAGACATTAGGCTAACGGGCCTATAATTCCCCATCTTGTCTCTGGACCCCCCTTGTGCATAGGCACCACATGAGTCACCTTCCAATCTTGAGGCACCTACCTTGTCATCAGGGAGATGTTGAAGTGTGAGGCCAGTTCAGCTGCCAGCACATCCGTCAGTTCCTTCAGCACCCTTGGATGCAGCCCATCTGACCCCGGCATCTTCTCAGTCTTAGCAACTGGAGGACCTCTCACCCTATCTGCTGTGATTTTGCCTCCCATCCCCCCTTCTCATTGCATCCTCTCCTCCCCTTCTAGATACGACCCATCCCCTACCCAAGTCTCATCCAGTCCTTCAGTCTCCAACTGACCTCCTGGTTCAGTGGGCTCCTCTACCCTTCCATCTGGTTGGAAAGATCCCCACCTCCCCCCAATAAAGACAGAGGCAAAGTACTCATTTAGCACCTCTGCTTGTTTCCCAGCTTCCTGCACCCATCCCCCCAGTTCTAATCCTGCTGATCTGTAGCCTCACTTTTCTTTTCTCCCCTATGTATCTATAGAACCCTTCCCCCCCCCACAGATATCGCTGGCCAGGTTAAGCTCCATCTTCACCTTGGACCCTCTTACCACCCTGGTGACCCTCTTAGCCAGGAAATCATACTCTCCCCTCTTCCTAGCCCCCTTGAGAACTTTAAGCATGCATAGGCACCCTTTTTCTCCCTCACTGCCTCCTGCACCTCCCAGATCCACCAACATGGCTTACTGTCCCTACATTGCTTGCGCCTTACCTTTGTGCAGGCCCTCAAAGCCTCCTGCACCCCCTTCTTAATGGTCTCCCACAAGCTACCAGCATCCATGTCTGGCCTTATCTCATCCAAGCACCCTTTAAGAATCCTTCCCATGCCTTTAAAGTCTGCCCCCCTGAAATCTATTACTTCTGTTTTAGTGCAAATTTTCTCTCCCCCCTAGAAACATTAGAAACCCAGACTGTGGCATGGTCACTGCCTGCCAATGGGCTGCTCACCTCCAGGCCCCTTATCTGGTCACTATCTGCTAGGACAATGTCCAGGATCTGATCCAGCCTAGTAGGCTCTCCCACATGCTGGACTAGGAAAGCATCCTGGAAGACATCCATCAACCTCTGCTCCCTGGCCACTGAGGATGTCATAGTGCCCCAGTCTGCCCCCAGCATGTTCAGGTCACCCATAATCACCACCCTGCCCTTTCCAAGACCACAGTGACCCCTGATGTTCTCAGCCAGATCATCCTCCAGATCCGTTTCCATTGCAGGGGCTCTGTACACCACCCCTATTTTTAATGTTTTATCCCCCCCCCATTTGTAGGGTTACCAAAATTGCCTCCACATCTCCTTCTGCCTCCTTGATTCCACCAACTACTATGTCATTTTTGACTATCAGTGCCACACACACACCCTCTTCTCACTCCCCTATCTTTCCTAAACATTGTGTATCCCTCTAAATTTAGGTCCCAATCATGCCTCTGGGTGGCCCTTGTCTCAGTAGTTGCCGGCAAGTCTGCTGCACCCTCAACTAGCATTGCCTGGAGCTCTGGCATTTTATTGCCCATGCTCCTGGAATTGATCAGGACCATCCTCCACCCGACCCTCTCCCCCCCCTCTCCAGTTTTCTTAGCCCGGTGCAATCCCACATCTCTCTTCCCTCCTCAATTCCCTCTGGTCTTTTAACATTACCCACAGCCCTCTTTGCATGATCTAGTCCTGAACCCTCAAGCTTCCTCACTGGGGCTTTCAGTCTTTCTATCCCTGCCCCCTTTACAAGTTTAAACCCCACCTATCACCAATGAATCCAAAAAGTTTTAGTTTAAGGATCTCTCTCCCCTCCAGGTTGAGATGCAGCTTATCACTGGCATATAGCCCCTTGTCTTCCCATGTATCACCCTAGTCCTCCATCAATCCATACCCTTGACTTGCAGCACTCCCTGAGCCACTGGTTCACCCCCCTAACTTTTTGCTTGTTTTCCCTGCTTGCCCTTGGTACTGGCAGTATCTCAGAAAAGAAGATTGAGCATCCTATAGAGTGGCAAACCCTGGCCAATTACTTGAATCTTGCCTGTATTTCTAGTTCACTGTTCCCTTCTAAATCATTTGTTCCCAGGTGAACTAGAAAGCCTGAAGATCCTCCACATTCCCTTGCCATTGAGAATATTTGGAATTTGGCCTTATGTACTGATAGGCCTGGGATATATTTAACCTTGACTAGGCTGCCTTTTCCCTCCCCAAACCCACTCCCACTGGATACCTCCAATCATGGAGTCACCCAGCAGGAGCACCTACACCTCTCCCCCCCAAGTTACTAGCCCATTTGTGCCCTTCCATACTCCTTCTGTCTTTGTCCCCTGGCTTGCTCCTTGCACCCCCCACAGCCTGGGTGTCTCCATTTTGTGAGTACCCTTCCATGCTCCCTCTTCTGCCTATGTCCCCCAGTTTTCTCCTTTTATCCCCTGCAACTTGGGGGTCACAGGTCTGAATGTGCCCTTCCAGATTCTTTCTCCTGACTATGGCCCTCTGCTTTGCTCCTCACCCCTCCCACAGCCTGGGCATCACTAGTTTGATTGTACCCTTCCAGGCTCTCTCTTCTGTCACCCTCTCTCAGCTTGCTTCTCGCACCCCTCACAGCCTGAATATCACTAGTCATCCCCCTTAACTCTTCTCCGGTTAGTCTGCTGCCATTGACTTCTCCACCCAGGCCTCCTATTCTTGCTTTCCTACTCCCCTCCATCCCTCCTTAGGTTCTGCAGTAATGGACTCTTGTGCCTTAGTGCTCTTTACACCCCCCTCTTCTGGAAATTGCAGTCTTGGAGCTGACCTACACAGAGTGCTCCCCTCCTCACCCACTCTTTGTCCACTTTTCCCTTCCTCAACTCTGCCCTGTCCTGGGTCCTGGCCTCATCCACCCCAACTCTGTTCTGTGCATCCCCCTCTGCCTTACCTCCCTCAGACCCAGGCTCCTGCCCCCCTCCCTGCCCATCTGGTGCCCTGGTCTCAAGTTCCTCATGCCCTCCCCTCCTTTGGATCAGGCCCCCCTCCTATCCCCTGCCCCCTCCAACACCTGACCAATCCCTCCCCATCATCCTGCATCCCCTGCCCGCCAGCCTCTTCCACCTCATCATCCAGGTACAGCAGGGTGAAGCGATCTGTAAGTGTGATGCCAGCCCCAAGCTCACCCACTCCTGTCCCCCTCCCCCTTCCTTGGCTGTCTCTGGGCCACCTCCTCCTTTTGGAGTGAAAACCATACACTGGTATTTTCATGTCTCTTCCCCCGGAGTGACCATGTGGACCTAGTCCTCTCACTTCGGCCCCTATACCCTGGGGTATGCTATTTTGTCCTTGCCTATCATCATATGGTTCCTGCCCCTTCCCTCTCCAATCCACCTCCCTCCCTCCCTCCAACTGCTTCCTGATCCCCTCGACCTCCCGCCTGAGGTCTGCCAACTGGTAACACACTGGGCATCCTCCAAACCTCCATGCCCAGTTCAATATTGTGGCTGCCCCACACCCCATACATCCAATCACCCTCCCGAAGATACCAGCTCTTGCATCATTCGATCCCATCCTCACTGTTAAGTGTGGGCAATATTGGCCCCCTGTGGCAATAAAAGTACCCTCCAATTTGTATACACTCAATCAATCTACCCTTTTCCCAGCGGTAGCCAGCATATGGCCAAGCAATCAATACAAACAGTTCCCAAGATGCAGTAGCCACCACTACCCAAGCATCACCCTAATAGGATTAGGATGTTGCAAGGCATTATGGAACTCACCCACTAAATGTAGGGCGAGCCTTGGGGCAAGTGGGTTGTAGGGTGGGTGGGATACACCACATGCTGTGTCAAAACACAATCAGCCAAGGAGTCCTCTGGCAGTGACACCTCACACAATCATGAACTTGTCTGCTACAATCCCTTACTTGTGCCCAAACTAAATCCAAAAGCACAATAAATGGCAGTTAAGACCAGCCCTCAAATACAATTACAAACACCCAAAAATACCAGCAAAGAAGATCTTTCAGATCTACTTACACTCACAGCCACCAGCTAAAGGCTCCTTCCCCCCTCCACTAACTGAAGACTAACTGAGATGGCAGTTACACTTCATATTCAAACAGCACTAATCTCCTATAATATGATGCCTGCATTTACAGGCCAGACAGCAACTTTTAAACACACAATCACCAATTTGTCTGCTAGAATCCCTTACTCATGCCCAAATGAAATGTAAAAGCACAATAAATGGCAGTTAAGACCAGCCCTCAAATACAATTACAAACACCCAAAAATACAAGCAAAGAAAATATTTCAGATCTACTTACACTCACAGCCACCAGCTAAAGGCTCCTTTCCCCCCTCCACTAACTGAAGACTAACTCATAATAAAGTATTATGCAAAGTAAATGAACAGCATCCAGTAAATGAGCAGCATCCAGCAGCAATTAACTATAGCTGCAACATGCTGAAATAGCAGCAATGATTTTATTGGTATTAGTTCAGGAAGCAAGACTGAGTTCCACGGACCAGGTTGCAGAGTGAGCCTGAACCAGGTGATAGCAATTAAGGTGGATAAGCACTGAGACAACAGAAGTAGATTTCTTTTATAGCAAGCACATATTGTATATAGCATTAGGAGCAGAAGCAGGGAAGCAGCTCTGAGCTGAAACAAACACATAACAATTGCAGTTGCACTTGTGAGTAAATGGGAGTGAATTAGCATGAGCTCAGGATTAGCAAAATACAAGCAAAGGCAAAGGATTCTAGAAACAGAAGCCCCCCACTCAAAAAAAAAGAGAATGCAAAACAAAAGACACACAAACACAAAAGAACAGGAAACAAGCAACACAAAGAAGCACACAGTCATAGACAAGCAATACAAACCAAATGTAGGAAACATAAAACAGAAGTCCAGCATAAACCAAGCAAAGGCCAAAACATAGCAAGCAGGCTGCAAAGGAGATGACAGACCGACAGAGCCTCTAGCTGCAAACAAAAAAGTGCTTCATAAAGAGGCCGGGAGGAACTGCTTATATAGCTCACGTATGGCTGGCTGCTTGTCCATTGAAGTACAGGCATAGCCATTCAACTATGTGTCATCCCACTATGAATTTGCTGGCATGAAATGTGCAATTATGCACTTAGTACTCTTTTGTTAAATTTAAAATAACCTACTTATAGTTTTTCATTTGTAATTTACTTTTCCTTTCACCTCTTCACACCCAGCCCCACCCCCCGATCCACAGATTGATAGAAACTGGATCGAATGAAAAACTCAGTGATAAAAAGAAAGATCACAGCACAATGCAAAAAAACTGTGGCTCAAGATGTTCACTCGTCAAAGAAATATGGATCCGATCAGCTGTGCTGTTTTATGCTGACAGTAACTACTGCTACTACAAGTGGGATCCATCACACACAGAACAAGCATCTGAACTGTTAAAAAGGCTAGCACAGGCATGTGACCAGTGGTGCTGAAATCAGCTTATCTTTCTGTCACGATAGTAACATTTTACTCTTTTCATACTGAATATAAGGAACTGCTCCACTTTGTTATTAACACCTCAGAATGAGAAAAAAAAATCCACTCTCAGCTTCAGTCTTTAAAATAAAATGAAGGAACTTCTGTGTATAAATTAACGAGCTGTCAATGCTTACTAGGTGATATGTGTGATATTTACTGGGAAAAACTTACACTACTGAGGGATTACTGAATCCATTAGTAGTGCAAACTTTTCCTAGTAAATACCATGCATATCACCTAGTTCACATGGACAGTTTGTTAAATTATAAACAGAAGCTTAGGCGTAGAGGTTGGGGCTTCCAAGCTTGAGCCCCCCCCCCAGGAAAGCTGAGCCCTCCCACCCCCTCAGATAAGGTAGTCTAAAAATAGGTTATCTGTTTAGGCCTATAATTTTGAGACTGAGAGCCCCCCTCGGGAAAACCTAAACTCTTCACCCATGAACAGAAGTTTGTTAATTTTTTTTTAAAACATAAGCTGCGAGTGTATTTTCCCCCCATTCTGAGGCAGCGCACCATATATTTACAAAATGATTTCTGCTGGTTCAGCACCTCTGTAAAATGGCTTCTGTGTTTGCTAGGGAAAAAGGTTTTTGGGAGTAGCAACGGTGAACCATGGGTTTGAGCGGTAAGGTTACTTAACCTGCGATAACTGTACTTTTGCCTTGGGGGTTGGAGCGCAGGTATTGCTTTCTTTGGTCAGTTTCATGATGTAACTGACCTCTCATCTGTACTGCAGCTGTCTATGAAAACCTGCAACAAAGCAGCATGCTGCACCCAGGAAACAGAGAGATAGAGAGAGGGGAAAAAAACTAACACCGGCTACCACATCAGTTGATTGCATGGGAGGAAGGGAGGGCATGGAGGAAAGGGAGGCACACAAAATGGCCCCAAATGACAGAGGCAAGGTAGGTAATTAGAGGCAAGTGATTGGAAGGTTGGGGGTGCCACTAGAAACCAGGGAAAGTCTGGAAATGGCAATTGGAGGGTGGGGGTGCAACTACACACCAGGAAAAGTATGGGAAGGACAATCAAAGGGTGGGGGGTCAGCTCCCACTAGACCCAGGAAAATACAGGAAGGGTGATTGGAGGGTGGGGTGCTACTAGACACCAGGCAATATACTGTATAAATTAATAACAGGGATAGCAATCAGAGTGTGGGGGTGGGTGCAACTAGACACCAGGAAGATATTTATTATTTATGGGGATAGGTGTGTGTGTGTGTGTGGGGGGTTGAGCCACCAAACACCAGGGAAATGGAGGGGCGGCTCACAACTCATACTGCATCTGGCAGCATGAGTTCAGCTGTGGCTGCAAAAGCCAAGAAAATCTGCTGTTCTCATACAGAGAATGCAGGGGGAAGGCTCCTCTCGCTAAGCTGGGCACCCCAAATTTTGGGTGCCCAGAAAAAGTATTTCTAGCCCTAATTGTGAAAAAGAAACTACAGAATCTAGCTAAATGCCCCCCCCATTTACCTAGGTTCTGAAGTTTGTTCCTTAAAATGACAACATTCTTATGTATTTTCTGTGTTTTTTTAGTTGGTGGAAGAAATAAAAACAAGATGGCGGCTCACGAAAAAGGATTTTTTTTCTCTCATGATAAAGGATTTTATTCTCATGAAAAAGGAATGGGTCTCATGAGAAAGAATCCTTTTTGCGAGGTCAATCCTTGGTCAGACTTTATCCCTCTGTTCTGGACAGTGGTTTTCTCATTGAAAACAATAGGAACTTAAAAACTGAATAACTTTGCAGCAGACTAATATTTTTCCCCAAACAAAGCATGGCAGTTCTGTTACCCAAACTGTATCTACCATGGAAAAATCACACCAAAATTCCACACCATCTGGACACAAAGCGATGAGGAAAAAAATGTAAAAAATTGCGACTTTTAAGGATTTTGCACTATCCGGATCTCAGAATCCATACATCCAATCAGAACTAAACTTGCTGCCTCATGAGATCTGCCCCACAGGAAAGTGCATACCAAATTTGGTGCAAATTCGTTAATCGGTTGCAAAGTTATTGAAGTATAAATTTTGAGATTTCACAGTAAATAGGCTACTCAACCCTAACTATAGGGGCTAATATATACACACATTTTTTGTTGTTGTTGTTGCACGTTCACATAACACAGTGCAGCAGGTAAACTATAGAAGGTTGCCCAGACAAACTTATAAAACAGGGGTTATAACAGAACAATGGACATCCCCAGCTAGCATACTGGACAATATTCTTACACAGAAGTGAGGATCCCGGGTGGACCCCATTGACAATATTGGAGCTAACAGAAGAAGAAATTATGGTAAGCACGAAGAAATTTCTTCTTTCTGTAGTGTTCCATATTGTCAATGGCCATTCATAACAACTGGGTTCTAACAAGCAGTACCCAGAATAATCGGGTGGGGGCAGAATATTGTCCCATATGTCAACTACGTACAGAAAAGGAAATTAAGCTGCTAACTGCCACCTGCAAAACTCTGTGACCAAAGGCCGCATCAGCAGAGCTTTGAACATCCAATCTGTAGTGCTTTGTGAATGTGGGGCCAGAGGACCAAGTAGCTGCCTTGTATAACTCTAAAACAGACGCTTCACCTCTCTCCACTCAGGAAGTGGCAATAGCCCTGATGGAGTGAAACTTGATGAGAGCCAGAGGCCTCTTCTTTATGATGACATAAGCCTTGGCAATGCAGGTCCTCACCCACCTAGCTAGGGTGATCTTAGAGGCTTTTTGTCCCTGCTTGGCCACTCCAGAAAGGACAAACAAGCTACCCGATTTCCAGATCTCAGCAGTCCATCTAAGGTATTTCCTAATGGCTTGTTGAAAATCCAACTTGTGCAACTTCTTCTCCTTTGGATGAGAAGGCTGCAGACAGAAAGATGGAAGACATATTTCCTGGCTCACATGGAAGGCCATGGGAACCTTCAGGATGAAGGACTGTTCTGTGCACCACCTTGTCCTTATGCATGACAAGGTACGGTTCTTTGTGGAACAAGGTCTGGAGCTTGCCAATCCTCCTGGCTGAGCACATAGCAACCAAAAGACACACCTTGTAAGATAGCACAACTAGAGGAATGGATGAGAGCAGTTGGAAAAGCTCCTTACAATGAGCATTCAGCACCAAATTCAGATCCCAAGGAGGAATAGGAGATTGGAACATGGGTTGACTCTTGCTGCTACATCACAGAAAACAAATAACCTATTTGTCCCTAAGTACATACCCAAGAAGCTCCAAGGGACAACACCTGACCTCTCATGGTGCTCAGGCCCAAACCTTTTTCCATTCCTTCCTGTAGGAAATCCAAAATCTGCAGGACTGAGGCTTTGGAAAGCCAGATAATTTTTTCCCCTGGCCCAAGTTGAAAAGGTGGTTTAGATGAGAGCATAAGCTACCAAAGTTGAAGTCTTCCTGTCAGCCATCAGTGTGTCTAGTACCTTTTTAGAAAAACCTGGTTTTAGGAGCCTCTTCCTTTCAGGAGCCAGGCCATGAGCTACTTCGCTCCCAGATTTGGATGCAGAATGGGGCCCTGAGAGAGACCGTCCCCCCCCCGCACTGGAAGGGGAGTGCATTGAGCTTGGCTCACAAAGTCTGAAAACCACAGACTTCTGTGCCACTCCACAGCCATTAGAAGGAAGCTTCCTCTTGAGTGCCCTGTTTTGCATATGACCTTGAGAAGGAGAGACAGAGGAGGAAAGACATGCAAAAAATAAAGAATCTAGTGCTCCAGACATCGAAATTCTGTGACACTGTTTTTTACCCATACTTACAAAAAATGCAAGTTATTCAAAATACGTAATTCTGCACATTTTACAAGCTCCCACATTCTTTCCAGCCTCAGCACTTCAGGGTATGCAACCCCTTCATTTTTTATTTCATATTTTTCCAGCACCCTCTCAACACTGTGAGTGCTGCCTTCTGTGCAGAGAAGAAAGACATACACTCTGTCGAAGCTCCACCCCTGTGTCAGGGCATCCACTACTTCTGCCTGTGAACACCAGTAATGTCTGGAGAACTGCTGAGTTTGAGCATTGTGGCTGGAGAACAGATCAATGTGATGATGACAGAACCTTTGACACAGAAGGTTGAACACCTCTAGGCTCAACATCCACTCCCCTGGATGAACATGTTTGTGGCTTGGCCAGTCAGCCTGAATGTTCAACTTCCCAGCCAAGTGGACTGCTGACAGAGAAAGAAGATTCTCCTCTCCCCACATCCCCACAGTAGGAGATCAGTGGTTTCTTTTAGCATCTCCCTGCTCATTGTGCCTCCTTGATTGTTTATGTATGCCATGGTAACAGCGTTGTCTGACCTTATTTTCATTGCCTTTGACTGTAGCAGACTTTGAAATTGAAGAAGGACGAGTCGGACCACCCTCCTCTCCAGAACGTTTATGTGGAGGTGCTGTTCCTGCACTGACCAAGTTCTCTGAATGGAAAAGTGGTTCAGAACTGCCTAACCAACCAGGCTGGCATTGGTTTTCAAAATCAACTCTGGGAGGGCTTCCAAGTGAACCCCTTTGCTCAGATTTTACAAACTCACCCACCAACTCAGAGTGTGCTGCAGTTGTGGTGAGAGAGGGATCCTGGCCTGATAATCTTATGAGATCAGATCCCAGGCATACAGTAACACCATCTGTAGAGACTGCATGTGAAGGCAAGCCCACAGAACTAGTTCTATCGCTGCTGTCATGAGGCCAAGAATTTGCAGCAAGTGGAGAACTAAAGCCAATGATTGAGTCCTCAGCCACTGAACTTCTCTCAAAAGGGTCTCCTTTCTGAATGGTGAAAGGAAGACCTTCCCCTAGTCCATCCTGAATACTGCTCCAAGGTGTTCCAAGGTCTGAGATGATTCGAGAGAGCTTTTCTCCCGATTCACCACCCAGCCATGGGACTCCAGCATCGCCAGAGTCTTGGTAACCGACCTCCTTGCCAATGTTGCAGATGGTGCTGAAATGAGCAGGCCATCCACATTGGGATAGATGTGATGTCTCTGCTGTCAGAGTTGAGCCACCAGGACTATAAGCACCTTCAAAAAGACCCTGGGAGTTGTTGTGAGCCCAAAAGAAAGTGTCCTGTACTGGAAGTGCTGACCCAGGACCATGAACCTGATAAACCTCTGATGAGACTGACAGATAGGGATGTGGAGATACACATCTGTCAGATCTATGGAAACTAGGAAAAACCCCAACTGGATAGCTCAGGTGATAGAAAGCAGGGACTCCATCTTGAAGGTCGTGTGGTGTACAAACTTGTTTAGATGTTTCAGATCCAGAATGGGCCTGAAACCCCCGCAACTTCTTGGGAACTACGAAATACATTAAGTAGAATCCCTGGCCTTGCTCGCTTGGAGGAACCAGCATAATCACTGATTTAATTGAGGTGGGTCTGGGTCTTTGACACCGCTTGTCTCTTTACATGGTCCTTCAGAACCGGGGATGGCAGAAAATACCCCTTTGAGGGAATTTTTTTAAAATTCAATTGCATAACATATGGCTAGAATTTCCAAAACCCAAGCATCTGAAGTTATCCAGGCCCATCTTGAGTAAATAGTGTGCAGTCTTCCACCAAGGGAAGGGGAGCAGAGATGGGCCCGTGTACCCTCATTGTAATGTGCTTGTGCTTGTGTTTGTCCAGGACCTCTGGTACATCGTCTGGTGAGGGCCCTTCTGTTACTGTAGCCCTTGTAACCAGAATAGGCTCCTTTACTTCTCCTGTTACCAAAGTTCCGAAAGGGACAAAAACCTCCTCTAAACTCCCTCTGTTGGCTGCCTCCTTGATCTTTTTGGTTGATGCAGCCTTATGCTGTTGTTTTGACACCAGAAGGTGGCCCTTCTTATCCTGGATATCCTTTGAAATATCATCCATGCCAGAACTGAACAACAAACCTCCCTCAAATGGGAAATTGAACAGCTTGGTCTTTGAAGCCTGATTAGCAACCCGATGCCTAAGCCATACACCTCACATGGCTGACACAATGTGAGAGGCAGAGTGAGCAGACATGCACAAATTCTCCACCGTGGTATCCCCTACGAAAGTGGAGGCCATGTCAACCAACTGCAGAATGCTCGCTCCCTCTGAATCTGGAGAAATAAAGCTGCCCAGGGTTGTAACCCACAAGTTTAAAGCTCTGGCAACAATAAAAGAGTCACAGGAGGTGCACAGGTTTGCACCACTGGATGCAAAGGCCCTTCTACACATGGCATCCATTCACTTGTGCTAATCCATTAAGACCAATGACCCCTCAATAGAAGTAGTGGTGTGCTTGACAGAATTATGCACCACCTTATCTACCAGAGGAGTGGTTTCCCATCTGCAAAATCTGTCCTCCATAAAAGGGCAATATCAGCCTTAGGTTTTGGCAGATACTTATTTTGGTCCACACCTGCCCATTCTTGTTCAATAATTTGGTCACAGTAAATAAAACTCGTAAAACACTTTCGAGCAGAGAAGAACGCAGTCAGTATTTATTTCAAGAATGCATGGGACAGACATAAAGCAATTCTAGTAGGAGGAAGTAGGCTGCTGGTAACTAGGATCTGTAGCTTGTCTGATAGGTAGGGAAATGGGCAGACTGGGTGGGCCAAGCAGTCCTTATCTGCCATCAAAGTCTATGTTTCTATGTTATTTATTTACAATTTGGTGATTGGGAAAGGCACACTGAGCAGAAGATCATTTCCAGGTGTGACTCGGGGACGGGGGGTACAAATACAACAAAGGGAGAACAAAATTCAGGTGCAGAATAAACATAAAATATACAGTATACTACAGAATAAATTCATCATTACAATACAATAAGCAAATTAAATTTTCATTATAGGATTACATTACAATATTGTACAGGAGATTCGATAAACAGGGTGAGAAAAGAACAAAAAAACATGTGGACACTAATTAATACAGGAAATGGAAGAGAAGAAGGACGACAGTAGTATGGTTGTGGAATAGGGCAGTGGACAGCTACAAGATGTAGCCAGGGATGGCCTGAGGAGGTGCTTAAGTTCAGGAAAGGAGGGGGTGAAGCGGATATGAGGGGAGAGGTTATTCCAGAGGAAAGGGAGTCTGTAAGAGAATGCTAGTTTGCGAGCTGAGGTGCATGCTAATGGGAAGGTGAAGAAGCGGAGGCAATTCATACATGAATTTTAGGGGGAGGAAGTAGTGGGATTTAGGAGAGATGAGAGGTAGGAAGGAAGAGTTCCAAACCCATATCTGAAGATGAAAGTGGAGCAGTGGGACATGTGCTTCTGTGATAGGGAGGAGTAGAGGTTGCAGAGATGTGTCGGGGGGGGGGGAATTTGAGACAAAACAATGGAAGGCATTGAAGAGGACAACAAGTTTGATGAGGGAGGTGGCTGAAGCTGTGCAAAAGACAATATCGGCATAGTCGAAATCTGGGAGTATCCATTTGACCAGCAGGTCACATCTGACTGGAATGGAATGACTACCCTTATGGCGATAGAGTACACCCAGTTTGGGATGTAGTCTGCACTGAAGGGCCTCAAAGTCTGAGGAGAAGTCTAGCAAGGGATCAAGCCACACTTCTAGGTATTAGTAGGCCAGGACATCATCGAAAGGAGTGCTGGCTGGGGTAGAGAACGCAGGGAGAACGGGGAGCAAGGCAAGCTTCTGTTTAGAGCCAAAAGTCATGGCTGCAGTCTTTCTGGTATTCATTTTTAGGCAGTTATCATTGAACCAGTTAGATACTGTAGTAAAGTCACATTGAAGTGAAGTCTGGATGGCTGGGGCAGAGGACCAGATAGAAATAGGAAGCTGTCATCCGCATACATATGGATCTTGGCATGGGTGCATACAGAAGGGAGGTCATTAATAAATGGAGAAAGAGAACAGGTCCAAGGATCGAGCCCTGGGGGACACCTGAAAGGATGGGGAGGGAGGGAGACAGGACATTACTGATTTTAACTGACTGGGAATGGCCAGATAAGTAGGAGCTAAACCAGGAGACAGAAGCTGGGAAAAGGCCGGTGGTGCTTAACTTGTTTAGAAGGAGAGGGTGAGAGACGGAGTCAAAGGCCTTTGCTAGGTCAATGAAAATAGCCAAGATAATCTGCCCTTGATCCATTTTAGAGTGACTGGCATCTGTAAAGCGAAGAAGGGAGGAGGTGGTTGAGTGAAACTTCCTAAAATCTGATTGGACTGGGAAGAGAGTGTTGGAAGCAGACAAGAAGTCATATAGGATTGACATCCACTGCCTCCATGGTTTTCCCCTCCTTGAGCTGTAAGGACCTACATGCCTCAGCTATTAGGTAGGACAAGGACTTGGTATCAAACAGGAGAGGAATAGGAATCCTCCTCTTCTTCTGCTCTGTCCATTTCCCTTCTTCCTCATCCTCAAAGAGGTTATCCTCCTCATCATAAAGTAGCTTTATAAGGTCAGGATTTTCCTCAAGAGACCTGATATCCTCATCCATACCATCTAAATAGTCAGGGTTGGGGTCTGCCTGCACATTTGTATCCACAGCCTTATCCTGATGTGGCACACCTGCATGTGCCTGTGTGGGCCCCCCCCGACCTGAGGGGCCCATTTTGGATCAGGTGTGTCTGCTGAGATATCCTGTGAAACATCGGGGCCCAACAACTCTCCTAGGGGCAGAGGATGGCACACACACACACACACTTCAGACATGTGAAATGCATGCTGCACTGTGAATAGTGAAAAGAAAACAAAACAGGCTCACGCCCAATGGAAAACAATTGGCTGAACATCAGGAAATCATCATGGCTTAAAAGAGGCACTATACACACCGCCGGCTGACAGAGGCCAAATAAAGTAAAACAAAATTCGAAAAATTAACCCTGCACTCTTAAAAAAAAAAAGGGTCATTCCTCAGCAGCTGAACCTTCGCTTATAGTCTGAATACTGGAGCTAAAGCTGCATGAGGAAACACTTAAAGGGAAAATGCCAATTAACAGAGCAATATCCCTAATGACCAAACACCTGAAAGAAAAGAAAATAGACAAGACCACCTAAAAATGGGGGGGTGGGGTGGAGAAAGGAACCGACGCACAAATAGCAGAAGGGAACCCCCTGGGTAGCCCTAGACTACACCCACCAAAACAAGAGAAAAATACTTTACCTGTGGCACCTCTAGTCCTTGGTATTTTTTTTTGTTTGTTTTGTTAAGGAAATTGGAGACCTTATAAAACAAAAGGTAGATATGGCCATATCCCCTAGTAGGGGTGCACATTACCCAGTTGTTATGAATACCCATTGACAATATGAAGTGCTACAGAAATCCATACACTTCGGGGGTGGTGTACTTGTGCCACAGTAGTTTTGTCATTATTGTGGTACCACATCATAAAATCTTGTGTCTTTTAAAATTCATGATGCTTATCTACACAGCAGATTTCTCATGATGAAGATATTATCATGACTAAAAAAAATGGAGTGAATTTTTTGTTAAAATATGAACTACTACTATTAGAAATAGTGTCAGCTTCTGTAGCCATTGCTTAAATCACATTAAATCTCAGCAGTGCCGACATTACATTTGGACGGTGGTGGAGGCCTCTGCTCTGGTGCACCCTCCAGTTCCCCCTATTAGTTTTATTTACACTAAAAGTCAGATGGATGGTAGCAGAATATACATCTTATATTTATATGAAATGCTGCAGGAGGGGGTGGGGACCTTATTTGTACATAGCAGACAAGACAAATGGCATAAGGGATCATCTATAGATATTTCTGAAAATTTGGAAAGGAGTATATAGGACTGCTAACTCACCCTCCTGGAGAGAATTTAGGTGGAAAATTAATACACAATATTTTATAACTCCAGTGATCTCCCAGCATTATACTTCCCACCCCTCAGATGTTTGCTGGAGGCAGTGTGGCCAGATGGGCTCCCATCATATCTTTTGGGCATGCCCTAAGATTCAGACCTGTTGGACAGAAGTGGCTCAGGCAATTAAAGAAATCTTTCATATTAATGACCCACTTTCTTTTGAACATATGGTCCTGGATTTACCCCCCAGGTGTCATTGCAGCAAAAGAAATATATCTGTTTCAAATTCTTATCACTCCTGCCCTTAAAGTCATAACCCAGAATTGGCTTACTTCCAAAACTATATCAGTCACCCAATGGCAGGTGGTTGTTAGTTCAATAAAAAATATGAAAGCAGTTATAGCCCACTTGAACCTCAAAACAGATAAATTTAACTCTAGATGGCTCCCTTATTTTGAGTTCATAGAGGCTAGGGAGGGCACACTGGTGTTAGAACAGTTCCTGACTTCATGAGGATCAGCTGTAGGATGGACCATTAATTGATGGTATATATGTGACTAATCAAACCTACCTATATATGTACAGTATATATGCTAAAAGTGTAGATGGACTGGTGACACCCAGGTGCAGCAATAGTTTAATCAGTTTAATATTTGCATATTGTTTTAATACTGTTTTATTGTTGATTAATACCTTCTATTTCCTATTATAAAATGTATAAAGCTTGTGGATAGATGGAAACAGGCAATGAGACAGAACAATCCTTTTTATATTTTCCTTTATTCTCACATCAGTCATCAAGCGCAGTTTCCACTAATATGAATGGATTGCCCAATGTTAAAACTGGGACCAATTGTGTTTGAGATCAAATTCTTCTTGTCTCTCAGCTACTAGGACATTCTATGTTCTGTGCAACTGTGGGTATACTTGGAGGTTGTCATCCACTGGGATCACCTCTGCAAAAGGACAAGATGGCTCAGAGACTATTTACTAGAAAAATGCAGTTTATTTTATTTATTTTTCTGGGTTGATGGATGTATGGTCAATGGTTGTACTGAATGTATTCAACTATATTCTGTCTCATAATAGTCTTTAATAAAATTTACAAGTTCAAAAAAAAAAATCAGCATACAACGCTACCCAGAAGAGATTGTATTGCCAGATCTCCTCCTTTGTGTAACAACCAAGAGAGGGTTCTTATTTGGCTTCAAGACTGGTATTATACCCTACCTAGAAGTAAAGAGGATTTCCCTGGAACCTTGTGGCAAGTGTTCAGTCGTGACCTCAGTGAGCATTCTAGAAGTACACAGGATGGGTCTTCCAGTTTCCCCTTCCCTGTCACAGATTGCACTTAGGGATGGACCCCAGTGGCCTTGACCCTCAGGAGTGGGTTCATGATAGATTTGATGGCAGTGGTGGGATCCAAAAGATCTGGTAGCAGTGAGATTCAAGAAATATTGGTGGCACAGTCATAACAGTGGGAGTCAAGGCCAGTGTATCAAATTGATAAACTGAAAACAATTTACACACAATCAAAGCAGATTTGGAAAAAAATTATTTGGTCACAGTATAAAGTTCCCTGCCTGTTTCTTTTTTTCTGGTATAAACTAGTGTAGTAATACTTAGGGAAGATGATGGCTTCCAACTATAAAGTATTCACTGCAGACTACCTAAGGCAAGTTGTGTCAGGACAGAAGGGTCCAGTACGAGGGACTAACCAAAAAGAACCTCAAGGAGGCACTTTTGGCAGTTGATGACCTAGCAGCTGTCCAGGACTTTGAGTCATTGCCAGTGACTGAAAAGGACCGGAGCTTGTGTGTGGGGAGGTACCGTCAAGGAACAGGTCAGGAAGCATAGGAAAACCAGGAACAGTTGTAAAATTTGCAATAAGAGTTTTATTATCAATAACAGAACAATAAAAAATTGTTGCCGGCCCAGTGGTGCTGAGGGTTGAGGTGCTGGATGCCACACTTCACTCCACTCCACACTGGCGACCCGGGTTCGGGAACGGACTCGGGTCGGCAGGGGTGGAGAGGGATCGAGAGTCTGTAGACTGCTGTCCCTCTCCGGGGGGGGTTCCCAATTGTCAGTGCACTAGTGACCTCTGGTGAAAGCCGGGGGTAGTGCGCTGGCACTGTACAGTAGGGGGTGAGTGTGGGGCATGACGCTAGGCAGGAGTGCGTGCAGACGCATATGCGCTCCCTTCCATTGGCGTCATCGCATGCCGCAACCCACATTGGGAGAAAAAGTGTGGTGATTGGTTGTGGTGGCTTGATGGCCATCTGAGGAACTGCCTGGCCTGGGGGGCACCACTGCCCAAATACTGAATCCTGTGTCGGTGAGGAGTGAGGGGGACTCCCTGCCGCCCCGCTATGGGGGGCAAGCCATGGGGGTAGATGGCGGTGGGGGGCTTCTTTGGGGACAGGGCAGGACCAGGATGGCAACCGGAGATGGGAAGTTGCCGGGACATGAAGATGAAGACTGAGGAGCCACAGGTAAAAAGTATAACTAATAAAAAAAAAAAATTGTTCAGAATAACTATTTACAATGACAGTTGAAACATAGAAAACAGAGTCCTTCTGAGTTTTTCTTCTCAATTTTCAATCTCAGTCTCTCAGTCTGTCTCTCTTGCAAGAAACTGCAGCTCTTTTTTATGTCTTTGCAACCACTGCTCCTTAACAGACATCCTGTTTTTCCTAAAGTGTTCTTGTCAATTTCAGCAGGTGCAGCAAAAAGAACATTGTGACTCAGAACTGGCCTCTTGTTGACAGTATCTCAGCAAAAGGCTTAAAATTGTATTTTAGGTTAACCCCTTGCGTTCCAAATAGCTTTTTGCAATCATTTCAACATTATAATTCTATACAGTTTTAGTTTTGCAATCATTTCAACAGTATAATTATATATTGTTTTAAATAAAGGGATCCCAGTATCAGTTACATTTCCACAAAATGATTCACATATATTTTAATACCAGCAGATATGCAAGAGGGAAGACAAGACAAAACAGCAGGTGAGGGTAGAGAGATAGCAAGAGGCAGAGAATTGCAAGACCTTCGGAGTGATCAAGTCCTAGGTCTCACGAGAAAATCTGGTTGCACAACCAGACAGTGAAGAGACAGAAAAGGAGAGAATACAACACACCCTTGCATTTAAACTCTTTCTCCATAACAACTGGGACAGGGCCTTGTTTAACCCCATCACATACTCACATCAAGAGGGAACCTGTTTTACAAAAACAGGTTTCCAAAACTTAATTTTAATTATCTTCTAGCATTAGCTGATAGCTTTTACAGTTCAGTGCATATGCAGTATAGCAAACAGAGAAAGTTAAACTCTCACATTTGTTTTCAACCTTTGGAATTCTCAGTTCCTGATTGATATCTAGACAGAAAATCAGCATTAACATTCTCTTTCCCAGATTTGTGCATCACTTTAAATTTAAATGGCTGCAGTGCCAAGTACCACTGTGTGATCCTAGAATTGTTATCCTTCATTTGGTTAAGCCAACAGAGAGGATTGTGATCTGTTATAAGTATAAAGTCAGCTCCTAGTAAGTAACATTTAAGGGACTCCATGGCCCAATTTGCTGCAGGGCATTCCTTTTCAGTGGTGGAGTACCTTTTCTCCCTGTTGTGCAATTTCCTACTTATGTATAGACTAAGATGTTCTTTCCCATCTATATGCTGACTCAAGACTGCACCTAGGCCTACCTCTGATGCATCATTCTGCAACAACAATTGTTTCTCAAAGTCTGGGCTTCTTAAAACAGGGGCTGAACATAATGCAGCCTTTTTTTTCTTTTTTTTTTTGTAATTACAGTTTATTGCTTTTAATAAAAACAATTACATATAATTTCTCCCGTTAGAGATCACAGGTACATAGACTAACATGTCCTTAGGATACATCAAATGTGACATTTAAAATTAGTCTAAACAGTCTAAATTTTTGGATCAGGGGGTATTACTTCAATATGAAAGTACCACTATGAGCTAAAAAATAAGCTGTACCCCACAAGTCTTATGAGAGGTCATCTCTATCAATTATATAAGTCCCAGATTAGTTTACACAACAACCAGTGCTGTTATGACCCTCTCCCAAACATATGTAACTTTGTGATAAACAGTGATTACTTCTCCAGAAAGACACAGCACATACAATACTATAGAAGCCAGCAGTCAAACAATATGATTAACAGTATGAAAAAGATACATTCCCAATTCCCAGTACACATACAATTCAGTTTTTGATAACTAAGAATGTGTCAGCAAATAGTACTATAACTTAAAATATTAGCTTTCCTCTGCCTGTTTTAAGAACTCTAGATTTCCCTGTTTAAACAGAATTTAAAACTTAAACATTTTATTAGCTGACTGTCTTCACCACCCAGTAACATTAAATACCTCATAATGTTTATTTATGTTCTCCCCTGCTATGATATTACATTTTTACTAGGTGAAATAAAATAAACTGTACTCTCCACTAACAAATCCCACACCAGAAACTACAGAGAGCTCAAGTGTCCTCCTCTGAATCAGACGAAGCAACTTGCCTGGCCTGGTCAAACTCTCTAGAAAGCGCTTCTGCTTTCTTACCAGCTTCATCGGGATCGGTATACACTGGAATGTATGTCCCCCATACTGAATCCTCAGCCTCGTCGGCATCAAAAGTGAATGCGCAATTCCTAAGCTGCATAGCCACATTCGGACTCCATCAAACCTTTTTTTTCTTGCTCGAGCTGTGAAGGAAATGTCCAGAAAAAGATGGACTAAGGCACCCTGAAAAGAAAGACTAGATGATTCCCTTGCGGCCTGCAGTACCTGGTCTTGTATTGCTGGACTAGAAGTAACCACTAAGACTGTACAAGGTGTATCTTGTTTGGCTGAGGTTGACCTGGGGGAGGCTCTATATGCTTTTAAAAAGCTCCAGATGGATCCAGGATCAAGCTTTAGGGACTTTGGGAGCCATTCTTGCATAAAATAGAGTAGGTCATTCCCTTTAACATTCTCTGGTAGTCCAACCACCCGAACATTTGAAGTCAGCTGTGCATTCTCTAGGGCTTCAATATGGTACTTCATCTGCGCTGTTTCTTGAATGAACTTGCTTGATGCTGCCAATGCCTTCATTGCCGTATTTTCAGTGCATGAGGCCGTCTTAGCCACTACCTTGATTTTGGCCTCTTGTTCAGCAAATTTTAATTATAGTGATTCTACCTTACTGTCGATGACCTGCATGGATTTTTGCAAGGCCTGTCAAAGTGGCTCAGATTCCAAAGCAGGTTTAGTAGCAACATCCACATGTTGGACCATCTTCAGCTGTGAGTTCTTGGAAGCAGTCGCAGAAGCCTTATTAGTTCGACCAATCTTCTGTAACAAATTATACCAAACAATAGCTCTTTGTGCCCTGATGCTAGATTTTCGATCAAATTAGGCACTTTCTGCAATTGGAGAGTAGATTTTAATGTTTTATTGCTGTATTTCGGAGAGCTCTCACTGCATGCGTCTAGACAGTGGGTGTGCTCCACAGCACCCCCCTTTTTTTTTCAACTTTATTTCTGCACTCTATCCCATTGGACTCTCTCCAGCATGGTCACTCGGCGATACCAGCATATCCCATCCTCCTGAAGCCTTCAGTCTCTTCTGGTCTGTGCCTTCTCTTAGTCACATCTCCTGAACCCCCCTGGATCTAAGTCCCCTGGGAGCAAGGACCACCACTCCACCCGGTGCTCGTTCTATAGTATCTGGTGGGGACAGATGAGAGGAGAGCCAGGAAGGCTTCTAAGACTGGAATTGGACATGGTGCCAGAGACCATAAACCCGCCTTCACCTACCAGTGGGAAGGAGGTATTTCTTGTATTACTGTCCCCCCATTGGTTTGGCAGTGCAATGCACTCCAGCATGGCATGTGAACGCTCCTGCCTACGCCTGCAGAAGCACCACCGTAGCCACTCCCCTGCATTGCCAGGACCAGACAGATGATTTTGACCCTCAGTCACCACTAGGGGTCACCAGACAGTGAGAACTATGTCCCCCCTCCCTCCCAGGAAAGGAGAGCTTGATCCTTTCCTCCCCAGCCAACCCCTGATGACCCGAGTCTGCTTCCGAACCTGGGTCGCCAGTGTGGCATCCAGCACCTCAACCCTCAGGGCCACTGGGCTAGCCTACATAATGCAACCTTAATGGACCGAAAAGCCTTGTCACACTCTGGAGTCCATTTCACAGCATTCAGGAACCATTTCTTTGTGAGTTCAGTGAGGGGAGTAGCTAACTCTGAAAAGTTGGGAACAAATCACCGACAATAACCAGCCAGCCCTAAAAATGACCTGACATGTTTCTTGGTTTTAGGGACAGGGCTGTTAGCTACAGCTTCTCTCCTGGAAATCTCTGGCTTGACTTCTCCATTTCCCAAAACATAGCCCAAATATCTGGTTTCCTGCTTGCCCAATGCACACTTGGTAGGATTAATTGCCAGACCTGCCTTTTTGATCAATTGGATAACTGCTCGTAGGTGTTCCAGGTGGCTTTTCCAGTCTGGACTGTACACCACAACATCATCCAGATACGCAACACAATAACCAATGTGAGGGGATAAAATTACATCCATGTACCACTGGAATGTAACTAGTGCACCATATAAACCAAACAGCATGGTGGTGAACTACATAGAATCCTATAGGAGTGGCAAATGCCGTTTTGTCTCTGGATTCTTTAGCTTGGGGGATTTGCTAGTAACCCTTGGTGAGATTGAGGGTACTGATATACTTGGCACTTCCCAGTCTTTCCACCAAATCATCTATTCTGGGCAAAGGATAACTGTCAAATTCTGACACTTAAGTTTCCTAAAATCAAGGCAGAGTCTTATACCCCCTTCTTTTTTGTTTACAATCACCATTGGTGATGATTAAGCACTTCTCGACTCTTCTATGATACCCAGTTCTTTCATTTTTTGTATTTCCTTAATTACGTCTGCTCTTAACCACTCTGGTAATCTGTATGTCTCTTTTCTAATAGGGAGAACATTCCTAGTCACTATTACGTGCTCAACCCCTTTTGCTCGGCCTGGTACTGTGGTAAAAGTACTGTTAAATGTCTTTAGCAAGTTATACATTTCTGTGTTTTGTTCAGAGGTTAAGGAAACATTCACCTTTACATCATCAGCAATAACAGTTTGTTCCAGTCTATCATGAGCTACATCAGTATCTTCTTTATCAGTTTCTGGTAAAACCAGAATAACAGATTTTGGTGTTTTTTTCAGCCCATTTCTTGAAAAGGTTAGCATGGTATATCTTAGTACAATTTTTCCTATCAGGGGTCTCAATCTCATAGTTAACTGTGCCAGTATGTCTAAGCACTTTATAAGGCCCTTGCCACTTTGTTAGTTAATTTTCTGTAGTGGGTAACAGTAGCAAGACTTTTTTCACCTGGCTCAAAAACTTTTTCTTTTACCCCATAGTCATAATAGGTTCCACCATGCTGTGGCGACATGGAATAAGTCAACCATCAGCACAGTGACGGCACAATACCACCAACTGGTGATGTGCCATCACTGGGGGAACTAGTGTTTTCTGTGGGGCGCCCATGCCTCTCATGCGGGGAGCTCTGCCCCAACACCCCCCACTTAAATTAACCAACTCCTAGAACACCCGGGAGGCAACAGTGTTGGGAACCCAGCAGATCATCACAGCGAAATGCTGAAAATGTTGCTGTGATGGTCTTCGCTGTATTCCCATCGCTGTTGCATTGTGATACCATCATAATACGCCTTCTGCTGGTTTTGGTCCTCTTCCTGATTACTATGGGTGATTTCAACATATTTTGCCAGCTTCTTTCTCAGGGCACACATGTAAGATGTAATAGATTGTTTCTGATGGGGTTACCTTCCCATGTTTCTTTTCTTACATCTAGCAGCCCTCTAGCTTGTCTACCATACAGCATTTCAAATGGTGAAACACCTGTTGATGCCTGTGACACTTCTCTAAAAGCAAAAAGCAGGTAAGGTAAGTATTGGTCCCAGTCTTTCCCTTCTCCCTTTTACAAACCTTTTTAACATGCATTTTAGGGTTTGATTAAAACATTCAACAAGACCGTCTGAGGGTGATAAGTGGAGGTTCTTATGGCAGTGATACCTAGTAGTCGGTACAGCTCCTTCAGTAATGCAGCACCAAAATTACCACCCTAATCAATAATAATCACTTTTGGTATGCCCACCCTGCTGCCACTTTTGGGGCTGTGACAATATGCATTGGAACTGCCTCTAGGTAATGAGTAGTATAGTCACATACTACCAAAATGAATCAATTTCCCTTTTTACTTTTGTCTAAGGGGCCAACCACATCCATTGCAATTCTCTCAAAAGGCACGTCTATTAACGTCTACCTACAGTGGCACTCAACAAACACGTGGTGCCCAATCTCTAACCTTTCAGGTTCCCAGATGTCGTACCTCCATGGGTCAGCGGGCCTTTATCTATAGAGCCGCTCGATGGTTCAGTTCCCTCACTAAAGAAGCACTTTCCTCTACTACACTTGGACCCCTCAAAAGGAATCTCAAACTTTACCTCACCGCTACCACTCAATGTGACTGCTTCTCTGAACAGAGATCTCTCTAAACACCTCCCAGTTCACTCATGTCTCACAGCCTGCGCTTTCCCAGTCTCATTCCCTCTGGCACTGGGCCTTCCTTGTGACTCCTTTCCTGTTTCACATCTCCACCGGTACAAGACATTTTCCACCACCATCGTACAGTGGCCCATTAGCCTGCCAACTTCCTCTCCCGGTTGCACGCCTGCAATACTAACTGCCTATGGTGCCCTCTATCTCTTATTGTTACCGCAGCCAGCTGCCTACTCAAGCTGTTCGTTATATGAATATTATCTCAAAGTATGTTATAACTGAGTATCTTTATTTTTCCTTTTAGTTGTTTTGGTTGTTTGTCGTGCATTCTTTTACTACCTCTGTATGTATGTTGACCCTCACCCTTTGATGTGGAACCTTTGTAAACAAGCAGTTTCTGCTCAAAGGTATTTGTAATCTGAGAATTTAATAAATAAAATCAAGGGTAGGGGCACCCTGTCTTTTTTAGTCACTGGTGCTACTTTATGACACTCAGCACAGGAACTGCAATAGGTAGCAACATCTTCATTAATTCCAGGCCAGCAAAATCTGTACAGCAATCTGGCAAGGGCGCAATCCCTCCCCAAGTGACCAGCCATAGGACTATCATATGCTATCTGAAACAACTCAGTGCTATACTTTTGTGGTATATCCAATTGTTCCATCTGGTCCTGTGTCTGAGGTTTAACCCGGACTCTGTACAGTTGCCCATTACATTTTTTAAGCACAGGTTCACCTTGTTTTGGTTTCACCCCCAGCTGCTTAATATAACCCTGGAGAGAAATGTTATTCATTTGCTCTGAAAGAAAATCAGTTATTAGTTTAGTTTCAGCATTTTGATATGGTAATTCCTTTAGATGACTTAATGAACTCCCTACCAAACTCATTGGTGTTAGCAAAATTAGTCAGTTCAAGTCTGGATTCCGCAGTCTCCTAGCACGTGAGGTTGTCTGCAGTTGTTACCTATAACCTGCCACCATTGGGCTTTCTACATTCTCAGCTCCCCCTACTGTCTTGCTTTGCCTCTCCCCTTCTCCCCCACCTTACCTTCCTCCTCTCCACCTACTTGACAATGCCTCCTTGGTGGCCACAATCTCTACTATAAAGTCTGAGCCTGGGATCTGATCACCAACCCCAAGTCCGCTTAAGAGTAATTCCACACTTACACAGTGTAGTTATTTCTATACCTAGCACTTTCTGTTTGCACTTTAGTAACTAACTATACTGTTGTATGTTTTGTAACCATTTCTGTATACTGTTCATGACTTTGTACTTTGTCTCTGTAGTCTGTTAAACTGACTTGGAACCTTTGTAAATGAGCCTATGGCTCAAAGGTATTTAATCCGAATCTAAATTAAAAAAAAAAAAAGTCCATCAGTCTTTTGTTGCCACTGTTTCTTCAGGCGTCATCTTTCTTTCCTGGACATCTGGATCTTTGAGCTTTGCTCAAACAAGTCCAAATCAAAACCAATGAAAGGAAGAGAGTCCCCACCATCTGAGATTTTCTCTGCCTGCATCCTGTTGCTCATCTGGATCTGTGCCAGATCCTCTGCCTTTGATAGCCTGCAAGGCATCCCGCCACCGCCGCTCCTGTCACTGCATCTCTTCTCTCCTCTGGTGCTTGAGTTGCTGCATTTTTCTTCTCTCTGTTTATCCATCTTTTTTTGTTGTACAGCCCACCATTTGAAAAAGGCACTCAGGCTTTCAGGTTCTGTCACTGCCTGTTCTTTTTCTATAACTGGTGCTAGCTGTACAGTCTCAGCTTGGACTTCCGTTTCTGCTAGTTTGGCTGCCATTCTCCTCGTAGCCACTCCTGGGCTTGCTGCTGCAGAATCCATACCTTCTTCTATGCTTCCTGGTACCAGGTCTAGTAGCCATGCACAAAAGCCCTGGCTTAGAGTATGCACGGCATAAATCCCACTTCAAACACCATCTGTCATCAAGGCCCAGGTCAGGAAGCATAGGAAATCCAGGAGCAGTTGTAAAATTCACGAGAGTTTTATTAACAATAAAATAAAAAAAAAATTGTTCATAACTATTTATGATGGCAGTAGAAACATAGAAAACAGAGTTCTTCTGAGGTTTTTCTTCTCAATTTCCAATTTCAGTGTCAGTCTCAGTCTCTGTTACAAGAAATTGTAGCTCTTTTTTATGTCTTTATAACCCCTGCTCGTTAACAGATATCCTGTTTTTCCTAAAGTGTTTTTGTCAATTTCAGCAGATGTAGCAAAAAGAACATTGTGACCCAGAACTGGTCTCTTGTTTACAGCATCTCAGCAAATGGCTTAAAAACTGCAGTTTAGGTTAACCCCTTGAGTTCCAAATAGCTTTTTGCAATCACTTCAAAATTATAGCTATATACAGTTTTAGCTTTGCAATCATTTCAAAATTATAGCTATATACAGTTTTAGCTTTGCAATCATTTCAACAGTATAACTATATACAATTTTAAACAAAGGGATCCCAGTATCAATCAGATTTCCACAAAATTATTCACATATATTTTTATACCAGCAAATATGCAAGGAAGAAGAAAAGACAAAACAGCAAGTGAGGATAGATGGATAGTGAGAGGCAGAGAATTGCAAGCCCATCGGGGTGATCAAGTCCTAGATCTCACGAGAAAATTTGATGGCGCAACTAAACAGTGAAGAGACAGAAAAGGAGAGAATAAAACACACCCTTGCATTTAAACTCTTTCTCCAGAACAACTGAGACATTGCCTTGTTCAACCCTGTTACAGAGTGCCAGGGTTCATCACAATGTCCAGTCCCAGGGAGGAGGGCAGTGACACCAGAGGGAACCCAGATCCACAGCAGCAGGGGAAGGTTGCCACAGAGCTGGAGCCAGAATGGATCAGGCTGCAGCTGGAATTGAGAAAATCGAAGATGGAATTTGAGCAAATAAATTTTGAAGCACAGCTTCAGAGAGAGAGAGGCAGAGGAGAAATGGCACCAGCAAGAAAGAGAGCAGAGGAGGTTTGAACTGGAGATGCAGGAACAAGAAAAACAGCAGCAGAACAGCAGAGGGAGTCTGAACTGGAGAAACTGAGACTCCAATGACCAGTGCCAGATGAGGTGACAGTGTTGAACCTGAACCTCCAGGGCTGGGGTATAAGTTAAAGTCTAAATTAATAGCCGAATTTAAAGCAGGAGAGGATATGGATGCATTTTTGAATTAATTTGAAAAGGTCTGTATTCAGGCAAAAATACCCAGGGAGTCCTGGAGCTTGCAGCTCTCCCCACTACTTACTGGTAAAGGGCATGAGGCGCTAGGCCAAATGGACAATCCAGGCAGCTGCAGTTATGAGAAACTTAAAACTGCCTTGCTTAAAAAGTATGAGTCAACTCCTGAAGCATACAGGGTTAAGTTCAATAAGCTCCACAGAAGCTCTGAGGAACTCACCACACAGTAATGTAAATTTTTGAAATGGTGGGAGGGAGTAGAAGGAAATTCTGTGAAACAAATTGAGAAGGTAATGTTGCTAGAGCAGTTCTTTTGGGCTTGCTCAGCACAGTTGAAAACCTAGCTAGAGGACTGAGATCCAAAAACAGCGCCGCAAGCTGCTGAGCTCTCAGGCCACTATGCCAGGAGCAGGCCTGCTCTGAAAGGAAGTGGGGCAGGTGCAGCAGGGCCAAAAGGGAAAAGAATGCCTTCAGGGCAGCTAACACCCTCACAGCCTATGCAGAAAGGGGGAAGCCCCAAATTACCAAAAAGGGATTTCTTGGATAAAAGAAATGATGACTGTTGGTTTTGTAAACAGCCAGAGCACCTTGCTAGACAGTGTCCTAAAAAGGCACAGAGTGGCCAAAGTGGTGCTATACAGAGTTGGGTTGTTTTGTGTCCCTGAAAGCATGCCTGTAAACATAAGGGGGCACATACATCCAGTCACTGTAAATGGGGTGCAGACCCATGGTTAAGGGACATGGGGGCATCCCTTAGGTGTCAGCTTGGCTCAGTTGGTAGCACATCCACCTCTGGACCAGAACGTTGTGGGTTCTCATCCCACACCGGGATTGGACTTGCACCTGAAAATCACTGCCATCCGAGTGCATTATTGGGGGTGGGTGCTGTACTGCTGGGGTGTGCCATCCTTCAGACGAGACATTAAACCGAGGTCCCTTCTGCCCATCCTGGTGTTGTCCTGGTGGGTGTCCAGGTGGAAGTAAAAGAACCCAGGACACTCTTCACAAAGTGTAGGGAACATTCCCCTTCCCATAAACCACTTCATGCAATTATCCAGGCTTTGTGTGGGTGATGATGTGCGATATGGCCGCCACCACACATTCAGTCACTTCACTATCAGTCTAGCACAGGGAGAGGGGTGATGGGCAGGCGCCTTGTCGTTCCCCAGGGGTACCGAGAGCAGTTGCTCAAGATCGCACATGATATCCCCATGTCCATACATCTGGGCATCATGTGCACCATGCAGCAATTGGCCCAGAATTTCTATTGACCTAACTTCACCCAGCAGGTGAAGGAATATTGCAGATCTTGTCACCGATGCCAACAAATAGGAAAGGCAGACAGTGAAACCAAAGCTGCCCTAATCCCCTTGCCCATTGTGGAGGAGCCATTACAGAAGGTAGGATTGGATATTATGAGACCTTTGAATACTCCAATCTCCTCTGGGATGAAGTGTATCTGGACGGTGGATGATTACGCCAATAGATACCCAGAAGCAGTCACCCTATCCTCACTTTGGACAAAGTGGCAGACACCTTGCTAAGGGATTTTCTCCCATGTTGGGTTTCCACCGGAGGTTATCACTGATCGAGGGGATACCTTTATGTCAGACCTGATGACGTGCTTGTGGGAGAAGTGTGGGGTGGTGCACAGATGCATGACACCTTATCACCCACAAGCCAGTGGACTTACGGAAAGGTTTAATGGTACCCTAAAATCAATGCTTCAAGCATTTGCTGAACAGCATGGGAGGGACTGGGAGAAATACCTTCCCCACCTGTCATTTGCATACAGGGAGATGCCCCAAGAATTGACAGGGTTCTCCCCCTTTGAAATCTTATATGGGCGTAGGGTGCGTGGGCCCCTAGACTTGATCCGGGAAGACTGGGAAGGCAAGCACACCACCCAGGGAACTCCCATAGTGGAGTATGTCCCAAGGTTTAGGGAGAAGCTGAAGGAGCTTTTGGGGGCAGCCTAAAGCAACCTGTCAGCTTCCCAGCATAAATAAAAATTTTGGTATGATAACGGAGCCAGGGCTCGCTTATACAGTGCAGGTCAGGAAGTCCTGGTCCTAATTCCAGTCCGGAAGGACAAGATGCAGGCCAAGTGGGCAGGACCATACAAGGTAGTCCAACAGGTAAATGATGTTAACTATTTTGTAGAACTGACTAACAGGAGACATAATCATAGGATGTACCATGTCAACATGATGAAGTCATATGCCAATAGGGCTGATATGGCATTTGCAATATGTAGTCCTGAGGAGGGGACGGATGAGAAAGACACCTCCTGAACTTGCTAGAGGAAAGCAAGCGGGAGTCCTCTGTGGAGACAATCAAGTTGTCACCCCAGTTGACCCCAGAGCAGACCCAGGAAGTGGGGGGGGGGTTTCAGAGGACTTTGCTGCTTTGTTTACTGCTAAGCCGGGATGTACCCCCTTAGCGACTCACGAGGTAGATACAGAGATGCAAGCACCCATCTGATGGACTGCCTACTGGGTGTCTGAGGTCATCCTAAAGGACATTAGGAGGGAGATTAACGAAATGCTGGATTTAGGGGTAATCCAGAAATCCCACAGTCTATGGACCTCACCCGTAGTCTTTGTTTCCAAGACAGATGTCTCTACTTGCTTCTGTGTGGAGTATCATGGACTCAACGCAGTTGAGAAGTCCGACGCCCACCCAATGCCAGGGATGGATGAACTATTGGACTAGTTGGGAGGGGCGACATACCTTACCACCATTGACTTGACAAAAGGGTATTGGCAGGTGGAGTTAACTGCCAGAGCTAGGGAGAGATCGGCCTTCATCACTCCAATAGGATTATTCGAGTTCCGAATAATGCCTTTTGGAATGAAGAACACCCTGCCACCTTCCAAAGGTTGGTCAACCAGGTGTTACATGGTACTAAAGAGTACACAGTGGTGAACCTGAATGATATTGCCATCTTCAGTACCAGCTGGAAGGAACACCTATCCCACCTGAAGGAAGTGCTGGACAGGATACAGAGGGTGTGGGTCACTGTAAAGGCTGAAAAGTGCCAGGTGGCTTTGGCGGAGGTGGCATACCTAGGCCATGCAGTGGGACGGGGACAGCTTCACCCTAATCAAGCCAAGATTGAGGCAATACAGGCATGGCCTATGTCAGAAACCCAGAAGCAGGTTAAAAGATTCTTAGGGACAGCAGGGTATTATCGAAAGTTTGTACTAAATTACAGTATCCTGGCAGCTCCCCTATCTGGTCTGTTAAAGAAAAGGAAGCCCAAAAGGGTAGACTGGGTTCCAGTCTGTGAACCAGCCTTTGCATGGTTAAAGGAGACACTGCACAGTGCCCCTGTGTTGGCCAGTTCAGTTTACTCTAAGCACTTTGTAGTCCAGACAGATGCCTCAGATGTGGGGATCGGAGCAGTCCTCAGCCAGACATCTAAGCAGGGAAAGGATTACCCAGTAGTGTACCTTAGTAAGAAGTTACTTCCCCAGCAGCAGGCATATTCCACAGCAGAAAAGGAATGCCTTGCACTGGTTTGGGCCCTGAAGAAATTAGAGCCGTACCTTTACGGGACATGCTTTGAGGTACAAACCGATCAAAACCCCCTCGTGTGGTTAAACCACATGGGTAGGACAAATGGTCATCTTTTGAGGTGGAGTATTGCCCTACAAGCCTTCAACATGACCATTACACACAGGGCAGGGCATTTGAATGCCAAGGCAGATGGCCTATCTCACTAGTTAGAACAATAACACAATTTGTGAAAACCTTACCACACAGTAGAGGGTGTGTTCCCACAAATTCAGTCTAGGGGGGAGGGATATTGCAAGCTAGCCACTGCCATAGAAACATAGAATTTGATGGCAGATAAGAACTGCTTGGCCCACCCAGTCTGCCCATTTCCCTACCTCTTGGATAAGCTGCAGATCCTAGTTAACCAACAACCTACTTCCTCCTACTCCCCCACTATAATTGCCTTATGTCTGTCCCATGCATTCTTGAATTCCCCCACTGTTTTTGACCCTACCACCTCCTCAGAAAGGCCATTCCATGCATCCTCTGTGAAAAAATACTTCCTCACATATTAAGCTTCTTTAGTCTCTCTTCATATGCTTTCTGGTGCAAACCCTGCACCATTTTAGTTGCCTGCCTCTGGACTGCCTCCATCCTGTCTATGTCCTTGAGGAGATGGGGTCTCCAGAACTGCATGCAGTAATCCAGATGGGGTCTCACCAATTGTCTGTACAGAGGGATGACAACTTCCTGTTTTCTACTGGTGATGCCTCTCCCTATACATCCCAGTATCCCCCCAGCTCTCCTTATTGCCTTCTCACATTTCCAGCCTACCTTTAGGTCATCTGATGTGAATACCCCCAGGTCCCTTTCCATTTTTGTTATTAGTACCCCCCCCCAACTGTGTACTCTTCCCTTGGGTTTTTGTTTCCCAGGTGCATTACTTTGCACTGAATCTAAGCTGCCATACTTTGACCATTCCTACAACTTTGCCAAGTCCCTTCTCATCCTTTCCACTCCCCTTGTGTATAAACCATGTTGCAGATCTTTGTGTCATCTGCAAAGAGGCATACGTTTCTTTCCATTCCCTCTGCAATGTCACTTATAAAGATATTAAAGAGGACTGGCCCCAATACTGAACCCTGCGGTACCCTGCTAGTAACCCCCCTTTCTTCAGAGTAGACTCCATTTACTATTACACTCTGCATCCTGTTGTCCAGACAATTTTTTACCCAGGCTACCACCCTGGGACCTACGCCAGGCTGACTAACTTGTTTATTAATCTTTTGTGTGGGACTGTGTCAAATGCCTTGCTAAAGTCTTGGTAGGCAATGTCCACAGCCCCTTCCTGGTCTACTACTTTGGTCACCCACTCAAAGAACTCTATTAAATTCATCTGACATGACCTTCCCACTGTGAATCCATGCTGCCCTGGGTCCTGTGCCCCGATGGCCTCTAGGTACTCAACAATTCTTTCTTTCAGAAGTGATTCCATAATTTTCCCTACCACTGAGGTCAAACTAACAGGTCTGTAGTTTCCTGCCTCTGCCTTGCTCCCAATATTGTGAAGGGGACTCACATCCACCTTCCTCCAGTCCTCAGGTACCACACCATCCTCCCATGATTTGGTAAAAATGGTAGTCAGTGCTGTCACTAGTTCTCCCCTTAGTTCTTTCAGAATTCTGGGCTGAATCCCATCAGGCACCATTGCCTTGTCCAACTTAAGTTTTAGGAGTTCTTTCAGGACCCTTTCTTCTGTGAATGGACTGATATTGACCCCCCTATCCAGGGTGCTTCTATTGTTTGATTTAGGTAAGTCCCCCTCCTCTTCTTTTGTGAATACTGAACAAAGGTATTCGTTCAGTATCTCTGACTTTTCACTGTCACCATCTACCCACCCCCTTTCCCCTTTATTGAGCCTCACTATCCTTCCCTTGATCTTTCTTTGCTCACTAATGTACCAGTAAAAGGTTTTTATCCCCCATCTTAACTGAATTGGCAATCTTTTCCTCAGTTTGGGGTTTTGCTATTCTGACTGCCTTCCCTGCTTCCTTCTGTTTTAACTGATAGAGTTCTCTTTCCTGCTCCTGTGACTCCTTATACTTTCTGAATGCTATCTTTTCACCCTAACCTTCCCCACCACCCCTTTTGAGAACCATAGTAGCTTTTTTCTTCATTTTGTTTTATTTGCTTCACACAAAGGCTTGTTGCCTCTGTGATGGCAGTTTTGATTTTGCCCTATTGTTTCTCCACCCCTCCTTTCTGCCCTTTTGCTAGTGCATTCCTTAGGTACTCTCCCATTCTGCCAAAGTCAGCCCTTCGAAAGTTCAGTACCCTTACTTTTGTATGGCTTGACTCTATGGCATTGTTTATTGTGAACCACACTGTCTGGTGGTCACTTGTTCCCAGATGGCTACCCACTTCTATATCTGACATGCTCTCACCGTCCCCATTTGGGACTACCAGGTCTAAGACTGTTCTTTTCCGAGTGGGTTCCAACACTAGCTACCTGAGGCATGCCCCCTGTAGGGCATCAAGAATGACTCTGCTCTTGGATATGGCTGCAGCAAATGTGCTCCAGTTAACAGCTGGCATATTCAGATCCCCCAGCAACAATATCTCCCCTTTTTCTGCCATTCTAAGGATGCCGCCTATCATTTCCTTGTCCATGTCCTCCCCCTGAGACAGGGGTCTATATACAACCCCTGTGCAGATTGTGGTGCCATTTCCTGTCTCCAAGGTGACCCATAGTGCCTCCTCTCCTTCCTGTTTACCCCTTAGTTCTGTTGCTTTGATCCATCCCTTATGCAGAGAGCTACGCCTCCTCCTCTTTTACCCTCCCTGTCCCTCCTGTGGATTGTATACCCTGGTATGTTGACATCCCAGTCATAGTTCTCTGTGTACCAGGTTTCTGTGACTGCCATATCATCAAGGCATCCCTCTTCAATCATGGCCACAAGTTCAGTAAGCTTGTTACCCAGACTATGGGCATTGGTATGCATCGCCCTCCATTTTTTGATGGCCTTACCACTTTTAGCCCCATCCCTGTACTTACTGCCTTTTTCTCCATTTACCCCTGCCCTGTACCCTATTGACCACTCTACCTTGGTGTTAACCTTGTTAACTACCCTGTTTTGTGGGGGAGGCTGGGAATGCCCTGCTGTTTTCAGCACCTCCCCCCTTGGCTAGATTCAAAACTTGCCAATGAAGCATTTAAACCTATCACCTAGGATCCTGGTTCCACTCCTGGACAGATGCAGACCATCGTGTCAATATAGGTCTGTATCCCTCCAGGTGGACCCTCAGTCCCCAATGAAGCCAAAACCCTGTGCTCTGCACCAGCTTTTCAACCATTTATTGAATCCCAGGGTGCAGAGTACCCTAACCTCACCCCTGCCATGGACAGGCAGCACCTCTGAGAAGGTTACCATGCATGCTACCAGGGCCAGATTAAGGCATAGGCAACATAGGCATGTGTCTTGGGGCCCTGCCTACAAGGTGGCCTATAGCAATCGCCAACATATATTTACTATATATCATTTTCTTCTACCCGAGATGCATTTTTACAGCTGCAGTGGGCGGAGCCTGCAGACATTTTGCATGTACAAAAGGAGTGATGTCATGTTTTCTGTCCGTGGAACTGACTGAAGGTGTAAATAGTCTCCTCTGCCTTACCCTCCTCCAAGAAATGTTTTCCACCCTCAAATAAATATGGTTTCATGTTAGTCAATGGTTGCAGGGCACTATTTTCTTTCTTAAATGAGAGGTACAAGAACTGGAACCTGAATAGTGGGAGACAGTATTAGTTTTAATGGGGGAGTAAGATCCGCCATCTCCACCCAAGATGCTCCTAAAGATCCGCCCCCACCTTTTTTTGTTCATGTGGGAGGGGCATGGGGTGGATCTATCATGCTGGAACAACTGACTATCAGAGCTGCCTGGGGAAGTAATTAAGGAATGCCTGAAGCTGCATCTAGGCATATCCTCCCGCTCCCAACACACACAGACATCATCATTATTTTTATTTTTTTTTTAACTCTAAGCATGTTAATATTTGGCTCTTACAGAACAGGCAACTTGGGCATAAAAATAAATTAGAAAAAAAAGGATCAAGCAGGTGCATTTTCCTTTTATGCAGACAGAAGTTCACAAATCCTGTATGACAAGTTCATTATATGGATGTTTTCCATGTAAAACAGAAATGTTGTTAATGTCATGTCTGTAGCATCGTTTGTTGTAGCCAGTAAACTATTATTTACATAGGTACTGTAAATGATAGGTTTTATTTCAGAAATCCAGTCTTTATAAATTTGTTTTTTAGCACTTCTGTAAGATATATGTCTTTCTGATGTAAGAGTGCATAGCATAGAAACGGAAGCGTTTCTGTGACTGGTTGTTGTTTGCATGAGAAGTGGGCATGACAGTGGCAAGCAAGAGTGAAGTCTAAATTGTTTCTTGGTCATTCTGGGATCTAAAGTTTAACAGTGATGTGTGAAGAAAATAAAGTTTGTGTTTTTTGCATTTGAATAGATTTAGTGCGTTGAAGTTAAAAGATATAAATATATATATATATATATATATATATATACACACATATAGTGTCATGGGCACCTGAAAAGGAAGGAGACTACTAAAATAAATGCTGTTCTGATGATTTATTTATTTATGTGTGAGATTTCATTTTTTTGCATTATGTGTTTATACCCCCCTCCTGCGCTTCACTGTCCCCCACTCCTTCAGGCTCTGCAAGTTCTCTTCATCCCCACTGACCTTGGCCAGCCCTCCTCAGGTCCTCAGATCGCAGCCAACCCCGGGATATCCTGGTGTATCCCTATCACCGGGTGGGTCCCCCTCCTCCAAGGGGGAAGGGCACCGGGGAAGGGAAGGACCCCAGCACACACTTCCATTAGGGCCCGGGGATGCTGCTGAGGAACAGAAGGCCCTGGCCAGGCATTGGGGGCATTCTGGGAATGGAGAGCCGTCATCTTGGCGGGCAGCGAGCCGATTTTCCGCTTTTTCCTGTGGGGAGTGACGTCTGACATCAAGGTATACGCCGTCTGCCACCGCCCCCTAGCACACCGTGTCCTGCCTGTATGCTGCACTCCCAGCCTCCACCAGGAGTCAGCCTACGCGGGTATGCAACCCCTGCCCACCCCCCGGAGAAGGAGAGCTGTCCCCGGACGGCCCTCCGGCAACCCGAGTCCGTTCCCGAACCCGGTCACCGCGCCGCAAGCGGAAACCAACTGCTGTGCCGACGGGCCGGTCATGTGTGAGATTTTAAGTGTAGTTCTATCTAGGTCACAGACACATAAGCTATAAAGAACAATGGCTGTATTAGTCAAAGCTTGTAGTAGCAAAATAAAGCAAGAAAAATAATATATTGTGTTTTTTTTTTCTTTGAATTGTTTAACCAGGAGTGGCACACTAAGCTGAAAGCTTGTTTACAGGGGCAGGCTGGAAGCACATGGAAGTTAAGTGACTCGCTCAGGGTCACCCTGTATGCAAGTGGTGGCTGTAGGATTCAAACCCAGATCTGCAGATTTGCAGCTCAGAGCCTTAAACCAATGTGTTATACTGCCTCCCTAGTTATGGCAGTCATCTGTTTTATGGTTCATGATTTTGCTGAAGTAAGTATACTAACATACTAAAATGCCAGCAGAATAGGCCTAGCGGTCTTTCGTGTCTGCTCGTTTGGTCGGCCCCCATTCTGGGAGCTGACCTTGCTGCCCCCCCTGCCCTCTCAGACTTCTCCCTTCCTAGTCCAGGATATTCCCACTTCATTGGACTTTGCTTCCACAACCCTTCCCCTGTACCTGTCCCACCCCCTCTTGAACTCCGCCACAGTCTCTGCCTCCACCAGCCCCCCAGCAGCACATTCCATGGTTCTACCACCCTCTCAGTGAAGTAGCACCTACTCCTTCCTTCCTGAGTCTCCCCCACAGCTTCCACCCATGCCTCTAGTTGCCCCCTCCTTCCTTTGGAGCACCGTGACTGTGCCTCCCCTATTTACCCCCTTCATGTACTTGAAGACCTCTATCATATCCCCCCATCCCTCCTCTCTTCCAATGTGCACACAGTTAGCTCTTTGAGCCTCTCCCCATAGCTACTTTCCCCCAAGCCTCAGATCATTTTGGTCGCCCTCCTCTGGACCCTCTCCAGGAGTTCAATGTCCCTTTTAAGTGTGGCCTACAAAACTGCACACAGTACTCAAGGTGCGGCCTCACCAAGCAGTTATACAGAAGGAGTATCACTGCCCTCCTTCTGGAGTGATCCCCCTAGCGATGCATCCCAGCATCCTGTTGGCCTTGGCCGCTGCCCTCCTACAAGTCTCCAAGTTGTTCATATTGATATCCACCACCACCCCCAGGTCCCTGTCAGCCATACAGCCATAGCAGCAATACATTGCATAGCAGATGTAAAATGTCAATAAGCAGGTCATGCAACAGATGTGCTGAGCAGTTACTGAAGCAAGAAATGTACAGCTGTAATTTTTTACATCCTGTTCAAAATGTGTTTTTGCACCTGTGGTGCCAAATGGCATAGTCGCTGTGCAAAATCGCCTTTTGGCTAATGAACTAATAGTGTCACCGTTCATGTGGTGGGGTCACAAAAAGCCCATGCTGAAAACTTGGAGTGAAAATACCAAGAAACTCCCAGGGCATTAGGGTTTCTGACCATAACACTCTGCCCTGTAGGGACTGACAGGTATCAGGTGTGTGACTTGGGATTGTCAACAGTAATGCTCATGCCATTCCACCTCCATCCCCACCCTGCAGCCAGTGACAGGTATTGAGGTGTGCCTTTCACTCGTCAGCCCCAAAGTTCACTCCATTCTCTTATACTGTACCCATTTCAATGTATTTCCTTATGGAATGGGGTGAGGGTAAAGTTGGAAAAACCCCAAGGCACACCTTGACTCTTGTCTGTGTCTGCAGGGTAGGGTGAGGTGAAATGGCGTGAATGTTATGGGCAATGACCCAGAGGCACACCCCAATGCCTGTCCATGTCTGTGGGTTGGGGGTGGGGTTGGTGTCACTTTAGTACTTCACTGCCATTCCTATTCTGCCTGTCTGTCTGTGTCTCTCTCTCTATATATATATACATATCTATACGTCTATGTAATTATCTATCTTTCTATCAATTGCATGTATCTCTATTTTTACCTATTTCTAAAACAAACCTGCCTATGACATTTGCCTGCACTCTGAGCACATACTTATGAAACTGTGCATATTTGTACTCCACTTCTGCATAGACCTCATACTTTCCTAATATTACCATTATCACAAGCATAACTACCTTGCCCTTATCAAAAGTGACCCTCCTCTGAAAGTTAATATCACATTTTCTCTAACAGTCTATCATCATTACATCTGACTTCCTGACATCAACACATTGCTTAACTATAACTTACATCACTTCATGGACAAAAACCCTGTTTCTCTCTAAAAAAAAAAAAATAAAAAACACCTGTGTAAATAATCCCAAGGATGAACACATGTCAGAAATTAGATTTTCATATACTGCCACCTTCTGTTCCATAATGGAGATTTGCATATGTGTCCCTTGATGCTTTGCATTATTGGGATATGTGCAATTGTGTTTTCTTTAAAATTGGGCTGTCTGGCCAATATCATCCGGGATAACACATACATCAGTGGCATTTGCTCTGGGGTTCTTTTGTAAGCTTCCTATTCCTTCCATTAAAGTGTACACATTCATATATTTTCCTAATAATGTGAATGCCTTCCTTAGAACAGAAACTAAAACAAATCTTACTACTTATAAATCATTGTGTTGTTTCTCCATACCTCCTTAACAATTCCGTACAACTTCATTAACTTCATTATGCAGCCCTGGTGGATCTGACCAGATTTTGTTTGTTAAGGACTCAACTGCTAGGTAACCTGAGCAAGGCAGGGACTGAATTATGACATCATTCTCACCTAACCGATTAGGTGTTAAGTGTAGCTGATTGCTTCAGATGCCCATGCCAGGCTGACCTGTAAGGTGTAAACATGTCCATTTCCTTTGCTTTGTCTCTCCCTCCCACTTAGAATCTCCACTTATCAAGTTTTACTCTCAAATACAGTATAAAAGATTAACAATGCAATTCAGTATATATGCTTTAAAGAGCCTCTGAGAGCATTAGGGAAACTTTAAAAAAATAAAATTTATATTCAGCTCCATCCAATGTTCTTTATTACTTCATATATTTTCAGTAATTATCAGTTTTCTTTAGGACTGAAAACAGTTACATGAAAACAAGACGCCTATCCAGTAGACTAGTTCAAGTTTCAAGTTTATTGCAGGAATAACTCTACCGAGCAGGCTCATTCACAAGGAGGTCCTGAGAACATATATCAGGAACACATACAGATAAAAGGCAGGTAAATACATACAGTGCTAGCACATACATAACATGGGGTAAATAATGATCAATTAATACATAACTAATACAATATTTACAAAGCAAAACTTTGAGAAGAAAAAATTACTCACCTTAGTAATGTTGTTTCTTCTAATGGAGTCTTGCTATATTATGGCAATTGCAGTATGACCGCAGGTTAGAACTGCTCCGGAGGTGAAATAGTTAACTTTCCATGCAGGCATGTAACTTAGAGCGTGAGTTCGGTTGAAAACTCTGTCTGTCGTGCTTCAAACGTAAACTGTCAGATCTTTACGAGCTAAAACTCACTAAGGTTCTGTGTGGAAGCTGTAAACCTACACTAGCCAACTGGCTACTAACATAAACACTCATTTTTGGCCTAAAACAAAGACTCAAGTCAGGAGACCCAAAAATGCAAAAACACAACACCAATTCACCCAAAAAGGTAGGTGAAAAACAACAAGGTGGGCATCAAAAAAAGTACCAACCCTGTACTGCCCACCCGCATCCCCAAAACAGAGGTTCTGAGAGGGGCAGGCAGGAAGGGAGGTCATAATATAGCAAGAGTCCATTAGAAGAAACATTACTAAGGTGAGTAATTTTTTCTTCAAACAACATGAAGTCTTGCTATATTATGACAATTGCAGACTACACAGCAGTACCCCCATGGAGGAGGGACAGAACCTACCTAGGAAATAGGCTCTGAAGCACGGCTGTGCCAAACCGAGCATCACTCCTAGCCTGGATGTCCAGGGAGTAATGCTTGGTAAAAGTGTAAACTGTTTTCCAGGTAGCTGCTTGACATATTTCTAGAATAGGAATGTCTCTGGCAGCAGCCGGAGAAGCAGCTGTACCTCTGGTAGAGTGAGCCCTCAGGCATGAGGGGGGAACTTTACCCAACTTCTCATAGCAGAATTGGATACAAGAGACAATCCACCTGGCAATGAATCTTTTAGTGGCTGGCTTCCCTTTACCAACTTCGCCATAGGTGAGGAACAGTTGGAGGGAGTCAAACCTATGACCCTTGGTACGCTCTATGTAGTAACTAAGGGCTCTCTTCACATCTAGGCTGTGCAGCATCCTCTCCCCAGAGGAGGAGTGGTCAGCGAAGTACACTGGAAGTGAAATAGATTAAGGTGGAAGTCTGAAACCACCTTAGGCAGGAACTTTCTGTTAGTCTGAAGGACCACCTTATCTCTGTGAAAAGAGATAAACTCCTGCTCCACTGACAACGCTTGTAATTCACTTATGCGTCTGGCAGAGGTGATGACTACCAAAAACACAGTTTTCCAAGTCAAGTACTTGAGCTCAGCTGAAGACAAGGGCTCAAAGGGGGGTTGCATAAGCTGAGCAATGCAAACATTAAGATCCCAGGCAGGGGCAGGATCCCTGAATGGAGGGTTGGTGTGAAACAACCCCTTAAAAAACTTGGAAAATACAGGATGAGCTGAAAGGGAAGAGGATTTACCTGCTGAAACAAAAGCAGACACAGCTGCCAAGTGCACCTTCAGGGTAGCTGGTCTCAGCCCCAAAGAATTCAGGTGGACCATATAATCCAGGACTGTGGGTAGATCAGCAGAGACTGGGGAAGAAAAAATTACTCACCTTAGTAATTGCTTTTCTTCTCATGGAGTCTTGCTATATTATAACAATAGCAGTCAGCCACTGCAGCTGAACTGCCCCGGAGAGGAAGGAGTTAACTCCAGAAGATCTGGAGTTCTACAGCGCGAGGGCGCTGTGCCAAAGCTCATCTGGCAGTTTCAAATGAAACTGTCAGATCTTCTAAGCTAACATCAAAGGACCTGGAAAGTCTGTGTGGAAAACTACACTAGCCCATGGCTACCTACTAGTAGTAATAACAACAATATAAAGAACAAAGAAACACTCAGAGCCATAATAACAAAAATTGATGGTATTATGGTTCGCTTTACCACCCTGACAAGCACATATGAACCCCCTTCCCCAAAGACTCAAGTCCAGGAAGGGGAATATAAATAACCTAAATGAAACAATCTAGATCCCTAACCCAAAGGAAAAGAGGTAAGGGAAAAACTACAATGGCATGACACAGTGCTTGCACCAATTCGCCACCCCTACCCAAGTAGAAGTTCTGAGAGGGGCAGGAGGGAGGGTGGTTATAATATAGCAAGACTCCATGAGAAAAAGCAATTACTAAGGTGAGTAATTTTTTCTTCAAACACCATGAAGTCTTGCTATATTATAACAATAGCAGATTACACAGCAGTACCTCCATGGAGGAGGGTCAGAACCTACTTAGGAAATAGGCTCTGAAGCACAGCTGTGCCAAACGAGCATCTCTCCTGGACTGGACATCCAGGGAATAATGCTTGGTAAAGGTGTGAACTGTCTTCCAGGTAGCAGCTTGACAAATCTCCAGAATGGGGATGTCTCTAGCAACCGCTAGAGATGCAGCTGTACCCTGGTGGAGTGGCCCTCAATCCTGAAGGGGTACTCTACCCAGTTTCTGATAACAGAATTGGATACAAGAAACAATCCACCTTGCAATTGTTCTCTTAGTGGCAGGTTTCCTTGCCAACCTGCCATAGGTAAGAAAGAGTTGGAGGGATTGAACCTATGACCTCTAGTGCAGCTCTAAATAGTAACTTAAGGCTCTTTTGACATCCAAGCTGTGCAGTCTCCTCTCACCTGAGGAAGAATGCTCAGTGAAAAATACTGGGAGAGAGATAGATTGATTCAGGTGGAAATCAGAAACCACCTTAGGCAAAAACTTTCTATTAGTCCTAAGGACTACCTTATCTCTGTGGAAAGAGATAAAATCTTCTTCCACTGACAGGGCCTGTAGCTCACTTATGCGTCTGGCAGAGGTGATAGCTACTAGGAAAATGGTTTTCCAAGTTAAATACTTGAGCTCTGCAGAAGACAGAGGCTCAAAGGGGGGTTGCATTAACTGAGCAATGCAAATATTCAGGTCCCAGGCGGGAGCTGGTTCCCGAAAAGGAGGGTTAGTATGAAGTAACCCTTTAAAAACTTGAGAACACCGGTGAGAAGAAAGGAGGCAGGCTTCCTGCTGACACAAAAGCAGAGACAGTTGCCAGATGAACCTTCAGGGTAGCTGGTCTAAGGCCTAGGAATTCAGATGGACCAAATAGTCCAGTAGAATGGGAAGATCAGCAGATTCTGGGATAATCTGCCTCTCATAGCACCAGATGGAAAACCTCTTCCACTTAGAATTATAAGTGGCCTAGTGGAAGGCTTCCTTGAAGCCTTTAAAATATCCATGACACCTTGAGAAAGGTGTAAGTCAGCAAATTCTAGCTCCTCAAGAGCCAAGCCTTGAGGTGGAGGGATTTGAGGTCCGGATTCACACCTCCCCTGTGCACAGGCCAGTAAGTCGTGGACTCTGGGCAGGCTCAGGGCAGGTGGACTGCCAAGGACAGGAGCAGAGGGTACCAGGGCTGTCTGGCCCTAATCTGGGGCAATCAGAATCACTCTGCAAGGTTGAGATCTGATTTTACTAGTACCCTGAAAAGGAGAGAAAGGGGAAAGGCATACAGGAACTTCCCTTTCCAGTCCAACAGAAAAGGCGTCCAGAGGACTGAGCCCAGAACTGGAGGCCTGCAACAGAAAAGAGGAAGTTGGTGGTTGTCTGGGGCTGAAAAGATCTATCTGAGGAGTGCCCCATCTGGCAAAGACAGACCCCAGCACTTGTGGATTCAGAGCCCATTCGTGATGGCCCTGAGAAATTCTGCTGAGGCGTCCCGCCAGGACATTGTCCTTCCTGGGAGATGAACGCTATCAGGAGGTGTTCAGGAGAAGCCAGAGACCACAACTTCATTGCTTCGTGCACAAGGCTGAAGACCGAGTGCCCCTTGCTTGTTGATGTACCACATTGTGGTGGTATTGTCTGTCCTGACTTGAACCACTTTGTTCTGGACAGAATCTGAAAACACCAAGAGCTAAAAGACAGCTCTGAGTTCCAAAAGATTGATGTGGAGCAGAGACTCCTGAGGAGACCATACCCCTGAGTGGCAAGGTCGCCCAGGTGGCCCCCACCCTAACAGGGAGGCATCCGTGGTGAGGGTGAGGGGAGGAAATGGGAATGAAGAGACCCCTGTCTTAAATTGCTCTGGACCTGCCACCAGTGGAGGGCTAGGATCAGAGTTTGAGTAACTGGGACCAACTTGGTAGGGGTCTTCCTTTGAGACCAATAGGCCCTCAAATGGAACTGAATGTCCCTCATCTGGAATCTTGCTCCCTGCACGACCGCTGTGGAAGCAGCCATGTGCCCGAGGAGTTGAAGAAAATGCCTTGCTGGTCGAGAGACCGCAGGGGTAAAGGAGGATGCCAGGCGATGAGTCTGTCCACCCTTTCCGAGGGAAGAAAAGCCCTGGCTAACCTTGTGTTCAATTCTGCGCCTATGAAAGTTAGGACCTGAACTGGTTCCAGAACTGACTTTGGTAAGTTTAGCAGGAATCCCAGGGAAGTGAGAAGCTGCTGGGTGACTTGCAAGTGGGATTTCACCTGACCTGGAGACTGACCCACAATGAGCCAGTCGTCCAGGTAGGGAAACACAGCAACCCCTTGCCTTCTTAAGTGAGCCACTACTACAGCGAGACATTTTGTGAATACCCTTGGCGCAGAGGTAAGGCCGAAGGGCATTGCCCTGAACTGGTAGTGGCCTGAGGGCAGTTCGAACCTGAGGTACTTTCGGTGAGAAGGCCTGATCAGAACATGAAAATAGGCATCCTTGAGGTCCAGGGAAGCTAGCCAGTCCCCTGGTTTCACGGAAGGCAATATCATTGCCAGAGTCAACATTTTGAACTTTGTTCAACAGATGCTTGTTCAAGTATCTTAAATCTACAATGGGCCGCCATTCTCCTGTCTTTTGGGGTAAGAAAGTATCTTGAATAAAGCCCCTTGCCCTGATGGCAAGGAGGAACCCTTTCCACTGCTTTGCAGTCCAGCAGAGCAGAAACCTCTGCTTCCAAAGCAAGGGCTTCTGAAGGATTTGCAGGTGGAAAATGCCTGGCTCATCTTTGGAAAGTGTTTGAAGCTGAGAACCAGACCCTTTTGCTATTACCTCCAGAACCCATCTGTCGTGAGTTAGGGACAGCCAGTTCGGCTGAAATGAGCCAACCTGCCCCCACTGGTACAGGAGAATCGGCCCTGGACACCCCATCAGGGTGCCTGCTTAGCAGCAGCCTTAGGCTGAGGGGAGGGGACGGTCTACTTGTGCCACGTCACCCCCTGCCCTGAAGAAACCCTTCTATGAGACAGCAGAGGAGGCTTGAAATTGGTAAAAGGCCTGGAAAAGGGCCTGCCCCTACCTCTGGGAGCATGCCTTTGTGGCATGGCATGCTTCTCCTTAGCCTGGGCACTTTTGTGGGTAGTTCTGTATTCATCCATCTTTTCATATAGTTTTCTGTTTGCTCCCCAAAAGAATTTCCCACTACAGGAAAATCCATAGCCTTTGACTGGGTATCTTGGGACAGATTAGTGCATCTGAGCCATGCCAACCCACGGAAGCTACAGAAGTGGCCATGACCCTAGAAGAAACATCATTAACATCAACAGCAGTATGAAATTGAACTTTAGAGGCTTCAATGCCATCAGCAGCCACCTGTTCCAACTCACTAGCCAGCTGGCCATGGGCCTGCTTGGCTAACTACAATACTGTGTCCCACCTAGATTTCTGATATCTAGCTACATAAGCCATATAATTTGCCTGCCTGAGTCCCAAAGAAGCTGCCATATACTGTTTCTTGCCATGGCATCAATCTTCCTGGAATCCTTATCAGGAGGATGTGAGGCCAGAGGAATATTAGCCTTGTCACAGGCTGCAGCTTGTACCACACCTACATGACTACACTGCTCAGTAAGGAAGTCTGTATCCGAGCCTGACAAAGTATACCTTCTGTCCATTTTTTATCTACAGGAGGGACAGAATGAGGACTTTTAAAATCTTTGTTGTTTGCTTCCTAAATGACTTATGCAAAGGAATAGACAACCTCCTAGACTCTGGAATATCCATCATTTCCACATAATCAGGCTCCTCTTGCTCATCCACAGCCTCCTCAAGGAAGCTGGAGGGTTTCTGCAACCTTTTTGTAAAAATAAAGAAAGAAGGGGACTCAGACAGAATAGGAGGAGATTCTAAGGTCTGTCTGGAGAAATGTCGGTTCAATGGGCACGTCAAACCCCCCAGCCACACATATATTGATCAAATTCCTCCTCCCCTCCTGTGGTTCATAAAATCCTCAACTTCAAAATCCTGAACCACTGGGACTGAACGAACCAACCTTTACCAGCTGTTGGTGGTTCTACAGATCCCTGAGACAGTGACTGGACAATCTGAATGGCTTTAGCTATCTCTGCAGCAGTTGGAGACACAATTTTGGACTCCAGACCTACTGATTTCCTTGTCTTTTACTTGGGACTGGTTCCTCTGAACCAGCCTCCCTTTGCCCGAGGAAGTCTCACCCTGGTCAGAGGGCACTCCCTCTGGTCCAGTGGGTACTGGACCGGGCTGGCCATCCGGGTCAGCGGACTTTTGCCTCTCGTTCCTGAGCGGCCCAATCTCTTCTCCAGGGTGGCTGCAGGAAATTTTACACACCTGGCAGTCTGACAGGAGGTGGTCAGCCCCAGACAATAAACACAAGTGGTGTGTGGGTCAGCCTTGGCAAAGGCGCCCCACAGACATCACAGTGTTGAACCCAGTGGCCCGGTTTTCTTTTGGGTTTCTCAGACATAATGCCAGCTAACCAAAACTTGCCCTTTTGATGGCAGTGCCAGGCAAGACACCCTTATCGGTTCTAACGTGTCGCAGGTATTTGAAAAAAAGCGTTATAATTCCGTTTTTAGAACCGATAAGAACCGGGAACACGCACTCTAAAACCCACTGTACACTTTTAAATGCAGAAAAAACAACCCGATCGGTTCAAACCGAACCGATAATTAATTTTCCACACAGACTTAAATTTTAGTACTTACGGTTACCAGATAGAGCTTTAAAACGAAATGCGGTAAAAATAATAACTTTGCGGTTCAAATGAACGAAAAATACCGCTTGAACCGAGAATGAACGAGCTGAAGGGCTGATCTCGGGGCGACTGTTCAGTGAAGCGGAGTAAAGAATCTGACAGTTTCATTTGAAACTGCCAGATAGAGCTTTGGGCACAGCGCCCTCGCGCTGTAGAACTCCAGATCTTCTGGAGTTAACTCCTTCCTCTCCGGGGCAGTTCAGCTGCAGTGGCTGACTGCTATTGTTATAATATAGCAAGACTTCATGGTGTTTGAAATATGCTTTTCCGAGCACCATATGGAAAACCTTTTCCATTTGGAATTGTAAGTTGCCCTGGTGGAAGGTTTCCTTGCGGCCTTCAATATATCCATTACACCTTGGGAAAGGTGTAAATCAGCAAACTCTAACTCTTCAAGAACCAAGCCTTGAGATTCAGAGATTTGAGATTCGGGTACCTTCCCTGGGCACAGGTTAACAGATTGTGATTCCTGGGAAGGGACAGGGGAGGATGGACTGCTAAGGACAGCAGGAGTGGATACCAGGGCTGTCTGGCCCAAATCGGAGCTATCAGAATGACTTTGCATGATTGGGATCTGATTTTGACTAGCACTTGAACAGGAGAGGAAAGGAGGGAAGGCATGAGAAACTTCCCTCCCAACTAAGAAACTAAGGCATCCAGGGGAGTGAGACCAACACTGGGGCCTGCAGCAAAAAGAGGAAGTTGGTGATTGTCTGGGGCTGCAAAAGATCTATCTCAGGGTGCCCCATCTGGCAAATACTACTCCCAAGACCAGGGGATCAGTGACCATACGTGGTGGCCCTGGGAAATCCTGCTGAGAGTATCTGCCAGGACATTGTCCTTGCCTGGGAGGTGAACTGCCGTAAGGGGAGGTGTTCAGGAGTAAGCCAGAGACCACAACTTCATCGCGGTGCACAAGGCCGTGACCGAAAAGCCCCTTGCTTGTTGATGTACCACATTGTAGTGGTGTTGTCTGTTCTGACCTGAATACTCTTGTTTTGAACAGATTTGGAAAAGCTGAAGTGCTAGAAAAACTACTCTGAGCTCCAACAGGTTGATGTGGAGCAGAGATTCCCTGGAGAGACCACAGACCCTGGGTGGTGAGGTCGCCATGTGAGCTCCCAGCCCAAGAGGGACGACATCTGTAGTAAGGATTAGAGAATGAGACTGAGTGACAAAAGGAACCCTTTGTCTCAGGTTGCTCTGATCCTGCCACCACTGTAGGGCTTGGATCAGGGTTCGAGTTACTGAGATCAGCTTGGTAAGAGGATCCTTTCTTTGAGACCAAAAGCTCTCAAATGGAACTAGATGTCCCTCATCTGAAATCTTGCTCCTTGCACAACTGCTGTGGAAGCAGCCATGTGTCCTAGGAGCTGCAGAAAATGCCTTGCTGGCTGGGAGAACCTGCAGGGTAAATGAGGAGGCCAGGGAGACTAGGGTCTTGCCTGTCCAGGGAGGAAGGCCCTAGCTTCCTGTGTGTTCAGTTCGCGCCTATGAGGTAGAAGCTGGACCGGTTCTAGAACTGACTTTGAGAGATTCAGAAGGAAACCTAGAGAGGTAAGCAGTTGCTGCGTTATCTGAAGGTGTAAATTGACCTGGTCTGGGGACTGGCCTAAGAGCCAATCGTCCAGGTAAGGAAAGATGGCAATCTTTGCCTTCTTAGGTAGGCAACTGCTGCAGCCAGGCATTTGGTGAATACCCTCGGGCAGAAGTGAGGCCAAGGGCATTGCTCTGAACTGGTAGTGGCCTGAGGGCAGCTCAGACCTGAGGTACTTTCGATGGGAGCTTCTGATGGGAATATGGAAGTAGGCATCCTTGAGGTCCAGGAAGCTAGCCAGTCCCTGGCCTTAAAGAGGGTAGGATAATTCCCAGAGTCACCATTTGAACTTTGGCTTTAAAGGTGCTTGTTTAAATATCTATGATCCAGGATGGGCCGCCATTCTCCTGTCTTTTGGGGTAAGGAAGTACCTGGAGTACAAACCTTTGCCCTGGTGTAGGGAGGAACCCTTCCACTACAGCTCTGAGAGCCAGGAGGTGAGAGACCTCTGCCTCTAGGGCGAATGCCTCTGATGGAGTTGCAGGTGGAAAAGATCTGGTTCTCAGCTTTGGAAATTTTTGAAGCTGAGAACCAGTCCCTAGCTTACTACTTCCAGGACCCACTTGTCTGATGTTAAAGACTTCCAGTCCTGGACAAAATAAGCCAGCCTGCCCCCTACAGGTAGAGGAGAATCGCCTGGCAATCCCATCAGGGTGCCTGCTTGGCAGGGGCTTTGGCCGAGGGGTGGAAGCAGACCTGTTGCACCGTGCTGCCTCTCCCTCTAAAGAACCCCCTCTGAGCATAGGCGGAGGAGGAAGCTTGGGCTTGGTAAAAGGCCTATGAAAAGGCCTGCCCTGCCTCTAGGAAGCTGCTTTGAGGAGTGGCCTGCCTTTCCTTGGCCTGTGCACTCCTATAGGTGGTCCTATATTCATCCATTTTCTTCATGTAATTCTCCGTTTGCTCCCAAATAGAGAATTTCCACAACAGGAAAATCCATGGCCTTAGACTGGGTATCCTGAGACAGGGTAGTACATCTGAGCCAAGCCATCCTGCAGTGCCACAGATGTAGCCATGACTCTTGATGAAACATCATTAGAGTCCACTGCAGCATGAAATTGCACCTTGGATGCCTCAATACCATCCATAGCCACCTGATCCAGCTCCCTGGCAAGCTGGTCAGGGACTTGTTCATAGGAGCCAGCACAGTATCCCATCTGGATTTCTGGTACCTAGCAGCATAAACATATAATTTGCTTGTCTGAGTCCCAAAGATGCTGCCATGTACTGTTTCTTTGCCATAGCATCAGTCTTCCTGGAGTCCTTCTCAGGGGGGTGTGAAGCTAGGGGAATATTAGCCTTGTCACAGGCTGCAGCCTGCACTACCCCCACATGGCTGCATTGTTGAGTGAGGAAATCAGTGTCGGAGCCTGATAAGGTATACCTCTTGTCCATCCTTTTATCCACAGGAGGTATAGTGTGAGGAGTTTTTAAAACTTTTACTGTTTCCGAAAAGATTTATGCAAAGGAATAGACAGTCTCCTAGACTCTGGAATATCCATCATTTCTACATAGTCTGGCTCCTCTTGGTCATCAACAGCTTCCTCAACAGGGAGCTGGAGAGTTTCAGCAACTTTTTTATAAAACATGAAATGAGAAGGGGACTCAGAAAGCCTTGGAGGAGAAACCCCTAGGGGTCTATCTGGAGAGATGTCCGGATCAATGGGCACATCCAGATCTTCAAAACCATATTCACTCTCCTCATATTCCTCTTCCCCTCCCCGTTCATAAAAATCCTCAAAATCATAATCTTGAACCGGTGGAACCAGCAGCGAACCGAACGCTTACCTGAAGGTGTTGGTTCGTCGGAACCGAGAGAGAGAGACTGGACAATTTGAATTGCTTTAGCTATTTCCTCAGCAGTTGGGGAGAGAACTTTTGGTTCTACACTAGCCGACTTTCTAGTCCTTTTTGCTGGAACCGGCTCCTCAGAACCGGCTCTTCGTTTGCCCGAGGAAGTGTCGCCCTGGTCAGAGGGCACTCCTTCCGGTTCGGTTTGGCACCGAACCAGGCTGGCCATCCGGGTCAGTGGACTTTTTGGCCTCCCTTTCCCTGAGCCTACCAACTCTCTTATACATGGTGGCAGCAGGGAAATTGTGACAAATCTGGCAGTCTGAATTGAGGTGGTCAAACCCCAGACAATAGACACATGTGGTGTGTGGGTCAGCCTTAGCAAAAGCTTCCCCACAGACACTACAGTGTTGAAACCCAGTGGGTCCAGTTTTTCTTTTGGGTTTCTCAGACATAATGCCAGCCAGCCACCAACTTGCCCATTGCCAGCAATCCGCAAGCAAGACGCCTTATCGGTTCCCAACCGTGTCGCGAGGTCGTGGAAAAAGCGTAATGAAATCCGTTTTTAGAACCGATAAGAACCGGGAACGCACCCTAAAAAGGACTAGTAGATTTTAAAATACAACCTGATCGGTTCAAACCGAACCGATAAAGAATTACAAGTTCCACACAGAAAAATTAAATGTAAAACCTATCTATTACTTACATTACCACAGACAGAGCTTGAACCGACCGGTTGCGGTTTAATTCGGCTAAAAGCGAAAAATAATACTTTTAAACTGACAAAATAGACGAACAGAAGGAGAAATCTCCCGGAGGCGACTGTTCAGTGGTGATCAAAATCTGACAGTTTACGTTTGAAGCACAACAGACAGAGTTTTCAACCGAGCTCACGCTCTAAGTTCCATGCCTGCATGGAAAGTTAACTATTTCACCTCCGGAGCAGTTCTAACCTGCGGTCATACTGCAATTGTCATAATATAGCAAGACTTCATGTTGTTTGAATATGTTACAGAATGTAGAAACTGTCAGACTAGGGAATTACATCTACTCTGACTACTCTACATATTGCATCACAGTCCTCTGTTTATGATAACACAAATATCTTCACAGCAACATATTTTAATGTCACAATTATGATGTCAGGTGTAGACAGGCAGCCAGAGCTAAAAAAAATGTCAGATATGTTGCATTCTTGCAAATACCCTTAGTAATAAATACAAAACATAAACAGTATCTGTGCCCAAGTGTAACATTTTTTCAAAGTTGTCTCAACTCTGACAGGAACCCTTTAATCTCACTCCTAAAATCAAGAAATCTACAATGCGTTTCAATTGTACTGTTAAAAATTGTACTCTTTTTTTTTTTTTTTTTCCTCATCCCACTCATTTTAAAGTTCTAGCGCTGATGTGGTTCTGTTTTCAAGGTGAACCACTGAACATATTTGTAGCATCCCATCAATAAATCTTGTCATTATTTGAGCCTGGCTTATTAATAACATACATGTTTGATCCCTGAAATTATTTCTTCCAACAGTCACTCACTTTGCAACATAATCTCTATAACTCATCATGACTCCTTTAGTAAACCACCAGTTTAACTCCTGCACCACTCAGGACCTATGCTTTTTCAGAGATGGGCCCTACCTTACCCAATAAAATTCCCAAATCCTGGTTCATGTTACCGAACAGGACAAAATAAGTAACACCTACACTGCAGTGTACATGCATCTGTTTGGGGGGAGGGGCAGATGTGCAAATCAAGACATTTCATACCCCAAACAATATTTGTACCAGGCAAATCAGAAAATTATTTTCTCTAAATGATCAAAACCAGGACTGATCGAAACATAGAATTTGATGGCAGATAAGGACCACTTGGCCCACCCAGTCTGCCCATTTCCCTACCTGATGGATAAGCTGCAGATTTTAGTTAACCAGCAGCCTACTTCTTCCTACCCCCACTCCCTAGAATTGCCTTATGACTGTCCCATGCATGCTTGAATTCCACCACTGTTTTTGACTCCACAACCTCCTTCGAAAGGCTGTTCCATACATCCACAACCCTCTCTGTGAAAAAATACTTCCTTAAATTACCTTTGAGCCGCCCCCCATCTTCAAATTGTGCCCCCTTGTTCTTGCACACCTCTTTTTTTGAAAGATGCTACCCTCTTGGACTTTGTTGATTCCCTTGAGGTACTTGAAAGTTTCTATCATGTCCCCTCTCCTCCTTTCCTCGAGGCTATACATATTAAGCTCCTGATCTCTCTTCATATGTCTTCGGTGCAGACCCTGCACCATTTTAGTTGCCCTCCTCTGGACAGCTTCCATCCTGTCTATGTTTTTTGGAGATTGGGTCTCCAGAACTGCATGCAGTACTCAGATGGGGTCTCACCAGCTGTCTGTACAGAGGATAATAACTTCCTGTTTCTACTGGTGATGCCTCTCCCTATGTATCCCAGTATCCCCCAGCCCTCCTTGCTGCCCTCTCACATTGCTTGCCCACTTTTAGGTCATTTGATATGACTACCCCCAGGTCCCTTTCCATTTCTGTTGTTGTTAGTATCTCACCCCCCATTGTGTACTCTTCCCCTGGGTTTTTGTTTCCTAGGTGCATTACCTTGCACTTTTTAGCATTGAATCTAAGCTGCCATACATTTGACCATTCCTCTAACCTTGCCAAGTCCCTTCTCATCCTTTCCACCCCACCTTGTGCATCAAATCAGTTGCAGATCTTTGTGTCACCTGCAAAGAGACATACTTTTCCTTCCAGTCCCTCTGCAATGTCGCTTATAAAGACATGGAAGAGGACCAGTCCTAATACTGAACCCTGCGGTACCCCACTAGTAACCCCCCTTTCTTCAGAGTGGACTCCATTTACTATTACTCTCTGTGTCCTATTCTCCAGCCAATTCTTTACCCTGGCTGTCATCTTGGGACCCACTCCCAGGCTGGCTAACTTGTATATTAATCTTTTGTGTGTGACTGTGTCAAATGCCTTGCTAAAGTCTAGGTAGGCCATGTCCACAGCCCCTCCCTGATCTACTACTTTGGTCACCCAGTCAAAGAAATCTATCAGATTTGTCTGGCATGACCTTCCCGCTGTGAATCCATGCTGCCTTGGGTCCTGTGCCCCTCTGGCCTCTAGATACTCGATAATTCTTTCCTTCAGAAGTGATTCCATCATTTTCCCTACCACTGAGGTTAAACTAACAGGTCTGTAATTTCCTGCTTCTGCCTTGCTCCCACTTTTGTGAAGGGGAATCACATCTGTCCTCCTCCAGTCCTCGGGTACCACCCCATCCTCCCATAATTTGTTAAAGAGGGTAGTCAGTGGTGTCACTAGTTCTACCCTTAGTTCTTTTAGAATTCTGGGATGAATCCCATCAGGCCCCATTGCTTTGTCCACCTTCAGTTTTAAGAGTTCTTTCAGAACCCTTTCTTCTGTAAATGGGCTGGTTTCAACTTCTGTATTCAGAGTGTTTCTACTGTTTGTTTTAGGTACCTCCCCCTCTTCCTTTGTAAATATTGAGCAAAAATATTTGTTTCGTATCTCTGCCTTTTCACAGTCACCCTCTGCCCACCCTCCCTCCCCTTTATTAAGCCTCACTATCCCTCCCTTGGTCTTCCTTCACTCCCTGATGTACCTATAAAAGGTTTTATCCCCCTTCTTAACTGAGTTGGCTATCTTTTCCTCGGTTTGGGCCTTTGCTGTTCTGACTGCCTTCCCAGCTTCCTTTTGCTTTAACTGATACAGTTCTCTGTCCTGCTCCTTCTGTGATTCCTTGTACTTCCTGAATGCTTTCTTTTCTCTTGAACTTTCACTGCCACTTCCTTTGAGAACCATAGTGGTTTCTTACATCGTTTATTTGTTTCACACAAAGGCTTGTTACTTCTGTGATGGCAGTTTTATTATTCCCCACTGTTCTTCCACCCTCCTTCCTGCCCATTTGCTAGTGCATTCCTTAGGCACTCACCCATTTTGCAAAGTCAGCCTCCTAAAGTCCAGTACTTTTGCCTTTGTATGGCTTGACTCTATTGCTGTGTTTACTGTGAACCATACTGTTCAATGGCGCTAGTTCCCAGATGGCTACCATTTACATCTGTGATCCCTCTTCATCTCCATTTGAGAGAACCAGGTCTAAGATTGCTCCCTCTCGAGTGGGCTCCAATATTAGTTGTCTAAGGCATGCCCCTGTAGGGCATCTAGAATAACCCCACTCGAGTGGCTGCTGCCACTGCACTCCAGTTAACATCTGGCATATTCAGATCACCCATCAGCAATATCTCCCCTTTTCTGCCATTCTAAGTATACTTTCTATCATTTTCTTATCCATTTCCTCCCCTGAGAAGGGTCTGTCCTAACCCTGTAGGATTGTGGTGCCATTGCGGTTTCAAATTTACCCACAGTGCTTCTTCTCCTCCCTGTTTACCCTTTTATTCCGTTGCTTTGATTCCTTCCCTTATGTAAAGAGCTACTCCTCCTCCTCTTTTACTCTCCCTGTCCCTCCTGTAGATAGTGTATCCTGGTATGTTTAAGTCCCAGGCATGGTTTTGTGTGTACCATGTTTCTGTGACTGCCACGATATCCAGATGTTCCTCCTCCATCAAGGCCACTAATTCAGGAAGCTTGTTACTCAGACTATGGGCATTGGTACTCATTTCTCTCCATTTTTTGATGGCTTTACCTTCTGTTACAGCATCCCCCACCGACCTTTCTACCTCGGTCTTTTTCTCATTTAGTACCCTGTTTTGTAGGGAGGCTGGGATTTTCCTGCTGCTTATCAGTGCCTCCCCTTGGCTAGTTTAAAAGCTTGCCAATGAAGCATTTAAACCGATGCTCTAAAGACTTGTTCCCTTCCTGGACAGATGCAGACCATCCTGCCAGTATAGGCTGGTGTCCCTCCAGGTGGAACCCCAGTCCCCAATGAAGCCAAACCCCTGTGTTCCACACCATTTTTTCAACTATTCATTAAACTGCATGGTGCAAAGTACCCTCGCCTCTCTCATGCCATTGACAGGCAGCACCTCTGAGAAGGATACTGTGTGTGCTACTTGTCGTAGGCCCCTCCTCAATTCTACAAAGTCCTTCTGCACTGCTCTAATCTCATGATGAGCCAAGTCATTTGTCCCTAGGTGGACTATACGTCCAGCTCAGACCCCCATGCAGCTGTTCTCCTGATCCTGAGGATGCGCTTCCTGTCCCTCCAAGCCATGGCACCAGGCAGGCACCTTACTTCAGTTTTCCCTGCTCCCCCCAGTTCTATCCTCCTAATAATTGAGTCCCCCACCAGGAGCTGCTTCTTTTCTTTGTGGTGTCCTCTGCCTCCTTCCTGTGGGCCTCCCTTGTGACAGTTGTCCTCAGCCTCCTTAGTCTCCTCTGCGGGTGCATCCATAGGGGAACTATGCTCCCCCAGAATGGTGTATGGATTGTGGAGTGGAACAACTGACTGGGTGTGCCTCTGTTCCACTATCCTCATCCTCCCTGAGCCCACTGTGGTCCAACTGCTGTGCTTTCTTCGTAACCTCTGAGGTAGTGGTGGTGGCTCTGGTGCTCCCTGGATGGGGGAGGTTCCCTTCCTACCATCCAGTGTGGCCTGGGGGAAGGTTCCCTTACTACTGTCCAGTGTGGCCTGAAAACGGGCAGCTTCCTTCCTCAGGGCAGAGAGTTGTCTGCAAATAGGGCAGCATCTTAGCCTCCAGAAAGACTCCCAGAAGACTGCTGCCCCACAGCCATTACATTGTACTACTCCCCACATGTTTATCTACTTTTTGTGTGTGTGTGAGTGTAAGATAGCTTTGTTATATAGAAATATATATATTATACAATGTGTATGCCTATATTGTCAGTGCAGTGTGCTAGAGAGGATATGACAGTGATATGCATCTTGCAGTCTTGAGGAAATGATGTCAGAACCCCAGGTATAAAGGAACTATTTCCAGGGGTGGGTGGGGTGAGGGCTGGGCCTAAACTGTGCCCTCACAAAGCGATCAGCTAAAGCTCGGACCCACGCTGCGATGAGTGCCTTCCTGTCAGCAAGATGCCCTACACAACAATTTGACAGAGAAAATACCCTGCTAATCAAACAGAGAAAAATACAGACATCCAAGTCAGACACAGGTAAACCTCCCCAGCCCCAAAACAGCCTGGTGGTTTGTGCTCTGAAAGCAGTCAGCCCCAAAATAAGTCAACTGTGCTTTAAACTCTTCCTGCACTGAACATCTTAAGAATTGCAACAAAAGTAAAGCTAGATCCACCTCCCTCTGTTGCTTGAAAGACTGTCTTTTCCTGATAATTCTGAGTTCCTTATTTTACCTTTCAGTTAGAAGTAGCCTCCACCTGCAGAATATCTGCTACAAACCAAAGACAATTGTAAGGTTCACCTCCCTCTGTTGTGAGCACAACTTGCTTTCTTGCAGATCCTATGTTCAGTATTGCAGCTTCCAGCCAGAGGTAGTTTCACTTGAAGAATAAGCTGATGTCTTATTCATATTGCTATTATTAGTTTAATTCATTTTGAAGCATTTTAGTTAGGTTATTTAGGTTTTATGCCACTTATTAGGGTCAGTTAAGAAAATATGTTTTAAAAATTTCAGATAGACAGATATTTTATTTTTATTTCTAAAGCACCCATTTCCAGAGATTCTGGGTGCTGTACAATATAAGACCATACAATTTAAAATTGTACACAAATATACATATAAAAGAATACAGCTGGGAGCATACAATTATCTATCTATTCCATTAGAAAACCAAATAATAATTTTAAAACATAATCAGTAAAATACTTGCTGGAACAAATATGTTTTAAGGCCCTTTTTAAAGGCTTCCACTGAGCGAGCCTCCTTGAAATAACCAAGCAATGAGTTCCACAGAGTAGGCGCAGCCACCGAGAACACTCTGTCCCCAGGGTGCAGCAGCCTAACTCTAGAAACTCCCCAGAGGCCTCCCCTGGCAGAATGGAGTGCCCAGGGCAGATGGTAGGGGAGAAGAAGATCTTGCAGATGGGTAGAAGCCCTTTCATGCAGGGTCTCATAGGTCAACAGTCCTATCTTGAAGACAATTTTCCACTTGACCGGCAACCAGTGCTGCCTGCGGAGGACCAGGGTGATATGCTCACAGCTTTTCACCCCATCAGCAATCTTGCCGCCTCATTCTGCACCAGCTGCAGCCTGTGGAGGTTGCTTCCAGATAACCCTAGGTACAGGGCATTACAGTAGTCCAACCTGGAAGAGATGAAAGCATGCACCATTGTGGTCAGGTCCTCAGGCGGGATCAGGGCTCAAATTTGGGCAATGTTCCTGAGAGGATAAAACCCATTTCTAACCACTGCCAACACCTAAGTGTCAGGCCATCATCCAGGATTATGACCAGATTCTTCACCTGTCTAGAGGGGGCTAGGGGCACACCCCCCAACACTAAGTCAGGTGGTAACCTCCCCCCCGATGACCTGGATCCACAACCGGGACCTCAGTCTTATCTGGGTTAAGCTTAAGCCAGTTGTGAGTCATCCATGACTGGATTTCCTCGAGGCAGCTGTTAAATACAGAGTCTGACACCTGGGTATTGGGTGCAGAGAACAAGTACAGCTGGGTATCATCTGCGCAACAGTGAAAACCCAGCCTGTAACTCCTGATAATGTACCCCAATGGCAGCATGTACACTGTGAACAATAAGGGCAACAAGACTGAACCCTGCAGAACGCCACAGCACAGAGGCTTCGGGTTAGATATGAGAGTTCCCACTGTCACCCTTTGCACTCTTTATGACCTGAGCCAGTTGGTGACATTACTGGACAGGCCACACCAGAACCATAGGCATTCAAGTAACACCTCATGGTCTATGGTGTCAAACACTGCAGAGAGGTCCAGGAGGACAAAGATGGTATGGGATCTCCTGTCCCTCACCATCAGGAGATCATTTAACACCCTCACCAGAGCAGTCTCCATACTATGTCCCACACAGAACCCAGACTGGAAAGACTTATAGGTGGAGGAAGCAGCGAGATGTCTCTCAAGCTGCACAGTCTGGAGTTCATTAAGGAGTGGGAGCTCCCCACTGGCCCTGAAACAGGCCTTGGTTAGACCCCTTTTGAAAAGGCCCTCTTTGGACCCAGACTGCCTGAATAACTGCAGACTGGTCTCAAACCTCCCATTTTCTATAAATTTCCCTAAAACTGTGAGGTTCAAGACTGGTCTGTAGTTGTTCAGGCAGTCTGGGTCCAAAGAGGGCTTTTTCAAAAGAGGTCTAACCAAAGGGTTCTTTCAGGGCCAGTGGGGATATCCCACTCCTTAGTGAACTCCAGATGACCTCAGCAACCACAGGTCCAAACACCCAACCAAAAGGCGGGTTGGACCTGGATCCAGATCACACTGTGTAGGCCGCAGCTTTGAGATTATCTCGACCATTTCCCCACACCCAACCAGCTCAAACTCATCCCAGACAGGAGATGTTCTGGCACAACTCAGGCCGGACGCCGCATCCCTTTCAAGAGATGCTAGAACAGACCTCAGCCCTGAGAGAGGACACCTTGTTGGCAAAAAACAGAGCCAGCTCCATGCACCTGGTGCTAGAACCTGTCCCCAGAACATAGACAGGCTGGATGTAAAAGCCCGTCCACCATTTGGAAGAGCTGAGCTGGTCTGTTTGTCACCATAGCAATCTCCCTGGACAGAAATGTCACCTTCTTTTGGAAGATTGCCCCCTGATAGTCAGCACATAATGTGACTTCAGGGCCAATTTGTCCTCCACCAAGCCAGATCTCCTCCAGCGTCTCTGTAACCTTCACCCCCTGATCTTTAAACCTTGGAGACCCTCATCATACCGAGGAGATCTCTGACGAGTAGACAGGGACCTGACACAAAAAGGTGTAATTGAATCAAAGGCTGCACCAACAGCCCCATTATAGGCTGCCACTGCCTCCTCTAACCCAATCGCACAAGCTGCCCCAACGCCCAATAGGTAACAGTAACTAATATGCAATGACCAAGGAGTCTGGTCTTAGTGAAAGGGCACTGGTGCAATGAGGGGGGGGGGCCTCAGATTTCTTCTGGGCCTAGGGCTCCAGGTTGCCTTGATCTGGCACTGCATGCTACTCATCTAAGGCCCTTCCCCAACTCCACAAAGTCTTCTTGCACAGCTTTGATACCATTTCTAGCTAGGTCATTTGTCCTTAGGTGGACAATGACATCCAGCTTCCTCTCCTGTTCAGCTGCTCCCCCAATCCTGAGGATTCACTTCCTGTCCCTTCATGCCATTGCACCAGGAAGGTACCTTACCTCCCTCTTCCCTCCCTCCTCAGTTCTACCCCCCTAACAATTGAGTCCCCCATCAGGAGTTGTTTCCTTCCCCTGTAAGATTCCAAGCCACCCTCCTGTGGGTCTCTTTTGTGGAGGTTTCCAACATCCTCCTTGGTCTCCACTGCAGGTGCCTCCATAGAGGAACAACACTCCACCAGAAAGGCATATGAATTGTGGAGAGGCACAACTGGAGGAATGCGCCTCTGCTCTACCACCCTCACCCTCCTTGAGCCCACTGTAGTCCAACCACTCCATATTCTTGGCAACCTCTGAGGCAGCAGCTGCAGCACTGGTGGTTCCTGGGGTGGGGAGGAGATTTCTCAATCCCCAGCCAGGTCCTGGGTGAGGGATGAGGTTTCCCTACTCCTTACCAGATCGGCATGGAGAGAGGCAACTTCCTCCCTCAGAGCAGAGAGGTGTCTGCAAATAGGGCAGCATCGCAGCCTACAGAATGTCTCTCAGAAGACTGCTGCCCCACAGCTAGTGCATTGTATCACTCCCCACATATCTTTCTCTCCCTCCCTGTTGAAACTGTGTATGCTTTCTTTTTTCCCCGCTATTAGGGAACTTCACTTCCCTTTAGTAGTGTATCCCTTTTTCAAGGGACCATGTACTAGGACCCCCCTCAAGATTTTTATTTTTTTACAATACCAATCACAAGAACATATCCTCCCAGCTTATGCAGCACTGCCTGGCTGCCTTCTGTGGCACAGCCCACCCTGTTCTGTGTCTGAGCAGAAAGTTGGCATACCTTCCTGTCGAACCCCATAAAGCTAGGTTAGTCGGGGGAGGTTGGGAATGGGGCAGGGCAGGGTAGGGTTTAGGCAGTCCACCTGTTCAGTACTGTGAGGACAATCAGAGCAATCCAGTTTGAACCTTCTGAGCATAGGTACCGGGATGTATGGGCCCATGGGGTACAGGCCCCAGCATTATTTTCTGAAGTGGGCTGAGTCCCACCAATAATTTTAACATAAAAAGTATTTTTTATTTGTTTCTGGTACCTGTGCATGCCTCTGTGTGCCTGCAGCGGGTGAGCGGTCTCTCGTGAACAAATGCTCCCCAGGAATCCCCAACTGACTGGCAGCTTCATTCATTGGTGGATTGGTGGCATTTTTTTAAATCATGGGCGCACGCTCTGTGACTTGCTGCGGCCTCCCTGAGTGATCCCTACCTCAGCCCTCAAGCCCATTCAGGAAAATAGGATCATGCAATTTTTTTTAAATTTGGTGTATTTTAAGCCCTATATGCACATGCGCCCAAAGACAGAAGATGCACTCGGATCCTTCTCCTGCTTACGGGATCGAGAGGAGTGCGAGCCTGCAGGCACCTCTCCCTTGGTAGGGAGAGACTGGCACAACTCCTGGAAGGAACCTGAGAAGGTGGAGCCCAGGTTGAGTGGAATGAAAAGGCTCCAAGAAGACTCCACGGCATGAACCGCCTGTTCCTCAAATGCTTGCATGCATTTCAACTGCTTGGCAGATCCCGCAGCCATGGAAACCACCCACTGATCCTCCTTGAATTTCACCGGAGGGTTCCGCTTCTTTGGCCTCCCCAGTTTCAGGCATGCGAGATAGTCATCGAGGACGTTGGGATGAAAAGCCAAACATAGACTGCAAGTTGAGGTGTCATGGCTGACACTGAGGCAGTAGATGCATGCAATATGGGGATCGGTACGCGACATCTTCTGGCCACATGGGCACCAATGAAATCGGGGAAGATTTTTCTTCCATGATCGAAGCTGCAAACTTGCGATTGCTAATATGAACAATGTGAAGTTTCGGTAAAACCGAAGGTTTGAAAGCCAGGGCCTACGAAATGTGAGAGCATGAGGGAGGCAACCTGAATCTTCCAGTGGAAAGGAAGATCTGGCATCACGGGGCGGAGCTGAGGTATATGCCACCCAGGTGGGTGAGAGGAGCCAGCTTGAAGACTTCCGGTGAACCTTAAAGTGGAAGGGGTCATGCCAAAGAGTGTGGATGAACATCATATCCACAATCCTGCTGTTTCTTTGGCCAAAGACTACCAAATTGCCAGACAGACGCTACAGCAGCGAGGTAACGGTCAAGTACCAGTAAGACCCTCTTTTCCCCCATTTAAACTCCAAGTCTGATAAGAACTCTGGTGGGGGTAACAAATCTGTGTCCAAAGACGTTATTTGCTATAACCGGAATAAGCCAGGTCATATTGCAAGAAACTGCCGTAAGAAGAGTGACACTGGAGCAGATTTGTCCTTGGTAAATTGGAGCAAGTACTTAACAGAGGTGAAGGTGGGGGATACAACTGTAAAGAGACTCATTAATTTGGGAAGCAGACGGACCCTAGTGCATGTTGAGGTGCTGGCAAAACACTGTGCAAAAGGACCAGGTACTGGTGTCATCTGCATCCACGGGGACACTTGATACTATCCCACCACCCAAGTGACTCTGACCATTAAGGGTGTGTCGCACCAAATGAAAGTGGGGTTAGTAGCCAAGTTACCTGTACACGTGATTATTGGAAATGACTGGCCAGGGTTTACCGAGTTAATCTCAGAGGAACTGAACTCTTGCAGTTTCAGCAGCAGTGGTAACAAGAGCTCAGGCAAAGAAAATTTCAAATGGTGGGGACACTTTTCCTTTCAGTGACTGATTTGGACTTGTTTGAGAATGGCTCCAAGATCCAGAAGTCCAGGAAAGAAAGAAGACGTCTGAAACAGTGGCAACCAAAGACTGATGGACAAAGGGTAAAATCTGAAAATGCTGAAGCTAAACTAATAGCTTGCTCTGAAACAAAATCACAATCAGTTAATGTTTCTCTCCAGGGTTATTTTAAGCAGCTGGGGGTGAAACCAAAACAGGGTGAAAGTACAGTTACGTAACAACTTACTGGAACAGTAGATGTTAGAGAGGAGCTCTTGCAGCAGGTAATACCATTAGGACTAATGCTGCCAGGTATTAGGACCCCCATGGAAATCTTGTAGCTAGCAGTCTGTAACGGGGGACTGCCCCCAACGTTGGCTCTGCCCAATTTCAGATGTGGTATAAAGGGGCAGTCCCCCAGTGCCATCTCAGTTCTCCCGCCGGAGACCCAGCTGAAAAGATCTGGAGAACCGACCCAACCCTAAATAAAGGTAAAAACAGATTCTTGGGGAATGGAGGGTGGGAAAGCTACCTGCTGCAAAAGCTCCACTTGAAGGTCTACTGTTAAGGTAAGTTCTTACGTAACTGTACTATCTGACTTCGTGGGGGAGTTCTTGCAGCAGGTAATACCATTAAGACTGAGTACAAGCAGTACCCAAAGGTAGGCGCAGGTCTGACAGGAAGGGGGATATAATTAGTAACAGAACAGCCTCATGAGAGTAGGCCTTGCAGGACAGCCAGTCCAAAACCTGCTCTTCTCCTAGAAGCAATGTCTAGGCTGTAATGCCTGATGAAGGTGTGGACTGTGCTCCAGGTTGCGGCAGCACAGATATTTGCTGAAGACACGTTTTTTAAGGAGGCAAAAGTGGTAGCCACAGCCCTGGTGGAGTGACCCTTGATAGGTCCCGGCAGGGGTTTACCATGATGTTGATAACAAAAGGAGATGCAGTTCACCAGCCAACGAGCTAGTGACTGCTTGGAGACAGGAGCCATTGTCATCCTTTTTGCAAAGGAGACGAACAACTGGTCTGTCTTTCTGGAAAGTCTAGTCCTATGGAGATTATACCTCAGGATCCTGTGAACATCCAGGGTACGCAACAAAGCCTCTCCTTGATTTTCAGACTCAGGATAGTAAACCGGAAGGTTGATATCCTGGTTCAGGGTCAGTACTGACACCACCTTTGGTAAGAACATAGGTTTCATACGCAGGGTCACCCTGTCCCTGTGGAAAATAATATAAGGCTCCTTACACATCAGGGCCTGAAGCTCGGAAACCCTTTGAGCGGAAGTAATAGCAACTAAAAGCAGCGCTTTCCAAGAGAGAAAGCGTAGTTCACATGATGTGGCTGGTTCGAAGGGAGGTAGAGTGAGCTTTCCGAGAACAAAAAGTAAATCCCAAGGAGGCACAGGATCTCTCCTGGGAGGTAGGATGTGTAGGACCCTTCTAAGGAAAGTCCTGCAGAAGTTAAGCTGTGCTACAGTTCTCTCCCCAAACGGTGTGTGGTATGCAGAAACTGCATACATGTGCACCTTAATGGACGAGTAGCTTAGCCCCAGGTCTAAGAGGTGGAGAAGATAGTCTAGCACATGCAGAACTGGACAATCCAGGGGATCTAGGGCATGAGCCATTGCCCAAAGACAGAAACGCTTCCACTTCATAGCGCACGTAGCTCTCGTGGAAGGCTTCTTCGCTGCTATCAGAACTTCTGCCACCCTGCTTGACATTCCTAATCTCTCTTCTGCTAAGACTGCAGGAGCCATGTGTGCAGGTGAAGAGAATGCAGAGTAGGATGGATGAGCATCCCCTGCTCCTGGGAGAGCAAGTGGGTGGAGAGAGGCAATTGTACTGGAGGCTCCAATGACAGTTGTTGGAGCAGCAGATACCAAATCTGACAAGGCCACAGAGGAGCTACCAAGATCATCCCGGCTCTCTCTGACTGCAATTTGAGCAGTACTCTCTGAATGAGAGGGAGGGGAGGGAAAGTGTACAGGAACCTCCCTGTCCAGGAGACAAACAATGCATCTCACCAAAAAACACCAGGCCTGGATCGAGAGAGCAAACATTTTGCAGTCTGGGGGACGCAAACAGGTCTAGCTCTGGCCGGCACCAGTGAACAAAGTGGTCGTCTGCGACTTCCTGGAGCAATTCCCACTCATGATTCAGTGATCAAGAGTGGATGAGAATGTCAGCGAGAACATCCTGAACACCTGGCAGGTGTACTGCTTTAAGGTCTAGAAGATGTTCTACTGCCCAGTCTCTCATGACCACCCTGCAAAGTGGATAAGAGTGAGTGCCCCCTTGTTTGTTAATGTAGAAGACAACCAGAGTATTGTCTGTCTGCATCAGAAGAAGACCCAGAGACAGTTGGTCTCAAAAAGCCTCGAGGGCATTCAGGATGGCCATCATTTCCAGAACACCGATGTGTAGAGAGCGTTCTATGACAGACCAAGATCCTCAGGTCCTGTGTTCCCCTAGGTGAGCCCCCCAACCTGACAATGAGGCGTCCATCTTCAGAATTTGAGATGGGGAGGTCTCTGAAATGAGACTCCTCCCTCTAGGTGTGGGCGGCAGAGCCACCAGTCGACGGAGCGACAGACCGCCAAAGAAACCCAGACCGGATGATCCAGGATGTCCATCGTTTGGTCCCATTGGACCCTGAGGTGCCACTGGAGGACCCTCATATGCATTCTGGTGAGGGGTATTGTGGCTATGGCAGCTGCCATATGGCCCAGAAGCTGAAGAATTACCCGTGCAGGGACTGAAGAGGCTACTTGAACTCTGCTTGTCAGAGCCCTCAAGCAATCTGCCGCGTCTGAGGGCAGGAAAGCCTTTCCCTGAATGGTATCCAGGATCACCCCTATGTACTGCAACCTCTGGGAGGGCCAGGGTTGCGATTTTGGCCAGTTTATCGTTACTCCCAAGGAGCGGAAGAGCTCTTCTGTTTCCTTTAGGGTGCCTAGAAGTTGAGCCTCCAATGGAGCAGAGATGAGCCAGTTGTCCAGGTAGGGAGAAACAAAGTGGCCCCTCCTTCAGATGGCAGCTGCCACCACTGCCAGACATTTGGTGAAAACTCTGGGGGCCGATGAAAGGCTGCAGGGTAGAACCCAAAACTGGTAATGCTGATCCTGAAATGGAGAAACCTCCTGTGAGAGCGCAGGACTTTGATATGCATGTAAGTGTCCTGCAGATCTATGGAGCATAACCAGTCTCCTTGACGAAGTAAGGGAAACAGATTAGCCAGAGTTGCCATCCGAAACCTCTGGTATTTGACTGAGAGATTGAGCTGACTTAAGTCCAGAATAGTTCAAGTTCAAGTTTATTGTAGGAAAACTCCATTGAGCAAGCTCATTCACAAGGAGGTCCTTTGACACAAACAGGTCGTTACAGATTGCATAATCGAAAAAACAGTACAAATTCAAGTACAGAATTATGGGGCAATGGTCTCTTGTTTTCTTTGAGACCAGAAAAAAAACATCAGTAATAACCCTTGCCCCTCAGGGCCGGAGGCACCGACTGGATGGCATTCTTCTCCAGAAGCTGTTAGATTTCTTCCACCAGAAGCTGGGCATGGATCGGTGGACAATGTATGGGGGGGGGGGAAGAGATGTCCAGAGGGATAGAAAGAAATTTTATCGCATACCCTTTGCAAATGGTGTCCAACACCCACTGGTCTGATGTTATGTTGGACTATTTGGCAGGGTAAAGGGAAAATCTCCCTCCGACTTTCTCGTTCTGCGGCTCCAGAGAGAGAGGAGGGAGGTGCAGCGAGTCAGGCAGTGGGAGCAGAGGGGCCCTGTGCCCTAGGAGCTTTGGGCTGCTTAGGGCCTTGGGGGGGGGGGAAGGGTGACCCCACCTCTTAACCCCTTGATCTAGGGATTTTTACCTCCCTGTCCTTTATGAAAGGGACGGCGATGGGGTCCTCGAGGCTCTGACTTATACATGAGATGGACATCTGTCACAGTTTTCCTTGAGTCATAGAGTTGTTTAACCAGAGCTTTTATTTCCTGGCCAAACAGCACTGGTCCCTGAAAGGGAGCATCCAGAATAGAATCCTGGAGGTCAGGATGAAAGCCAGTCAGCCTCAGCCAAGAATGCCTCCTCAGACACACTCCGGAGGCTGCAGCCTGGGAGACCATGTCCACCACATCACAGGAGCAGTGGAGGACATATTTGTCGATGTCCAGACCGGACTGGGCGTAGGCTAAGATTCATTTTTTGGTGTCTGAATCTGGCAATGTCTTGACCATTTCAATGGTCTTTTCCCATAAGGACTGCTGCTAAGTCACCATATGAGTGAGAAAATTCAGAGACCTGATGGAACATGTTGCTCAGGAATAAACCTTGTGACCCCAGCTATCCAACTTTTTGGATTCAGGATCTGGAGGCTGGGAGCTCAGATGCTTGGGTTGACTGCCGCGGCCATGGGCAGCAGTGAACACAAGCGAGTTTGCCCTGGGCTGTTCCCTCTCAAAAAGGGCTCATCCTTGGGGGGTTTGTAAAGCCTGTCTGCCTTCTTTGGGATGGCCGAGGTAGATGATGTCTTGCGCCATGTAATTCTGGTCATGTCTTAAAAAGGCTCGACCAGAGGCAGTATAACCAAGGGCTTTGGCTCCTTGGACCCTAAGAATCTGGCCAGGCATCTGTGCTCTGGATCCAGTTCTTCGGTATCCCACTCAGATAGATTGGATATGCCGCATATCATCTAAAAATGAGGGGTCATCCGGGGGGGACCTTGGAGAGTCCTTGGGGCCCAGAGAAGGTGGCATAAACTCATCCACATCAGAAGAATCTGGAGAGGATGGGCTGGCGTCCCCATCATCTGGGGAGGATGAGCGTCCACTCGAAGAAGGAATGGGAGAAGAATGCCTTCTTCTTCCCTTAGGGTCCGAGTGGGAACCCTCGTCTCCAGCTGGGGTAGGTGGGGTTGGAGGAGGACCCATGGGTGGTGGAGTTGGGGTGGGCACTGGGGGTCTATAGAGGAGACTCTCCTTCACAGTGTTCCACCATGATGTGAACAAAGACCCAATGTCTGCCATAGGGATGACCACTGGGATGGACATTGGGTTTGCAGGAACAGGCATCTGGGAATCCTTGAGATCTGGTACCGGGTCCGCGGAGCCCTTATCCATATCTGGGCATTCAGCATCACCATCACCGGGGGAGCCAGCATCTGGAGTAGGAGGGCCCTCTGGCGACCGACCCTCCAAAGGAGGGGTGGGTGTCCGATCTTTCACTGGTGAACACCTCGTATCAAGCGTTGAAGTGTGGGACACAGGTGAAGGCGACCGACTAGGCGGACACTTGTCAGCAGAGGGGCGCATCTTGGCCGGGGGAGGTGGAGGGGGCGTCCGATGGTGGACGACCTCCTGACATCCTTCAGGTTCATCTGTGTGTTTGCATTTTTCCAGTGAACTGGACTTCTCTCTCTGTTTCCCCAAGGAACAACCTTCCTGAGATGACCCTGGGGTAGACTTGTGGGGTTGGTGGGCCAGGGAAGGTGAATGACCAGAAGAGGCTGGCTCCCAGTGTTTGCCCTGAGAAGAGGCAGGAGCAGACTTAACTCTTGTGGGAGGACTCAGCAGCCTAGGCCAGAAACCGAGCCTGACCTCCAGCTGGAGGTTGAAGAGGGCAAAAGATGTTTCGTGGGTGACTTTGGACATGACTCGGACCTGGTCCTATCTTTCTCCCGGTGGTGATGCTTCCCTCTGGATGATTTATCCCTGGGTGGGGAATCCCTGGTGGGAGAAGATGAGCTGTGCTCTGAGGTATGTTGCATAGCCACCACTTTTTGCTCCAGGAGGTATGCTTTTAGGGCGTTTGCTCTCCTGGTTCTTGTCTTCTGATTAAACTTGCAGCAGTGCGGGCAGTCGTCAGGCTGATGGTCGGGGCCTAGGCAGATTAGGCAGGCCACGTGGCCATCCTTCGCTGGGATCTGCTTCCCGCATGCGCACTTGGACTTTCGTCATGGCGGAGAGGGGGCGATGACATACACAGAACAAACTTAAAAGAACTTTTCTCTAATAGTGGAGAACTGTAAAATAAGGTGTCCGTGGAGCCGAACTAAATGGGTCAACATTGAGAAAAGAATTGAGTTGGCGCTGGGGACCGCTCGCTTTATACCATGTCTGACGTCGGGCAGAGCCAATGTCGAGGGTGGTCCCCTGCTACATACTGCTAGTTACAAGATTTCCGTGGGGTTCTAATGTCTGGTGGCATTAGTCCAAATGGTATTACCTGCTACAAGAGCTCCCCCTCAAATTCAGATCCTATGTTCCGTAGCTCCTGTGGAACTATGTCTACTGCCATGTTGTTCAGAAGGCCTTGAATCTCAGAAGCGAGGCAGTCTGAGTGATTGACAGTCTGGTCTGTTTGGGTGGATGATCGGAGGAGGGGGGGGGTTTCTAAAAAATTCAGAGAATAACCCTAGCAAATTATCTTGAGAACCCATTTGTCTGAAGTGACTGACTTCCACTGATTGTAAAACTGAGTCAGATGCCCCCCTACTGCCGAAGAGGAGTCCCCCCTTGGACAGCTGAGGTGGGACCTGGGCCGGAATTTCAGAGGGTGGAACTAGGTGCTTTCAGGCTCTGTGCCTTCTGCTGCATTTTCTTTTGTGGCTGGGGAGTTTGGTTCTTGTTGAAGCCCCCTCTGCCTTTACCACGAAAGGACTGACTTATGAAACTGCCAGCGGTTTCTGCCGCACTGGGGGGCAGTAGGGGCCAGTCTGGCCATCTTGACAGCCGCTCTAGTTTTCTGTGAGGCCTCCAGTGCTTGTTCCACCTGTGGGCCAGACAGATAAACCCGATCAAATGGTAAATTCCCAACTATTTGCTGGGCATCTTTTGTAAACCTCAAGGTTCATAACCACAAGTGGCGTCTGGTGCATATCCCAGCTGCTGCTGCTCTAGAAGCAGTGTCAAAGGCATCCATAGCAGCCTTAAGTTGCTGATTATTGGACTCAATACCTCTAGCAATAGTTTGGAGAAGCTCTGCGGCAACATTAGACTCCGGAAGAGTCTCCACAGTGGCTTTTAGGGAATGCCAGAGGGTATACTCATAGTGTGAGAAACAGCACTGGTAGCTAGCAATATGCATGCCTAGGGTAGTGGCGGCAAAGACTCACTTCCCCAATGTGTCAGTCTTATGAGATTCCTTATTTACTGGATGAGTCAGACTCCTGAGAGAGAACGGCTTTGTCATGTTCTCCCAAGACCAAAGCTTGAGAGGATAGGACTGGTCAATCATTAGGGAGAGAGTACTTCTTGTCTATGGACTTAGCCACACAAGGAATAAGCGCTGGATTGTCCCACACCATTTGTGAGAGAGTCTTGAAAGAGGGCTGTACCAGAAGAGTCAATTCCTCAGGGAGCTCCAGGATATGCAGATATTGAAGGTGCAACAACTTCCTTGGATCGACCTCCAAAGTCTGGAGAGAGAGGGTGGCATTCATATTCTTCGGCAGAGATTTAAAGGACAAGTCCTAGACCAAAAGCTCTGCTGAAGTAGAAGGCTTACTTCACACTCCGAGAGATGAATCTTCATCAAAGTAGTCTCCTAATCACAGATCAGGATCAGGCTCAATATCATCTACTATCCCAGGAGGGATAGTATATAAAGGAAAGAGAGCAGGAGAAGGTGCTCCTCGAATCGGAGTTGAGTATTCTGGCATCTGAGGTGGCGCTGGGCGCAGCACTGCCAAGACTGAGTCGAAGGTGGCACAGCAACTAACATGTGAGGGTGACCCCGTAACCGAACCCAAACCTTGGGGCACCCAAGCATGAAGATTGAAAACATGAGTGAAGAAAATGGTACCTGTGCTGGTCCATGTACGCAGCCATATGAGGGAAGCACCAGAAAAGGTGTTGCGTGACAAGACTGACTCGACCGCTCTCCCAGCGGGTTTGAAGCCCCTAAGCACGAAGGTCCTGGGGCAGACTTGGGAAGTTGGGACAACCACTGAACCCACTGTTCCATAAGAGCAGACCAATGATGAAATTGCTCACCAGAGGATCCCACAGGGGCCGGGGAGGGACTTCAGGGTCGAGGATATCGGCTACTAGGAACAGAGGCCACAGGCGACCCTGACAGAGTCTGAGTCAACCTCCTGTCCCCCATTACTGATGATCAATGTGCAGACATACCAGAGGGCGACCTCGAGCAGGAAAGTATCTTCTTTGACTGGTGGGATGAAGAATTCGAGGTTGAGCGGTGCCGGGTTCTCCACGAAGATTGAGAATGGGCCCGCTTTTTGTGCTTTCAGGAGGACCGCCCTTCCTCACGAGTGCTGGACTGCTCGTAGTCAGGACCCCCCCTCCGTAGAGGGAGGACTGAACCCAGCCCAGCTGGAAAAAGAGCTTTCATGCGAAGTCTCCCTACTGTCACCGGCCCCATTCATGGTTGATTCTGTCGAAGGCGGGCAGAAGAGGACTTGTGTTCTTTCGCAGAAGAAAAAACCTTTTTTCTTAAACTGAATAAATATTACTAAAAATCAAATACTGAATGACTAAGGCTGCCATCATATAGATGTGAAGATTTGACTCTCGGCAGGCGAGTGACGTCATCACTGCAGCGCACTTGATAGCGGTGAAATACGGAACTGATATGGTTGGAGGGTCGACACAGAGGTAGCCTATACATCATGAACTGGTCTCTTGGTGCCGCACACGCACAACTTTCCTCAGCGCTGGCCATCCTGAAGATTTTGTTTTACTCCCGCTTGGTCCTAGCGCCTCCGGCATAGTCCCATTAGTGTGAATGAGTGGTGGAGACTTTATGTCCAGGAAGATGCACCTTTATGGAGGAGTAATTTAGCTCTGCGTCTGACAAGGAGAGAAGGTACTCTAGTACAGAGTTCACTGGGCAAGTTAATGGGTCCAGGCCACAAGCCGAGGACCAAAGGCAAAACCTGCGTCATTTCAAGGCACACATTGTGGCATAACTGCGTTCTGCCAGTCTGATAACCGCGGTGGAGGGTGCCTTTCTTATCTTCTTTTCCCTACTGATATCTGTTGTGCAACAGTATCTTCCTATACTATACTTTATACAATAGGGATGAACAGATAATCCATTAGATAAAAACAGGTATTCTCACTGCAGTGTTACAACTCCAGTTATCACACTGTGAAGACATCATCACAGTGTGATAAAGTACAGTTTAAGAACTTACCGTAGCAGTAGAGCTTCGAGAGAAGCTTTTGCAGCAGGTAACACAATTAGGTCTGAAGCTGGCAGGCATTAGGACCCCACAGCAAACCTCTAGCCAGCAGTACCAGGCGGGGACCGCCCCCAATTTTTCACATGGTATAAAGGGTGGGCGTCCCCGTACTGATTCTTTCCGTCTGAGAATCCAGTGTCCAGAAGTAACATGATCCAAGCAGAAAACCTAGGGCAATATCTCAGAAAACTGGTAAGAGTAGGGTGATATTATTTGCTCGCAGCAAGAGACCTCCGGGGGAAGAAGGGTGGGAAGTACACCTGCTGCGAGCTTCTCTCGATCTACTGTTAGGCTAAGTTCTTACGTAACTGTACTATCTTACTTAGAGAGTCAGCTCTTGCAGCAGGTAACACAATTAGGACCAATTCCCAAGCAGTATAAACTAAAGACAAAATGGCTCGGGTGGTAGGTGAACAGGAGAGAAGGGGAAAGGAGATCCCTTACGAGAGGAGACCCTGCAGAACTGTGAGGCCGAAGCCTGCTCTGTCTCTCAAGACAATGTCCAGACTGTAGTGCTGAATGAAGGTGTGGACTGTGTGCCATGTAGCTACCACACAAGTGTCTGATGCAGATACATTTTTCAGTGTGGTAAAAGAAGCCGCCACACCTCTGGTTGAATAACCCCAGACCGATCCCGGCAGGGGTTTGTCTTGTTTTTTTTTTGGTTTTTAAACTTTGTATTTGTTTCTAATAAAACATATAGGATACATGCCAAACAGTGACATATCACACGTAAATACATTTTAGACACATTGAGGATGCTACTCCTCCTGCGTTACTGTCTAGTACTTATTGAGGCAGTATAGCGCAGTGGTCTAAGGCTCTGAGCTGCAAATCTGGTGACATCCAGCAGACCAGACCTGGGTTTGAATCCCACAGCTTCCACTTGCATACTGTGTGACCCTGAGCAAGTCACTTTACTTCCTTGTGCTTCCAGGTCGCACCTGGAAACAAGCTCCAGCTTAGTGTGCCTTTCCTGGTTAAACAATTTCCCCTACTGCTGTAAGATACATCCTGGGAGGTTACTTAACTAGTATATACCTAAGTTAATACAATACAAAATTGCTGGGAGTATAGCCCATGAGCTGCATGGAGAAACACAATATCGGCTCTAATATATAATGTCCAATAGTTCTGGAGTCCCCTAAATAGGGACAGTGAACAGTCCATGCTTTAACTGTATTGAGCACAATAAACAGTGTCAATTTCTAAAAAGTACCACCACTTTTGAAATTATTTTTAAACTTAAAGGCGTCCATATTTAGGAACAATACAGAAGAAAAGGAGCTATAATTATATGAGGTATTTAAGATAAGAGAACAGTAAGCCAACTTTGTAAGCCATGGTCAAATACGGCAACCAGATTTTATAACTAAGGTTCAGACAGTGAGTACGGGTTTAAAGGAGAGAAAACTAAAATGTCTAAGTGTAACAGTCCCAATTTAAACTTTGGTTCAGTACTCACTCACACCCCACTTAGGGGAAAGGAACACTTTAGTAAGAAACACAAAATCTTTCTCTCCTAAATCAAGCACGTAATAATCCAAATGAAATTTTCATGACGCGTCATCTTACAGGACCCCTCTCTCTCTCTCCTAAATCAGGCAGGTAATAATCCAAACAAAATTTTCATGACTCGTCGTCTGATAAACTTTCACCTTGATCCACTGAACGTCTCCTTCTTGGAACTTGTTTCTGAGCCCATTGGTTGGCATCCTTCATATCCAAGAAAATGAAGACCTTTCCCTGGTGCATTATTCGTAACCGGGCTGGGAAAATAATACTGTGCTGAATCCCTGCCTCTCGGAGGAGCACTCTGGTACCTTCAAATTGCTTTCTCCTTTACTGGGTGGCAAAGCTAATATCCTGGTATAGTCAGACCATCTCCCCCTCGCAGAGCAGCATTTTACATCGTCTAGCCAGCACCAACAGATAGTCCCGTGTTGCAACTCCGTCCATTAATGCCAGTACTGCCCTCGGAGCCTCTGGGTTATCAGGCCTACCTCCGGCTGCAATTCTGTAGGTCTTTTGTATGCCCGTGATACATGGAGTAGCTTCCTCTCCAAACTGCTGACCCAGCCAGTCATGAAGGAATAGAACCAAATGGTCACCCTCACAGCCCTACGGAAGACCCAGAAAATGAATATTCGATGCCCTGGTACTATTTTCAAAGTTTCCAGCCACATTCTGAGATGCCCATTCTCCTTCAGCACATTAGTAATGGCGCCCACAGCAGCATCCAATCTTTTCTTAGCTTCTGCAGATTCAGCCGTAACTGTTTCCATACTGGTTTCCAAACATGTAACTCTGTTTCCGATGCTATCTATTTTGTCCGCCAAGCCAATAACTGAGGAGATTAGCGTATTGATTTTAAGGCCAAGGGATTGCAAAGTTTCCTCTCCTTTCTCTGTGTTTGTGGTCTGTTGGAGAGGAGTGGCAGCAGAAGCGGGAGCATTTTTGGATTTTGCTCCTTCGTGAAGGCTCTGATCCTTCCTGGGATTTCCCATATTATTCCTCAGATCTTCCGATTATGGGGTTTACATAAAGTGCCGTCCTGTCTGACCCCAAAACAACTTCTTTTCGTTCCCAAATACAGATGTTGTAGAGAGCTCTATTCAAAAGTGGCCATATTGCTCGGGCTCACCAGTGCCTCCCTGTTTGTCATGTTTTTGGTAACAGAAAGAAATACAGTGCACTAGCCATTTGGACAGTGTCTGTTTGGTCACTGGAGCCCCTAGGATTCTGGGAGCAAAGGAGACAAACAATTGGCCAGAACGCCTGCTGTTCTTGGTTCTGGACAAAACGCAAACTCCGATGCACGTCTAGCATGTGAAGAAGAGCCTCTCCACTATTTATATGATTAGGAAAATAAACCAGAAGCTTGGTGTCCTGATTTAAGGTCTTCTCAGATACCACTTTGGGCAAAAACTTAGGATTGGTTCCAAGGCCATCCTGCCCTTGTGGAACACCAAATAAGGCTCCTTGCACACCAGGGTCTGAAGCTCGGAAATTCTTCGAGCAGAAGTAACAGTAACTAAAAACAATGTTTTCCAAGATACAAAATGTAGCTCACAATCCACGGCTGGTTCAAAGGGGGGTAAGGTCCACTTCTCCAAAACAAACAGCAAGCTCCAAGAGGAGACAGGGTCCCAGATAGGGGGCTTAATATGTAAAATACCCCTAAAGAATGCAGGTTATCTCCAACTGTGCTACCGTTTTGCCTTGAACAGGGGTGTGATAAGTGGAAAGGGCACCCAGATGCACTTTAATGGAGGAGTAACCCAAATTAGAGTCCAAAAGGGATAAGAGGTACTCCAGGATAATATTCACTGGACAGGCCAGAGGGTCAAGGTGGCATGCCACGGCCCACAGACAAATGTTTCCACTTCATGATGTATGTCGCTTTAGTGGAAGGCTTTCTGGCTGCCACAATAACATCAGCAACCTTGTCAGAAACTCCAGAATGGAGTCTAGGTCCTCAAGAGCCATGTATGAAGGTGGAGGGACCGAAGGTTTGAGTGGACCAAGGTCCCATTGTCCTGGGACAGCAAGGACAATGGGATGCTCGATGGTAGGGGTGGAGGAAGGTTCCACCTCTAGCTGCTGCAAAAGTGGGAACCAGATCTGTCAAGGCCATAGTGGCACCACTAGGATCACTGTCGCCCCTTCCATTTGCACCTTGAGGAGGACCCTCTGAAGGAGCGGAAATGGGAAAAAGGCATACAGGAATCTCCCCTTCCAAGAAAGGGACGTGCCTTGTCAGAAAACACCAGGTGCGGGATCTAGCAAGGAAAAACTGGGCAGTTTTGCATTGGTAGGGGAGATGAAGAGGTCCAGTTTGGGTGTCCCCCTTTCGTCAAACAGTTCGTTGACTACCGATTCAAGAAGGGACCACTCGTGCACTCTTGACCATGTTTTGCTGAAAGCGGCTGCCAAGGTATTTTGGACCGGGGACATGGACAGCCGAGATCATCAGGTGATGAGCTATGGCTCAATCCCACACACACACAGCTTCCCTGCAAAGGGAGTAGGAGAGTGTGCGCCTCTGCTTGTTGATGTAAAATACCACCAACATATTGTCTGTATGCATCAGAAGGTGTCCTGGTTTGAGAACCAAGCTCAAGGTCTGCATGGCATAGTGAACAGCAGATATTTCCAAAACATTGATGTGGAGAGAATCCTTGATCATGGACCAGGAACCCGGGGCTGAAGCAGGTAGCGCCATGGACTTGGTGATGACTTTGATCTGAGATCCGGCTAGCGGCTGCTCCCAGCCAGGCGGCGGCCTCAGCTGAGCGACGCGGCGACTCACCCGAGCTCAAGGACGGGCCTTATTCAGGGAAGGTCAAGAGCGGACTGGGACCGGGACCGACTGCTCTCTTTACTATGATGCTTTTTCTCCTCCTTCCCCTCGGACGAGTGCAGGTCCATTTTCTTATCTAAAAGGTAGGCCTTCAGGCATCAGATGCGAGTCCGGCTTGTGAAAGCTTGGCAGTCGGCGCAGTTAGCGGTGTCGTGGTCTGGGCCCAAGCAGAAAACACACCGCCGATGACCGTCTTTGACGGGAATTTGACGGCCTCACTCGCACTTGTTTAGATGTTCTGGGGAAACAAGACGCCGGGGAAGATATCGAAACCTCGGGAAGAAACTTCGGTACTGACGTCGGCACCCATGGTGGTAAACACCGAGGCAAACTACGATGAACAGTGGAAAAACCGAGCCCACTAGCAGAAACTGTACAGGCGTCGGCTGCAGTAAAGAAAAAAACGGTAAACCGTCGAAAACTTGCTTGTAGATCCTTTTCTCACTTGGTGAATCGCAGGCAGCAGCTATTCATGTGCGTGGTACGCGGCGGGAAAGAACTGAGGTGGAACTGGGTCCACCCCCTCTTGTACCCTGACTGATGTCGGGGGCGGTCCCCCACTGGTATTGCTGGCAGAAGTTTTTCCGTGTGGTCCTAGTGCCTGCGGCATAGTCCTAATTGTTATAGCCTGCTGCAAGAGCTCTATCTCGAAGTAAGATCAAAAATTAATACAGAACTCGAACACTCAGAGCTGGCTGTCTACGTCACACTCCTCCCCACCTAGACTGAATTTGGGGGATCCATCCCCTACATGGGATGAGCTTCCCAAATCAGTTCACTCCTCACAGACCCTAGACAGTCCATCAAAGTTCTTATTTTTGGCTCCGGCCCCATGTACGATTTTCAAATCATACCCTTGTAAAGCAAGACTCCATCTGAGCAGTCTGCCATTGTTTTTACCCATCTGTGACAACCAAATCAGGGGGCTGTGGTCAGTCTGCACCACAACAGGCTGCCCATACAAGTATGGCTCCAATTTCTTTAGGGCCCACACTAAGGCAAGACACTCCTTTTCCACTGTGGAGTAGGCTTGTTCCCTGGTGAGCAGCCTTCGGCTCAGGTAGGCTATCGGGTGGTCCCTCCCTTCGTTGGATGTCTGGCTTAGTACTGCCCCGATACCCACATCTGAGGCATCCGTTCTGAACTATAAAAGTTTTGCTATAGTCCAGACTTGTCAAAACAGGAGCATTGCACAGTGCCTCCTTCAGTTTGGTAAAGGCCCCCTCACAGGCTGGACCCCAGGTGATTTTCCTTGGCATTTTTTTCGTTGTCAGGTCAGATAGGGGAGCAGACAGGGCACTGTAATTTGGTACAAATTTTCTGTAGTACCCTGCTGTCCCGAGAAAACTCCTGACCTGCTTCTGAGTTTCTGGTCTGGGCCATGCCTGTATTACCTCTATTTTTATCTGGTTAGGACAGAGCTGTCCCTGGTCTACCACATGCCCGAGGTGTGCCATTTCTCCCATGGCTACCTGGCACTTCTCAGCTTTGACAGTGAGCCCGGCCCTCTGTATTCTGCCCAGCACTTCCCCCAAGGTGTGACAGGTGTTCCTCCCAGCTGGTACTGAAGATGGCAATGACATCCAGGTAAGCCACGGAGTACTCCTCAGCACCATTTAACACCTGGTTAATCAACCTTTGAAAAGTGGCTGGGGCATTCATTCCAAAAGGCATTACTTTGAACACAAATAAGCCTATCGGAGTGATGAAGGCGACCTCTCCCTAGCTCTGTCCGTCAACTCTACCTGCCAATACCCCTTTGGCAGGTCAATGGTCGTAAGGTAGGTCGCCCCCCCCCCCAAACCTCTCCAGGAGTTCATCCGTCCAGGGCATCGGGTGGGTGTTTGACTTCGTGACTGCATTCAGTCCACGACAGTCTACACAGAAACGAGTCGAGCCATCTGGCTTGGGTACAAGGACTACGGGTGAGGCCCAGGGACTGTGGCATCTCTGGATTACCCCTAAATCCAGCATCTCCTCCACTTCCCTCCTAATGTCCTTTTGGACAGCCTCCAACACCCAATATGCTGTCTGCCGTATGGGCGTCTGTGTCCCTGTCTCCACATCGTGTGTTGCTAAAGGGGTTAGTCCAGGCTTGGCGCTAAACAAGGGGGCAAAGTCTGCTAAAACCTCCCTCACTTTCTGGATCTGGCCTGGGGTCAGCTGGGGAGATGATTTTTCTGCCTCCACAGAGGACTCCCGCTTACTCTCTTCCAACAAGTCCAGAAGGGGGTCTCCTTCGTCCGTCCCTTCCCCATGACTACACACTGCGAACACCATGTCAGCCCTATTTGCATACGACTTCATCATGTTGACATGGTACATCCTTTCTGTCTGTCTACGGTCACGTAACTCCACAATGTAGTTTACGTCATTTACCTTCCTAACCACTTTGTACGGTCCTGCTCACTCAGCTTGCAGCTCGTCTTTCTGGACCGGAATAAGGACCATGACTTCCAGTCCCATCATGTACTAATGAGCTCTGGCTCTCCGGTCGTACCATACTTTTTGTTTCTGTTGGGCAGCTGCCAGGTCCTCTGGGCTGTCCCCATAAGCTCCTTCAGCCTTTCCCTAAACCTTGGGACGTAATCCACAATCGGAGCTCCCTGGGTGGTGTGCTTGCCTTCCCAGTCCTCCCGGATCAAGTCTAGGGGCCCATGTACCCAGCGTCCATACAAGAGTTAGAAGGGGGAAAAATCCTGTCGACACTTGGGGCACCTCCCTGTATGCGAACAACAGGTGGGGAAGGTATTTCTCCCAGTCCCTCCCATGCTGTTTAGCAAACACCCGGAGCATTGACTTTAGGGTACCACTGAAGTGTTCCACAAGCCCATTGGCTTGTGGGTGACATGGTTCGTGCATCTCTGCACCACCCCACACTTCTTCCATAGACATTTATTAGGTCCGATATGAAGAAACCCCCTCGATCAGTTATTACCTCCTGCAGAAACCCAACACGGGAGAAAATCCCAAGCAAGGCATCTGCCACTTTGTCCTTCTTCAGTGAGGATAGGGAGACTGCCTCTGGGTACCAGGTGGCATAATCCACCACAGTAGGGATGAACATTTTCCCTGAGGAGCTGGGGGTATTTAAAGGCCCCACAATATCCATTCCCACCCTCTGGAATGGCTCGTCTACTACGGGCAATGGAATCAGAGCGGCTTGGGTTTTCTGGTCCGCCTTCCCTATTTCTTGGCACCAGTGACAAGACCTGCAATACTCCTTTACCTGCTGGGTGAAGTTAGGCCAGTAGAAATTCTGGGCCAACAGCTGCGTAGTTCGTGCGATTCCCAGAAAAGGAAATATCATGGGCAACCTTGAGCAACTGCTTACGATATCCCTGGGGAACGACAAGCTGCCTGCCTAGCATCCCTCCCTCTGTCTGTACTGCCTGTGTATACAAGAAAAAATTACTCACCTTAGTAATGTTGTTTCTTCTAATGGAGTCTTGCTGTATTCTGACATATGCAGTTAGGTCCTGCCTTTCAACTGCCCTGGAGAACAAAGAGTTAAACTTTCCATGGCCAGCATGGAATGTTCACCACGAGCTCGGTTGAAGCCCCTGTCTGCTGTTGTTTAAACTCCAACCGTCAGATCTTTACGAGAAATACTCACTAGAAGTTCTGTATGGAAACTGTAAAACTCAAAACTAGCCAACTGGCAACTATATCTATATAAAAGGGTTTTTTGGTTTCAAAAAGAAGACTCAAGTCAGGAAACCCAAAAAACAAAACACAATCACCCAATAAAAGAGGGTGAAAAAGGACACCCCTAGGGTGCAAACACTGCTCCTGCCCACCCACATCCCAAAAACTAAGTTCTGAGAGGGTAGGTCAGAATACAGCAAGACTCCATTAGAAGAAACAACATTACTAAGGTGAGTAATTTTTTCTTCAAACAACATGCAAGTCTTGCTGTATTCTGACATATGCAGACTACCAAGCAGCATCTCCATGGAGGAGGAACAGAACCTACTTTGGAAACAGGCTCTGAAGTACTGCTGTGCCAAACCGAGCATCACTCCTAGCCTGGATATCCAGAGAGTAATGCTTGGTGAATGTGTGGACTATTTTTCTGGTGGCTGCTTGACACATTTCTAAGAGATGAATATCCCTGGTAGCAGCCAGGGAAGAAGCGGTACCTCTAGTGGAATGAGCCCTCAGGCCTGAGGGTGGAGTTCTACCCAGTTTCTCATAGCAGAATTGTATACAAAAAACAATCCACCTGGCAATAGATCTCTTAGTGGCAGGTTTGCCCTTACCAACCTCTCCATATGTGAGGAACAACAGGAGGGATTCAAACCTGTGACCCTTGGTGCGTTCTATGTAGTAGCTCAGGGCCCTTTTAATATCTAAGCTGTGTAGCCTCCTCTCTCCAGAGGAGGAATGGTCAGTGACGAAAACAGGGAGAGACAGACTGGTTGAGGTGGAAATTTGAAACCACTTTAGGCAAAAACTTTCTGTCAGTTCTTAGGACCACTTTATCTCTATGTAGAGATGAAATCAGGTTCTACTGACAGGGCTTGCAATTCACTGATACGCCAGGCAGAGGTAATGGCCACCAAAAACACAGTTTTCCAAGTCAAGTACTTAAGCTCTGCAGAGGACAAAGGCTCAAAGGGGGGTTGCATAAGCTGACAAATGCAAACATTAAGGTCCCAAGCAGGAGCAGGATCCCTAAAGGGGGGATTGGTGTGAAGCAATCCCTTGAAAAACTTACAAAACACAGGATGGGATGATAGAGGGGAAGGCTTGCCTACTAACAAGAAAGCAGAAGCAGCTGCCAAATGTACTTTAAAGGTAGCTGGCTTGCGGCCTAGGCCATTAAGATGGACCATAAAGTCCAGAACCGTGGGCAACTCAGCAGAATCTGGAGAAATATTTTTCTTAGAACGCCAAATGCTGAATCTTTTCCATTTGGAGTTGTAAGTCTTTCTGGTGGAAGGCTTTCGAGAAGCCTTAAGGATATCCAGAACCCCTTGGGAAAGATGCAGATCAGCAAACTAACTGTTCAAGAGCCATGCCTTGAGATTGAGAGACCAAAGATTCGGGTACCAAATCCTCCCCTGAGAGGATGTCAACAGGTTGTAATTCCTGGGAAGAGACAGGGGAAGGTGGACTGCTAGGGACAGCAACAGGGGATACCAGGGCTGTCTGTCCCAGTCTGGAGCAATCAGAATCACTTTGTATGGTTGTGACCTAATCTTGACTAACACTTAGAACAGGAGAGGGAAGGGGAGAAAAGCATACAGAAATTTCCCTTCCCAGTTCAGGATCAGAGCATCCAGGGGGACTGAGCCCAAGACTGGGGGTCTGCAACAAAAGAGAGGAAGTTGGTGACTGTCTGGGGCTGCAAAAAGATCCATCTCTGGAGTGCTCCATCTCGAGAAAATCACTTTCAAAACTAGAGGATCTAGGGTCCATTCGTGATGGCCCTGGGATATTCTGCTCAGAGCATCTGCTAGGACATTGTCCTTCCCTGGGAGGTGAACTGCTATCAGAGAGGTTTGCAGGTAATAGGCCAGGGACCACAACTTCATTGCTTCTGTGCACAAGGCCCTAGACCGAGTGCCTCCCTGCTTGTTGATGTACCACATGGTGGTGGTGGTGGTCTGTTCTGACCTGGACCACCTTGTTCTGCACAGATTTAGAAAAAGCTTGCAGTGCCAAAAACACTGCTCTGAGTTCCAAGAGATTGATGTGAAGCAGAGATTCCTGAGGTGAACACAGTTCTTGGGTGGAAAGATCCCCCAGATGGGCTCTCCAGCCCAGCAGGGAAGCATCTGTGGTGAGTGTCACTGAATGAGACTGAGTGACAAAAGGAACCCCTTGTCTCAAATTGTCCTGATCCTGCCACCATTGCAAGGCCTGGATCAGGGTTCGAGTCACTGGGACTAGTTTGGTGAGGAAATCCTCTCTTTGGGACCAGAAGGCTCTTAAGTGGAACTGAATGTCCCTCATCTGGAATCTTGCTCCTTGCACCACTGCTGTGGAAGCTGCCATGTGGCCCAGAAACTGAAGGAAATGCCTTGCTGGTCAAGACACCTGAAGGGTGAATGAAGAGGCCAGTTCCATGAGGGGTCCCTGCCCTTTTCAGGGGAAGGAAGGCTCTTGCCTTTATTGTATCCAGCTCTGCCCCTATGAAGGTGAGGAGCTGTACTGGTTCGAGAACTGACTTTGGAAGGTTGAGAAGGAATCCTAAGGAAGTGAGCACTTGCTGAGTCACTTGCAAATGTGACTTTACTTGGTCTGGAGACTGACCTACTATGATACAGTCATCCAAGTATGGTAAGATGGCCCAAACCACAATAACTCCTTGACTAGATCCCCTGGGTTTCTTATTGCTTCTATGAATATCTGCAGTCTCCTGAAGAAATTTGACTCGCTCCAATGTTGGGCCACTGTCCACAAACCTGACATCATCTCCCTAGTCAAAACCTGGCTATCTGACTCTACCCCCGACTCCCTTGTCTCACTCCCTGGCTACTCCCTCTTTCGAGAAGACCGTGTAGGAGACGTGGGGAGGCTGTGCTTATTATATCAAAGACTCCTTCCTGGAGTAGCCCTCCCAGCCCCTGTCTAACCTCAGGGCCCAGGCCCTTACCCTAAACTTACCCCACCCTCTAAAGGCCCACTCTTTCTAACCTCTGCCTATATTCCCCCCAAAAAATCAAACTCAGGCCCTGGTCCCCCTAATAGAGTATCTCATCTCTCTGCCGCATTCCCCTGAGCATATTCTCATGGGTGATCTAAACATCAACTGGCTTAGCCCCACATCCTCCTCCACCTGCGACTCCTTTACTGCTATTGACCTAATGCAACTTGTTACCCAACCAACAAGAGTGAACCCCACAATGGGTTGAGCACTCTTCTGGATGTAGTCCTCACCAACCGACCTAACCAAGTCTGCAATCTACAAGTCCTTCCAGATGGAATCAGTGACCACTCCCTATTCTTTTCCATTGGATTACGTCCCCAACAAACCCACTGCACAGGCCACCCCATAGCTGACGGAGCACCAGGTGGGCTGAGAGGCCTGACGCAGTTCTAGCCTAAGTTGACTGGTCTCCCATTGAGACCGTCCTCAACCTTGATTCAGCCTGGTCTTCTTCACCTTAATGTTTAACAAAGCCTGTGATATCTTGCACCTCTAACCAAACTTCGTTCCAAGTACGTGACATACTCCCTGGGTCACGCCTTTCCCTACTCCAACTCCTTAGGCACAGGGATAACCTGTACCTAGCCACAGAATCTGGCGCCTGCCACAGACAGGCATATGCTGCTGCCCGAAATAAATGCCCGGGCCATACGAAGTAAAGCAAAGGCCGATCATTATCGGGCCTGACTCACTCGTCCTGGGGAATGCTAGAAACTTGGGATAACATCAAACAACTAAATGGTGGTACACGCCTCCTCTGCCTCAATCAATATTGAGGGTATTATCTCACTGATCCTACCCTCATTGCTAACCATCTCAATAAACTTTACTGACCTTAGCCTGTACTCCCCAGCAACTTTTTTGACCCCCACCCTCCCAGACCCTGCCTCCCTCACACGATCTTTCCACTTCCACCGGTTACTGTCAATGGAAGTCAGACCGTGATCTGGACCAAGGCCCTAAGAGCAACACCACTGGCAGTGACCCTGACCCAGACCCTCAGCCTGAATTGGACCCGGTCATCGCCACAATCACTAGCCTCTTCAACAAATCATCTGTCTAGGTATTTCCATCTGCCCGGAAAATTGCCACTGTCACTTCCATACAGTGGTGAGATAGGGCCCTTTCCAGTACTTATCGCTCTATCTCAATCCTCTCACCACTCTCAAAAGCCTTAAGAGAAAGTAGTATCCTCCCAAATATCTGAGTTTCTACCAAATACAGTATCCTCTGCCCTGAACAACACGTGTTTCGTACAGGCACAGCACCAATACCGCCTCATCAGTTTTCTAACTCCTCCATTCTCCCTGGACTCGGCTCTTGCTGGTGCAGTGTTCATCGATCTGTCAAGCCTTGACACCATATCCCATTCTCCTGCTGGATGCACCTGCCACGCCTGACTTTGCTGCAGGACCTGTCTCATTGTTCTCCAGCTATCTGTCTGCCCGGTCCCAACGTAAAAATCACTGGCACCCTCTCTGACCTCTGCCCTATCCGATCTGGGGTTCCCCAGGGCTCTATTTTTGGGTCCGTGTTCTTTTGCCTTTATCTCAACACCCCGCCAGGTGCCTGTACTGGTAAACTCTCCTTTACACAGATGACGCTGTTATCTTCGCTTCTGACCGTAACCCCACCACCCTCCAAGATTCCCTGCAATTATCCTATAAAGACGTGGAAGCCTGGTTTAAAGAACATAGACTGGTTGTTAATCTTAAAAGGACCAAATCTATGATCTTTTCCCATCCCCAAAACAAAGCTAGTAATTTCCAACTTCAAGTCTTCGCCAGCTCTATATTCCCACTCAAACAAGTTTACACATACAAATACCTTGGGATAACCTTTGACCCTGCCCTCACGTTCCATTCCCATATCTCCGCCTTGGCCTCCACCACCAATATTAGGTTGGGAATCCTTTACCTCCACAAACACCGTCTCCCCCCGATGCCCTCCGACTCGCAGTTATGTCCTCCATTCTCTCACTTGTTGACTATGGCTTACCAGTCTACGGGGCTACTAACCAGACCTCGCTAAACAAAATCTGCCTCACCTTAAATAAGGCCTGTCGACTAATCTTAGGTGCTCCCAGACTTACACATACCTGTCATCTTTATTCCTAGACAAATCTGCTCAATCTTGACGAATGTCTTAGGTATCAAACCTGCAACCTCTTGGGCCTTCCTCCTGGTTTGACTGTCATATCCACCATGTAAACTCACTAGCTTCAACACGGTCCTCCTGTAAACCAAGTTGAAGGAACCTAGGGCAAGGACCTCTCATGGACAACGGGCTTTCTCATCACTGCGCCTCTTCTGGTACAGTTCCTCCCTGCCAGTATGTCAGACACCCCCCACAATCTCTTGCTTTTAAACTACCTCCAGAACCACCTTTTCACTACTACGCAGCTGTTGCTGTTTCTAAGCTATCTTGCTCACTCTTGACAAAGCCCTGTTGGCTGCTCAAACCCCTACCTTCTACCCTTCGTTCCTGTTACCTCCCTGTTGACTCCGCTTAAACACACTGTATTAATATCCTATGTTTTACTGATGTTCAGTTATTTCCCTGAACAATGTTAACTTCACCAATCCTGTATGTTGTAAATTGTTGATCTCATTTGTCCTCCTGTATCCTCAAAAAAACTGTACACTGTTTCTCTGAACCAAGTTGTTATCACTGTATTGTCCTCTCTGTGACGAGGTACCTTTGTAAACGAGCCTCTGGCTCAAAGGTTGTAAACTGATGCTTAATAAATAAAATTAAAAAATATGGAGATCTTTTTTCTCCTTAGGAAAGCAACCACTACTGCCAGGCACTTTGTGAAAACCCTTGGGGCTGATGTTAGGCCAAAGGGCATTGCTCTGAATTGATAGTGGCCTGAGGGGCAAATCCTCGAACCTGAGGTAGTGCTCTGTGAGCACCTGATGGGAATGTGGAAATAGGCACTTTGAGGTCCAGGGAGGCTAGCTAGTACCCTGGCCTTAGAGAGGAAGGATTATTCCCAGAGTCACCATTTTGAACTTTGGCTTTAAAAGGTGTCTGATTCAGATATCTTAGGTCCAGGATGAGCCACCATTCTCCTGTCTTTTTTGGGGTTAGGAAGTACCTGGAGTACAATCATTTGCCCATGTGTAGGGTGGGAACCCTCTCTATAGCTCTGAGAGCTAGGAGGGAAGAAACCTCTGTCTCTAAGGCAAGGGTCTCTAATGGATTTGCAGGTGGAAAGGATCTAGTTCTCATCTTGGGAATTTTTTTGAAGCTGAGAACCAGCCCTTTGCTTAGTACTTCCAGGACCCACTTGTCTGATGTTAGAGACTTCCACTACTGGACAAAGTAAGCCAGCCTGCCCCCTACTGGTATGGGAGAATTGGCCCGGGCAGACCCATCAGGTTGTCTGCTTGGCAGGGGCTTTAGGCTGAGGGGTGGATGCAGGCCTGCTCACCCCCCATCTGCCAATCCCTCTAAAGAACCCCATCTGAGAGTAAGAAGTGGAGGCCGGAGCTTGTTAAAAAGGCCTTTGGAAAGGCCTGCCCCTGCTCCTGGACTGCTGCCTTTGAGGAGTTGCTTGCCTTTCTTTGGCCTGAGCACTCCTGTAAGTGGTCCTGTACTCGTCCATCTTTTTCTTGTAGTTCTCTGTCTCCTCCCCAAACAGAGAATTACCAACAACAGGGAAATCCATGGCCTTAGCCTGGGTATCCTGTGATAGGCTAGTACATCTGAGCCAAGCCATCCTCCGAAGAGCCACAGATGTAGCCATGACTCTTGATGAAACATCACTAGAGTCCACAGCAGCATGAAAGAAAAAAATTACTCACCTTAGTAATGTTGTTTCTTTTAATGGAGTCTTACTATATTATGACATATGCAGTGAGTCCCAACCTTCGAACTGCTCCGGAGGTGAAAGAGTTAACTTTCCATGCCAGGCATGGAACTTTGAGCTCGAGCTCGGTTGAAAACTCTGTCTGCTGTTCTTCAAACTCAAACTGTCAGATCTTTACGAGCTAAACTCACTGAGGTCCTGTGTGGAAGCTGTAAACCTACACTAGCCAACTGGCTACTAAATATAAGAACACATTTTTTGGTCCCAAAACAAAGACTCAAGTCAGGAGACCCAAAAAATTAAAAACACAACACCCAGTCACCCCAAAAAAAGAGGGGTGAAAAACAAGGTGGGCATCTACTAAGTGCCAACACTGCACTGCTCACCCACATCCCAAAAGCAGAGGTTCCGAGAGGGACAGGCATTGGGGGAGGTCATAATATAGCAAGACTCCATTAGAAGAAACAACATTACTAAGGTGAGTAATTTTTTCTTCAAACATCATAAAGTCTTGCTATATTATGACATATGCAGACTACACAGCAGTACCTCCATGGAGGAGGACAGAACCTACTTAGGAAATAGGCTCTGAAGCACAGCTGTGTTAAAATCGGCATCACTCCTAGCCTGGATGTCCACGGAGTAATGCTTGTAAAGTGTGAACTGTTTTCCAGGTAGCTGCTTGACATATCTCTAGGATAGGGATGTCCCTGGCAGCCAGCCGAGAAGCAGCTGTACCTCTGGTAGAGTGAGCCCTCAGGCCTGAGGGAGGAACCTACCCAGTTTTTCATAGCAAAATTGATACAAGAGACAATCCACCTGGCAATGGATCTTTTAGTGGCAGGTTTCCTCTACTAACCTCACCATAAGTGAGGAACAGTTGAGGGAGTCAAACCTGTGACCCTTGGTACGCTCTATGTAGTAACTAAGGGCTCTTTTGACATCTAAACTGTGCAGTCTCCTCTCGCCAGAGGAGGAATGGTCAGTGAAGCACAGGAGAGACATAGATTGATTAAGGTGGAAATCTGAAACCACCTTTAGGCAAGAACTTCCTGTTAGTCCTGAGGACCACCTTATCTCATGAAAGGAGATAAAATCAGGCTCCACTGACAATACTTGTAATTCACTATCGTCTGGCAGAAGTGATGGCTACAAGAACACAGTTTTCCAAGTCAAGTACTTAGCTCTGCTTGAAGACAAAGGCTCAAAGGGGTTGCATAAGCTGGCAATGCAAATATTAAGATCCCAGGCAGGGGCAGGGTCCCTGACTGGAGGGTTGGTGTGAAGCAACCCCTTGAAAAACTTGGAGAATACAGGATGAGCTGAAAGAGAAGAGGGCTTACCTGCTGATAAGAAAGCAGACACGGCTGCCAGGTGCACTTTTAGGGTAGCTGGTCTCAGCCCCAAGGTATTTAAATGGACCATATAATCCAGGACTGTGGGTAAGTCAGCAGATTCTGGGGAAATATGCTTTCCAGAGCACCATATGGAAAATCTCTTCCATTTGGAATTATATGTAGCCCTGGTGGAAGGCTTCCTAGAAGCCTTCAGGATATCCATTACACCTTGGGAGAGGTGTAGGTCAGTAAACTCTAACTCTTCAAGAGCCAGGCCTTGAGATTGAGAGATTTGAGGTTCGGGTACCAAACTCTCCCCTGAGCACAGGTTAACGGTTGTGATTCCTGGGAAGACACAGGGGAAGGTGGACTGCTAAGGACAGAAGGAGTGGGTACCAAGGTTGTCTGGCCCAATCTGGAGCAATCAGCATCATCTTGCAGGGTTGAGGTCTGATTTTGACTAGCACCTTGAACAGGAGAGGAAAGGGGGGAAGGCATAGAGAAACTTCCCAACTGAGAAGGAAGGCATCCAGAGGGACTGAGCCCAACACTGGGGGCCTGCAGCAAAAAAGGGGAAGTTGGTGATTGTCTGGGGCTGCAAAAAGATCTACCTGCGGGGTGCCCCATCTGGCAAACACTACCTCTACCAAGACCAGAGGATCCAGTGACCATTCGTGATGGCCCTGGGAAGTCCTGCTGAGAGCATCTGCCAGGACATTGTCCTTGCCTGGGAGGTGAACTGCCACAAGGAAGGTGTTCAGTGAGTAAGCCAGAGACCACAACTTCATTGCTTCGGTGCACAAGGCTGTAGACCGAGTGCCCCCTTGCTTGTTGATGTACCACATTGTGGTGGTGTTGTCTGTTCTGACCTGAATAACTTTGTTCTGAACAGATTTGGAAAAGCTAGTGCTAGAAAACTGCTCTGAGTTCCAGCAGATTGATGTGGAGCAGAGATTCTGAGGGACCACAATCCCTGTAGTGAGGTCGCCCATGTGAGCTCCCCACCCCAAGAGGGATGCATCTGTAGTAAGGATTAAGGAGCGAGACTGAGGGGCAAAATAGACCCCTGTCTCAGATTGCTCTGGTCCTGCCACCACTGTAGGGTTTATATCGGTTCGGTCACTGGGATCAATTTGTTAGAGGATCTCCTTTGAGACAAAAGGCTCTCAAATGGAACTGGATGTCCTCATCTGAAATCTTGCTCCTGCACTACTGCTGTAGAAGCAGCCATGTGCCCCAGGAGCTGTAGAGTGCCTTGCTGGTCGAGAGACCTGCAAGGTGAATGAGGAGGTCAGAGAGACCAGGGTCCTTGTCCTTTCCAAAGGAAGGAAGGCTATGGCTTCTTGTGTTCAGTTCTGCTCTATGAAGGTGAGAAGCTGGACAGGCTCTAGAACTGAGTTTGGAAGATTGAGAGGAAACCTAGAGGTAAGCAGTTGCTGAGTTACCTGAAGATGTAACTTGACTTGGTCTGGAGACTGGCCTACTATGAGCCAGTCCTCCAGGTAAGGAAAGATGGCAATTTTTTGCCTTCTTAGGTGGGCAACTGCTACTGTCAGGCATTTTGTGAATATCCTTGGGGCAGAAGTGAGGCCAAAGGGCATTGCTCTGAACTGGTAATGGCCCGAGGGCAGCTCGAACCTGAGGTACTTTCGATGGGAGCTTCTGATGAGAATATGGAAGTAGGCATCCTTGAGGTCGAGGGACGCTAGCCAGTCCCTTGGCCTTAGAGAGGGTAAAGTAATTCCCAGAGTCACCATTTTGAATTCTGGTTTTAAAAGGTGCTTGTTTAGGTATCTGAGATCCAGGATGGGCTGCCATTCTCCTGTCTTTTTTGGGGTAAGGAAGTACCTGGAGTACAACCCTTTGCCCTGGTGTAGGGGTGGAACCCTTTCCACGGCTCTGAGTGCCAGGAGGGTAGAGACTTCTGCCTCTAGGGCAAGTACCTCTGATGGATTTGCAGGTGGAAAGGATCTGGTTCTCATCTATGGAATTTTTTTGAAGCTGAGAACCAGTCCCTGGCTTACTACTTCCAGGACCCACTTGTCTGATGTGAGAGACTTCCAGTCCTGGACAAAGTAAGCCAGCCTGCCCCCTACAGGTAGTGGAGAATCGGCCCTGGCCACCCCATCAGGGTGCCTGCTTGGCAGGGGCTTTAGGCTGAGGGGTGGAAGCAGGTCTGCTTGTACCCCGTCTGCCTCTCCCTCTAAAGAACCCCCTCTGGGCATAAGCTGAAGAGGAGGCCTGGGCTTGGTAAAAAGGCCTGCCCCTGCCCCTGGAAGGCTGCCTTGAGGAGTGGCCTGCCTTTCCTTGGCCTGTGCACTCCTATAGGTGGTCCTATACTCATCCATTTTCTTCATGTAATTCTCTGTCTGCTCCCCAAACAGAGAATTACCCATAACAGGAAAATCCATGGCCTTAGACTGGGTATCCTGCGACAGGCTAGTACATCTGAGCCAAGCCATTCTGCGAAGAGCCACAGATGTAGCCATGACTCTTGATGACACATCATTAGAGTCCACTGCAGCATGAAATTGCACCTTAGATGCCTCAATACCATCAGCAGCCACCTGCTCCAGCTCCTTGGCAAGCTGGCCAGGGACCTGCTTTACTAGAGCCATAACAGTGTCCCATCTGGATTTCTGGTATCTAGCAACATAAGCCATATAATTTGCCTGTCTGAGTCCCAAGGATGCTGCCATGTACTGTTTTTGCCATGGCGTCAATCCTCCTGGAGTCCTTGTCGGGGAGCCAAAGGAATATTTGCCTTGTCACAGGCTGCAGCCTGCACTACTAACATGGCTGCATTGTTGTGTAAGGAACTCCGTATCAGAGCCTGACAATGTGTACCTCTTGTCCATTCTCTTATCCACAGGAGGTATAGTGTGAGGAGTTTTTAGAATTTTTACTGTCTGTTTCCCAAAACATTTATGCAAAGGAATAGACAGTCTCCTAGACTCTGGGATATCCATCATTTCTACATAGTCAGGCTTCTCTTGATCATCTACAGCTTCCTCCACAGGGAGCTGGAGGGTTTTAGCCACTTTTTTATAAAACATAAAATGAGAAGGGGACTCAGAAAGCCTAGGAAGAAACACTCCTGAAGGTCTGTCTGGGGAGATGTCAGGTTCAATGGGCACATCCAGACTTTCAAATCCACATTCACTCTCCTCGTACTCCTCTTCCCCCTCCTCCGGTTCATAAAATTCCTCTAAATCACACTCTTGAACCGGTGGAACTAACCGAACCGTACGCTTACCTGATGGTGCCGGTTCGGTCAGAACCGGGAAGAGCGACTGGACAATTTTAATCGCTTTGGCTATTTCTTCAGCGGTTGGAGAGGGAAGCTTTGGCTCTACACCAGCTGATTTCCTAGTCCTTTTTGCTGGAACCGACTCCTCCGAGTCAGCTCTCCTTTTGCCCGAGGAAGTCTCGCCCTGGTCAGAGGGCACTCTCTCCAGTTTGGTTTCAACCGAACCGGCTGGCCAACTGGTTCAGTGGACTTTTTGGCCTCCCTTTCCCTGAGCCTACCAACTCTCTTTTCCAGGGTAGCTGCAGGAAAATTTTTGCAAATCTGGCGGTCTGCATTGAGATGGTCAAACCCCAGACAATAAACACAGGTGGTGTGGGGGTCAGCCTTAGCAAAGACTTCCCCACAGACACTGCAGTGTTGAAACCCAGTGGGCCCGGTTTTTCTTTTAGGTTTCTCAGACATAGTTCCAGTCCTAACCAAACTTGCCCGTTTATGGCAATCCGCCAAACAAGACTCTCTTATCGGTTCCCAACCGTGTCACGGGTCGTGGAAAAAACTGTAATGAAATCCGGTTATTTTAGAACCGATAAGAACCGGGAACCGCACTCTAAAAGACAGTTTAATGTATTTCAAACAACCTGATCGGTTCAAACCGAACCGATAAACCGTTTAAAAGTTCCACACAGAAAGTAAATGTAAAACCTATCTAGTACTTACAAATACCACAGACAGAGCTTGAACCGACCGGTTGCAGTTTAAATTCGGTCAAAAAACCGAAAAATTAATACTTTAACCGACAAAATGAACCGAGCAGAAGGAGAAATCTCCGGAGCGACTGTTCAGTGAGGCGGAGTAAAGAATCTGACAGTTTGAGTTTGAAGAACAATAGACAGTTTTCAACAGAGCTCGAGCTCAAAGTTCCATGCCTGGCATGGAAAGTTAACTCTTTCACCTCCGGAGCAGTTCGAAGGTTGGGACTCACTGCATATATCATAATATAGCAAGACTTCATGTTGTTTGAATTGTACTTTAGATGCCTCAATCCCATCTGCAGCCACCTGCTCCAGTTCCTTGGCAAGCTGGTCAGGGGCCTGTTTAGCCAGAGCTAGCACAGAGTCCCACCTGGACATCTGGTATCTAGCTGTGTAGGCTATATAGTTAGCCTGCCTGAGTCCCAAAGATGCTGCCATGTACTGTTTCTTTGCCATGGCATCAATCTTCCTGGAGTCCTTGTCTGGGGGTGTGATGCCATGGGGATATTTGCCTTATCACAGGCAGCAGCCTGCACTACCTCAACATGTCTGCATTGCTGGAAAAGGAACTCCGTGTCCGAGTCTGAAAGAGTATACCTCGTCCATTCGTCTGTCCACAGGAGGTATGGAATTAGGAGACTTAAGAATTTTATGTGTCTGTTTCCCAAAGGATCTGTGGAAGGGAACAGACAGTCTCCTGGACTCTGGGATGTCCATCATCTCAACAAAATCAGGCTCCTCCTGATCCTCTATTGCTTCCTCCACAGGAAGCTGGAGGGTCTCAGCCACATTTTTGTAAAACATATAATGAGAAGGGGACTCAGAAAGCCTAGAAGGAGAAACACCTGAAGGTCTGTCTGGGGAGATGTCCGGGTCAATAAGCACATCCAGACTTTCATAATCACCATCATCATCCTCATACTCTCCCTCCTCCGGTTCATAAAAATCTTCCAAAGTGTAATCCGGAACCAGGGAACTGACCGAACCGAACCCCTGCCAGATGGTGCCGGTTCTGTTGGAACCAAAGTAAGTGATTGCACTATCCTTATCGCCTTGGCTATCTCATCAGCGGTCGGAGTATGAATTTCAGGGTCCGAACCGGACAATTTATATTTTCTTTTCCTTTTTACGGGAACCGACTCCTGAGAATCGGCTCTCCTTTTGCCCGAAGTAGCGCCCTGGTCAGAGGGCACTCCTTCTGGTTCGGTCGAAACAGAACCTGGCTGGCCATCCGGGTCAGCGGACGTCTCGGCCTCCCTTTCCCTCAGTCTACCTAATCTTTTTGCAGGGTAGATTTGGGAAAATTCTTACAAATTTGGCAGTCTGAATCGAGGTGGTCAAACCCCAGACAATAAACACAGGTGTTGTGGGGATCAGCCTTGGCAAAGACTTCCCCACACACACTGCAGTGTTGAAACCCAGTAGGCCCTGTTTTTTTCTTGGGTTTCTCAGACATGGCCAATCCTAACCAAAACTTACCCTTTTTTCGGCAATCTGCCAGGCAGGACTCCACTATCGGTTCCTGACCATGTCACGGGTCTTAGAAAAAACGGAAATAAAATCCTTTTTTTTTTTAGAACCGATACGGACCGGTTACCACACACTAAATAAATCACATACTTTTTTTTACCTGAAACTGATCGGTTCAGCCGAAACCGATCCACAATTTACAAGTTCCACACAGAAACTACACAGAAAACCTATCTAGTACTCACGGTACTACAGACAGAGACTTGAACCGCCTGAGCGGTAACAGCAATTCGGTAGAAACTAAGCGAAAAAACAACACTTCAACAGACTTTTTTGAACCGAGCAAAGGAGAAATCTCCGGAGCGACTGTACAGTGAGGCGGAGTAAAGAATCTGATGGTTGGAGTTTAAACAGCAGCAGACAGGGGCTTCAACTGAGCTCGTGGTGAACATTCTATGCTGGCCATGGAAAGTTTAACTCTTTGTTCTCCGGGGCAGTTGAAAGGCAGGACCTAACTGCATATGTCAGAATACAGCAAGACTTCATGTTGTTTGAAAAGTCCATTTTCCCAATAAACCCTATGTCTTCCATCACCTCCCTGTGCACCGTCCGAGTTTGCCCAAGCCCTCAGCTTCTCTAAACTAGGGTCACTTCTCTGAGCAGCTGCGAACCCCGCACACCTCCCCAAGGGATGGGACAGGTTCCCTTTAGTCATTAAACTAGGGTCCCTAGCACTAGCGTCAGGGTCCTCAGGATCACTGTCAATCCCTACCCTCTGACAAGGGGTCACCCCTCCCTCTTTGGAGTAACCCTCTGTAGCTATGTGGTTATTTGCTACTGAGAAAATTTCTACCCTCTTTTTATCAGTCTCCCCCTCTGGAGACACAGGCTGGGGAACCAGCCTCTCAGTATCTTCCCCAATGGCTTCTGAGGGGCTCAGGGAACTACAATTTTCCCCGGTCACTTGGCTACAGGTGAAGTACAGTTAAGTAAGAACTTACCGCAACAGCAAATCTTCGAGAACAGCTCTTGCAGCAGGTTACACCATTAGGACTGAAGCCGGCAGGTGCCAGGAACCCACGGAAATTTTCTAGCTAGCAGTCTTCATCGGGGACCGCCCCCAACGTCGGGCGTAGTACATAAGGAGGCGGTCCCCCCATAATCTTCAGTTCTCCCGCTGGAGACTCCCTGCCACAGGATGACATCAGAAGGGAAGACCGAGGATCCGCCATCAGATGGCAAAACAAGGAAAAATGGAATGTCCCATCAAGTGAGTTGTGTGCTCGACTCCGACCTACCTCCAGCGGGGATGGTGGAAGGGAAGGTACCTACTGCAAGCGCTGTTCTCGAAGATCTACCGTTACGGTAAGTTCTTACGTAACTGTACTATCTTACTTCAAGATACAGCTCTTGCAGCAGGTTACACCATTAGGACTGATTTCCAAGCAGTAATGGCAATCATGCACCATCGGGAAGAGGAAAGGTAGAGATCTCAAGATAACTCGAGCCTAGGACAGAAGTCCCTGAAGGACAGCTAGACCGAACCCCATTCTTCGCCTCGATGCAATGTCCAGGCTGTAATGCCTGACAAAGGTATGCACAGAACTCCAAGTAGCTGCAGCGCAAATAGCTGAGGTGGAGACGTTCTTCAACGCCGCGAAGGAACTAGCCACCCCTCTAATGGAATGACTCTTGACCGCACCCGGTAAGGGTTTATTGCGCTTCTCATAACAGAAAGTAATGCACTGGATGAGCCACCTAGATAGTGACTGTTTAGAGACAAGAGCTCCCTTCATCAGTGGGCAAAGGAGACGAAAAGTTGGTCCGACTTTCAGTGCTGTTTGGTTCTGGTCAGGTAGTATCTGAGGCACCTGTGCACATCTAGGGTGTGCAGAGGGGCTTCTCCTCGATTAGAGTATTTTGGAAAATACACTGGTAGATCGATGTCCTGATTAAGGGCGAGAGCTGAGACCACCTTAGGCAAAAATTTTGGGTTTGTCCTTAGGGATACCCTGTCCTGGTGGAAAACCAAATAAGGCCCTTTCCACATGAGAGCGTGCATTTCCGAAATTCTTCTGGTAGAAGTAACTGCAACTAAAAGTAACGTTTTCCAAGACAGAAAACGTAGCTCGCAATCCGCGGGTGGTTCAAAGGGTGGCAGCGTGAGCTGCTTCAGGACAAAAGGTAAGTCCCATGGAGGAACTGGATCCTTAATTGGAGGCCTAAGGTGGAGGACACCCCTTAAAAAGGCTTGAGTAGTGTCCAGCTGGGCCACCGTCCAATGGCCTACAGGGGCATGGTAAGCTGAAATGGCACAAAGGTGCACTTTAATCGAGGAGTAAGCCAGTCCGGAGTGAAAAAGGGAAAGCAGGTAGTCCAGTACCAGCCTTTCTGGACAGTAACAGCAGAAAGCTGCGCACTTGAACCCACAAGCAGAACCTACGCCATTTCATGGCATAAGTTGCGTGGGTAGCCGGTTTTTGGGCGGCAGAGAGCACGTCTGCCACTTCTTGAGAGACCCCGTATCGCATCATGGCTATGTCTCTAGGAGCCAAGCGTGCAGGTTCAATGAACGTAGGTCCAGATGGACTAAGGAACCCGCCTCCTGAGACAGTAGATGGAAGCTGATTGGCAAGGGCACTGGAGGTTCCCGGGATAGCTGGTGCAAGAGAGGGAACCAGATCTATTTGGGCCAGAAGGGTGCGATCAGAATGAGTGTCGCATGCTCCCAGCGAAGTTTTAAAAGAACTCTCTAGATCAACGGAAAAGGAAGAAAGGCATAGAAGAATCTGCCTGCCCAGGAGAGGGACAACGCGTTTCACCAGAAAACACCAGGCCCTGGATCTAGTGAGCAAAAATTGGGCAGTTTTGCATTGGATGGGGAAGCAAAAAGGTCTAATTCTGGAGTACCCCATTTGTGAAACACATCCTCTGCCACCTCCTGCAGAAGTTCCCATTCGTGGACTCTGGCCTGAGAGCGGCTCAGGCCGTCTGCGACAACGTTGTCCACTCCGGGAACATGAACAGCAATCAGGTTTGCGCCGTGTTGCAAGACCCACTACCACACTCTCATGGCCTCCCTGCAAAGTGGGTAGGAGTGGGTGCCTCCTTGTTTGTTGAGGTAATACATCACCGTGGAATTGTCTGTTTGTAACAGAAGTGTACCCGGTGGAATCTCCGACTGGAAGGCCTGCAGAGCGTAAAGGACTGCCCTCATTTCTAGGATGTTGATGTGGAGATGACACTAGTGGGCTGTCCACAGGCCCCGAGACCGAACACCACTGAGGTGTGCTCCCCACCCGAGCCCTGAGGTGTCTGTGGAGAGAGTCACAGTCGGGGACGGCGCTGTGAAGGGAACTCCCACTGAGAGGTTCCCTGGATGTAGCCACCATTGCCAATCTCGAATTACGGTTTTCGTGATTCAGACTGGATGCTGCAGATCGTCTTTCCTTTGGTCCCATTGTACCCGCAACATTCACTGGGTTACCCGCTTGTGGAGACGGGCTAGCAGGACTGTTGCAATGGCCGCAGCCATGTGTCTGAGCAGGCAAAGGACCAGTCTGGCTGGGACGGTCTTCTTCGCTGACAACTCCCTGATGAGGGATCTGATGTGTTCCGCTCTGTCCATGGGAAGGAAAGCTTTCCCTCTGATGGTGTCCAGAACCGCTCCGATAAACGGCAGCTTCTGGGATGAAACCAGGCGCGACCGAGTTGATGAGAATGCCCAGAGATTGAAACAGAGACTGGGTGCAGTGGACGGTAGCCATCAAGGACTCCCTGGAGGCGCCATGAAGCCAGTCATCCAGGTGTAGAACACGTATTGGCCCTGTCTCACCTCAGAGGCAGCTACAACACATATGCATACGTGAACTGCAGAGGTGCCGATGACAGCCCAAGGGAAGAGCCCGAACCGATAATGGGGCCTTGAAACTCGAAGTGCAGGAACCTCCGTTGGACCTGAGCAATGGGAATGTGCAGGTAGGAGTCCTGCATGTCTAAAGACGCCAGAAAGGCGCCCTGCTTCAGCATAGGGATTAGGCCCAGGAGGGTCACCATGCGGAAGCGTTTGTAAGCTTGAAACCTGGTCAGACACCTGGCAACTGGGCTTTAATGCCAAAAAGTGCAAGGTGCTGCATTTTGGGATGAAGAACCCAAGGAGGAGTTACCAGCTAGGGGGAGTGCAGCTAGCTCAGACAGAGGAGGAGAAGGATCTGGGTGTGCACATTACAGGTTAATCAACAACTCGGCACAATGTAGGAAGGCAGCTGCAAGGGCCAACAAAATGCTGGGTTGTGTTGCAAAGGGTATATGTCCTCGAGGAGGAGGAGGTGATTCTGCCACTGTATAGGTCATTAGTTAGACCACACCTGGAGTACTCATGCAGTACTGGCGCCTGTATCTGAAGAGGACATTAAGTTACTGGAGGGGTGCAGCGAGAGCGACAAAGATGATCAAGGGACTGGGGACTTATATGAGAGGAGGTTGAAGGAGTTGAACATGTACTCACTGGAGGAGAGGAGAGACAGGGTGACATGATTGAAACCTTTAAATACATGAAAGGAATAAACAAGACGGGTACAGAGGGGCTGTTCAAAGTAAGGGAGGGAGGGACACCAGGGCCATGATATGAGACTGGAGGCGAGGAAGGTTCAGGAGGAGATGAGAGACACTTTTTACAGAGAGGGTGGTGGCTGGGTGGAATGTGTTACCTGCTGAAGTAGTATGCAGTAGAACAGTGGACTGCTTCAAGCGAGGATGGGACAGGACAAGGGGAGGGTTAATAAAGGGAAGGGTGGAAGGGAGGGCAGCTGCAGAATAAGGGTGCTAGCTGCACATTTGAGCAGACTTGATAGACCTTTAGGCCTTTATCTGCTGGTAATTTCAGATAGTTCGTAGTTTACCCAAAGATTGAGGTCGCTGAGGTCCAGTATTGGACAAAGGTCCCCTGTTTTCTTTGGAACCAGGAAGAAGTGAGAATAGTACCCTAGTCCTCTCTGGTTCTCTGGAATGTGCTCTAAGGCTTCCTATTCCAGGAGCGCGAGCACTTCCTGCAGTATGAGCAGGGCATGCTGACCTGAATAACGGGAAAGCAGAGGAGGTCTTGTAGGTGGGCTGCCTACAAACTCTATGTAATGGCCTTTTTTAACCAGCTGCATAACCCACCTGTCCGTGGTGACAGATTGCCACCCTGGAAAGTGGTGTGCGATGCGACCCCAGACTTTCTTTTCCCATTGATCCTGAGGAGGGGCGGGGGTTGGGAAGGAGTCGTGCTGTGACAGCGTTTGACCCTGCAGGCTGGGCCGACTTTGCGAATCGTTGGCCTCTGCCTGGGGATGACTTGGCCTGGGCCTTGCGTGAGAAAGTGCCCCTCTGCTGCTGACCGGAACGTTGCTGTTGCCTTTATAACCGGCCACGGAAACTGCTCTGGTTCCTACAAAAGGAACTAGGCCGAGACCTGTACATAGCCTAAACAGATCGGACTGCCTTCCCTGCGTCCTGGAGTTTACTTGAAGTTTATTGTTCTAGGAATTAATACCTTAGAGCCAAGGCTCTTTTACAAAGGTTCCACGTCATTAAGTACAAAAACATAGTAGACAGTGTTACAATCAGTAAGCCATTTAACAAGGCCACAACTTAAACAGTAACATTTATGTACAGAAAAGAAAAAGAAACTCAGAGGCAGTGTCAAGCGCAAGGAATAAGGATTGGAGAGCTTGAGAGGGAGAAATAAGAAGTTTAGGAGCAGACAGAACCAGGTTAGTGGTACTCAGGTTGTCTTTGTCAAAGAGGAGACAATGGTGGTTGAATGAAACAAATGTAAGTGCACTCAGTGGGATGAGACTTTAGTCAAAGCAGTCACAGGAGCTGGAGGCTGTGAGGTGAGCGTAAAGCATGGATTTGAAAGCTCCCAATGTCGTGGAGGATAGGGAGGGCAGTTTAAGGGCATTGTACCAGGTAGGGGCACGGTATGTAAAAGATCTTTGTCCCTGAGCAATCCAGCATCTAGGGACAAGGAAAGGTTGGTGGTCAGAACTTCTGGTGGTATGAGTGCCATTGTTCAGGCATAGCAGGTCCCGGATACATGGAGGAGTGAGTCCCAACATTGATTTTTTTGCCATCACTTAGGTGAGATACATGAAAAAATTACTCACCTTAGTAATGTTGTTTCTTCTAATGGAGTCTTGCTATATTATGACTAATGCAGTTTGTCCCACCATTAGAACTGCTCTGGAGGTGAAAGAGTTAACTTCCATGCAGTGCATGGAACTTAGAGCGTGAGCTCGGTTAGAAAAGCTCTGTCAGGGATATTTCAACCAAAACCGCCATATCTTTACGGCAAAACTCACTAAGGCTCTGTGTGGAAGCTGTAACCTACACTAGCCAACTGGCTACTAAAATATTAATAAATTTTCTGGTCCCAACACCAAGACTCAAGTCAGGGACCAGAAAAAATAAGATAAAATAAAACACACACCCAAACACCCCAATAAAAGGAGGTGGAAACATATAGTGCAAAACAAGTGCCAATAGTGGACTGCCCACCCCATACCCAAAGTAGAAGTTCTGAGAGGGGCATGGGGGAGGTCATAATATAAGTAAGACTCCATTAGAAGAAACAACATTACTAAGGTGAGTAATTTTTTCTTCAAACAACATGAAGTCTTGCTATATTATGACTAATGCAGACTACACAGCAGTACCTCCATGGGGAGGGACAGAACCTACTTAGGAATAGGCTCTGAAGCACGGCCTGTTAAACCGGCATCCCTCCTACCTGGATATCCAGGGAGTAATGCTTGGTGAAAGTGTGTACTGTTTTCCAAGTAGCTGCTTGACAGTCCCCAAGATAGGATGTCTCTGGCAGCAGCTAGAGACGAGCTGTACCTCTGGTAGAGTGAGCCTCAGGCCTGAAGGGAACCTTACCCAGTTTTAGATAGCAAAATTGATACAAGAGACAATCCACCTGGCAATGGATCTCTTAGTGGCAGGTCTCCTTTCCCAACCTCACCATAAGTGAGAAATAGTTGGAGGGAGTCAAACCTATGACCCTTGGTACGCTCTATGTAGTAACTTAGGGCCCTCTTAACATCTAAGCTGTGCAGCCTCCTCTCACCAGAGGAGGAATGGTCAGTGAAGAACACTAGAAGTGAAATAGATTGGTTAAGGTGGAAATCTGAAACCACCTTAGGCAAAAACTTCCTGTTAGTCCTGAGGACTACCTTATCCCTGTGAAAGGAAATAAAGTCAGTCTCCACTGATAAAGCCTGTAACTCACTTATACGCCTGGCAGAAGTGATGGCTGCTAGAATACAGTTTTCCAAGTCAAATACTTAAGCTCTGCCGAAGACAGAGGTTCAAAGGGGAGATGCATCAGCTGAGCAATGCAAACATTAAGATCCCAGGCAGGGGCAGGGTCCCTGAATGGAGGATTGGTATGAAGCAATCCCTTAAAAAACTTGGAAAATACAGGGTGAGCAGAAAGAGAAGAGGGCTTCCCTGCTGAAATAAAGCAGAGACAGCTGCCAAATGCACTTTCAGGGTAGCTGGTCTAGGTCCCAAAGAATTAAGATGGACCATATAGTCCAAAACAAAGGGCAAATCAGCAGATTCCGGGGAAATATGCTTCCCAGAACACCATATTGAAAACCTTTTCCACTTGGAGTTATAGGTAGCCCTGGTGGAAGGCTTCCTAGAAGCTCAAGATTTGAGAACACCCTGAGAAAGTTGTAGATCAGTTAGATTCTAACCCCTCAAGAGCCAGGCCTTGAGGTTGAGGGATTGAGATTCGATACCAGACTTCCCTGGGCACAGGTTAACAGATTGCAGTTCCTGGGGAGACACAGGGGAAGATGGACTGCTAAGGACAGAAGGAGTGGGTACCAGGGCTGCCTGGCCCAGTCTGGAGCAATCAGGATCATCTTGCAGGGCTGAGACCTGATTTTGACTAGCACCTTGAACAGGAGAGGGAAGGGAGGGAAGGCATAGAGAAACTTCCCTTCCCAATTGAGGAGAAAGGCATCCAGGGTAACTGAGCCCAACATTGGGGGCCTGCAACAAAAAAGTGGAAGTTGATGATTGTCTGGGGCTGCAAAAAGATGTATCTGAGGGGTGCCCCATCTGGCAAAAACTATCCCCAGAACTAGGGGATCCAGTGACCATTCGTGATGGCCCTGGGAAATCCTGCTGAGAGCATCTGCCAGGACATTGTCCTTGCCTGGGAGGTGAACTGCTATGAGGGAAGTGTTCAGGGAATAAGCCAGAGACCATAACTTCATCGCCGTGCACAAGGCCGAAGACCGAGTGCCCCATTGTTTGTTGATGTACCACATTGTAGTGGTGTTGTCTGTTCTGACCTGTACCACCTTGTTCTGAACAGATGCAGAAAAACCTGAAGTGCTAAAAACAGCTCTGAGTTCCAACAGATTGATGTGGAGCAGAGATTCCTGAGGGACCACAACCCTGGGTGGAGAGGTCTCCATGGAGCTCCCCATCCCAAGAGGGACGATCTGTAGTAGGGTCAAGGAGTGAGATAGAGGGATGAAGGGGACCCCTTGTCTCAGATTGCTCTGATCCTGCCACCACTGAAGGGCCTGGATCAGGGTTCGAGTCACTGGGATTAACTTGGATAGGGAATCTCTTCTTTGAGACCAGAAGGCTCTCAAATGGAACTGAATGTCCCTCAACTGAAATCTTGCTCCTTGCACTACAGCTGTGGAAGCAGCCATGTGTCCTAGGAGCTGTAGGAAATGCCTTGCTGGTCGAGAGACCTGCAGAGTGAAGGACGAGGCCAGGGCCACCAGGGTCCTTACCCTTTCTAGGGGAAAGAAGGCTCTGGCCTGCTTTGTGTCCAGTTCTGCACCTATAAAGGTGAGTACCTGGACAGGTTCCAGAACTGACTTTGGAAGATTGAAAAGAAAGCCCAGAGAGGTAAGCAGCTGCTGGGTAACTTGCAGGTGTGATTTGACCTGGTCTGGAGACTGACCCACAATGAGCCAGTCTTCCAGGTAGGGAAAAATGGCAATCTTTTGCCTTCTTAAGTGAGCAACTGCTACTGCCAGACATTTTGTGAATACCCTTGGGGCAGAGGTAAGGCCGAAGGGCATTGCTCTGAACTGATGACCTGAGAGCAGTTCGAACCAGAGGTACTTCCGGTGGGAGCTTCTGATAAGAACATGGAAGTAGGCATCCTTGAGGTCCAGGGAAGCTAGCCAGTCCCCTTGCCTTAGAGAGGGTAAGATCATTCCCAGAGTCACCATTTTGAATTTTGGTTTTAAAAGGTGCTTGTTCAGATATCTTAGGTCCAGGATGGGCCACCACTCTCCTGTCTTTTTTGGGGTAAGGAAGTACCTGGAGTACAGACCTTTGCCCTGGTGTAGGGGAGAAACCCTTTCTACAGCTCTGAGAGCCAAGAGGGTTGAGACTTCTGTTTCCAAGGCAAGAGTCTCTAAAGGGTTTGCAGGTGGAAAAGATCTGATTCTCATCTTTGGAAATTTTTTGAAGCTGAGAACCAGACCCTGGCTCACTACTTCCAGGACCCACTTGTCTGATGTTAAAGACTCCCAGTCCTGGACGAGTAAGCCAGCCTGCCCCTACAGGTAATGGAGAACCGCCCTGGGCATCCCATCAGGGTGCCTGTTTGGCAGGGGCTTTAGGCTGAGGGGTGGGAGCAGGCCTGCTTGTACCTCGCCTGCCTCCCTCTGAACATAAGCTGAAGAGGAGGCCTGGGTCTGGTAAAAGGCCTGTGAAAGGCCTGCCTCTACCCCCTGGTTCCGAGGAGTGGCTTGCCATTCCTTGGCTTGTGCACCCTATAAGTGGTTCTATATTCATCCATTTTCTTCATATAATTCTCTGTCTGCTCCCAAAATACAGGTTACTCACCTGTAACAGGAGTTCTAGGAATGGTATATGTTGTTCATCCACACTGTCTGGCAGGTTCCTTGTCGCTTAAATCTTGCCGAAGGTCTTCAAGTTGGCTCCTCCCACCCATCCGGGTGGTAAAACTCGGTCCGCCCCATGACGCCAGATCTGCCCGCTGGAAGCTCATGGTTGTGCGTCAAGCCGGGAGGTCGGTGGTCAGTAGATGAACAACATATACCATTCCTAGAACTCCTGTTACAGGTGAGTAACCTGTATTTCTAGGACATGGATATGTTGTTCATCCACACTGTCTGGCAGACTCCTAGCACCTCCGGGAGGAGGGAGGCAAGGCGCACACCCCCGATACTTACTTGGGAAAGAGAGACTGGAGAACCGAGGCCCCAAAACCAGCATCCCGGCGTGACTCAAGGTCGATGTGGTAATGGGTGATGAAGGTGTGTGCTGACTTCCAGGTAGCAGCCCTGCAGATTTCCTGGATAGGGACAACCCTGGAAGCAGCCACCGAAGCAGCAGTATGGCGGGTAGAATGAGCTCTTATCCCTCTGGGAGGCTCCATGCCCACCAACTTATAGCAGAGATCTATGCAGGAGGTGACCCACCTGCCTATCGTCCGCTTGGCTGCAGGTCTGCCAGGTGCGTCATGTAGGTGACAAACAGCTGACTTAACCTCTCCCGATTTCCAGCCAGGCGCCTTTATAATAAGCTTAGCACCCTCTAGGGTCCAGTGTATGGAGCCTGTATTCGGCCTCCGAGGTGTGATTGGGGTAGAACACCGGCAGAGTCAGCACCTGGTTAAGGTGAAACTCCGACACCACCTTCTGAAGGAATTTCGGGTGGGGGCGCAGGACAACCTTGTCCCTGTGGAAGACCAGGTAAGGAGACTCGATGCAGAGCGCCTGGAGCACTCCCATCCTTCTGGCTGACGTGATAGCCACCAAGAAGGCGGTCTTCCACGACAGGTGAGAGAGATCACACCTGTGCATTGGTTCGAATGGCTTGCCCATGAGCTTTGCCAGTACCAGCAGTAAATCCCACGGAGGTGGAGGTTCTCGCACTGGAGGGGAAATGTGATCAAGGCCTTTGAAAAAGCGCCCGAACACCTTCTGCGCCACCGACTGCTCCCCGGCCCGCACCCGGTAAGCAGAGATGGCTGCCAGGTGCACCTTTAGGGTCATCGACCTAAGCCCTTGACTAGAAAGGGACCATAAATAGTCCAAAATGTTTGCCACAGAACAGGAGGAAGGGTCCAAGCCCTTGCCCTGACACCAGATGGAGAATCTCTTCCATTTGAAGGCGTAGCATTTTCTGGTCGACTCCTTACGGGACGCCTCAACAACATTGAGGACCTCGTCGGAAAGACCCAAGGCCTGGAACTCTAGCCAGGAACCAGGCCGTCAGGTGCAGGGATTGAAGGTCCGGATGGAACACCTTCCCCTGATTGGCTGAGAGCAGGTCCGGGCGAGCTGGAAGCTGCCTCGAGCCTGGAGCTGAGGCTGAGGAGATCTGGGTACAAGAACTGGCGGGGCCAGTCTGGGGCTATCAGAATCACCTGCGCCTTGTCCCTCCTCGCCTTGAGAAGCACCTTGTGAATAAAGGGAAATGGGGGAAAGGCGTAAAAGAGGCCCGGGGTCCACAGCCTCGAGAAGGCATCCCCCTGCAGCGAGCCCTGCTGAGGGGGCGGCATGAAACAGCCTCAGCTCGCTCTCCTGGAGGCAAACAGGTCCACCTGAGGTGAGCCCCAGTGGAGAACAGATCTTGTACTACCTCCGCAGGAGAGACCACTCGTGAGATGCAGCCCCTATCCGGCTCAGGGCATCGGCCAAGGTGTTGGAGGCTCCTGCCACATGAATGGCTAGGAGATCCACCTCCAGGCTGCGCAGACACCAAACGCGGAGAGCTTCTTGCATAGAAGCATGGACGCGTCCCGCCTCTGGCGTTCAGGTAGTACATGATCGTGGTATTGTCCGCCTGAACCTCGACCACTTGACCCCGGGAGAACGGAGCAAAGGCGGTGAGAGCTAGGCGGACCGCCGGAGCTCCAGCAGGTTGATGTGGCATCGGACTCCAGGGGACCAGAGGCCGGCACTCGGTGTTCCCCAGATGGGCACCCCAACCCATCAGAGGCGCATCGGTCGAGAGAGAGACCGCTGCCCGGGCGGACAAACGGGATGCCTCCTGCAGATGGGATGGAACGGTCCACCACTGGAGAGCGTTCCCCATCTCCAGGGTCACTATCACTAGCTGGTCCAATGGATCGCAGCTGCCAGACCACTGGCTGGCCAGTCCCCACTGAAGGGGGCGCATGTGCCAGCGTGCCCAACGGACCACGCTGGTACAGGCCGCCATGAGACCCAGGAGGCGCAGGAAGTCCCGGGCAGGGCGCGATTGCCCAACCAGAAATGATTGGGCCAAGGAGGTAAGAACCTCGGCCCTGTCCGCCGGGAGCCGTGCTCTGGCTCGAAGAGAGTCGAGCTCTGCCCCGATGAACAGGATCACCTGCTTTGGCTCGAGTTCCGACTTGGCCTCGTTGATGAGAAGGCCGACTTGAGAGCAAACCTGGAGGGCCAGATCTCTGGACCGCTCCACCTCCCGTCTGGAGGGGGCTATCAGCCAATCGTCCAGGTAAGGGTACACCCGGACCCCTCAGCGCCGCAGGAATGCTGTCACCACTGCCATGCATTTGGTGAAGACCCTGGGAGCTGGAGATAAGCGAAGGGCATGGCTTGCAACTCGAAGAGGATCCCTCCACTGAAAGGAGGAATCCATGCGTGACAGACGGATAGGACGTGAAAGAACGCGTCCTGTAGGTCCAGAGAGCAGAACCACACGCCGTGTTCCAGAGATGGTATTATCTGCGCCAGAGTGACCATCCTGAAGGTCCGAGACCTTAGGAACTTGTTCAGGTCATGTAGGTCGAGAATGGGGTGCCAGCCCCCGTCCGTTTCGGAACCAGGAAATACCTGGACACGAACCCCGGGTCTAAAGGGGGGTCCTCTACCTCCATGATCACCTCCTTTTGGAGGAGGAGAGCGATGTCGGCTCAACGAGCCGCCAGTGAGGCTGCAGACTAAGGCCTCCGAGGTGCGACGGCCTGGAAGGCAGGGCCTGCCAATTTAGAGGTAGGCCTTTTCCCACCACCTCCAGTACCCACCTGTCCGTGGTAACAGTGACCAGGCAGAAAGGAAGTGTCTGAGCCGTCCTCCACGGGGAACCAGGGTGAGGTGACCGGATGGGGCGACAGCCCTCAGCCCGTCACTGGGCAGGCTTGAGGAGGGACCGCCGAGGGACCTCCTGGGCCTTACCTCCTGCTTTCTGTTGGAGGAAGCCGACGGCTTGGGCTTGGGATGCCAAGCTCGGCCTGCTGGCCCTGATGTTGCTGGGTCAGGCCCATGGTGCAGAAGGACAAAGGGGCTTAGGCTGTGGCTTGCGGCCTTTGTCCTTCTGAGCGAAGAGACCGAGTCCAAGGTAGCATTGGACTCTTGATCCTCTGCAGGTGACCTTCCACCCCAGGGTCAAGAGGTCAGTCCCTAAAGGGAACATCCGCCAACTTGTGCTGGGTATCCGAGGTAAAGGTGGATATCCTCAGCCAAGCCCGACGACGCATGGCCACTACGGCCGCCACAGACCTGGCACACGAGTCCCCGCTGTCTAAAGCAGTCTGGAGCTGCTGTTTGGCCACTGCCCTGCCCTGGTCCCGCACCTGCCTGACCGTAGTCTGCAGATCCGCGGGAAGATGAGGGGCAACCTCATCCAGGGAGCCCAACAGGGCGTGAGGAAAATGTGCCATGAGGACGGCTGAACTGGCCTGATGAAGGCCGAGAAAGGACGCAGCATAGACTTTTCGCCCGCATAATCCAATTTCTGATTCCTTGTCGGAGGTTTGTCTACATCTCTGGCGTTCGCACGCCGGAAAACGCTGTTCGGTAACCAACCCTCGGCCGAGGGGTGTTCCAAAACCGGACAGGGAACCGGTAGGGACTGCGATACTTCCTGGCCATTCTGACCAAGGCGCAGGGCAGGAAGCAGGACGCTCAAAGTTCCAAGGCCGGACCCACTATGGCTTCGCCAACGGAAAGGCCTCGTGAGGAGAATCCTCTGTCCAGAATCTCCGTGAGGGGATACCTGGCCCGTTGAGAACGGTTCGAGCTTCCATCCCGTGGACTCGAGATGAGCCAAGCAACCCTAGGAAGGACGGAAGGCTATCGTCCACTGACTGCCCTCCCGAGGACTCCAAGTCCATGCGCTTGGAGAAGAGGAGGAATCATCCTCGGACTCAGAAGAGTCCTCAAAGAGCTGCTCGGCCTGAGCCACCCTCCACCTGGCCGAGGTTTATCGGGAGTGAGGGTGACAGACAGCCTATGGGGCAAAACCCAAGGCCGACTCGAGAATTTTGGTCGGAGCCCCAACTAACGGCTGTGGAGGCGGAGGTTCCACCAGAATCAGTGGGGCAGCTGGAATTGGCCGAACAACCGGCCTGGGAACAGGCTCCTCGGCTACAACGAGGGGTTGTTTCGGCCGCTCCGGTGACAGCCACTTAATGGCTGGGGAAGACGACTGGGTCGGCCTATTCCCGGTCAAAAGGAGCTGTTGCCACATGAGTTCCTCGTACCTCTGACGCAACTTGCGCCGAAGCCTCCCCTCGTCCGAGGAACAGCGGCGGTGCCGCTTGCCGTGAGGCCGAGACCGCCTATGGTGGCGGGATCGGTTGGACCGTGAGGATGTCCGAGACAGAGAGTCTCGACTAGGCCGAGGAAGGCGAGGAGAAGTGTCGGAAATCGGCACTCCCCTCGGCTCGGACGATTCCACCGAAGGCTCCGGAACCAGAGGCACAGACGAGGCCAACGGATCCTCAACTCCACCGGGGAACTGGAGGGATTTTCGCTTCTCCAGCCGACAACCCGGCTAACGGGTCGAGAAAATCTCGACCGCGCCGACGGAGTCCTGGTCAACTGGCCTGATGGGGACACCATGGGCCAGTGGCCGAAGCTGAGGGCGACAGGTCGACAAGAAGGGAGGGATCTTCCTGCTCCCAAGAGCGCCGACGGAGAGACTTACTTTTTGCTCTTTTGACCTGGAAAAAGGTCCCGATAGTTGGACCTCACCTTCGTTGAGAGGGTCAGACAAAGCTCCTTAAAAGAAGCCGAGTGACGAGGCACCGAGAGAGCGGGACAAATGCCGCAGCCGAGAGAGCTGCCCGCGCCACCTCCTCTCGAGGCGATCATCTGCCCGAGCTGATCCGCCGAGCTCGCCGCCGACACCGCCAACCGGCCTCTTCAGATTTCACCGTGGAATTCTTCTTCGGGCACCCCAGTTGTAATCGGGCAGCATGGTCTTCATGACGAGGCCGAAAAAGAAAAGCACAAGTCGCGGGCCTGCGGGTCGTGCTCAAGGCCCAAGCAGTAGACGCATGTGGAGTGCGGATCCGTCCAAGACATCTTCTGCCCGCAAAGGCACCTCCGGAAACCGGGAGTCGATTTGTCCAATGCGAGCTGCGAGGAGAAGACCACCAAGTCTTTTAGCAAAAACTTTTTGAATTCGAACTTTTGAATAATTAGGAACCAGTCTTAAATGCAGAGCGTTAAGGAGGGAACCTGAGCTTCCAAGCGGTAAGGAAGATCTGGCCATGGGGCGGAGCCGAGAGTTTTACCACCCGGTGGGTGGGAGGAGCCAGCTTGAAGACCTTCCGCAAGATTTAAAGGTAAGGAACCTGCCAGACAGTGTGGATGAACAACATATCCATGTCCCTAGAACAGAGAATTTCCCACCACAGGAAAATCCATAGCCTTAGACTGGGTATCCTGTGAAAGTAGTACACCTGAGCCAAGCCAATCATAAGCCACAGATGTAGCCATGACTCTAGATGATACATCATTAGAATCCACTGCAGCATGAAATTGCACCTTAGATGCCTCAATACCATCAGCAGCCACCTGCTCCAGCTCCTTGGCAAGCTGGCCAGGGGCCTGTTTGCTAAAGCCATGACAGTATCCCATCTAGATTTTTGGTATCTGCAACATAAGCCATATAGTTTGCCTGTCTGAGTCCCAAAGATGCTGCCATGTATTGTTTTTGGCCATGGCATCAATCTTCCTGGAGTCCTTGTCAGGAGGATGTGAGCCAGGAATATTAGCTTTATCACAGGCTGCAGCCTGAACTACCCCAACATGGCTGCATTGTTGAAAGAAATTCTGTATCAGGACTGACAAAGTGTACCTCCTGTCCATCTTTTATCCACAGGAGGCACAGAATTAGGAGCTTTAAAATTTTTATTGTTTGTTTCCTAAAAGATTTATGTAAAGGAATAGACAATCTCAGGACTCTGGGATATCCATCATCTCTACATAGTCAGGCTCCTCTTGCTCAGTCCACAGCCTCCCTAAAGGAAGCTGGAGGGTTTCAGCAACTTTTTATAAAACAGAAAATGAGAAGGGACTCAGCAAGCCTGGGGAAGATTCTCCTAAAGGTCTGTCTGGGGAGATGTCCGTTCAATGGGCACATCCAGACTTTCAAAGTCACATTCACACTGATCATAATCATCCTCCCGGGTTCATAAAACTCCTCTATATCATATTCTTGAACCGGCGGAACCGACCGAACCGACCTTTTGCCAGATAGAGGCAGTTCGGACGGAACCAGGGAAAGTGACTGGACAATCTGTATTGCCCTGGCTATCTCTGCAGCAGTTGGAGAAGGAATTTTGGACTCCACACCTGCTGACTTTCTAGATCTCTCTGCTGGAACTGGCTCCTCAGAGTCAGCTTTACGTTGGCCCGAGGAAGTCTGGCCCTGGTCAGAGGGCACTCCCTCCGGTTCGGTTGGCACTGAACTGGGCTGGCCATCCGGGTCAGCGGACTTTTTGGCCTCTCGTTCCCTGAGCCTACCAACTCTCTTATCTAGGGTAGCTGCAGGGAAATTCTTGCAAATCTGGCAGTCTGCATTGAGGTGGTCAAACCTCAGACAATAAACACATGGTGTGTGGGTCAGCCTTGGCAAAGGCTTCCCACAGACACTACAGTGTTGAAACCCAGTGGGCCGGTTTTTCTTTTGGGTTTCTCAGACATAATGCCAGTCTAACCAAAAACTTGCCTTTTTTTTTCGGCACTGCCAGGAAGACACCCTTATCGGTTCCCAACTCTGTAACACGGTCGTGGAAAAACCGTAATGAAACTGCTTTTTTTAGAACCGAGCAAGAACCGAACCGACCTAAAAGCCTTAAACGCTTCAGAATGAAGTTTAATTACAATCTGATCGGTTCAAAACCGAACCGATAAACATTTACAAGTTCCAAACAGAAACCTATCTATTACTTACAATACCATAGACAGAGCTTGAACCGATCGGTTTGCGGTTAAAATAATGATAATCGCGGTTGAATTTAACCAAGAAAAAACTGTTTAAACCGAGAAAATGAACCTAGCAGCAGGAGGAATCTCCGGAGCGACTGTTCAGTGAGGTGGAGTAAAGAATCTGATGGTTTCGGTTTGAAATATCCTTGACAGAGCTTTTCTATCCGATCTCGCGCTCTAAGTTCCATGCACTGCATGGAAGTTAACTCTTTCACCTCCGGAGCAGTTCTAATGGTGGGACAAACTGCATTAGTCATAATATAGCAAGACTTCATGTTGTTTGAAGAGGCAATTGGAAAGATGCAACCAACCGGTTTCCGTGTAGAGGTCACAAGTGTGGGTCCATCTCTGTGCTCCAGTGAGGAGCCGACAGGTTTTGTTTAGTGCTGTTGAGATGCGCTTTAGTGCAGTGGTAGTAGCTGAGCCACAGACAATTAGACTATAGTCTATGATTGAGATGATGGAGCTTTGAACAGCAATCCTCAAGGCAGCTTGATTGAAAAATTGACGGTTCCGCTACAAAATTCCAATGCGTTGGTGCACTGTTTTTGCGGTCAATATGGGCCGCAAAAGTAAGACATTCATCAAAAGTGATACCAAGGTATTTGAAAGTGTTCACTTGTTCTAGTGTATTTCCAAGAGAAGTTTTTATGACAAGTGGAGTATGCCTATTTCTGTTTTGATGACTGGCGAAAAGCACGACTTTTGTTTTTTTTTGATTTAGGACCAGTTTGTGCTCAAGGAACCACTTTTCAACACATGAGAAAGCAAGCTGCTAGCTCTGTCGTAGTGGATTTGGATCCTTATGGGAGGAGAGAATTACAGCGTCATCAGCACAGAGTATTAATTTTTCAGGGCAGGATTTGGGAAGCAAGTTTAGAAATAGGCTGAAGAGGAGAGGACCTAAAATTGAGGCCTCGGGGACACCAGAGAGGACCAGTTTGGAGTCAGAGAGAACCTCAGAGATTTTTACTGTTTGAGAACGTTGTGCCAGGTAACGTTTTACCCAGGCTCCAGGTCCCTCGGCTAGCCCAATTTGAGCAGAAGAGAGATTAGAAGGCTATGGTGAACAGTGTCAAAGGCCTTTGTGAGGTCTATGAAAACAGCTCCGGTTAAATAACCCTTATCCAAGGCTTTGTGAGTTTAATTAGAGAAATCAAGTAGGGCCGTCGACGTACTGTGTCCTTTCCTAAATCCGTGTTGCTGAATGCAGAGTAGATCGTACTTTTGCAGGTAGTCTGATAGTTGACCCGCCATGATCTGTTCAAGAGCTTTGGAGAGGGGTGGAAGTATAGATATGGGCCGATAGTTCCCTGGTGTGGATTTGTCGCCCCCTTTATGCACTGGTGTGACTATAGCGGCCTTCCATGTGTTGGGGAATTGACTTTGGCACAGGGAGAGGGTTGAAAAATTTTGGTGAGGGGGTGGATCACTTCTTCCAAGGTGAGGTACAGAAGTTTTAGATCAATGGCGTCACTGCTATTCCTAGATTTAGAGCAGGCCTTTTTTCTGTATCTGTAGGCTTCATATGTCTTAACTATTTTAAAGTGAAATAGCGGTTTGTCTGGCGAGGTGGTTTGGGATATGAGTTTTGGAACTGACAAGTCCTGGAAAAAGTCTGGTGAAAGGACACCACCGAGGTCAGTGAAGGTTTTATTTAGGGCATCGGCCATAGTCTTAGGGGGTCAAGGGTAGTGGAGCCATCAATGTTCATTGCCGTGGGAGAGGGTTTAGACTGTTTGCCAGTAATATTACGTATATTGTCCCAGAAGGATCTCCCATCACCCCAGGTGGTTTCTAGAGCATTCTTGAAATAGGAGCTCTTCATTTGCCTGATTTAAGTGCACAGGTTGCCTGTTTATAGTTAAGTGAGTCTGTTATGGAGCCTGTGGCCCTGGCTATAGCCCAAAGATGGGCACGTGCTTTAAGCTGATTACTTTAGTGATTACTCTTTCAGAGGCCTCACCAAACAGGACCTCGCCATTATAAGGGACGTCCAGGATGTTTTTCTGGACATCTGGGGTAAATACAGAGACACAGAGTCAAGAGTGTCTCCAGAGACAAACGCCTGAGGCTGCAGCTCTGGCTGAAGAGTCCGCAGAACCATATGCGGCTCTGAGCACTTGGGTCCCCAAATTTGAACCCGTGCGGAGGAGGTTCAAGAGCTCCTCCTTGTGTTCGCCATTGGGCTTCTTCTCAACCAGGTCCTAACCCTGTTCCCACAGGGCTTTCTGGAACTGAACCATATGTGTCAGATAGTTCAGTGACCTGATGGCGCAGGTAGCAGCCGTGTATGTGCGCCTTCCCAAGACGTCCAATTGCTTGGATTCCTGGTCCGGTGGCTGGGTGCTTAAATGCTGAGGTCTCCCAAGACCAGTCATGCGAAGCAGTGATGACCAGGGAATCAGCCAGAGGGTGGTTCACCAAATACTGGTCCTCCCTAGGGGCCTTGTATAGGCGGTCAGCCTTCTTCGCCACCACGGGAGTGGAATGCGGTTGTTTTCACGCAGCCTTGGTGATGTCTGCGAAGGTATCCACCAAGGGTGGAGCTACCACAGGCTTTGGGTCTTTTTGTGAAGGTAGGGGGCAAGGCGTTGCCACTCGGGGTCAAGCTCCTCAGCATCCCACCCCATTTTCTCCTGGATGTGCCTCATGATCTCAGCAAAGGAGGGATCATCCGGAGGAGACCTGGGTAGGTCGTGCGGGTAGGAGAGGGAATGCTGAGAGGAGAAGGTGATCTGGAACACTCTGAAGTATCCGACCTGGAATCCTCCCCCGACAGACTGTACCGGCGTTGTCTGGGTCACTCTGAGGGGGATCTGGAGGGAAGACTTCTTTCTGAAGATCTACACCTAGGAGGTGGCGTCTGCTCCTTGGGGGATGGAGGTCGTCCTACGGGCCCCTTAGGTGGAGGAGGGGGCATAGGCGGTGAAGGAGTAGGTGGAGGAGGAGTAGCAGGAGGATGACGTGCGGGGACCACATCTTTCTTGATGGTGTCCCACCAGAAGGTAAAAAGCTCCTTTACCTCCGCAAGATTCATACCCGACGGGCCTGGCGCCGGTGGCCTGTTGCCGGGTCGGGTCCTCGGGGGTCTCCCGCCCGGAAGGTTCCCTTGGGAGCCCGGCGCCTCCGGTATCACCCACCTGGTCTTCGGGTGTGTGGCGCCCTTCTTCGTGGAATCCTCTGACCGCGCCTGCCGGCGATGGGGATGTGGTCTTCTATGGGGGTAGCCGACGTCAGTCCCCTGGCTGACGTCCTCTGAGGCGAACGCCTGGCTGGCGACGGGTGTCTTTGGCTCCTGTGAGCACCGGTGATGTTTGGCCGTCGTCAGGTCCGATGTCCGTTTGAGGGACGTCAGGTCTTTAGTTTTGCGGGGCGCCAGATCCGAACCTCAGGGTGGCTGGGAGACTGACCTGGCGTCGGTGTTCCAGTGACGGGAAGAAGATTTATGGCGCTCACCCGACTTCGACAAGGCCTTGGCAGGTGTAGAGGAGGCAGAGGGCCTCGAAGTCTTCAGAGGCTGGAGAGAGGAAGAACCGTTAGATGACCTGACCTGGACCGGGGGAGGTTGCGACAGAGCCCTGGAGGGAGAGCAGTCCGATTTGGAGCCGGAGCTTCCGGAGTCCGAAGCCCTTGCAGGGGACCTGGACCTAGCCTTTTCCCAGTGCTTGTCCCGGTGTTTATGGGATTTGTCACCGGGGACCCAGACTCCTAAGAGTCAGGTTGCCAGGATGGGTCCACGTCTGAGTCATCGACTTCCGAAGAGGAAGAGACCAGCTGAACCACAATGCTAGCATCCCCAGGGGTCCCTGGAGAAATGGCGCCATGAGCGGCGCGGTGCCAGAGGTGGCGCGGACGACCTTAGCCCACCCGCTAGGCCGGCTAGCGGCACCCAGCTAGGCCACAGCGTCAGAACTCATCCGCGCGCGTGAGCGGAACCGAGCCTGCGCGCGCCATGAGCAGTGCGCCGCTGACGACGCTGCTTCGATCACCAGCGCCGCGGGCCTCGACACTGGGGGAGCCTGCACCTCCGAGGAGGTGACTGCCCAGGCGGTGTCCCCACCGCGGCCCCAGGAGGGACCACGACGTTCCTCCGACACTGCGAAAGAAGCTTCCTCTTCGGCAAGAAAAGAGGAGGAAGCCTCCTCCTCCACGGACCGTATAGGCCAGGAGGAAGGGCCTAGAGACCTTACCTGGGAATCCCTGGAGCGACGCCGTCCCCAGAAGGTCGGCGGGGCCTTGCCGATCTTTAACGCGTGGACTTGGAGGACACGACAGTCCATGGAGAAACAGGCGTCGCACGCGTCCATATCGTGGTTGGGTCCCAGGCAACGGAGACAGACGTCATGCCGGTCCGAGATGGAGAAATGCCGGCCACAGGAGCACCGACGCATAGGGGCACGGCCCGCCTTCAACTTATGTTTTGCCCCCGAACCTGACATGATGCGAACTAAACAAGGCAAAAACAGCAATAAAGCACTCAGCGCCCGTCGACAGAAAATAAAGGAGCGGTCTTACGGGAGGCGGCGTGCAGCGAGATCACTGTAGAAAGCGAGGAGTCTTCACGCAGAAACAGTTAAACCATCACAGCTCGACGGGCGGAGAAACAGAACTGAGATAGAGGAGTTCATTGCACCTAACGCCTCACAGCATGATGACGAGTATGTCCCACTCGAGGCGGGCGCCGCTGAGCAGACAAAAAAAAACTCCCAGAAGGGTGCGCGCCCGCACTAAGCCAAGCAGTAATGAATGGTGAAGATGACAAGGGAAGATCTACTCAACAGTAGATCTTCGAGAGGCGTTTGTAGTAGGTAATTACATATAGGTAAGGCCCTAGAATTCTCAAGTGGCCGCAGAATTTTGCAATTTACCGCAGAACTTCTGCGGTGCTGCAGAATTCACTCTTGGTGATTTTTTAATAATATTTCTGTTTATCCATAGAATATGGTTCCGGTCCCCTCTTTTTATATCCAAACCCTCCTATATGCTCATAATGTGATGTTATCATTGCTATAACATCATACATTAGCTAATCAAATGGCTACATTCTGAAACTGAAATGAACAGTCACTTATCTACCACAGCTCCCACTGCCAGAGACGGTGGCATAGCATATCATGCATGGTGATATTTGCTCAACCTGCACTACAGCCTAATACAATTTTCAGTCTTAAATTATTGCACTAGGGCCAACTTAAACAAAACCTTGTCAATAGCACAGACCTGTTAAGTTCAAACCTATTTGTGCCTTTAATATATAGAGATACCATCTGAAATGAATAACTGGTAAAATGAATTTAACTGTAATTTTTAAGAAAAATAAAGTAATTATGCCCCGAAAAAAGGAATATAATAATGTGTAGACTTGTTGAAAGAAAAGACCTGTTAAATAATTATCCTGTATGCATTTTTGCCAGGGTTATTAATTACATATTGTCATTGGTTGATAGAATCACCTAAAAATTATGGAGAAATGTTGTGTGCAGGGACACCTGTTGGGCCAGAGGGTAGCATGCTGTGTTTCCGTGCTGGCATCTCAGGTTCAGAGATTAGCTCTGGGAGCTGGCTGGGCAGCACAAGGATTGGTAGAAAACATCACTGCTCGTAGCCTGGGAAGGTATGGTGCAGTGTTCTGTCACATGGTGGACACATTGTGATGGGCTGGAGAGCTCTATCTCACAATCGGTTCACATGCATGTCATAGTCTGATGGTGTTACGCAGCATGTCAGCGAGAGCAGGTTGACATGAAAAATGAGTTTTGCAATAACAGCTCTATTCCATTTCCAATGGGACCTGTATGAATGAGGATGCAAGTTCATGGAAATAATAAAAAAAAAAAAATATATATATATATATATATATATATATACACACACACACATACACACATAGAAACATAGACTTTGACGGCAGATAAGGACCGCTAGGCCCATCTAGTCTGCCCATTTCATCTACAGGATAGCCGCAGATCCTAGTTAACCAAAAGCCTATTTCTTCCTACCCCACAAGAATTGCCTTATGTCTGTCCCATGCATTCTTGAATTCTCCCACAGTTTTAGACCCCATAACCTCCTCAGGAAGGCTGTTCCATGCATCCACTACCTCTCTGTGAAATAATACTCCTCACATTGCCCTGAACTGCCCTCCTATCTTTAAATTGTGTCCCCTGTTCTTGCAAGTCTCTTTTCTGAAAGATGCTACCCTCTTGGACTTTGTTGATTCCACTGAGGTACTTAAAGTTTCTATCATGTCCCCCTCTCCTTCTTTCCTCAAGGGTATACATATTAAGCTCCTTTAGTCTCTCTCCTCATCGGCTTCTCTTGCAGACCCTGCACCATTTTAGTTGCCCTCCTCTGGATTGCCTCTATCCTGTCTATGTCCTTGCGGAGATGGGGCCTCCAGAACTGGACACAGTACTCCAGATGGGGTCTCACCAACTGTCTGTACAGAGGGATAACAACTTCCTGTTTTCTGCTAATGATGCCTCTCCCTATACATCCCAGTATACCCCCAGCCCTCCCTACTGCCTTCTCACATTGCTTGCTAACCTTAAGGTCATCTGATATGATTACCCCTAGGTCCCTTTCCTTTTTTGTTGTTGTTACTACCTCCCCACCCATTGTGTATTCTTCCCTGGGTTCTTGTTTCCCAGGTGCATTATTTTACACTTCTTTGCATTGGAATCTAGCTGCCATGCTTCTGACCATTCCTCCAACCTTGCCAAGTCCCTTTTCATCCTTTCCACGCCTCCTTGTGTATCAACCCTGTTGCAGATCTTTGTGTCATCTGCAAAAGACATACTTTTCCTTCCAGTCCCTCTGCAATGTCACTGACGAAGACATTAAAAGGACTGGACCCAATACTGAACCTCATGTACCCCACTAGTAACCCCCTTCTTCAGAGTGGACTCCATTTACAATTACCTTCTGTGTCCTGTTGTCCAGCCAATGTTTTACCCAGGCTACCACCCCTGGGTCCCACTCCCAGGCTGGTTAATTTGACTAATAATCTTTTGTGTGGGACTCTGTCAAATACCTTGCCCTAAAGTCTAGGTAGGCCATGTCCACAGCCCCTCCCTGGTCTACTACTTTGGTCACCCAGTCAAAGAAATCTATTAGATTTGTCTGACATGACCTTCCCGCTGTGAACCCATGCTGCCTTGGGTCCTGTGCTCCACTGGCCTCTAGGTACTCAACTATTCTTCCCTTCAGAAGTGACTCCATCACTTTCCCTACCACAGAGGTCAGACTGACAGGTCTGTAGTTTCCTGCCTCTGTCTTGGTCCCACTTTTGTGAAGGGGAATCACATCCGCTCCTCCAGTCCTCGGTACCACACCATCCTCCCATGATTTATTAAAAGAGTAGCCAGTGGTTTCACTAATTCCTCCCTTAATTCTTTTAGAATTCTGGGGTGAATTCCATCAGGACCCATTGCTTTGTCCACCTTCAGTTTTAGGAGTTCTTGCAGAACCCTTTCTTCTGTGAAAGGACTGGGATCGACCCCCCTACAGTATCTTCAGAATATGGGCTTCCAGGGATTGCTGCCGCCTTTTACGGGTAGCCGCGTTGAAACGGAGGCAGTGCTGGCACTTCTCAACCGGGTGATCGGGGCTTAGGCAGAACAGGCACAGGGAATGGCCGTCCTTGTGCGGTAGTTGGGCGCTGCACGAATCACACTTATTCTTGTGCTCGGAGGGTGTAGGGGACGACAGACACCGACGATTGTACTGACGTTAGTGGAAAAATTATTTTCGGTAAAAAACGGCGACAGGTTGATGAAGCACAAACTTTTCTCGCTGGTAAGATGCTGCACGGCTAACGGCAGGAAAGAACTGGAAGGCGGGCATCCGGACCACCCTTTATACCGACGTCTCCTGACGCTGGTCACCTGACATAGGGGCGGTCCCTCGCCAGGGACTGCTAGCTAGAAATTTTTCTGTGGGGTCCTGCGGCCGTCAGTCCTATATGTAATTACCTACTGCAAGAGCCCTCTCTAAGATCTGACGTTTCGTGGCTAGATCCTCAGAGCTCACATTAGTGCTTCTGAGCTTACAGAATTTAGCTCTGTATAATTCAGCAGTTAATTTAAACTTTTTTAGTAGTGCTGCCTTTAACTTGCTGTAATCATCACTGTCTTTATTGTCCATGTGACCCAATGCATCCTGAGCTTTTCTGGTAAGTAGCGGGGATAGCTGGAAGCTCCAGGACTCTAGGAATTTTAGCCAGAGTACAAACTTTTTCAAAAGAATTTAAAAAGGAGTCTATATCCTCCCCATCCTTAAACTCTGCTATTAATTTGGAGTTCAATTTGTAACCCAGTCCTGCAGTCCCAGTTAAACCCAAGCCACTTACCTGCCCTAATGCTGCTGGTTGGAGTCGTAGCTTCTCCAGTCCGTGTTGCCATTGGCGCTCCTCTGTCCTCTGCGTTCTCTCTCTTTTCTCCTCTGCCTCTCGCTGGCGCTCACGTTCCTCACAGTCCGCCTCCCTCTGTTGTCACAAAAAAGTACAGTTACGTAAGAACTTACCGTAACAGTAGATCTTCGAGAACAGCTCTTGCAGCATGTAACACTATTAGGACTGAAGCCGGCAGGCGGCAGGACCCCACGGAATTCTTCTAGCTAGCTATCTTTAGCGGGGACCGCTCCCGATGTCGGTCCCGTCCCGACATCAGGCGTAGTACATAAGGGGGCGGTCCCGCCAGATTCCCCAGCTCTCCTGCCAGAGACTTCTGGCCGCAGGATGACATCAAAATGGGAGACAGAGGATCTATCAGAAGACGAAAGGGCATAAGCCCCTGCCAAAGGCTCTGAAAGCCATGCCTCCTCCAAGGGGGAAGGTGGGCGGGAAGGTACCTGCTGCAAGAGCTGTTCTCGAAGATCTACTGTTACGGTAAGTTCTTACGTAACTGTACTATCTTACTTCGAGATACAGCTCTTGCAGCAGGTAACACTATTAGGACTGATTTCCAAGCAATAACGCTTGTAAGCATACTGGGAGGAGGAGATTAGAAAATATCCATGCCAAGTCCTGACTCTAGGACAGGAGACCCTGTAGCACAGCCAGGCCAAAACCGGCTCTTCGCCGTGAGGCAATGTCCAGGCTATAATGCCTGATAAAAGTGTGTACAGAGCTCCAAGTAGCTGCAGCACACATGGCAGAGGTGGAGACGTTACGAAGTGCTGCAAAAGAGGTAGCCACCCCCCTTGTGGAATGGCCCCGAACTGCACCCGGGAGGGGCTTCTGTTTAGCATTGTAGCAGTATGATATACACTGGACAAGCCAGCGAGAAAGTGACTGCTTCAAAACTGGTTGGCCCATCATCCTCTCAGCAAAGGAAGCAAGAGCTGCTCCAACTTATGGGTTGTTTCGCTTCTGTTTAGGTAGTACCTTAGACAGCGTGAACATCCAGGGTGTGAAGCAGCTTCTATTGGAGTACTTAGGAAAATAGACAGGCAGGTCAATGTCCTGATTAAGAGTGAGGTGGAGACCACCTTAGGCAAAAACTTTGGATTTGTCCTTAGGGACACACTGTCCTGAGGAAAATCAAGTAAGGTTCCTTCACATAAGAGTGAAGCTCGAAATTCTCCTGCTGATGTAACAGCAACTAAAAATAATGTTTTCCACGACAGAAACGCAGCTTCGCAATCTGCGGCAGGTTCGGGAGCGTGAGTTGTTCCAGGACCTAAGAGTAAATCCCTGCAGGGACAAGGTCCTTAATAGGTGGCTCATGTGTAATACCCCTCTCAAAAGTCTCGAGAGACATCAAGCTGCGCCACTGTGCGCTGTCCCACCGGGAAGTGGTAAGCAGAAATAGCACAGAGGTGCACTTTGATAGAGGAGTAAGCTAGACCCGACTGGAAAAGGGAGAGCAGGTAATTAACACCGCTTTCACCGGGCAACATAGAGGGGAAAGGCCGCGTGCTTGCGACCACAAACAAAAACGGCGCCATTTCATGGCGTACGTCGCATGCATTGCCGGCTTTCTGGCCGCAGAAAGGACTTCCGCCACCTCGTGCGAGACCCCGTGTGGCAAAATGGCTATGTCTCTAGGAGCCATGCATGCAGGTTCAATGAACGTAAGTCCGGATGGACCAGTGAACCTTTCTCCTGAGACAAGAGGTGGGAGCTGAAAGGCAACGGGAGCGGAGGTTCCCGGGACAGCTGCGTTAGAAAGGGGAACCATATCTGCCTGGGCCAGAAAGGGACTACCAGGATCATTGTTGAGTGCTCCCTGCGCAGTTTGAGAAGAACTCTCTGGATCAACGGGAAGGCATAGAGGAATCTGTTCGCCCAGGAGAGGGACAACGCGTCTCGCCAGAAAACACCAGGCCCTGGATCAAGCGAGCAAAAATTGGGCAGTTTTGCATTGGATGAGGAAGCGAACAAGTCCAACTCTGGAGTTCCCCATCGTAGAAACAGATCCTCTGCTACCTCTTGAAGGAGTTCCCATTCGTGGACCCTGGCCTGGGAGCGATTCAGGCCGTCCGCGATTGTGTTGTCCACGCCGGGAACGTGAACTGCAATCAGGCTCACGCCGTGTCGGATTACCCAATACCACACACTCACTGCCTCCCTGCAAAGGGGGTAAGAGTGTGTGCCTCCTGGTTTGTTGAGGTAATACATCACCGCCGTGTTGTCTGTCTGAAGCAGAAAAGTACTCGACTGGATCTCTGACTGAAAAGCCAGCAGGGCATATAGGACTGCCCTCATCTTCAGGACGTTGATATGGAGGTGAGCCTCCTGAGGGGTCCATGTTCCCTGGGACTTCACCCCGTTCAGGTGTGCACCCCACCCCAGCCCTGAGGCATCTGTGGTGAGGATTACCTCTGGGGACGGCGCTATAAACGGGACACCCTCAGAGTGTGTACCTGGGTCTAGCCACCACTGCCAGTCTCAAATCACGGTATTCGTGATTCTGATCAGATGCTGCATGTGGTCTTGCCTTTGGTCCCACTGCACCTTGAGCATCCACTGAGTCACCCGCATGTGGAGCCTTGCCAAAGGGATGGTTGGAATGGCCGCAGCCATGTGTCCGAGCAAGCGAAGGACCGACCTGCCAGGGACGGGCTTCTTCTTCGAAAGATCCCTGATGAGGGATCTGATGCGTTCCGCTCTGTCGTCGGGGAGAAAGGCTTTCCCCCGGATGGTGTCCAGAACTGCTCCTTCTGGGACGGTACGAGGAGTGACTTCTCGTAGTTGATGAGGATGCCCAAGGACTGAAACAGTTCTTGAGTGCTTTGAATAGCCATCAACAGTGCCTCTTTGGAGGCGGCCATGAGAAGCCAATCATCCAGGTACGGGAACACGTAGTGGCCCTGTCTCCTTAGAAATGCTGCCACGACTGCCATGCATTTGGTAAAGACCCTGGGGGCCGATGACAGTCCGAACGGAAGAGCTCGAAACTGGAAATGGTGGCCGAGAAACTCGAAGCGCAGGAACCTCCTGTGCGCTGGAGCTACAGGGATATGCAAGTATGTGTCCTGCATGTCTAGGGACGCTAAGAAGGCGTCCTTCTTTAGCATGGGAATAAGACCTGGAAGAGTCACCATGCGAAATCGCTTGTAGGCGACCGACAGATTGAGGTCGCTGAGGTCCAGGATTGGACGGAGGTCCCCTGTTTTCTTCGGAAACAGAAAGTAGTGAGAATAGTATCCGAACCCTCTCTGGTTCTCTGGGACGTACTCTACCACTCCCTTTTGCAGGAGCGCAAGTATCTCTTGCCTGATAAGCAGTTTGTGCTGACCCGAGTAACGGAGAGAGGGAGACCTCGAGGTGGCTTGTCTGAATTCTATAAAGTGGCCCTTCGACTAACTGAAGAACCCACCTGTCGGTAGTTATAGACTGCCATCCTGGCAAGTAATTATGAATCGGCCCCGATCTTGATGTCCCGTTGATCCCGAGGGCGGCCGGAAGGAGTCAGGCTGTGGCGGCTGAGGGACCCGCTGGGCTGGGCCAGCAGCTGGGCGCTGGCTTCGCCCGCGGACTGTCTACCCTGGGCTCTGCAGGAACCGACCCCTCTGCTGTGGACCGTGTGGACTGTTGTCTCTGCGTCCGTCCACAGGCGAGCTTTGGTTCTCTCTGAAAGGAACTAAGCCTCGGTCGGTACATTGCCTGGACCGACCTGCTGCCTTCCGGCCTCTTGAAGCTTGGTGAGGACCTTCTCCGAGAGCTCACCAAAGAGAACTTCTCCCTCGAAAGAGGCGTCCATGATATTCTTCTGGACGTCTGGGGTAAACCCGGAGACACGGAGCAATGAGTGTCTCCGGAGGCATACGCCTGAAGCTGCCGCTCTAGCCGAGGAGTCCGCGGAAACATACGCGGCTCGCAGCACCTGGGTTCCCACGTCCGAACCCGTGCGGAGGAGCTGCAACATCACCTCCTTCTGCTCACCTTCTGGCATTTTTTCTGCCAGATTCAGTCCCTGTTCCCACAAGGCGTTTTGGAACTGCACCATGTGGGTCAAGTAGTTCAGGGATCTGATGGCAAAAGTAGCAGAAGCATACATGCGCCTGCCCATAGCGTCCAGCTGTTTGGACTCCGGGTCCGGTGGCAGGGTGCTCAAATGTTGCGGTCTCTGGGACTGGTCATGAGAGGCTGTTATGACCAGAGAGTCGGCCAGAGAATGTTGAGCCAAGCACTGGTCCTCCTTAGGAGCCTTGTACAGGTGGTCAGCCTTCTTTGGCATCGCCGGGAGCGAGTGTGGACGCTTCCACACTGCCCTGGTGACGTCCACAAAAGTGTCCACCAAGGGTGGTATCACCACAGGCTTAGGATCTTTCTGCCGAAGATACGTGGCGAGGCGTAGTCTCTCTGGGTCTAATTATTCGGCATCCCAGCCCATGTTCTCTTGGATATGTCGCATGATCTCAGAGAACGATGGGTCATCCGGAGATCTAGGAAGCTCACGTGGGTCCGGAGAGGGGATGTGGATCGGAGAGGGGGATCTGGATCCTGAGAATTCCGATCCCATGTCCTCCGTCAAAGGCGAAAGGCGGCGTCTTCTGGGTCTCTTGGGGCTGGGTGACCCAGAAGAAGATCTAGACGGAGGTCTCCTTTTGTCTGGTCTCCCCCTAGGAGGATCCGTAGGCTCCCTTGGGGGAGGTACTCGGCCTGCAGCCCCAGATGGTGTGGGGGGCGCAGGAGCCAGAGGAGTCACAGGAGGAGATGTGGGAACCATATCCTTTTTAATGGTATCCCACCAGTAAGTGAAGAGCTCCCTGACCTCAGAAATGCAAAGACCCGACGACGGACCGGTCGTCTGGTTCCGGCGTCGGCTCCTCAGGCTGAGGAGAGGGTTCCCTGGGAGGTGTGACAGGACCGGGTTTGCCCGTCTGGTCCTCGGGCTGTGTCAACTCCTCCTCCGTGACAGTCCCCTGACCGACACCGGCAGGAGGCGTTGGGGTCCTCTCCTCGACATGTACTGGTACGGACGTCGGCCCCCCTGCCGACGACCGACGGGACGCAAGCCTGACCGGCGATGGACGTCTGGCGGTCGATGGCTCCTGGGACCTGTGGTGAGAGGCCGATGTCGGACGAGCCGACGTCGGATCCAACGGTCTCTTGAGAGAGGTAAGCTCCTTGGACTTCCGCTGGGGAGGAGGAGGCAGACCTGACGGGCTCAGAATGGTGGGAACCCGACTTTTGGCGATGATGATAGTCCCCAGACCTGACCAGGGCTTTGGAGGACGAAGAAGGGGGCCTGGAGGTCTTAGCCTGTGAGGAGGAAGAGGATCCCGAAGGTTTCTTCACCGCAGCGGGGGGAGGCTGAGAACGGACCCGGGAGGGCAAATGGTCAGACCGGGAGCCGGAGCTAAGAGAGTCGGAGGCCCTGGACGGGGACTTGGAGGAAACCTTCTCCCTGTGCTTTCCTGAGTGTTTGCGGGCCTTCTCTGCAGATTCCCCCTGGAGGTGTCCATGGCCTTGATCCTCTCTTCAAGCAAAATGCCTGTAGAGCCTTCTGGCGACGGATCCGGGTCCGGCTGTTGAATCTCTGGCAGAAGGTGCAGGACCGGGTGTTGTGGTCTGGGCCTAGGCACCGGACACAGGCCGAATGTGGATCCTTAAACGGGATTTGCTTCCCACAGGCGCACTTCGAGGGATGGCCTTCAACGGAGGTTGGAGAGGACATCAGACAGCAATCGAGCTGGGAAAAACAAACTTTTCCCGAAGGAACTTAACCATGCGTCGCGTGCTAAGAAACGAGCCGAAGGGTCGAGACATACAAATCCAAGCGGCGGAAAAGAACTGGGGAATCTGGTAGGGACACCCCCTTATGTACTACACGCCTGACGTCGAGGCGGGACCGGCTGCCGGGGCGGTCCCAGCTGAAGATAGTTAGCTAGAAGAATTGCGGGGTCCTGACGCTGCTGGCTTCAGTCCTATTAGTGTTACCTGCAAGAGCTGTATGTCAAGAAGATCAGAGGTTGACGGCACATAATGACCGCAAGGCCCATCCAGTCTGCCCATTTCTTATTCTACCTTATAAATGTGCCATCGGCCTTTGCTCTCTCAGTGGCCTATCTATTCATACTCATCTGTACTGCTCCCTTATGCCTATCCCATGCCTGTTTGAAGCCCTGCTCTGTATTCATAGCCACCACTTCCTGAGGTAGGCAGTTCCATGCATCCACCACTCCTTCTGTGAAAAATTTCCTCACATTCCCCCTTAATCGGCCTCCCTCTAATTTCATGCTGTGTCCTCTTGTCCTGCTATTTTTCTTATATTTAAACCTGTTAGACTTTTACCTTGTTAATGCCCTTAAGGTGTTTGAATGTTTCGATCATATAACACCTCTCCCTCCTTTGCTCAAGGGTATACATATTGAGTTCCATTAATCTGTCCTCATGTCTTCTGATGCAGTCCCTGCACCATTTTGGTTGCCCTTCTCTGGACTGCCTCAATTTGGTTAATGTCCTTGTGAAGGTGTGGCCTCCAGTACTGCATGCAGTACTCCAGATTGGGCCTAACCAGTGTCTTGTAAAGAGGGATTATTACCTCCCTTTTACGACTTGTGATACTCCTAATACACCCCAACATCACCCGAGCCTTACCTACTGCTCTGCCTCACAGTCCACCTCCCTCTGATGTCACTCTGCCTCACAGTCTGCCTCTCTCGGTTGTCACATTGCCTCCAATTCTATCCTCCACAACTCAATCTGCAACTTGAGCACCCCTGGTGACCTTCCCCTGCTGCTGTGGCCCTTCACTGACAGTGGCCCAGCTGTCCGCCCCATTGGCTTGGGACCCCTCACTGGCCACTAGTTCTGCCACACTCAAGGTCTGGTCCCTTTCAGTCACAATTGGTGACTCGCTGCCCTGGGAATCTGCTACCATCAGGGCCTCTATGAGGTTCTGCTTACTGGCTTTCACCCCAAAAGGGACTCCCTTGTCCCCGCACAACTGCTTTAAGAAATCTACAGTGTGCTTGCTGTAGTCAGAAGACATTTTCTTCTTCTCTCACTACTAATACTATACTGACTGGCACTTCAGAAAAAAAGAATTTAATGGGTGGGAACTTAACTAAGTCAAGGGACATAGTTCTGTTTCCTTTTGAAATAAAACACTTTCTTTTTTTCCAAGTGAGCTAAACGGTTTCAAGCTAACACACTGAACAATGAAGCTTATACCACCAAACTTTTTTATGCCACTGCTGCCAAACTGTCACCAACTCACTCAGCCGGTCAGCCCTCTACTTCCAAAGTGCCAACCTCTGAGCGTATGATTTGTGTACAGTGAACAGACAAGGTAATCCTCTTGTCTGTTTTGTGGGTTCAAGTCAACTTAGTCTCAATCTCTGAAGGGATTCAAACTGATAACCTCTTGTTAGCATATCCAATTATCAGGCTCAGACAATTCTGCCTTCGGGGGGCCAGATATCTTTGCCTACGGGCACCCAACCAGGTCTTTCAAATGAACCCTTAGAACTCAATGCAAGACTTTTAGAGAATTCAGTCCATTTCCCAGTTTGGTATACAATAAGCCCATACACAGTGTACTTATAACCTTTAAAAGCTCCACTTAAAATAAAAAATCGTCAAGGCACTCCAGCAGTTTCGTTTGTAAAAAAATATCTTTAAAAATATCAAAACAGAACAATAATTACAGAACAACATATATATATTCCAACACATACAGCCTTAAAACAAACAGGAAAAAGTACACTTCCTACAATACATACATTTAGACTGGTCTAATCTTATTCTCTTTCAATGCTGTGACGATTCTCCCTCAGTCAGATAATATTCTCTTGTGTCAGTCAGAAATATTTTCTTGTGTGTGTGTGTGTCAGGTTCTTTCAGCACTTACACACTTCTGAGCCAGCCTTCTCATGAGGTCACTAACTCCGCCTTGGGGTGTCAAACTATATTTTACAATACAGGGTATCCAAATAAAATATTTAAAATAAACATATGAGATGACCTCACTGACTTTCCTCTCCACGGGTTAACTGGTCAGAACTGGCTTGTGCTCTGCTACACATACATCTCAAAAGTTTTTTTGATCTAAGTCACTGTATTCAAAGCAAAAGTGTATTGGCTTCTTTAATCCCGTCTGGACCTTGGAATCTACACCTCAGGTCTTTCTGATGTAATTCAAGGGTTCCCCGGGAATGTATTCTAGACCTTCCAAATCCGTCTGGGTCCTCCCTGGCTCAGACATCAAACCTCTTCAATGTCCATTCTGGCCTCTTTCCGACGCCCTTCCCCACAAGTCCTTCCTGGTAACCATGCAAGTCAAAGATCTCCCTGAGGGCATTATGAATGGCTAATCTCATTTTCTGGGAGGAAAGCAAACTGACAAGGTAATTGCACCCAGATCTCTGTAGTTTAAAATACCTCCTGTCCTTTGAACTTATCCCTGGGGGGTCTTGATATGTCAGTGCTAGTAAGACAGCCTTTTCCTTGAACTGACCCTTCCCTTCACATATTTTACATGTAATAACAGAAATTAATACAGCACTCAAGCACTCAGAGCTGGCTATCTACGTCACAGTCTTTACCGAAGTTTAGAGAAGACTGCCTCAAGGTTAAGGCGGAACTTGACCAGATCCAAAGTGTGGTATCGGGAAATTCCAACTAGGCCCTGTGCTGTGATAATTCTAACCCCCACCCCCCTTTTTTTATCATCATTAGTCTGAGCCTAACAAGGTTGCAGGCTGCTATTTCACAAGGATTGCCAGATACAGAAATGACAAGGATGTAATCCCTCTGAGGAGCAGGAAGAGCCCGAGGATCCATAACTGAACTCTTGACTGGACTAATAATAGCTAGACAGATATTAACCACCTGTGCCGAAGCAGGCACCAGAGGGGCAGCATCAAAAGGGAGCTGTATACCCCTATCAAAGGAGCGGAACAGGCTGTGCAGCTCCCGACCACTGAATTACAATGTTCCACAGAGTGTAATTGTCTTGACGACTAAAAGCAAAAAATTACTCACCTTAGTAATGTTGTTTCTTCTAATGGAGTCTTGCTATATTATGACATATGCAGTGAGTCCCAACCTTCGAACTGCTCCGGAGGTGAAAGAATTAACTTTCCATGCCAGGCATGGAACTTTGAGCTCGAGCTCGGTTGAAACTCTGTCTGTTCTTCAAACTCAAACCACCAGATCTTTACGAGCTAAACTCACTGAGGTCCTGTGTGGAAGCTGTAAACCTACACTAGCCAACTGGCTACTAAACATAAGAACACATTTTTTGGTCCCAAAACAAAGACTCAAGTTAGGAGACCCAAAAATTGAAAAACACACCACCAATTCACCCCAAAAAGAATGGGTGAAACAACAAGGTGGGCATCTACTAAGTGCCAACACTGCACGGCCCACCCACATCCCAAAACAAAGGTTCTGAGAGGGGCAGGCGGAGGTCATAATATAGCAAGACGCCATTAGAAGAAACACCATTACTAAGGTGAGTAATTTTTTCTTCAAACAACATGAAGTCTTGCTATATTATGACATATACAGACTACACAGCAGTACCTCCATGGAGGAGGGACAGAACTCACTTAGGAAATAGGCTCTGAAGCACAGCAGTGCCAAACCCGAGCATCACTTCTAGCCTGGATGTCCAGGGAGTAATGCTTGGTAAAAGTGTGAACTGTTTTCCAGGTAGCTGCTGACATATCTCTAGGATAGGGATGTCCTGCAGCAGCCAGAGAAGCAGCTGTACCTCTGGTAGAGTGAGCCCTCAGGCCTGAGGGAGGAACCTTACCCAGTTTTCATAGCAAAATTGGATACAAAAGACAATCCACCTGGCAATGATCTTTTAGTGGCAGGTTTCCTTTACTAACCTCACCATAAGTGAGGAACAGTTGGAGGGAGTCAAACCAGTGACCCTTGGTACGTTCTATGTAGTAACTAAGGGCTCTTTTGACATCTAAACTGTGCAGTCTCCTCTCGCCAGAGGACGAATGGTCAGTGAAGTACACAGGGGGAGAGACAGATTGATTAAGCTGGAAATCTGAAACCACCTTAGGCAAGAACTTCCTGTTAGTCCTGAGGACCACCTTATCTCTATGAAAGGAGATAAAATCAGGCTCCACTGACAAGACCTGTAATTCACTTATGCGTCTGGCAGAAGTGATGGCTACCAAGAACACAGTTTTCCAAGTCAAGTACTTCAGCTCTGCTGAAGACAAAGGCTCAAAGGGGGGTTGCATAAGCTGGGCAATGCAAATATTAAGATCCCAGGCAGGGGCAGGGTCCCTGAATGGGGTGTTGGTGTGAAGCAACCCCTTGAAAAACTTGGAGAATACAGGATGAGCTGAAAGAGAAGAGGGCTTACCTGCTGATAAGAAAGCAGACACGGCTGCCAGGTGCACTTTTAGGGTAGCTGGTCTCAGCCCCAAGGTATTTAAGTGGACCATATAATCCAGGACTGTGGGTAAGTCAGCAGATTCTGGGGAAATATGCTTTCCAGAGCACCATATGGAAAATCTCTTCCATTTGGAATTATAAGTAGCCCTGGTGGAAGGCTTCCTAGAATCCTTAAGGATATCCATTACACCTTGGGAGAGGTGTAGGTCAGCAATCTCTAACTCTTCAAGAGCCAGGCCTTGAGATTGAGAGATTTGAGGTTCGGGTACCAAACTCTCCCCTGAGCGCAGGTTAACAGGTTGTGATTCCTGGGAAGACACAGGGGAAGTTGGACTGCTAAGGACAGTAGGAGTGGGTACCAAGGTTGTCTGGCCCAATCTGGAGCAATCAGGATCATCTTGCAGGGTTGAGATCTGATTTTGACTAGCACTTTGAACAGGAGAGGGAAGGGGGGAAAGGCATAGAGAAACTTCCCCTCCCAACTGAGAAGGAAGGCATCCAGAGGGACTGAGCCCAACACTGGGAGCCTGCAGCAAAAAAGGGGAAGTTGGTGATTGTCTAGGGCTGCAAAAAGATCCATCTGCGGGGTGCCCCATCTGGCAAATACTACCTCCAAGACCAGAGGATCCAGTGACCATTCGTGATGGCCCTGGGAATCCTGCTGAGAGCATCTGCCAGGACACTGTCCTTGCCTGGGAGGTGAACTGCCATAAGGGAGGTGTTCGGTGAGTAAGCCAGAGACCACAACTTCATTGCTTCGGTGCACATGGCCGTAGACCGAGGGCCCCCTTGCTTGTTGATGTACCACATTGTGGTGATGCTGTCTGTTCTGACCTGTATAACTTTGTTCTGAACAGATCTGGAAAAAGCTTGAAGTGCTAGAAAAACTGCTCTGAGTTCCAACAGATTGATGTAGAGCAGAGATTCCTGAGGGGACCACAATCCCTGGGTAGTGAGGTCGCCCATGTGAGCTCCCCACCCCAAGAGGGATGCATCTGTAGTAAGGATTAAGGAGCGAGACTGAGGGGCAAAAGGGACCTCCTGTCTCAGATTGCTCTGGTCCTGCCACCACTGTAGGGCTTGGATCAGGGTTCGAGTCACTGGGATCAATTTGGTTAGAGGGTCTCTCCTTTGAGACCAAAAGGCTCTCAAATGGAACTGGATGTCCCTCATCTGAAATCATGCTCCCTGTACTACTGCTGTAGAAGCAGCCATGTGCCCCAGGAGCTGCAGAAAGTGCCTCGCTGGTCGAGAGACCTGCAGGGTGAATGAGGAGGCCAGAGAGACCAGGGTCCTTGCTCTGTCCAGAGGAAGGAAGGCTCTGGCCTTCTCTGTGTTCAGCTCCGCGCCTATGAAGGTGAGGAGCTGGACAGGCTCTAGAACTGACTTTGGAAGATTCAGAAGGAAACCTAGAGAAGTGAGCAGTTGCTGAGTTATCTGTAGATGTAACTTGACTTGGTCTGGGGACTGGCCTACTATGAGCCAGTCATCCAGGTAAGGGAAGATGGCAATTTTTTGCCTTCTTAGGTGGGCAACTGCTACTGCCAGGCATTTTGTGAATACCCTTGGAGCAGAGGTGAGGCTAAAGGGCATTGCTCTAAATTGGTAATGGCCTAAGGGCAGCTCGAACCTGAGGTACTTTCGATGGGAGCTTCTGATGAGAATATTGAAATAGGCATCCTTGAGGTCCAGGGACACTAGCCAGTCCCCTGGCCTTAGAGGGTAGAATAATTCCCAGTCTCACCATTTTGAATTTTGGTTTTAAAAGGTGCTTGTTTAAGTATCCGAGATCCAGGATGGGCCGCCATTCGCCTGTCTTTTTTGGGGTAAGGAAGTACCTGGAGTACAAACCTTTGCCCTGGTGTAGGGGTGGAACCCTTTCCACAGCTCTGAGAGCTAGGAGGGAAGAGACCTCTGCCTCTAAGGCAAGAGCCTCTGGAGGATTTGCAGGTGGAAAGGATCTGGTTCTCATCTTTGGAAATTTTTTGAAGCTGAGAACCAGTTCCTGGCTTACTACTTCCAGGACCCACTTGTCTGATGTAAGAGACTTCCAGTCCTGGACAAAGTAAGCCAGCCTGCCCCCTACAGGTAGCTGAGAATCAGCCCTGGCAACCCCATCAGGGTGTCTGTTTGGCAGGGCTTTGGGCTGAGGGGTGGAAGCAGGCCTGCTTGTACCGTCCGCCTCTCCCTCTAAAGAACCCCTCTGGGCATAGGCAGAAGAGGAGGCCTGGCTTGGTAAAAGGCCTATGAAAAGGCCTGCCCAAGGGAAGCTGCCTTTGAGGAGTGGCCTGCCTTTCTTTGGCCTGTGCACTCCTATAGGTGGTCCTATACTCATCCATTTTCTTCATGTAGTTCTCTGTCTGCTCCCCAGAGAATTACCCACAACAGGAAAATCCATGGCATTAGGCTGGGTATCCTATGACAGGCTAGTACATCTGAGCCAAGCCATTCTGCGAAAAGCCACAGATGTAGCCATGACTCTTGATGACACATCAGAGTCCACTGCAGCATGGAATTGCACCCTGGATGCCTCAATACCATCAGCAGCCACCTGCTCCAGCTCCTTGGCAAGCTGGCCAGGGACCTGTTTTGCTAGAGCCATAACAGTATCCCATCTGGATTTCTGGTATCTGGCAACATAAGCCATATAATTTGCCTGTCTGAGTTCCAAGGATGCTGCCATGTACTGTTTCTTTGCCATGGCATCAATCCTCCTGGAGTCCTTATCCGGGGGATGTGAGGCCAAGGGAATATTAGCCTCGTCACAGGATGCAGCCTGCACTACCCCAACATGGCTGCATTGTTGTGTGAGGAACTCCTTATCAGAGCCTGACAATGTGTACCTCTTGTCCATTCTCTTATCCACAGGAGGTATAGTCAGGAAGCTTTTAAAATTTAAAAGTCTGTTTCCAAAGATTTATGCAAGGAACAGACAGTCTCCTAGACTCTGGGATATCCATCATTTCCACATAGTCAGACTCTCTTGATCATCCACAGCTTCTCCATAGGAGCTGGAGGGTTTTAGCCACTTTTTTATAAAATATCAAATGAGAAGGGGACTCAGAAAGCCTAGGAGGAGACGCTCCTGAAGGTCTGTCTGGGGAGATGTCCGGGTCAATGGGCACATCCAGACTTTCAAATCCACATTCACTCTCCTCATACTCCTCTTCCCCCTCCTCCGGTTCATAATACTCCTCTAACTCATACTCTTGAACCGGTGGAACCGGCCGAACCGGGCGCAGCGACTGGACAATTTTTATCGCTTTGGCTATTTCTTCAGCGGTTGGAGAGGAAAGTTTTGGCTCCACACCAGCTGGTTTTCTAGTCCTTTTTGCTGGACCCGGCTACTCCGAGTCAGATCTCCTTTGGCCCGAGGAAATCTCGCCCCGGTCAGAGGGCACTCCCTCTGGTTCGGTTGGAACCGAACCGGGCTGGCCATCCGGTTCAGCGGACTTTTTGGCCTCCCTTTCCCTAAGCCTACCAACTCTCTTTTCCAGGGTAGCTGCAGGAAAATTTTTACAAATCTGGCAGTCTGCATTGAGGTGGTCAAACCCCAGACAATAAGAAAAAATTACTCACCTTAGTAATGTTTCTTCCAATGGAGTCTTGCTATATTATGACAGATGCAGTTTGTCCCACCATTAGAACTGCTCCGAAGTGAAAGAGTTAACTTCCATGCAGTGCATGGAACTTAGAGCGTGACTCGGTTAGAAAAGCTCTGTCAGGATATTTCGAACCGAAACCGTCAGATCTTTACGAGCAAAACTCACTAAGGCTCTGTGTGGAAGCTGTAACCTACACTAGCCAACTGGCTACTAAAATATTCACACATTTTCCTGGTCCCAACACCAAGACTCAAGTCAGGTGACCAGAAAAATAAGATAAAATAACTAAATAAAACACAACACCTAAACATAAAAGGGGGCATCAATAAGTGCCAACAGTGGACTGCCCACCCCATACCCTAAGTAGAAGTTCTGAGAAGGGCAGGCTGGGAGGTCATAATATAGCAAGACTCCATTAGAAGAAACAACATTACTAAGGTGAGTAATTTTTTTCTTCAAACAACATGAAGTCTTGCTATATTATGACAGATGCAGACTACACAGCAGTACCTCCATGGAGAAGGGACAGAACCTATTTAGGGAATAGGCTCTGAAGCACGGCTGTGCCAAACCGAGCATCCTCCTGGCCTGATATCCAGGAGTAATGCTTGGTGAAAGTGTGTACTGTTTTCCAAGTAGCTGCTTGACATATCTCCAAGATAGGGATGTCTCTAGCAGCAGCTAGAGATGCAGCTGTACCTCTGGTAGAGTGAGCCCTCAGGCCTGAGGGAGGAACCTTACCCAGTTTTTGATAGCAAAACTGGATACAAGAGACGATCCACCTGGCAATGGATCTCTTAGTGGCAGGTCTCCTTTCCCAACCTCACCATAAGTGAGAAATAGTTGGAGGAGTCAAACCTGTGGCCCTTGGCACGCTCTATGTAGTAACTTAGGCCCCTTAACATCTTTGTGCAGCCTCCTCTCACCAGAGGAGGAATGGTCAGTGAAGAACACTGGAAGTGAAACAGATTGGTTAAGGTGGAATCCAAACCACCTTAGGCAAAACTTCCTGTTAGTCCTCAGGACTACCTTATCCCTGTGAAAGGAAATAAAGTCAGTCTCCACTGATAAAGCCTGTAACTCACTTATGCGCCTGGCAGAAGTGATGGCTACTAGAAATAGTTTTCCAAGTCAATACTTAAGCTCTGCCAAGACAGAGGCTCAAAGGGGTGCATCAGCTGAGCAATGCAAACATTAAGATCCCAAGCAGGGCAGGATCCTGAATGAAGGATTGGTATGAAGCAATCCTTAAAAAACTTGGAAAATACAGGGTAAGCAGAAAGAGAAGAGGGCTTCCCTGCTGAAATGAAAGCAGAGACAGCTGCCAAATGCACTTTCAGGGTAGCTGGTCTCAGTCCCAAAGAATTAAGATGGACCATATAATCCAATACAGTGGGTAAATCAGCAGATTCCGGGGAAATATGCCTCCCAGAACACCATATGGAAAACCTTTTCCACTTGGAGTTATAGGTAGCCCTGGTGGAAGGCTTCCTAGCAGCTTTCAAGATTTTGAGAACACTTTGAGAAAGTTGAAGATCAGCAAACTCTAACTGCTCAAGAGCCAGGCCTTGAGGTTGAGGGATTTGAGATTCGGATACCAAACTCTCCTCTGAGCACAGGTTAACAGATTGTGGTTCCTGTGGAGACACAGGGGAAGATGGACTGCAAAGGACAGAAGGAGTGGGTACCAGGGCTGCCTGGCCCAGTCTGGAGCAATCAGGATCATTCTGCAGGGCTGAGACCTGATTTTGACTAGCACCTTGAACAGGAGAGGGAAGGGGGGGGAAGGCATAGAGAAACTTCCCTTCCCAATCGAGGAGAAAGGCATCCAGGGGGACTGAGCCCAACACTGGGGGCCTGCAACAAAAAAGTGGACGTTGATGATTGTCTGGGGCTGCAAAACATCTGAGGAGTGCCCCATCTGGCAAAACTATCCCAGTACTAGGGATCCAGTGACCATTCGTGATGGCCCTGGGAAATCCTGCTGAGAGCATCTGCCAGGACATTGTCCTTGCCTGGGAGGTGAACTGCTATGAGGGAAGTGTTCAGGAATAAGCCAGAGACCACAACTTCATCGCCTCAGTGCACAAGGCCGAAGACTGAGTGCCCCTTGTTTGTTGATGTACCACATTGTAGTGGTGTTGTCTGTTCTGACCTGTACCACCCTGTTCTGAACAGATGCAGAAAAACCTAAGTGCTAGAAAAACAGCTCTGAGTTCCAACAGGTTGATGTGAGCAGAGATTCCTGAGGGGACCATAACCCTGGGTGGAGAGGCTCCATGTGAGCTCCCCATCCCAAGAGGGACACATCTGTAGTAAGGGTCAAGAAGTGGGACAGAGGGATGAAAGGCACCCCTTGTCTCAGATTGCTCTGATCCTGCCACCACTGAAGGGCCTGGATCAGGGTTCGAGTCACTGGGATTAACTTGGATAGGGGATCTCTTCTTTGAGACCAGAAAGCTCTCAAATGGAACTGAATGTCCCTCATCTGAAATCTTGCTCCTTGCACTACAGCTGTGGAAGCAGCCATGTGTCCTAGGAGCTGCAGGAAATGCCTTGCTGGTCGAGAGACCTGCAGAGTGAAGGACGAGGCCAGGGCCACTCAAGGTCCTTACCCTTTCCAGGGAAGGAAGGCTCTGGCCTGCTTTGTGTCCAGTTCTGCGCCTATAAAGGTAAGTACCTGGACAGGTTCCAAAACTGACTTTGGAAGACTGAGAAGAAAGCCCAGAGAGGTAAGCAGCTGCTGGGTAACTAGCAGGTGTGATTTGACCTGGTCTGGAGACTGACCCACAATGAGCCAGTCATCCAGGTAGGGAAAAATGGCAATCTTTTGCCTTCTTAGATGAGCAACTGCTACTGCCAGACATTTTGTGAACACCCTTGGGGCAGAGGTAAGGCCGAAGGGCATTGCTCTGAACTGATAATGGCCTGAGGGCAGTTCGAATCTGAGGTACTTGGATGGGAGCTTCTGATAAGAACATGGAAGTAGGCATCCTTGAGGTCCAGGAAGCTAGCCAGTCCCTGGCCTTAGGGAGGGTAAATCATTCCCAGAGTCACCATTTTAAATTTTGGTTTTAAAAGGTGCTTGTTCAGATATCTTAGATCCAGGATAGGCCGCCACTCTCCTGTCTTTTTTGGGGTAAGGAAGTACCTGGAGTACAGACTCCTGCCCTGGTGTAGGGGAGAAACCCTTTCTACAGCTCTGAGAGCCAGGAGGGTTGAGACTTCTGTTTCCAAAGCGAGAGTCTCTAAAGGGTTTGCAGGTGGAAAAGATCTGGCTCTCATCTTTGGAAATTTTCTGAAGCCGAGAACCAGACCCTGGCTTACTACTTCCAGGACCCACCAGTCTGACATTAAAGACTCCCAGTCCTGGACTAAGTAAGCCAGCCTGCCCCCTACAGGTAATGGAGAGCCGACCCTGGGCATCCCATCAGGGTGCCTGTTTGGCAGGTGCTTTAGGCTGAGGGGTGGGAGCAGGCCTGCTCGTACCCCGTCTGCCTCTCCCTCTGAAGAACCCCCTCTGAGCATAGGCTGAAGAGGAGGCCTGGGTCTGCTAAAAAGGCCTGTGAAAAGGTCTGCCCCTACCCCTGGGGGTTGCCTCTGAGGAATGGCTTGCCGCCTTGGCTTGTGCACCTTATAAGTGGTTCTGTCTTCATCCATTTCTTCATATAATTCTCTGTCTGCTTCCCAAACAGAGAATTTCCCACCACAGGAAAATCCATAGCCTTAGACTGGGTATCCCAGACAAAGTAGTACACCTGAGCCAGGCCAATCTACTAAAGCCACAGATGTAGCCGTGACTCTAGAGGATACATCATTAGAATCCACTGCAGCATGGAATTGCACCTTAGATGCCTCAATACCATCAACAGCCACCTGCTCCAGCTCCTTTGCAAGCTGGCCAGGGACCTGTTTGGCTAAGGCCATGACAGTATCCCATCTAGATTTCTGGTATCTCGCAACATAAGCCATATAGTTTGCTTGTCTGAGTCCCAAAGATGCTGCCATGTATTGTTTTTTGGCCACGGCATCAATCTTCCTGGAGTCCCTGTCAGGAGGATGTGAAGCCAGGGGAATATTAGCTTTATCACAGGCTGCAGCCTGAACTACCCCAACATGACTGCATTGCTGTTAAAGAAAATCTGTATCAGGACCTGACAAAGTGTGCATCCTGTCCATCATTTTATCTACAGGAGGCACAGAATTAGGAGCTTTTAAAATTTTTATTGTTTGTTTCCTAAAAGATTTATGTAAAGGGATGGACAATCTCCTGGACTCTGGGATATCCATCATCTCTACATAGTCAGGCTCATCTTGCTCATCCAAAGCCTCCTCTAAAGGAAGCTGGAGGGTCTCAGCAACTTTTTTATAAAACAAAAAATGAGAAGGGGACTCAGCAAGCCTAGGGGGAGATTCACCTAAAGGTCTGTCTGGGGAGATGTCCGGTTCAATGGGCACATCCAGACTTTCAAAGTCACATTCACACTGATCATAATCATCCTCCCCCTCTTCTGGTTCATAACACTCTTCTATATCATATTCTTGAACCGGTGGAACAGACCGAACCGACCTTTTGCCAGATAGTGGCGGTTCACAGGGAACCGGGGACAGTGACTGGACAATCTGTATTGCCCTGGCTATCTCTGCAGCAGTTGGAGAAGGGATTTTGGACTCCACACCTGCTGACTTTCTAGTTCTCTTTGCTGGAACTGGCTCCTCAGAGTCAGCTTTACGTTGCCGAGGAAGTCTGGCCCTGGTCAGAGGGCATCCTTCGGTTCGGCTGGCACCGAACTGGGCTGGCCATCCGGTCAGCGGACTTTTGGCCTCTCGCTCCTGAGCCTACCAACTCTTATCTAGGGTGGCTGCAGGGAAATTCTTGCAAATCTGGCAGTCTGCATTGAGGTGGTCAAACCTCAGACAACAAACACATGTGGTGTGTGGGTCAGCCTTGGCAAAGGCTTCCCCACAGACACTACAGTGTTGAAACCCAGTGGGCCCGGTTTTTCTTTTGGGTTTCTCAGACATAATGCCAGCCTAACCAAAAACTTGCCCTTTTGATGGCAGTGCCAGGCAAGACACCCTTATCGGTTCCCAACCGTGTCACGGGTCGTGGAAAAAACCGTAATGAAATCCGTTTTTTTTAGAACCGATAAGAACCGGGAACCGCACTCTAACAAGCCTTAAAAGGCTTCAAAACAAAGTTTAAATACAATTCGATCGGTTCAAACCGAACCGATAAACATTTACAAGTTCCACACAGAAACCTATCTATTACTTACAATACCATAGACAGAGCTTGAACCGATCGGTTTGCGGTTAAAATAAATATTGCGGTTGAATTTAACCGAGAAAAGACACTTTAAACTGAGGAAATGAACCGAGCAGCAGGAGGAATCTCCGGAGCTACTGTTCAGTGAGGCGGAGTAAAGAATCTGACGGTTTCGGTTTGAAACCACCCTAACAGAGCTTCTCTAACCGAGCTCGCGCTCTAAGTTCCATGCACTGCATGGAAGTTAACTCTCACCTCCGGAGCAGTTCTAATGGTGGGACAAACTGCATCTGTCATAATATAGCAAGACTTCATGTTTGAAACACAGGTGGTGTGGGGATCAGCCTTGGCAAAGACTTCCCCACACACACTGCAGTGCTGAAACCCAGTGGGCCCGGTTTTTCTTTTGGGTTTCTCAGACAGTGCCAGTCCTAACCAAACTTACCTGTTTATTGCAATCCGCCAGGTAAGACTCTCTTATCTGTTCCCAATCGTGTCACGGGTCGTGGAAAAAACCGTAATAAAATCTTTTTTTTTTTTAGAACCGATAACCACACACTAAAAGATAGATTAAGATATTTTAAGCAACTTGATCAGTTCAAACCGAACCGATGAACCGTTTACAAGTTCCACACAGAATAGAAATAAATGTAAAACCCATATAGTACTCAATACCACAGACAGAGTCTGAACTGACCGGTTGCGGTCTAAATTCGGTTGAAAAACCGAGAAAACAATACTTTGACAAATGAACCGAGCAGAAGGAGAAATCTCCAGAGCAACTGTTCAGTGAGGCGGAGTAAAGAATCTGTTTGAGTTTGAAGAACAACAGACAGAGTTTCAACCGAGCTCGAGCTCAAAGTTCCATGCCTGGCATGAAAAGTTAACTCTTTCACCTCTGGAGCAGTTCGAAGGTTGGGACACTCTGCATGTGTCATAATACAGCAAGACTTCATGTTTGAAAGTCTAAACGCAGAGGTGTATGGTCCACAGATGCAATCTGAACACTATGGCGGATCCCATTAATGAGGAACTACTGAATAGAGCTTCCATCACGGACTCAGACGATAGAGAGGGCATGTCCTTCAGTATATAAAATGAGTCATCCGCTGTATCACTGACCAGAAGGGCAGAAAGAGACTCATCTAGATGCCCTTCTACTGCAGGACCACTCTAAAGAGCGGTCTAGGTCAGAGCCACTAGAGACTCCGCCATCAGGAAGGGTGTCGAGGAGCCTGGCACCATATAGGGAGCTGAGAAAGTGCTGAGTGGAATGAAAGATTCTGCTGGCAGAAAATAAAGAGTCCCATCAGTGGAAAACCGCTGGACGACAAGACCCGGTGCAGACTGCCACCCACTAAGATGTGTGGAAAAAATAATCCGTAGCACAGGACTTCATTCTGTGGAAATATCCTGCCACAAGTCCCGCGGAAGAAGAGGTCTGCAAACGGAGAGATTTCCCAAGTTCTGTCGGACAGCACCAACTGGCACCCCTGCGGCACCAGCGGCACTCGTGGCACCAAGCAGTACCTATGCCAACCTGGAAGACACCAGAGGGCACTCACGGCGGAACCCACAGGTATGCTCGGCACCAATGGCACCCCTGATACCCATGGCACCCAAGAAACCCATAGCAGCAATGGCACCCGAGGGCACCCATGGACTCATGGCACCCATGGGTGCCAGGCACCACCCACATGTGCCCAGCGCCACCCTTGGGTGCCCAGCACTGCCCGCGGCACCCGCAGATGCCCGGCGCCACCTGCAGGCATTTGTGGTACTGTGAGACACCCACGGCACCGGCAACAAAAGCACCCACAGCACCGAGCACAGCGCTGACCCAAACACCAGCGGCACCACCTACAGCACCAATGCTAAACCAGTGGCCACGGCACAGACCTGCGGTGCCACCAAGGTGTTGGGCACGGCGCCAGGAAATCCACCATGGAAAACTAATGGAGAAGATGGGGAGAAAGAGAAGGGTGGTGCCCGTGCCGTCCCCAGCATGGAAAAGGAAGGGGGGGGGGTAGGCACGAGGGGTCGACACGTTGACGAAAGCACCAAGAGGGCACCATGCTCATTCTGATCTAATTGACCCAGCTCCGGTCCAATGGCTCAGAGGCCCCGAAAACAGCAACACAGCCAGGAAAAAAAGGAAAGTCAAGCCCCCCTGGCTCCACAGGAGTGGCCCAGAGGTGAAACTGCTCATCAGAACTCCAACAAGGACAGAGATGGAGTCCGGAGTCGAGAATGTGGCCGTTAGGAGCAGGGCCAAGGGGAACCCACGAAAGTCGGTTCAGGTCTATCACCCCTTCCAACGAACAATCCTCGTGCAAATGTACCAACGGGCAACCTTGAGCGGCACCGGTTCTTCCCCAAACGAGGAAGAAGAGCTCGAGGCTAAGCAAAGCCAGAACCCTGGCACTGCCAGATTCATGCTTCGGTGGACTGTCCTCCCCCGAGCACAGGACTGTCCGTAGTCAGACGCTCCCCGTTACTTAAGGGTGGCGGACCGGGCACAGCCCCTCTGCCATAACAACTTTCAAACGAAGTCTTCCTACTGTCACCGCTACCGTCTAAGGATGACTCCGTTGATGGCAGGAAAGAATTTGTTTTTCTTCATAATCTTTTCTTGTTCGTAAAATAAGAAATTCCTACTAAATAGTTAAATTAAACACAAAGCTGTTGTCGTATAGACGAAAACTTTGACTCCGGCAGATGAGCGACGTCGACATCCAAGCGCACTCTATGGTGGGAGAAAAGGAACTGAGGTGGTTGGATGGTCGACGCCGAGATAGTCTACACAGGCGTGAGTCAGTCTCGCGGTGCCGCGCATGCGTGGTCCTATCTCGGTGCCGACCCTTCAGAAAATTTTTGGCTCCCGCTTGGTCCTAGTGCCTCTGGCGCTATCCCACTACTGTGAATGAGTGATGGAGACTTAGTCCAGGAAGATTACACACATATTGAGAGAAACAGCCCTGGTAGCTGGCGATACGCATACCCAGGGTGGATGCAGCAACGACTCACTTACCTAAAGTATCTATCTTACGAGATTCTTTGTTTATAGGTCGAGCTGTAGTAGTCTGAGGAAGGACAACCTTATTCTCTGCCAAGACTACAATAGGGTGCGCAAAGGCTTGGGAGGCCAAAATGAGTCGATCCTTGGGAGCAGCATATTTTATCTGTGGACTTAGCCTAGAATGAATGAGAGCAGGATTATTCCATGCCACCACTCCTGAGAAAGCTGCCTCAAAGGAGGGTTGCACCGGGGAGTTAATCCATAGGGATGTCCGGAACATGAAGGTATTGGAGTCTTAAAAGTTTCCCAGGATCGATGTCCATAGTCTGGAGAGAAAGAGGAATTGCAATTTTTCAGCAGAGACTTAAATGACAGGTCCTCGACCACAGGCTCTGTTACAGGATTAGGTCCTGCTCCTTCCACGTCATCACCCAGTCTAAGATCTCGGTCAGGCACAATATCATCTCCTGACAATCCAGGAGGGACTGCATGGACAGGAAAGGAATGAAAATCAGTAGTAAAAGAGGAAGGAAAAGAATTCGGAGAGGAGAAGCCCTGAAGATTGGCTTATGAAAAGCCAGGCCTTGGTGCCGAAAGACAGCGCCGAAAGGGCACATGGCGCTGAAAAATACTGCAAGCGCCGAGGACGGTGCCGACAGATCTTGTCCGGTGCGAAATAAGCCCGAGCGACCACCGATGGCACAGACACCAACCCAGGGCCCCAAAACTAGGATTTGAGGGACAGAAGGAAGAATACCTGAGATAGAGGCATCGGTGTGGCCCCCGCGCCGCCCAGCCATGTGAGGGGACACCTGGCGTGGGTCGGCCCCGGCACGAGAAAGAGGGCGCGTAGCGACCGGGAGGCCAATCACCCTGCCTGATCTCCTGAAGAGCCCGAGGCCCTCGGAGTGGCCGGGCCAGGCAGCTGAACCAACCACCCAGCCCAATGCTTCATAAGAGCAGCCCACTGATGAAACTGCTCATCGGAAGTCCTACCAGAAGGAAGGGAAGGGCTCAGATGTCGAAGAGGTCAGTGACCAGAAACAGAAACTGGTGACTCCGAATGAGGAGACAGTCAACTGACCCCAATGACCGACCGTCAACGCGCAGACATATCAGAAGGCGACCTTGAGTGATGCCTTCTCTTTTTTGACCTACGGGCCGAAGAAAAGCTCGAGGACGAATGGTGCTGAGAATGCAACTGTTTTCTTTTATGCTTCTGAGGGAACTGCCCTTCCCCTCAGGCATTGGACCGTCCGTTGTCAGACCCCCTCCAGAGAAGGCGGTGGACCGGACCCAGCTCGGCCGACTGAACAGCTTTCATACAAAGTCTCCCTACCATCACCTGACCCGCTCATGATAGACTCAGTCAATGTAGGCTTAGACCTTTTCTTTGATGGGAATAAATTATTGTAAGTGGTACTCTACGAAAAATACTACAAAATAATCAACTTAAAACTATGCTGCTAGTTTGAAGTTTGACTCCCGACGGGCGAGTGACGTTGTCACTGAAGTGCACTCGGTCGGAAAAAAGGAACTGAGGCAGTTGGAGGGTCGACGCCGAGATAGTCACTTCCGCACGAGCAGAGGCTCACGGCTCCATCTCTGGCGCCGGCCCTCCTGCAAAAAAAGTTTGCCCCTGCTGGGTCCTAGTGCCTCCGGCATAGATCCCATCAGTGTGAATGAGTGGTGGAGACTATGTCCAGGAAGATCTTGATTGAGTGTCCTGCAGCTATCAGCTGGAACATCCAAGCATCTGATGTAATCCTCTCCCAACCTGGTAAATGGAAGGAGAACCTCCCTCCTACTGGTTCCTCTGGAGTGTCCAGAGGCCGTGGGAGAGGGGAGGAGTTAGGAGGTGTGGGGCAGCGCAGCGGGCGAGGCTTCTGCAGCTTTTTTGGGCAGGGGAGTCTTGGCTGCTGGAGGAGCCCAACGCTTGTTGGCCCGCTTACCCTGTGGTTTCGCTTTTGGTAGAGAACGTTGACGAAAAGGGTGACGCTGTCCCTGAGTGGGACTTTACAGTCTCCACGGACTTAAGCGCACTACCCTTCTCCTGCAGGTCGGTGATGATGTCCTTGACATCGCTGCTGAACAGCACTGAACACCTGAAGGGCGCATCCTGAATGGTAGATTGCACTTCAGGGACCAAGCCTGACACCCGGAGCCAGGCATGATGCCAAAGACCTACAGCGAAAGCCGAACTCTGTCCAGCTGCATCCACTGCATTGTAGATGGCACAAAGCATGTGCCGACTGGCCGAACGAGCAGAGCAGACAAGGTGAGCCACTTCCTGTTTGGTCTGGGACTCAGGAAGGCAGTCTAATTTTGATTCCAGCTGGCTCAGGATCGTCTTCTGGTAGTTCCCCATATGTGCGACATAGTTTAGGGCCTTAATACCCAGGGTAAAAGAAGAGTACACCTTTTCATACTGGTCCAGAAGCCGGGACTCCTTGTCAGGGGGAGACGAGCTGAGATGTTTCGGGTTGGCAGAACGGCCATGAGTGGCGCTAATCACGACTTAGTCCACTTTAGGGTGTACATTCAAAGAATCTACTCCCTCAGGAGCCTGATATAACCGATCTGCCTTTCGCGAAAGGAGGGCTAATGTAAACGGTTGCTTCCAAATAATGGAAGAAAGGTCTGCGTGAGGCTCAATCCAGGGTGGAATCAATGTTGGAGCGGTCTCGGGCAGATACAAGTGCGCAGTGAGCTTCTTACGCTGTGGATCTGGCTCCAGAGATTGCCACTGATGAACTTCCTGGATCTTTCTCAGTAACTCCAAAAAGGAAGGATCCTCTGGAGGAGACTTCAGGGGAGTCCTTGGCCTGGGACGATCTGGAGTACGAGGCTCGTCATCAGGAAAGTACAGTTATGTAAGAACTTACCGTAACAGTAGATCTTCGAGAACAGCTCTTGCAGCAGGTTACACCATTAGGACTGAAGCCGGCAGGCGTCAGGACCAACGGAAAAATTCTAGCTAGCTATCTTCAGCGGGGACAGCCCTCGCGTCGGTCCCGCCTCCGACGTCAGACGTAGTACATAAGGGGGCGGTCCCGCCCGATTCCCCAGTTCTCCCGCCGGAGACTTTCGGCCGCAGGCTGACATCGAAATGGGAGACCGAGGATCCACCGTCAGAAGTCAAAATGGAAAAATCCCTGATAGTAAAGGCCTAAGCCATGCCTCCTCCAAGGGGGAAGGTGGGCGGGAAGGTACCTGCTGCAAGAGCTGTTCTCGAAGATCTACTGTTACGGTAAGTTCTTACGTAACTGTACTATCTTACTTCGAGACACAGCTCTTGCAGCAGGTTACACCATTAGACTGATTCCCTGCTACAGCACGCCAACATTCTGGGAGGAGGAAACTAGGAATTACATTCCAGGTCCTGAATCTAGGACAGGAGACCCTGTAGCACCGCCAGGCCAAAGCCGGCTCTTCGCCGAGTGGCGATGTCCAGGCTATAATGCCTGATAAATATATGCACAGAGCTCCAAGTGGCTGCAGCACATATGGCAGAGGTGGAGACATTTTGGAGTGCTGCAAAGGAGGTGGCCACAGCCCTAGTGGAATGACCCTGGACTGTTCCCGGGAGGGGCTTTTGTTTGATATCATAACAGTATGAAATACACTGGACAAGCCAGCGAGACAGGGACTGTTTGGATAGTGGTTGGCCCATCATCCTTTCAGAAAAGGAAACGAAAAGTTGCTCTGAACTACGAAGTTGTTTAGTTCTGTTGAGGTAATACCTCAAGCTGCGGTGAACATCCAGGGTGTGGAGCAGTGCCTCTCCTCTATTAGAGTAATTCGGGAAGTAGACCGGCAGGTCAATATCCTGATTGAGAGTGAGTGTAGAAACCACCTTAGGCAAAAATTTAGGATTCGTCCTCAGGGATACTCTGTCCCGGTGGAAAACTAAATAAGGCTCTTTGCACATGAGAGCGTGAAGCTCAGAAACTCTTCTCGCTGAAGTAACAGCAACCAAAAACAGCGTTTTCCACGACAGAAAACGCAGCTCGCAATCCGCGGCAGGTTCGAAGGGGGGAAGCGTGAGTTGTTCCAGGACAGAGAGCAAATCCCATGGAGGCACTGGGTCCTTAATGGGTGGCCTAAGATGTAACACCCCTCTCAAAAATTCCCGAGAGGTGTCTAATTGTGCCACTGTGCGATGTCCCACCGGAAGGTGGTAGGCAGAGATGGCACAGAGGTGCACCTTGATAGAGGAGTAGGCTAGGCCCGAACGGAAAAGGGAGATCAGGTAGTCCAACACCACTCTCACCGGGCAACCTAAACGGGAAAAGTTGCGTGCTCGTGACCATAAATAAAACGCGCCATTTCATGGCGTACGTCGCATGCGTTGCCAGGTTTCTGGCTGCAGAAAGAACTTCCGCAACCTCTTGCGAGACCCCGTGATGCAAGATGGCTATGTCTCTAGGAGCCATGCATGCAGGTTCAGTGAGCTTAAGTCCGGGTGGACCAGTGAACCTTCCTCCTGAGACAAGAGATGGGAGCTGAACGGCAATGGGAGCGGAGGTTCCCGGGATAGTTGAACCAGTAAAGGGAACCATATCTGTCTGGGCCAAAAGGGGGCCACAAGGATCATGGTTGCTTGCTCCCTGTGCAGTTTGAGAACTCTCTGGATCAACGGGAAGGGAGGGAAAGCGTAGAGGAATCTGTCCCCAGGAGAGGGACAACGTTGGCCTCGCCAGAAAACACCAGGCCCTGGATCTAGCGAGCAAAAATTGGGCAGTTTTATGTTGATGGGATGCGAACAGTCCAACTCTGGAGTTTCCATCAAGAAACAGATCCTCTGCTACCTCTTGAAGAAGTTCCCACTGTGGACTCTGGCCTGGGAGCGACTCAGGCCGTCTGCAATCGTGTTGTCCACCCCGGGAACATGTACTGTGATCAGATTCGCGCCGTGTCGGATTACCCAATTCCACACCCTCATGGCCTCCCTGCAAAGGGGGTAAGAGTGTGCGCCTCCTTGTTTGAGGTAATACATCACCGCCGTGTTGTCTGTCTGAAGCAGGAGAATACTCGGCGGGATTTCTGACTGAAAGGCCAGCAGGGCATAAAGGACCACCCTCATCTCTAGGACATTGATATGGAGATGAGCCTCCAGAGGGGTCCACGTACCCTGGGACTTCACCCCGTCCAGGTGTGCTCCCCACCCTAGACCTGAGGCGTCTGTGGTGAGGATTACCTCCGGGGATGGCGCTATAAACGGGACGCCGTGGAGAGTGACCCTGGGTCTAGCCACCACTGCCAGTCTCAAATCACGGTGTTCGTGATTCTGACCGATGCTGCATGGTCTTGCCTTGATCCCACTGCACCTTGAGCATCCCTGAGTTACCGCATGTGGAGCCTTTGCGAAAGGGACGGTAGGAATGGCCGCAGCCATGTGTCCGAGCAAGCGAAGGACCGACCTGGCAGGGATGGTCTTGTTCGACGAAAACTCCCTGATGAGGGATCTGATGCGCTCCGCTCTGACGTCTGGAAGAAATGCTCTTCCCTGAATGGTGTCCAGTACTGCACCTATAAATTGCAGCTTCTGTGACGGTACCAGGAGAGACTTCTCGTGGTTGATTAGGATGCCCAGAGATCGGAACAGGTCCTGGGTGCTCTGGATCGCAGAATAACGCCTCTGGAGGCGCCATGAGAAGCCAATCGTCCAGGCACGGAACACATAATGGCCCTGTCTCCTTAGGAGACGCTGCCACGACTGCCATGCATTTGGTAAAGACCCTGGAGCGGATGACAGTCCGAATGGAAGGGCTCGGAACTGAAGGTGGTGGTCGAGAAACTCGAAGCGCAGGAACCTCTTGTGCGCCTGAGATATAGGGATGTGCAGGTATGCGTCCTGCATGTTTAGAGACGCTAAGAAGGCGTCTTGCTTCAGCATGGGAATGAAACCCGGAAGAGTCACCATGCGGAATCTTCAGGCGACCAACACGTTGAGGTCGCCGAGGTCCAGAATCGGACGGAGGTCCCAGTTTTCTTTGGAACCAGGAAGGGAATAGTATCCTTGTCCTCTCTGGTTCTCCGGGACGTACTCTATCGCTCCCTTTTGCAAGAGCACGAGTAATTCTTGCCAGATCAGTGACTTGTGCTGACCCGGGTACCGGGAGAACAAAGGAGGCCTCGAGGGTGGCTTTTCTGCGAATTCTATAAAGTGGCCTTTTCCGACCAACTGAAGAACCCACCTGTCGGTGGTTATAGCCTGCCATCCCGACAGGAAGTTCGCAATGTGACCCCCGACCATGATTTCCCGTTGATCCTGAGGGCGGGGGCTGGAAAGGAGTCAGGCTGTGGCGGCTGAGGGTCCCGCTGGCCGGACCGAAGCTGAAAGTACGCTGGCTATGGCTCAAGTGGTTGTTTCCTGCTCATGGAAGCCGAGCCCTCTGTTGAGAAGCAGAGCGGACTGTTGCCTCACGGCCCCATGAAATCAGCTTTGGTTCCTACGAAAGGAACTAAGCTTGGGTCGGTGCATGGCCTGAACCGACCTCACCGCCTTCCCGGCCTCTTGGAGTTTGGTAATAATCTTCTCTGAGGGCTTACCAAACAAGACTTCTCCCTCGAATGGGGCGTCCATGATATTCTTCTGGACGTCCGGGGTAAAACCGGAGACGCGTAACCAAGAGTGTCTCCGGATGCATACGCCTGAAGCTGCTGCTCGGGCCGAGGAGTCCGCGGAGTCATACGCGGCTCGTAGCACTTGGGTTCCCACATCTGAACCCGTACGAAGGAGCTGAAGCATCTCCTCCTTCTGCTCACCTTCCGGCAGTTTCTCAGCCGCATCCAGACCCTGTTCCCACAAGGCATTTTGGAACTGCACCATGTGGGTCAAGTAATTCAGGGATCTGATGGCGCAGGTAGCGGAAGCATACGTGAGCCTACCCATAGCGCCCAGCTGTTTGGACTCTGGGTCCGTGGCAGGTGCTCAGATGTTAGGTCTCTGGGACCAGTCATGTGAGGCTGTTATGACCAGAGAGTCAGCCTGAGGATGCCGAGTCAAGTACTGGTCTTCCCTGGGAGCCTTGTACAAGCAATCAGCTTTCTTCGGCATCGCCGGGAGCGAATGTGGACGCTTCCACGCTGCCTTGGTGACGTCCACGAAAGTGTCTACCAAGGGTGGCACCACCACAGGCTTGGGGTTCTTCTGTCGAAGATACTTTGCAAGGCGAGAGCCTTCGGGTCTAGCTTTCCGCATCCCATCCACGCTCTTCTGATGTCTCATAATATCCGAGAATGAAGGGTCATCCGAGGAGACTTTGGCATCTCGGTGGATCGCGAAGGGATGGAGAGGGAGATGGGGATCTGGATGTTGAGAACTCTGATCCCGTGTCCTCCGTCAAAGGCGATCGCTGGCGCCTTCTGGGTATCTTGAGGCTGGGTGACCTGGAAGAGGATTTGGACGGAGGTCTCCGCTTGTCTGATCTCCCTTGAGGTGTTCTGTGCTCCCGGGAGGAGGTAGTCAGCCTGCCGACCCGATGGAGAGGGGGCGAGGAACCGGAGGAGTAATCGGTGTAGGAGGAAGAGGAGGTGGAGTGGGAACCATGTCCTTCTTTATGGTGTCCCACCAGTAAGTGAACAGCTCCTTCACTTCTACCATGGAAAGGCCCGACGACGGTTCCACAGGGGGCTCGGGTAATGGCGAGGGTTCCCTGGGCTTCTCGACAGGACCGGGGTTGCCCGTCTGGTCCTCGGGCTGAGTCAACTCCTCCTCGGTGATGGTCTCCTGACCGACGTCGGTCGGAGGCGTCTGGGTCCTCTTCTCAGTCACCCTACCGGCATCCGATGATGCGTTGGCCTGGCCGGCGACGGCTCCGGGGATCTGTGGCGAGAGGCCGACGACAGGCGCACCGGCGTCGGGTCCTGCGGCCTCTTCAGAGAGGTAAGCTCCATAGTCTTGCAAGGAGGCAAGGAAGCCGACCTGACATTGGGTTCAGAAGGGCGGGAACCCGACTTATGGTGATGGTGGCGATCCCCAGACTTGACCAGGGCCTTGGAGGACGAGGAAGGTCTGGCAGTCTTGGCCTGAGAAGAGGATGAAGACTTCTTGACCGCAGCAGGGGGAGGCTGAGAGCTGGCCCGGGAAGGGGAGCGGTCGGACCTGGAACCAGAGCTGCTCGAGTCTGAGGCCCAAGACGGGGACCTGGAAGGGAACTTCTCCCTACGCTTTCTCAGCGTGCTTGTGGGCCTTCATGAAGAGTCCCCTTGAAGACATGGTCTTGAGTTTTTCTTCCAGCAAAAATGCCTGAAGGTCCTTCTGGCGACGGATCCGGTTCTAATATAAACCCCTGGCAAAAGGAGCAGGACCGGTATTGTGGTCTGGCCGGCACCGGACGAGGCCGAGGAGGGTCCTGAAGGGGATCTGTTTCCCAAGCACACTTCGAGGAGTGACCGGAGGTCGGAGAGGACATCAGAGAAAAACTTGATTGTAGAGAATCGAATTTCCCGTAGGAAAAAACTTAACCACGCGCCGCTAGAGACTGAACCAGGGTCGAGACATGCAAGTCGACGGCGGAAAGAATTGAATCAGGCGGGACCACCCCTTATGTACTACGTCTGACGTCGGAGGCGGTTCCCGCTGAAGATAGCTAGCTAGAATTTTTCCGTGGGGTCCTGACGCCTGCCGGCTTCAGTCCTAATGGTGTAACCTGCTGCAAGAGCTGTGTCTCGAAGTAAGATCGGAGCACCCCCCTGAGTCTGAGGTCTCAGACAAAGAGGAGGAAGACCACTCCCGATGCAGGGGAAGAACGGCCTCTTTGTGAAGTCTTTCCTCCCCACCCCTGGCGCCCGAGGGTTCACCTCTGGTGTCTGGTAAAGGGGGGGGGGGGAGAGGAGAGAGAGTCTCATCTCCAACGTAGGGGATCCTGTGCAGGGTCTGGCGCCGGAAGACGGCTCACTACCTCCCTGGTGAGCTGAGCCTTGGCCTCAGCCAATCAGGCAGCCAGAGTCTCCTTCAAGTCCAATGGCGGCTGTGGTGAGGGCGGTGGAGGAGGAGGAGGAGGGGGATAAGGATACTGAGGGTATCTGTAAGGAGAGTATCCGTAACTCAACGGTGGAAAGACCAGCGTCTGGTCTTGACACGTCGGATACTGCAGTACTGGGTAGGGCAGCACCGGATTAAGCAATGTTGGATACTCGGGTGCCAGTGGCTCTGATGGAGGAGAAGGCCCTGGGAAAGGCTCAGCAGGCGGGCCAGGTAAAGGTGGCCCTGCGAGCATCGGGACCAGCACTGTAGTGGCGTTCGGCAGAGAGACGTCAACTGGCGTCGGGTAGGCCGGCGTTGGAGGATCCGGCATCAGGGGGTCAGGCCCTGTAGGAGGGAATCCTGAAGTCAGCGTATCCAGCTCCTCCGTGTCTACCAGGGATGGAGGGTTAAAATCCCTGGATCCAGCAGAGGAGACGCGGGAGCCTCAGAAGGCAACAGCACACGTTACGGTGCACCTGGGACGTTGGACTGGTCGAACGTAGGCTCTTTCGCTGGGCGGTCATTGGAGGGGCCGACGTCAGGCTTATAAGCAGGATCCGGGCATCAGAGGAGCCGGCAACCAACTTATCGGAACTCTGGCCCGACGTGGGTCGCACTGGGGATGCGACCTTGGGGGACGTACGAGGGTCTGTGCGCCCTCCCAAAGGAGCCTCGTCACTTAGTGGACCTGCTCGACTCAGAGGGTTGTTGCAGCCGCCTTCCAAAGAGCAGAAGGCTGAGCCACTGGAGGAACCCCCCGAGTGTGAACCCGATGGGAAGGGTGATAGCTTGGGCGCTGCCAAGACGGTCATCGAGGAGCGGTATCCAGAGGAGACGTTACCTTAAGGACCGCGACTCCAGCCGGAGTCACGGAGGTAGAGTCCTGGTCCATGTCCTTTGTCTTATGGCCTTCGGGGGAAGTGGAAACCTGCCTTAACTTTTTCAACTCCTTCTTCATGGAAGCAATCTTTTTCTTGAGAATGTGGGCCTCTAGGGACAGCTGCCTCAGTTTTCGGGTGGCCGAATTGAACTGTTGGCAGTGCTAGCACTTCTCCACAGGGTGATCCGGGCCTACGCAGAAGAGGCACAAGGGAGTGTCCGTCTTTATGTGGTAGTTGGGAACTGCACGAGTCGCACTTAATTTTTAAGCGATTCGGAAGGCGTTGGGGGATGACATACACAGACGTTTGAAGCAAAAATCGAGAAAAACGGTTGAAAAGTGCAGTAAAACTGATGGATGGAAGACCAACTAGCGATGGAACTCTACCACGAGGAACTTTCACAAGTCGATGGAGGGAAAGAACTGGAAGGCAGGCATGGGGGACCGCCCTATACTGATGTCGCTCACCTGATGTGGGGGTGGTCCCCTGCCAGAGACTGCTAGTTAGAAATATTTCCATGTGGTCCCGACGCCTGCCGGGTCAGCCCTATATGTAATTACCTACTGCAAGAGCCCTCTCGAAGTAAGATCTGCGAGTACACCTGAACACAGAGGCGGTCAGCAGGCTCTCGGCCGAGGTGTGCTCTGTGAACCCTGCAAGGGACCCCATGGGTACCGCATATTTGCGGGCCATGCGAGCAGACTGAGCTGGACAAGAAGCAGGGCACTGCCAGTGTTCGAAGGCCGGGATAACAATGGCCTCAGCCACAGGAAAGGCCTCCGTCAGGGTATCCACTTACTTGAGGATGTCCACGAAAGGGTACTTCGCCTTTTTCTGGATTGGCTCCAGGGGCATCCCTGAGGACTCAGAGATGAGGCGAAAAATGCCCTGAAAAGACTAGGTATCTTCCTCCATCTCTAACCCAACAGATCTGTCATCCCTGGGATGAGAAGGCAGGCCAGTGACATTCCAATCTGAGGAATCCGGATATTACGGGCGACTGCCCAGGTCACCTTCGACCCGCCGAGGCAGTCCAGGGTGACCGTGACTAACAAACGCCAGGGGAGCCTAGTGTCCAGCCTATCTTACTTAGAAGGAGCCCCTCCCACAGGCTGCTTGAGCGGTGGTTCCACCACGATCGTTGGCGAGACTGTTTTAGGCTGAACTGGAGGTTTCGCCGGCTCCGCGGACTGGGGAACCTGCTTGGTCGGTTCTGAAGGAGTCTGCTTCAGTCTAGGAGGTGAAAGCCAAGTAATGGCTGGGGTGGAAGCCGGAATCTGCTTGTGCCTGGTCAAAATCAGCTGCTGCCACATGAGGTTCTTGTAGCGCCGACAGAATTTCCTGAGCCTCTCCCTCATCTGAGGACGACGACTGATGGAGTTGCCTCTTTTTAGTGTGTTTACGGCTCTTCCACAGCCTTTCAGTAGAGGGGGTCCGAGACCTTGACTGAGATCGGACAGGCTGATTCAGTCGTTCAGGAGTCATCGGCGGGACTGGTGATTTCCTGGGGTCAGGAACCACTTCCTCAATGGAAGTCCTAGCAGGCTGGGTCTTCTCCTCGGGGAAAGTCAGAATTTGAGTTCAATCGAGAGAACTATCGACAGGAGTAGACAATACCGGATCGATGACTATTTCTACATCGATCAACAGTTCGGTCGACTCACCAGACTGCAAAGCTGAAAAGCCAGTGGCCAAAGAAGCAATCTCGACTGAAGCTGAGACCACGTTCCCGGGATCGAGATCTCGCCCGCTCCCAAGAGAGTCTCCGTTGGGATGAAGACGATTCTGGATCCTTCTCCCGCTTACGGGATTGAGAGGAGTGCGTGCCCGCAGGACCCTCTCCCTTGGTCAGGAGAGACTGGAACAACTCTCGGAAGGAACCCGAGAAAGTGGAGCCCAGGTTGAGCGGAACGAAGAAGCTCAGAGTAGTTTCTGCACCTCGAGCCACTTCCTCTTTGAATGTTTGCATGCGTTCCAATTGCTCGGCGGATGCCACAGCCGCGGAAGCTGCCCACCGAGCCTCCTTGGATTTCATCCGAGGGTTCAGTTTCTCCAGCCTCCCCAACTTCAGGCATGCGAGATGGTCGTCGAGAACATTAGGATGGAAAGCGAGACAAATCACATTTCGAGGTGTCATGGTCAATACCGAGACATTAGACGCACGCGGTGTGGGGACTGGTGCGCGACATCTACTGGCCACAAAGACACAGACGAAATCTGGGGGAAGACTTGTCTTCTATAAACAAAGAAACAAATTCACGATTGCTAATGCGAACAAGATGGATTTTCGGAATAATGAAGGTTTTAGAACCAGGGCCTACAAAATGCGTGAGCATGGAGAGACAACCTGAATCTTCCAGCGGAAAGGAAGATCTGGCATCATGGGGTGGAGCAAAGGTATATGCCGCCCGGGTGGGTGGGTGAGAGGAGCCAACTTGAAGACTTCCGGGAAGATTTAAAGTGGAAGGGGATATGTCAAAGAGTGTGGATGAACAACATATCCACGATCCCAGAAGTACGGGTTTTCTAAACAAAAGTATCTGAGCATCCTAATGTACAGAAGCTTTAGGTGAAATGCTGCCCCATATACCTATAGAGAAACCAAATAGGAATTTAAGAAACATGCTAGGATTCCAATATGCAGACCCTGTACTGCAGATCTTCCTCAGCACATCAGTCTACTGACCTGTCACCACTGACAAAAATCCATGTACTGGAAGGTAAATAGACTTTATTAAAAAAAAACAGATTATTATTTTAAAAGAAAGGACCAGTTCAGACAGGGCTAAACTTTTCTGTAACATTTTTATATTCTATAATTACTAACATTTTTTTAAAGATGTTTAAAACCATTTTTACAAAAACAAAAAAAAGACAGATGAATGAAGACAGGAAAAGCACTATCAACACTGATGAAAAGTGAACGATAGTCAGCACGTGTGGTCCGAGAAATATTTATGCTGTTGAGCCAGGATTTGTATATATATATTGTACTTTTATATACAGTAAGGAAACGTGTCAGTGTGGCTCAGAAGAAAATCTCCCTCTGGGCCAGAAGGCTGCAGATTCTATACCCATATCAGGTCCTGGGCTTATCCCATTGAAGTTGGCACTCCAGTGCGGTACGTTCAGAAGAGCAAAACGTCTGTGGTGCTGTCATGGTGGGTGCCCATGTGGCAGTCAAAGAACCCATGGCACTTTCACAGGAGCAGAGGATCTCCACCAATGTACCACTAAACATAACCTTTCTCAATAAAACTGGTACAGGCAATTCTCCATAACCGCGGGTGGATGAATAACAGTATAGCTCCCATGAAATTTACGGTCACTGCACTTCCAGTGTTTCTCACTGCATCTAAAGAGCTTTTGAGATGCAGCGTATGAAAAGAGCATTACGAAAACAAGTTCTTCAGCACTCCTAGCACAGCAGCCTAGACGGCTCTAAAATCTCAGAACTTCTTCAGACTGTAACTGAAATTGGCCCGATTATTAAGGAGTGGAGGGGAGTTCCAAACTGCAGAGCTTGTTCGTTTGTTATATCGAGGCTTGCTCTTGTAGAAAATTTCTTCCAGTTTGGGATTTTCAACTTCTCCAAAATAAGACTGATGATCTGGAGGGTTGTAGTATTGGCGATTGATGGCTTGCATTAGGAGTTTGCCTGGAAAAAAACAACAAACAACAAAAAAAAAAAAGTTAGAAAAAGTAGAACAATGCTTCATTTTTCACTTCCATTCTCTAACCCCAAAATATTGGTAAGTTAGTAGATACCAATTCCACCTTTCTGTCCCCAAATTAACCTGCTCATCTAGTCTGGTCTGTATTGGCCCTCATTTACCACTCCCCACATTACAATGACCAACAGTGATTTGAGAGGTGGGATCTGACACAGCCGGTGACTATATGGCATGAGGTACATAGGGTTTCACTCCGAGTTAGTCCTATCCATAATCAGCCTGATGCTTCTCAGATATGCCATGCATGCCCCCCAACCACCACCACCATTGGGAAAACAAAATTCCCTGACCCACAGCAGATTTGGTGTGGTGATACCTGGTGCAAACCCTGCTCAGCTAAGAGTGAAGCAGCACCTCCTTAGCTGGTTCCAAAGACTTCACCCAAACCATGGTTGCTGGCATAGAAGTTCAATTATGTTACACTGGGCTCTTGTGTGACCATATTCCCTTCATTGTTGATTACATGCAGCTATGAATTTCCCAGAGTTGCACAGTAATACAATTAAATAAGTCTATAGGTCAGCACACACTTCAGTTAGTCCATTAAGATTCCTCCACCCTGCACAAACTATTTTCTGCATACATAGAAAATGTTCTTTCTTACTGGCTTCAGAATCACAATACTAACCTTCTGCCCATGATGGGATGGGCTTGCGTGGGGCTCCCTCATCATCTGTTGAGTCATCACTATTCAAATCCATTCCATAATTGTCAGAATTGATCTTTGGAGCTTTGGGTTCACAGCCTTTGGGAGTTAGCTGATATGACTGACAAACTGGAGAATTCTGCGGGTGGTGGAAAAACCAAAAACAAACCCCAGCAATTACTGGTTAGAACCATTGGGTTATGAACCAGGCTCACTATGGAGCAAATGTTGACATTTCTGTAGCTTTTATTATGCAGGCTGAGTAAAGTACAGTTACGTAAGAACTTACCGTAACAGTAGATCTTCGAGAACAGCTCTTGCAGCAGGTTACACCATGAGGACTGAAGCCGTCAGGCATCAGGACCCCATGGAAATTTTCTAGCTAGCAGTCTTCAGTGGGGACCAGACATCGGTCCCAATTTCCCGACGCCATGAGAACATAAGGAGGCAGTCCTGCCACAATCCCCAGTTCTCCCGCCGGAGACTCCAGGCCACTGGCTGACATTAGAAGAGGAGACCGAGATCAGATGGCCAAGACTAAAAACAAATCATTCCATCCTGAAAGATGAATTTTTGGCTATAACCTATCTCCTTCAAAGGGGGAATGATGGGCGGGAAGGTACCTGCTGCAAGAGCTGTACTCTAAGATCTACTGTTACAGTAAGTTCTTACGTAACTGTACTATCTCACTGAGAGATACAGCTCTTGCAGCTGGTTACACCACTAGGACCGATTCCCAAGCAATAGCGACAATCTTACGCCATCGGGAGGAGGAAAGCAGAGATTACAACCCTGCCAGAGCCTAGGACAGAAGTCCCTGGAGGACGGTTAGGCCGAAACCTGCCCTTCATCTTGAAGCGATATCCAGGCTGTAATGCCTAATAAAGGTATGCACTGAGCTCCAGGCAGCTGCAGCACAAATAGCTGAAGTGGAAACATCTTCAACGTTGCAAAGTAAATAGAAATTACGTTCTTACCGTAATTATGATCTTTCTGTGTATCTTCACCATTCATCACAGATGGGTACTGGCTGGAGATCAGGACCCCGTGGGAGCCCCTTTTTTTTAAAAAGGATAGGTGGAGCCGACCCAGCATCGGGCGCTCACCGAGGCCGACGATCACGTGGCACACCCAAGGACTAGCCGTTAAGCTGGAAGTCTACCTGCCTGCCTACCAGTCTGAGTCGCCGGAGAGGTAAGAGGAAGGGATGGAGGGTGGGACAAGAGAGTCCAAGGGACAGAAAGGAAGAGGAAACTGAACTAAAAGGAGAAATAACGACTGAGAGGACAGCATACAAGAAGTAAACTAAGGGATTGGAGAATTCTAACTTAGAAAAAGAAGGGAAGGAGGGGAAGAGAGAATTTAGGAGAGAGTGAGAGGTAAAAGGATCCAAGACCCTTGTCCGTCACCAGACTGTATAGGAACTGCAAGGAATGGCAAAGCTCATCTGCCAGAATCAAGGCACAGAATAACTGGCAAAACTCCCAGAAGCAGAGTCGGCTATTCTGGAGAAGGACAGGTACAGGGACTCAGTACTTCTCTGTAAGATTTTGGAAAAAAGGGTGTCTTTTTTTTTTTTTTTAAATATAAGGATAACAGAAGGAGGGCAACCACCAGTTCTCGCCGTGTAGGAGGATAAATAGAGAGGAAGTGCATCGAACTATACCCTTTGGGAAGAAAATTACCCCCCTGTGTGTCCCAACTTTACCCCGCTCAAAAGAGGGGTAGACACAGAGGGAGGAGGATCCAGAGACTGGAGCCCCAATCGGATGTCGGGTGGGATTGTGATGAATGGTGAAGATACACAAAAGATCATAATTACAGTAGGCGTAATTTCTATATCTTATCTGTGTCAATCTTCACCATTCATCCTGAATGGTGATACCAAGCCCCCAAGAGATTGACTAAAGTGCACCTAAGGGACAGAGTCCCTTAGCCCTCTGTGGTGACACACTAAGGGGAACCTTCTGGGCCTGAGGAGGCCAGGTATGGGGAGAGGCGAGACAGGGGCCCCGGATAGAGGAATTTGCCCTGACAAACGTAGAAGCTCACTTACTGGAAAAAGAGATAGGTTCCTCGGTGAGCGGAGCAGATCACCCTACTGGCCAAGGGTGACAACCGGAAAGGCGGCCACGCCGCTTCTTCTGGTGCAGATCGCTGTCCCTACTACCCTGGTAGCTACCTCATTGGCGGTCAGAAGATGCCCTTGCTTGTGCCTTGCTAGCTCCCAGGCCACGTGCAGAGAGAGAGAGAGAGAGCGATGACGCACTGGCCTGCTCTGAGTCAGGCAGCAGCTAGGGATTGACCCAGCCTGACCACAAGAACCTGTTGTAGGCTGCATAGTGGGCCTGATGAGCGGAGATGGAGAGAAGCAACCGTGCCGAGTAGAAAGTCCTCCTCCCCCAGAAATCGAAATCCGAAGAGTCCTGATCTGGGGGCCGGTCACGGTGGAGGGCGCGAAGCCCATCAGGAGTGTCCAGGTGCGTCAATCCGGACTGCGGATGAGGCATAGAACCTGGAGACTCTGGAGGAGCGCAATACCTCTGGCTGAGGTCCCTAGGGGCAGGAACTCCGGAGAAGGGCCTCTGCCAGAAACGCATGGACGCCTCCCGAAAGGGAGCAGGCCAGGGGGGCACCACAAGGGTGGCCGCCCCGAAATCACCTAGAAAGGCGTGCGCCACATGCTCTGGATTGCTCTCAGATAGGGGGGAAAGGTGAAGGTCCTCCAACATCCTTGTGAGGAAGAACATGTTACTCACCTGTAACAGTAGTTCTAGGAGTGGTATATGTTGTTCATCCACACTGTCTGGCATTGTTCCTTCCCCTTTAAATCTTGCCTGAAGTCTTCAAGCTGGCTCCTCCCACCCACCCGGGTGGTAAATACCTCGGCTCCGCCCCATGACACCAGATCTAGCCCGCTGGAAGCCAGGTTGTGCGCCTAAAGCCGGGGAGGTAGGGTGGGTGCGTGTGGATGAACAACATATACCACTCCTAGAACTACTGTTACAGGTGAGTAACCTGTTCTCCTAGGAGCGTGGATATGTTGTTCATCCACACTGTCTGGCAGACTCCAAGCAGTTCTCCGGGAGGAGGGAGGCAAGGCGCACACCCCCTACTTAGGGAACAGAGATTGGAGAACAGAGGCCCCAAAACCAGCATCTCGGCATGACTTTAGGTCGATGTGGTAATGGGTAATAAAGGTGTTTGCGGACTTCCAGGTAGCGGCCCGACAGATTTCCTGGATAGGGATGTCCCTGGAAGCAGCCACCGAAGCAGCAGTATGGCGGGTAGAATGAGCCCTAATCCCTTTGGGGGGCTCCTTACCCGCCAATTCGTAGCACAGACCTATGCATGATGTAATTCATCTCGCAATAGTCCGCTTGGCTGCAGGTCTGCCAGAAGCGGCTTCAGCGTAAGTGACAAACAGCTGGCGAACCTCTCCCTGAATTTCCGCCGTTCTCTCCTTACAGTAGGAGACAGCACGCCTGAGGTTCAAAGTATGAAGCCTGTACTCGGCATCCGAGGTGTAGTTAGGGTAGCAGACCGGCAGAGTCAACACCTGGTTGAGGTGAAACTCTGACACCACCTTCGGAAGGAATTTCAGGTGGGGGCGCAGGACAACTTTGTCCCTGAAAGACCAGATAGGGGGAGTCCACTGAAAGCGCCTGGAGCTCCCCTGTCCTTCTGGCTGACGTGATAGCCACCAAGAAGGCCGTCTTTCACAAGTGCGAAAGCGCAGACTTGTGCATGGGTTCGAATGGCTTGCCCATGAGCTTTGCCAAAACCAGCAAAAGATCCCACGGAGGTGGAGGTTCACGCACCGGAGGGGATATGTGATCCAGGCCTTGGAAAAAGCGCCCGATCACCTTTTCCTGAGCCAACGTCGACTGACCGAACTGCGCCAGGTAAGCCGATATGGCTGCTAGGTGCACCCTTAGGGTTGAGGACCGAAGACCCCCTTTGGAGAGGGACCAAAGGTAGTCCAGAATGCTAGCCACAGAGCAGGATAAGGGGTCCAGGCTTTTGCCCTGACACCAAATGGAAAATCTCTTCCATTTGAAGGCATAACATTTCCTGGTCGATTCTTTTTGAGATGCCTCAACCACGGTGTAGACATCTTCGGAAAGACCCAAAGCCTGGAACTCTAGCCGCCAGGAACCAGGCTGTGAGGTGCAGGGATTGAAGGTCCGGATGAAAGACCTTCCGCTGGTTCATTGATATCAGGTCCGAGCGTGTACACAGCCGCTCCAGGGCCCTGCAGCTGAGGCTGAGGAGATCTGGATACCAGAACTGGCGTGGCCAATCTGGGGCTACCAGGATCACCCTCGCCTTGTCCCTCCTCACCTAGTGGATCAAGGGAAATGGGGGAAAGGCGTAAAAGAGGCCTGGGGTCCACGGCCTCGAGAAGGCATCCCCCTGCAGCGAACCTT